>OZ037755.1:4148983-4808983 GCA_964035475.1 Salix caprea | reverse complement strand
ACGGATTCAAAGAAGAAGGATTTAGGGTAACCTAGCTCTGATACCAACTTGAAAAACAGAGAAGAATATTTTCATTCATTCATTTATTTTCGTAATCTGCATGTACATATTTATAGAGATGGAGAGATGCAATGGAGAGATGCAATGGAGAGATGCAACCGGTTGCTATTCCTATAATCAACCGGTTGCATCCTTTGTCCAATCGACATACTCCAATGCTCCAATCGACACACTCCAATCTCAACAACTTGACTGTGAAGGGAGCCTGATGTCTATAATTAAAAAGAACGATGCACAGTTTTACAAACTGATGTGCTTCACATAGTGTGTTTTGACGTGTCACTAATGGGCCAGGGACACATGCATGTCTGGCCTTTTAGGTCAAGTAGGGCTGGTTATGGCCCACTTTCTCCAAGATTATTCTTTTTACCAAACAAAGAAAAATGCTTAAATAAGAAATGATAACATTGTTTTAAAAAAAAATTATTATTTATATTTTAAGATTTTATAAATAATTATTTTAATTATCATATAATTAAATTATAATGCTTTTTAAAAATTGCATTGTGACGTTTTACATGTGTAAAATCTAGTCCTAACTAAACCTCAAAAGGTTTTATGTATTCCAAAAGGTTTCAAGGAGTTAGTTAGCTATGATTTGTTTTCTACATGTGACATGTTTTTATTATTTTTTATATTATCGTATCATATTAATTTGGCCCACGCGTCTCTATAAATTTTTTTTTTTACACGGGTCATAAGAGAGGATATAATAATAATAAAAATATTATAATACATATTAAATTAAATTAAAATATGTATTAACAAAAATCTAAAACATACGGAGAATTCACTGTACAAAAATAAATTGTGGATTTCCTCGTAAACATTGTGGACTCACTAAGTGTTTTTTCCCTCTTTACAAGACCAAATTGTTTGCAAATTCATTTTAATTTTCTAGTGAAAGTTGATATTAAAAGACAAGGATAAAAAATAGAGAAAATAAGTGATTATTTTAAACTCTAGAAGAAATATTCATAATATTCCTTATACTTTTAGAATTATAAATACTAAATAAATGAGTTATATTGCAAAGTCAAATCTTTTAATTTTAAAAATGCACAGTTGACATTAAATCTTGAAAAAGATCAATAAATTCTCACCTTCATTGGTCCTCAAACTTGAAAAAATATTTTTTATATATATATTTACATATCTCGGTTTTTGTCTTCTTTAACATCGAAGCTTTCTCCTTTTTTATTTTTCGGACTTTAAAACAATTGGGTTTATACCTATAAATTTATTTAAGTGATTTTCACATTTAAATATAATAATTATTACAAAATATGGATCTATGATTTGAATATATTAGTTTTTTTCTTCAAATTGATAAATATTTGATTAAATATGACTGTTATTTGATTTTGATAAATCTTTATTTACTTGCGTTAATACGAGAATAGAGAAGTGGTATGTCTATAAACATGTAATATATATTAAACTTAAACAACAAATATTCATAACAAAGAGTATTTTGTAATAATTTAAACATTAATGGAAACTAGGTTTTGTTTTGGAATAATTCTAAGAGTGCATTCTTTATATTGATTTGATCAATTCAGAAAAAAAAATCTTCATATTTATTAAACCTAAAATTAAAAAAAAAGAAATAAAATATATTTTTAAACCATCAAAACAATGCCTGAAATTAAAACTCCAGTGCTATAACTATTACATTCTTGAAATCAATTATAAGACGTGATAAATATCAGCAATACAGAGATCAAACAAGGATAAGAGGAGCAACAGAGGAAATCCACGAGCATTTCAGCAAAGATGGAGATAATTTCACTGCCTTTTATTTTATTTTTAAAAATATTTTTCATATCAATCTAAGATATAAAATTAATTTTAAATAAAAAATATAAAAAACTTTATTTTGGTTTTTAAATACTTTATAAGCAAAATCATAACACGGTATAAAAGCATGTCAGGTTCTCCTCACGCACAATCCCTCCTCCTCATTCACGTCAGATAGCGCTCAGGTGCTCTTCACAAGTTTGTTAACTTTTCTTTCTTTCACTCGGGTCCTGACGTGAGTAGTGAGGGCGCTCCCGTCCCTTAAAAGAAGTCAGAGGTTCAAACCCTCCTCTTGTATGGAGCCGGCCATTTGGGGAGCACTTTCACCCCTTCAGAATCCACCCGGTGCGAACGTTGATTAGTCTGGGCTGGCCTAGGACACCGCGTGATTTATACCAAAAAAAAACTTTTCTTTCTTTCGGTGTTTGACCCTTAAGGATAACTACAAACCAGTCCCTATATATATATATATATATATTTACCAGAAAACCATTTCGCAAACTTTCTATTTTCATATCAAGTCCACACTTTAGTCAGTTACTCAGTTTCAACCCATAAAATAGAAATTACCAAAGTAAGTTCCGTTAATAAATTTGCATTTTGGAGGATATGATTAAAAAGAAAGAAAGCATAAACTTGCGATTTGATTTATTAACGAGATAAAAAAAAATATTTTTTACGCTATTAAAGTTAACTTTAATTTTTGTTTCACAGAGTTGGTTTTCTCTCTCAAGAGAAACGGTAATATGAAATAAAAATTTAAAAGTTTTATTTATTGTATTTTCTCAATGTCTTTTTGAAGAATTTCAGCGATATTTTGACGGGTTTAGAAATGTTGTTGAGATTGTTTTTGAAAGTATTTTTTATTAAAAAAATATAAAAAAAAAATTGTTTTTTTATTTTTTTAAAAATAATTTTTGACATCATGAAAATAATTTAAAACATTTTAAAAATTAATTTTAAATATAAAATAAAAATAATTCTTTTTTATTTTTTTTAAAAATATTTTTGAAATGCATAGGAATATATATACAAGAAAGAATCTGATTAAGAAAGGACTTATCTTTTCAGTTTTGTTTTCTCTTTTTATCATTTTGGATTTTTTGAACGAGTAACAGGCTACCCGGGGAAGACAATGGGCGTTGAAGACAACTGACTCAACAAACGACATGTATGGTTTACGTGGAAGGTTAAAATAAGAAATTTATTATATTTTATATATTATTTTATTTTATTTTAAATTACTTTTCTTAAAATTATTTTGATTTACTATATGCAAATAATTTTTAATAGATAAAAAAATATTTTGATGTTTTAAATTAAAATATTATAAAAAACAACAAATAAGATGATGGTTTGCCGACTCATCACAAATATGATGACACATGTCCCCGCTGATATTTTTGTCCACCGAACGACAACATTTTGAGATGAAACGACAATATTTTGGAGGCCTGAAAAGGCTAGTGTTTTAAAGAAGACTTGGTCAATTGCCACATCAATCCAAAATCTTTGAACAGCCAGTTTCAATTTCAAGTCCTTAATTGTTTTATAAATGGAATAATTACTAGCTAGCTTATGAGAAATGTTTCAAAATAAATTTTCTTCAGCCATTGGAGACCCAAAATTACCTCGAATCTGCCCATAAAGTTTTTATTTGATTTTAATTGAGTCCTTTTCCTTTGTAATTCAAATTTAGGTTCTTATATTAAATTTTCTAATATTTATCCACCCATACTTAAAGCATCTGCAGCGGGGAGTGCTATATGAGGAGGCATAAATTAAATAATATATTTTTAGCATGTTTTTATTACTGTATATGCTTCAGCGGGAGAGCTATACCTGCAGCTAAAAATAGCTATGGTTGCTCGAGCTGCTATATATGGCAGAAGATGGCAGGAGACGAAAGAGGAGGCATAGTATTTTTTTTACCGTTGGAATCACTGTTTAGCCATATGTGATATATGGTGCCCGACGATGGAAGTTCTCTCATTTGAAACTGAAGAGAACCCAGAGAGAACAACGACCATTTTTTTCCAAAGCATTTGTTGATCAAGAGAAACAGAAGAAGAAGAAGAACAAAAGCCGAACAAAAAGATTAGATTTTTTTCCTTTCTATCTATTAACCTGGGTTCTTGTTTTTTATTTGTTGGATTGGAACGACATTGTGTATGTTTTTGGGGTTTTGATTTGGAATGTGGTGCGGTGATTTGAGGTTTTTCTTATGGTTTTGAAAAATGGGTTTTTCTTGTTTGTTGTGTATGTAAGGAAACATTGATTAGTATGTGGGTAATCATTTTTGGATTTGCTAAAATGGTGTTTGTTTGTGATCTGGTGAGACGGGGTTCGGATTTTAACAGACATTTGCATCAAAAGCTGCATTGTTATGTTTATGTGAGGCATACCCTTTAATTCTGTGTTTGTATGCTTTGTGAATTGAATTTAGTTGGCCAAAATGCAAGGCTGAGGCCATGATATTGTGTTTGCATCATCTCTTTGTCGATGCTTTATTCTGTCTCTTAGGCTCAGGTTTCCAAGCTTGCAAACTTGGGACAAATTATGGTGGTCTGTTCTTGTTGTAAATATTGCAGCCATGTTTATTATTTTAATTAATGGTGTTATGGGATGATGGAGAGTAAGATGGTGGCAAATGACATTTTGGCGGAATTTTCAATATTTTTAGGTTTTTAATTTAAATATAACTATATAATTAATAATTATATTGTTGGAGAGTTTTTTAAAAGTAATTATTTAATTATATAACTTACTCCTATTAATTGTATAATTAAATTATATACAAAATAATTGCACTATATTTAAAATAATATAAAAAATGACACTTCAAAATGATTTTTACCACTGGAGCACATATCAACAAAAAAAACCATATATACACTATTTAAATTGTCATTTTAGATATTTCTCTCTCCAAAATAGCACTCCTCGCCGCAGATACTCTTACATTCTCATTAAATGAATGCCCAATTATAATTCATGCTCAAAATTCATAGGTTTATTTCGCGGCACTTTAGCGAGATCTCATGGGGTGATAAATGTGATAGCATAAATTACTCGTCCTATTTTACCGTTGAGTACAATGAATGAAGTTTTAAATTCAAGAAATTATCAAAAGAGAAATAAATAAATAAACTAAATAGGACTATCATTCAAATAAAAAATAATTAAAACTTTGGATATCGTGACAATATCTTATCTTGATTAAATACTTTTATGCATTATTTGAAAAGTAGAAATTGTTAAAAAAATAATAAAATATAGCTTTAATTTAATTTTATTTAAAATTAAAACTCATCCTAATTTTTATTTTTTTATTTACAACAATAGGAAGTGATGAAGGAGATGGAAATGCTAGACCCAAAGGAGTTGGAGTAGAAATTAGCAAAATCTGGAAGTTTGGAGACTCGTTTACTAACGTCTAAAAGTCGGTCGGAAAGAGAGCTGTTGTGCATGGTCGTCCGATCGGTTCCCGGAAAGAATCGAGGTGAGAGGATAATGTGACACGCAGTCATATGGCCCACCATGAGTAGCACATGGAAGGCATGTACGCGTGAATGTGTACGAATTTACAAAGACACCCAAAACGCGTGATAAAAAGCCTTGTTGCCGTGGCGTGGTATATGAAGTTAGAATCTCGGGGACCTATGGAACTGTCATGTTGAAGTTTCTCTCTTTTTTTATTTGTTAAGGAAAACATGTTTACGTTACCATCAGCATGTGGAACACAGTATGTTAGAATACGAGAATTTGGCCGTAGTACTTAGTGCTCCGTTGATAATAATAATAATAATAATAATAATTTGGCGATGAGCAGTGAAGCAGGACGGAGAAGGGATATATAATTATATATACTACTCACACTTGTACGTGCACGAGCATCCCATGTGATTACCTGGTTGTAAACTACCCCAGGAAATGGATATTCACATTTCACACACCGACTTCTCATTTTATTTTTTCTCATTATTTATTGGTTGTGATTTTTTATTTATTAAATTCTGGATATTTATTATTTAATTTTAAACCAATATATATATATATAATCTGAATTGTAGTTTTACTTGAATTTTCCTGTCAATATTTGCTAGCACTTGCAGTTTTTAATTAAATTTACTATATATATATATATTCTAATAATTGAAGAATATGATTTTTTTCTAAATAAAAATATATTGTTAATGTACAATTTTAATCTTATAAGTTATAGAAAAGAATAATCTTTCATGAACAAATCAATTTATTTAAAACTCTTGCCTAAAAAGACCTAATTTGTTTTAATACGTCTGTCGCTAAAACAAAAGACCTATTTTTTTTTAATACTCTATCTTTAGACGCTAGAAAACAAATTGTTAATACATAAAAATATTATAAAATTATCAATAAAAATAAAAATAAAAATAAAAATATTTCATTTTTAAAAAAAATAATTTTAAAACCTTGCCTTGTATCCAAAACGTGAGGGCAATAATGAAGTGCCCGTGAATATTTTACATGATGATAAACAAACGAGGCCACAATTAGAATTTTGGCTTTGTATCGCTTTCAACTTTTATTTGCCTTAAATTGTACTCTATTTTGGGGGCGAGACTGGTGTTGTCTCGCACAATACACAGTGTCAAATCTTTTCTCTTTAGCTTCGAAACCTCAAACTTATCAACATTTGTTGGCCTAGGTTTGTGGTTAACTTTCAACGTCATTGTTAATTGATGGCCGCAACCTCTACGATTGGTTCATTTTCTTTTACGAAAATATCTATGCTCATTAACACGGGTCAATCGATTCTGTATATTTTGTTAACCCAGCACTGAACGCTAGGACCCACCGTAGTCGCCCTCTCTATGCTTTGTCGATGATGATTCTCTCGTACCTGTTGGTATTTTTGACATTATATTATAAAAATATTTTAAATTAAATTATTTTTTTATTTTAAATATAATTATTTTAATATTTTTAGATCATTTTGATGTGCTAATATTAAAAATAATTTAAAAAAATAAAAACATATTATTATAATATTTTTCTGAACGAAAAGCAACTTCAACCATATTCACAAACAAACACTATGAGAAGAGGTATGTCTTAAGATTCGATGTCAACACATGTTGTTCATGCATGTACTTTTTTTTTAATATTATATTTTGAAAGTGTTTTTGAAAAAAAATAAAATAAAAATATTTTTTTTATTTTAAATTAAATATTGTTGGTGTTTGTAGATTATTTTCATGTGCTGATATCAAAAATTATTTTTTATAAAAATTAAAAAAAATATTTTGATGCATTTATCAACTAAAAATATTTTCAAAAATAACTTCAACTACAATTCCAAATAAGCATAAGTCAAGATGAAAAATAAATTGAGCTTTTTTACCCGCATCGCCATAAAAACCAGGGATTAAGATTATGGCATCGTTTCACATTGTGTTGTAAAAGCATTTTTAATTAAAAAAAATTAAATTAATATTTTTTGTGTTTTTAGTTCATTTTCATATGGTGTTGTAAAAAATAAATTATTTTTATGTATTTCTGAATAAAAATCACTTTCAAAAACAATCTTAATCAGACTCTCAAATAAATATTATCCTGTCGTAGTTCTTGATACGAAGATAATTAAAAAATTAAGTTATCTCTTCGAGTCTCACTTGATCAAATAAGTTATTTGAAGGATTTTCTTACACCTAATAAATACTCATTTGATACTCCAATGTACTCAGACCAAACATCACACTCATAGCACTCTGAATACTCTTTAAGGAGCCTTTAAACCAGAAATACAACCTGGTGCTTGATCCTGATTTCTAAAAGTGTTTTGGAGATTAACCATATTTTTATTGGGAATGGCTCCACTTTCTCACTCGTATAAATGAGTCTAACAAGAATGCTCTTGCAACTCTATTATTATTATTATTATTAAGATCTTTGATATTATCAAGAGCATTTATAGATGAACGCATATGGGCATTTTCTCGATATAATTTGTATAAAATCAAACCACTCTATACTCATTCTTCTCCTTGAACTTAGTTCTTTTGATCTTTGATCCTTATATAGAGTGTATTGTCCACAAATAAGTGATTTTTACTTATCTATGTGCATGTTTGACATAGCGTTTGAAAAATGTTTTTGAGAAAAATGAAGAATTTTTATTTTAAATTATTTTTTGGTGTTTTCGTATCATTTTAATATATTGATGTCAAAAATGATTTAGGGATTTTTTGGTCATTAACCATTTTGGTTGCACAATATAATAATTATACCACCTTTGAAAGCAAAAAAATAAAACTAACATGAAAGAAAGTTTTGTATTTTCATCATGATTTTTTTTAGGTATTATCAATTCAAATAAGGGATAACTTAGTATTTTGACAAATATAAATATAATTATATAATAATTAAAAGTGGTCGGCATGCACAACATATGGGTTAGTAAGTGGTGGACATCTGCGTTCTTTGACAGCTTATACGACACCTCTTAACAGCCAAACATGGCCTTCAACGATGATTTTGGAAGAGTCACACAATCTTCTACCCAATAGTTATGAGTGTGTTAACAGCAAAACAAGGGTTGAACTCCTATGATTATTTTTTCTTTTTCTCCTTTTTTCCCCTTCATCACCTCAAATTTCACACCAACCTTTTCAAAAATCAATTATGTCTTGTCAATTTATATCTGTATTGTTTTAGTCCTTATTTTCTTTTATTGCAATTTATTTTGCTTTGAATGCTTTTTGATATTTTTTTTTTCAAATTCATCCCTCGTCATATTTTTTCATCAGTTTTTGTATTCAACTTGGTCCTCATTCTTTTTATCACTAGGTTCACCCCTCAACATTGTATTTCATTTAATTTGGTCCTTACTACTCTTATTTTCTATCATTTTCTTGATTAGTTTTATTTTCCAATTTAATCACTCATCAGTTTCTTTCATTTTGTTTTTATACCACATTTGACCCTCATTACTTTTATTGCTATTGTTTTTTATTTTTATTTTTTATTTTTGGATGATTAGGAATTTCACTTCATGATTTTTTCACATTTTCTTTTATTGAGCGATCTTGGTTTCATAACTCCGGGCAAGAGTTTTGTAAATTAGCCCAATTTAACTTTTATTTTTTTTTAAATACTTTTTTTTAATATTGATATTTTTCTCTCAATTTCATCTTTCTATATTAGAATATTGGGCATTGAATTTCATGATTTATTTTCACTTTTCTTTGCAGGGTTATTCCGATCTCATATGTCAGAGCATGAGTTAATCAAGTTGATTTGGTTTGTTTTATGTTTTTTTTTTTAAAGTGATGTTTTCATGTTCGCCTTTTCATTATTTTGTTTGTTTAAGAGATAACCTTTGTTGTTTTATTGAATTTATTTTAAACAAGGTTATTTTAGTCTTATGACTAGACTATTATTTGTCATACCGACTTGAATCGATTTTTTTTTAATTGATTTTTTGTTTATCATTCAACATAAGTAAAGAGGTTCAAATTTCATATGTTTTTTTTTATGACATTATCCCATTCTCATTCAATTTTTTTTTTATTAAATAAGATCGTTGAGATTTAAAAAAAATATTTAGAGTGTTTTTTTAAATACGTTTTTATTAGTAATCGGTTCTTTTAGGGTTTTTTTTATTGCAATTTATTTTTTATTTATATTATTAAATTAATTAAAATTATTAAACTCGAATCTCAAACTTTCCTTACTCCTTTGAGAATTTGACCCGGCCGGGGTGCAAATCACCTATCTAAATATATCAATAATTCTCCTTATAGGGGTGCATCATTGAAGTGATAGCTTATGTACGAGTACAGCCTCGAGAAAGTTACCGGGTGTCACAAGGAAAATTCAACGAATAGGGTAAGCTCGTAATTTTGATGTCTTAATCGTTACTACAAACGTTGTTAACGAAACTGTTGTTAAGAAGTCGCATGAAAAAAACGATGTTGTGTGAACAGCAGTTTAAAAGTAGCAGAGGCGTGTGTCTACTGTGGTTTTTTTTTTTTTTTTTTTTTTATTACGGCTTTTATTTATTTATTTATTGTTAAACCAGCAAACAAACTACACAAAATCGTTGCCGACTACTTCTCAACCTCCAACAGTTTTTTTTTTTTCCCCTCTTACAAAATACTAAATTCCAATTTTCTTTTGATTTAATCACGCCTTCAACCATGGTTAGGATTTTGATAGAGCTAACTATGGTATACTTATGCAGTTAAGGAGTAAGAGAGCGAAACACCAAACTGCAAAGCAAAAACCCATTCCTCTCCTTGCTCCCTCTCTCATTGCCTGCGCTTTGGTTCTAAAGAGAGAAAGCCTCCCTTTTTCCCATTCCCTATTGTTTCTGAAATATCTAACCAATTTTCTGTTTGCTTTCCCGGAATTGTTTTTTAACCCGTCACTTTCCCTGGAAAATTTATAGAACCTGAGAATAAATACCATTCTGCTACTTACCTCAATTGTTGTCTCATTATCCTAACCTGGTTGACTCAACCGGTTTGTGTTCTTTCAATTTATTTCTTATTTACAATAATTGAAGTTTACTTTTTCTTGGTTTTCTTAGTAACATAGATTTTTTTCTTCAATTTTTTTGAGTTCTTGAGATCTGGATTTATCAATACAGTGTTGTAGAAGTGAGACCATGTGGGCTTGTTTTATTTTGCTAAATGCATTAGATTTTATTCTCTAGCTGTAATAGAAACTAGGGGTTTCAGTACTGAGATTTGATCCTGGACAATAAAGTTTGAAGCTTTTTTGTTTAGTGGGTAGTTTAAAGTTTCAATTTTGGGGTTTTAGAAATGAAGATTGAGGCGGGTATGGGAGGTGGGGCATGGAATGATGAAGATAAGTTTATGGTTGATGCTGTTTTAGGCTCAAAAGCTTTTAATTACTTGCTGTCAAATTCAGTAGCTAATCAGAATTTATTAATGGTTATGTGTGGCGATGAGAATTTGCAAAATAAGCTCTCTGATCTTGTGGACTGCCCCAACGCCTCGGATTTTAGCTGGAACTATGCCATATTTTGGCAGATTTCATGTTCTAAGTCTGGTGATTGGGTTCTTGGTTGGGGAGATGGGTCTTGTAGGGAGCCTAAAGAAGGTGAAGAATCTGAAGTCACTAGAATTCTTAATATGCGCCTTGAGGATGAAACTCAACAGAGGATGAGAAAGAGAGTTATTCAGAGGCTGCAGACTATGTTTGGCGAATCAGATGAGGATAACTATGCCTTGGGATTGGACCGGGTCACTGATACTGAGATGTTCTTTTTGGCATCTATGTATTTCTCCTTTCCTCGTGGAGAAGGTGGTCCGGGAAATTGTTATGCCTCCGGGAAGCATGTCTGGATCTCTGATGCATTGAAATCAGGGCCTGATTATTGTGTGAGATCATTTCTTGCAAAGTCTGCAGGATTTCAGACTATTGTGTTGGTGGCTACTGATGTTGGAGTTGTTGAATTAGGTTCTGTGAGATCTGTTCCTGAAAGTATTGAGATGGTTCAATCAATAAGGTCATGGTTTTCCACTCGGAGTTCAAGTATCAGAACAAAGCCAATGGCTGCTGCTGCTGCAGCAGCCATGCCTGTGGTGAGTGAAAAGAAAGATGAGAATTCCCCGTTTTCAAATTTTGGGATTGTGGAGAGAGTTGAAGGAGCTCCGAAGATTTTTGGTCAGGATTTGATCTCAAATCATGGTCATGGTTTTAGGGAGAAACTGGCCATCAGAAAGATGGAAGAGAGACCATCATGGAATGCTTACCAGAATGGTAGTAGGCTTCCATTTCCTGCTCCTCGAAACCGCGTGCACGGCTCTGGCTGGGCACAGAGTTTTGGTTTGAAACACGGCACACCAGGTGAGGTTTATGGCTCACAAGCCACAGCAAATAATCTACAAGAGCTGGTTAATGGGGCTAGAGAGGAGTTCAGGATTAATCACTACCAAGGTCAAAAGCAGGTGCAAGTGCAGATTGATTTTTCAGGAGCCACTTCAGGGACTTCTGTGATTGGCAGACCACTTAATGCAGAATCTGAGCATTCAGATGTTGAAGCTTCATGCAAGGAAGAAAGGCCAGGTGCAGCAGATGACAGAAGGCCTCGTAAACGGGGCAGGAAGCCGGCAAATGGAAGAGAAGAACCCCTTAATCATGTTGAGGCAGAGCGGCAGCGGCGAGAGAAGCTCAACCAGCGATTCTACGCACTAAGAGCTGTTGTGCCCAATATTTCCAAGATGGACAAGGCCTCACTGTTAGGAGATGCTATTTCTTACATCAATGAGCTTCAAGCAAAGCTCAAGAAAATGGAAGCTGAAAGGGGAAAGTTGGAGTGCATCGGGAGAGATACTTTGGATGTGAGCACAAATGGAGAAAGTCATAACCAAGCTCCAAACGTTGACATTCAAGCTTCCCATGATGAGGTGATGGTAAGAGTGAGCTGTCCGTTGGATTCACATCCTGCATCCAGAGTGATTCAAGCACTGAAAGAAGCACAGGTCACTGTCATCGAGTCGAAACTCTCTTCTGCAAACGACACCGTGCTCCATACGTTCGTCATCAAGTCTGAAGGATCCGAGCAACTAACGAAGGACAAGCTGATGGCGGCATTTTCCAGCGAATCCAGCCCATTACAGTCATTATCTTCAACTGGGTAGTTTGAGAATTGAGTCTGACATGTAGTCCATAGGCGTATATGTAGTAGTGAAGAACCCTTTTAAAAGCTTCTTCAGAGGATTTGATATGCTGCAATGGATCTTCAAAGGAGCTGGCTAGAAGTAGAAAAATGACTACCTATTGACCTGGTAGGGCAGCAAATTTTCTGTGATTGTTTATAGTATACATGTTTTCTCATAAGGAAGTATTCTTTCCAGATGAATTACTTTTGTAAGTTTTAACAAGTGTATCATTGTTGGTTATTTAGCTCTGATATATTTGGGTGTTTTTTTCTTAAGAAAAATAAATTATTTTGTTTAATTTGTATTTTTTTTGTTCGTTTCCATCATGTTATGAGCATGGTTGATGTATAGTTTTGCTACCGCCAGTGTAGACTTGCAATAGGAGATGCTAAACAGGTTCTGCTGCCTTTAAGTCAAGTCGTCTTCTCCGAGGGAATTCATTTACCTGCCCTCGCTCTCGTTCAACTTATCTTTCACGTGGAAGGTTTGTGATCAACGACAGATAAGCTGGGGATTCTCACATGTTCCGCGTGAGATTACTGTTTTGAGGGAAATGTTTCAAGCAGTTCTCTTATATCAAACATGGCATAAAATTATTGGAACTACAGAATAGCAGCCAACACAGAAATCCCCAGGTTGCAACGGATAATACGGGGTGTTTCACCCTGTTTTTTAATTTTTTTAAATTAATTTTATATGATAATATCAACAATAATATTTAAAAAATAAAAAATATTATTTTAATATATTTTTAAATAAAAAATAATTTCAAAAGCAAATTAATCTCATAATCGGTTTTGTGGTTGGGATAAAATGATAAAAAGCTTGCAGGTGGGGACCATTTCTATAAATAAATCCAAATGTCTAATCAAACAAGTGTGGGGGCATTTGCTGTGTTCCTGTACTTGAACATCCTGTTTAAATATTTCCATCCTTGTTCTTCGTGATGAACACACATGCAATGGAAAGTTGGAAACCGCAAGGGCCTGTTAATAAATAAAAATATTACTATTTTTTTTATTTTTTTTTTTTATATTTCAACCTCCATTTCAATAAAAAAAAAATGAAAATCGTGTTCATTAATTAATAATGAAGATGAGTTTCTTCATTGAGAAAAATAAAATAAAAAACATTAAAATTACAACTATTTTTCATAAATAAACCAAAACTCATTTAATTTTTTTTTTTGTTCTTAATACCCTATTTATATAATATTATTTTTATTTCAGGCAAACTAAAAGCTATATTGTTAACTAGAAAAAAAAGTCTTTATATTAGATTTAAAATAAAATTTAAACTTACGACACTAAATAAATATGAACATATAATAATTCTGATATTTTGCGTTGCTAAAACTGCTTGTATATATATATATATATAAGAACAACTCGAAATAAATTTAATTTTTTTTTTGTTTTCTAGTTTTCTAGATGGAAAACAAATATTGCATCTGAAAAAAAAAATCACTTATTTTATATATAAAAAATGAAACATCACTATATATATATTATCAACATCTTTAAAGAGATTCCTGGGCGAATTTTCTTTTCTCACTTTTCCTTGTTGTCCTAGAAATGAAGAGAAGCTTCTTTAGATGCGCATGAAAGGAGACGAATCCTGTTCTCAAATCCTCGGCGACACTTTATCCATCTCTCTTCTGTGAAGTCTTTCCAACATTTCACAAAACAACCTGGGCAACAAACCAGGTGTTCATGGCTCGTGTGACGACACCACCGAGCTTCGGATAAAGCGGTTCTCATGAAGCAAAAGAGAACAAGGTTTACGATACATTAATGGCATCTGGGTTGCTAGTTCGTGTTAACATTACAGAGACTGAAATCTTTGCGTGTGGGTTGAATTTGTATTATTTTTTAATTATTTTTGAATTTAAGTAAAACTCATCTCTTTTTAAATATTTTTTATAGGTTCATATTAAATAAATAAAACCTCAACTATCCTGTACACTTACAAAAATAAGTAAACCCTAACTTTTTATCCATGTATATTAGAGGCCTGCAAAAGCTACGAAAAAAGAAAGAAAGAAACCCCTTTTACAGTCTTACCACTATTTTGTTTTCTTCCCATTACTTAATGATGACACAGGTTTCTTTTCACCACCATAATTCAACCCCCACGTCCCCATCTCAGAAAATGGGCGAAAATCAGTGCACCTCGGGCTTCCCCCCCCACAGGCTCAGGAAAAAGAAGAGGGACAATAATAAGGGGTTTTTGATAACGGCTTTTTAAAAATATTTTTGAATTTTATTTTTTATTTTAAATAATTTTTTTATATATTTTTAGATTATTTGTATATAATAATATTAAAAATTATTTTTACAAATAAAAAATGATATTTTTAAATAAAAAATATTTTTAAAAACAATTTGATGAACGTTATCAAACACACATACAGTAGAAAGATTGAAAAGGAAAGGGAATGTTAAAGGTTGGTAAAGGCCTGCAACGTATGGCCAAATAAAGGGCCCCAAGTCCATACTTGTGATTATCCTTTAAAGTTTCATTCATTGACCGGGTCGTTGTTTTCCTCACATTTATTGTTTTAAAAATTAACCCTAGTTAGCATGAGTATCATCAACCCCGTTCATCGTGACGGTTGATCTGGGAATTTTGATTGTATTTAAAATTTTGGTCAAATTTAAGTGACAATAGAAGGGTTTTTTTCTAGGCCTAATTTTATACACATAAGCAAACAATTATTTATTAGTTATTAACCATACCATGATTCACTATATAAACATTAGCATTAGAAAGAGGGTTGGAACCAAATTATATATATATATATATATATATATATATATATATATATGTTCACAAGAATAAGATTGTGTTCATGTGATCTAGAAACCGGGCTTTTTGACCGCTCAACCCAGAGCCAAGTTTTCTGAGACGCAAAGACGGGGAAAGAACATGCCATGTGATGGTCAAACTCGAAAAAGGTTTCATCACAATCGTATAAAGTAGTACATTAAAACAATGACTATAATATATTGTGGACCCATTATTCTCCGAGAAAAATAAAATAAAATAAAATAAAATAAAATAAAATAAAATAAAATAAAATAAAATAAAATGTGTACTTGTCAAGTAAATTGGGGTCTTCCGAACTCCATCAGATAGGGTTGCTGAAGGTTGTCCGGTTGAAATAGGGAAGGCGTGGAAAGAGGGGTGCGTGTTAATAATTTTGGTAGCAACAATTCAAGGGTCAATGCATGCCCTCTAGTTGCGATGTCGGATGAATTAAAGAAGGTGACCAACTTTTCCAACCACCATCAAGACTGGAACCAGCCTCACTATATCCGGACTCGGGGACCATGCCCATCTTCTTATTATATTGATCATGAAGATACATTATAGGGATTAATTGATTGATCATTAAGATCAATTGTCTAATTTTCTCATTGATAGGAGAAGAAAATTAGATAAGAAATTAATGAGAGAGGTCCTGATATACCTATAAATAATAGTCTGTGTACTCCCTCTATAGCTACTAGTAGACATAGATCAGAAGGTTTCTTTTAAAAAAATATTTCTATTATTTTGAAATTGTGTTGTTGTTGTTGTATTGGAAATTCATTTGGAACTTGATCAGAACGTTTCTCTCAAAAAATTATTTCTATTATTTTGAAGTTGTGTTGCTGCTATATTGGGAATTCATTCGAAACTTTATCAGAACATTTCTCTCATAAAATTATTTCTATTATTTTGAAGCTGTGCTGCTGCTGTATTGGAAATTAATTTGGAATTTGAGTAAAAATACCTGAAAATATTTATAATCTAAATTTTCATTGCTATATTAATTTAACATTCGATTATACAAAATGTTTAACACAAATTGCCACCATTTCTGGTCGGATTCATTCTAGCTTTGCTCCGAGGACTGTACTGTACGGAATTGGAACTATCAGTATAAACCCTTCCGACAGAAAAATAAATTATCTGTTCATGACAGCTTCCACACCCTTGTGACAATTAGCAACTAGCAAGAAAGGGACAGCCCAACTTGGGATCCGCTCATTATTATCCGAATTAAATGCACCAGCAAGTTTTTCTATTTGTTTTTTTTATCAAATATGCACAAGGAATCATTTAATCTTCGATAAACTCTTCTTCTTTCTCACCTATGCTTGTAGTTGTAAAATTTACAAGCAGCTATCAGGGTGTGTTCAAAGGCATGCTGCCCAGCGAGAGGGTGAAATATAGCTCACAATTTACTATTAGGGTAGTTTTTTCTGTTGCGTTTTTTTTTAAATAATTGTACTTTCTATATATATATATATATATATATATATATTTAATTAAAGTTATTGTGAGATGAATTTTTACTTGTAAGATAAAAAAGATATTATTTTAATTCTATAAAACTTAAATTTTAAACTCGATATACAATAAAAAACTGTTATAACCAAATGACTTTTCTCTATAAATAAGCAAAAAGCTCGAAATCAAAACAAATGGCGTCTTAATTTCTCTTCAGCCATAGGAAGAAAGAGAAACTATGGCGCTAGATAAATTATTTTATGAGATTGAGAAAATTAAATAGAGTAGTTGTAAATGATCTAAGGTTCAAGATTCAAAAGTGATATATATATATATATATATATACACACTTATTATTTTAAGAAATTCAGTATCTTTCGGAAATTTTGAGAATCATCTACTGGACTCACAAGGGCTTCACTTTCTACATTAAAACGGACTTACTTTTTTTTAATGTAAGTAAACATTATCTCTTGAAAAATATATTTTATAGGTCTAGATAAATAAATTAAACCCTATTTATTCGAAACTTTTATAAATAATATGTATTTTCATTTTTACTTGAGACTTATTGTCTAGTTGATTTCCATTTGCCAAAAATACCTTAGATATTCGGCCTTTTCTTTGTGGGCTGGCAGGGGATTTCCCGTTCAAGTCCAAAAGAACGTACGGAGAGGGTGCGAGTCCATGAAAGAAGGAGGAGGAGGAGGAAAGAGAAGACTGAAACCTAATAAGAAATTGGAGATTAACGGAGGCCCTTGCAGAGGTTTTAAGTAACACCTCGCATGACGCTTTAGGGGGGCTCTTCCAGTTTTTTATTTTATAAACATTTTGGAGGAACAATAAAAACCATAATATGTGGGACCCACAATGCATGGCTGTTAAAATTACCCCATCACCATTGCCTTTTAAAGTACTCCTAGTCCTATGTCGACCTTTTAAGTTTTGGTGTTCGATAAAAGATCGAGTTTGGGGGGGAAATTCACTGCAGACAGCGACTGAGAGAGACGCAGCACTGCCCTCTCCAGCATGTTTCAATCCAACTCCCAGGTTATGTTCTTGCCTCTCTGTTTTGTTATTCGCAGCATTTTCCATTGCCTAGTATCGAGAGTTGTCAAATTCGAACACCATACTTGTTTAGGAGGATGAGACATTGAGGCTTCCTGATTCCCACATTATCATCATGTTTTTTTGGCTGTGTCGTGTTCTGTCCATTACAATTAAAAATAAAAATGAAGCAATATGGGGTCCTGTTGTGCTCTTGTGATATCTCCAGACTCATCGTTGTAGTCTAGTCTGGGCTAGTAAGGCTCGCAGCGATGGAGGAGTCTTTTCGATGTCCCACGTCGGGGAGTTTAGGTTATGATGTCGAACAAAATAGATTGGATTCGAACTTTCAAGGCTCAAAAATTGAAAAGTTTCTGTTGAATGGCAAGTCTTCAATCAAATATAAGTGGAGGCCTACAATGGACTCCACAGAATCTCTTTCCTTTTTTTGTGACAAATACTGTAATCCCGACCAGGTATCAGGAGATTTTCCCAGATTTATATTGACCAATAAGATGAGCAATTATTTCATCCCTCTGAAGATATCCATGTTTCCTAATTTCCACCTGATAAACAAAGCACAAAAGCTGAATAAATGTTCGTAATTTTAACCAAATTTCATGATTATCGAGGAAATTGTTTATACTCTTTCTTAAAAGTACTTATAACCAAAGCATATATTTTGTTTCCAAGCTTTTTTTTTGAAAAACCGGACCTAGCTGTTGGTTAATGAATGGCCTCTTAAAACTCAGGTATGGTCTCGTGGATATTTTTGTATGCCTTAACCACTGATATTCATGATGGAAAGGGCACGACTGCTACATTGTTATTATTCATACTGGATTGCTGCTTGTATTTTATTTTTACATAGTCATCTAAATGCCAAGAACAACATAAAATCTGAGTGTTTGTCCCCGGACTCATTGAACATCTTGCAAGCCTAGCGAGCAAGGTATTGCGGGAATGACAAGCGTACATAATGGGACTTGAACCTTGGTGGAGAGGAAGGGACTAGGCCAAGACCCCGCCTGCATTCTGTCCAAGTTCTTAGTTCTGAATGTGCTAATCAGATACATTTTGAAACTGCTTATCGTAATGAATACTTGGTTACCTTTCAAATTGGCTTTCAGATGTATGCAGGACAAATTGAGAACACAAGCAGATTAATTTTCTTCCGATGCTTAGAGAATGTTCAAGTCAGAGGGACTGCGGAAGGTGCTACTTCAACTTGTGTTTTTGTCAGCAGGAAATTGTAAATTGTTGTTTTGTGCTCAGTTGAAGAAGCACTACTGGGAGTTTTTCACAGGCAGGGTTTGACCATGGAAAGTACAATTAAACGCAGAGTTTTCTTAAAACGATATGAAAGAAAATGAATGACGGCCCTCTACTGCAAAGGGGACCGATATGAATGCAACTCTCTTGAAGCTTCATAAGGATCCCTTTTCTCTCTTTTTTTTTATATATATATCAACTCTAGGAGTCTTTTTGGGAATGCGTACGGATTCCATCAGTGACCGAGGTTGGAGAACCAGGCTAATAAAATGTGACAGGCAAATTTCATCAACCTCGTGCCAAAACTGCACTGTTCATTCATGCAGGTGACTGGTGTCTGGGTCATGGTTCATATAAATTTATTAATCATCCAAACCAATTGCTGGATAAGTATTTTTTTATTTTATTTTATCAATGAGCTCGTTTAACTAGAGTCAGATGCCCCACATTTAGAAAACCATATCAAGATTTGAGGGAGGAACTAATAAAGGTCAATGTACAATTCTTCAAAGACTAAAATTACATTATGCCCAGAAAATGTTATGTAGAAGAGCAAATCAAGTTAGATCCTACAAAAATCTCTATAATTCTATTAGCTTGACAATTAGTGAGCTTTACACTGAAATCCAGCTTCGGCTCTGTAAAGAGTGTTGTTGATCCAGATCACCGACTACCCAGTTCTACTATTGTGTGAACACCTGAAAAAACTGTCCAGGGCCCCCCAACAAAAAAACAGCCTTGCAGAGGCATAATTCCTTCTGTGCCAGAGTTGGAAACAAATCGACCTTGCTACAATTAAATTATCAAAATCCACAAGAATTAGTTACTGCATTGCTCTATGTTCACCTCTGTAACTGCAGGTGTAGATGAGTTCTCCTTGTCATGCTTCTCACTAGCTCCCCTGTCAAACTTTTTATCAGGACAGTGTTTAGAAATGTGTCCCTTTTTCCCGCAAAAGTAGCATGTCAAGGACTTGTTATTATCTACCTCTATATCTCGTCTCTTCCAATGCAGCCCCGGCTTCTTCATGTCTCTGATCCTAGGTCCAAGATACTTGGGATGATGTGGATGTACATGATTGGAGGGTTCCCCTAGCTTATCTTGATTTCGAGACTCTTCCTCGACCCTTACACGGTCCATTAATATCCAGAAAGGGAGATACTCCTCAGGCATCAACTTCATGCAGAAGTCCTTCCAAGATGGAGGAAGCTTGGAAATGACAGTGCTAACATGAAAGTTCTCGTCAATAAACATTCCTGCAGCAACAATTGCATCTGCAATGCCATTAAGTTCCTGAAGTTGGTCAACTATTGATTTTTCATCAACCATTTGAAATTCAATGTACTTTTTAACTTGAGATCTCCTTGTACCAAACTCCTCGTAAAGATAAACCAATTTTAGCTCTTCCCATAGTTCCTTAGCAGTCTGAATCTTCTTTACATACTTGTAATAGATAGAATCAGATAGAGAATTCAAAATGTTGAGGCGACACAGATAGTCATCATTGCACCACTTCTGCTCAGTAGCTTTGGCTTGAGCAATTTCTTCAGCACTGGCCAGTGGGCTTGTAGCAACGCTAGTGTGAGGAACAGTAAGCACATGTGCAATCTTTAATTGCTTCAAGAAAAATTCCATCTGTGGTGCCCAGAACTGATAATTCTTCCCATCAAAACGGCTGACCTCAAAACGAGCAATCTCAGGGGGAAGTTCTTGGGAAATAGAATCAGCTGCTTGCTTAGAGATTTGTCCATTTTGTTCGACATCAAGGGCAGAGCTGAATCCGGTGGAAAAAAAAGGCTCAGAATAAAAGTAATTTCAATACATTGTTCGGCCTCGTGCTTTCTTACTAAGCATCATGTTTGAGGATTCAGCAAGGCACGGTACACAAAAAGTTAAAAACTAAAATATAGAGAAGTGCAGACCGCTTTATTCCACCTAGCAATCAAATTCATAGAATCATGCCATTTCTATTCTTTAGCAAACAATTGTATTACTATATTAAGCATATAAAAGATGTCACAAGACTCACAACACCAGACAGAGGTCAATATTATAACACTCTTCTCACCTTAACAATGATTGCATCTTCATAATGGCTTCCTCTATTGCAGGCACATTCTGCTTGATTGCTGTCCACTGTTCAGATGTCAAGCAAATTCCTGAAAAATATGGCAGCAGAGACGAACACTGTCAACACAAATGCAAATCAAAGCAAGGTCAACAGTAAATTGATTAAAAACTTGAAAACATATCCGCCTATCAACGTATAACTATTGATCTCAAAAAGAATACCATAGAAAGGGTCCTATATCAGGAACAGGATTGACAGGGTATATCAGGCTCACACAAAACCTTGATCCATACACCACAGTTCCTTTTCTCTTACAGACACTAACATCCTCGAAAACACAAAACCTCGCAGTGCCAGTCATAAGCATAAGATGGACAAACGACTTGAATTAAAATCTCATGAGAAACCAAAAGCATGTTCATTGCATGGTTAATTGCATGTTCATCACACACGATTACGGAAAACCTAAAATAATAGTAAATAAATAAAATTTTACTGATATGAGTTAATTCGTTCACCTATTTTAGACGGAAGCAGGTTTCCATCTTTCTTATAAAAGTCCCTTATCGACAAGAATGATTTCCCCTTAAATTCTTGAATCGTCACGCTCCTTCTCTCTGATAGCTAAATCGAAACAATAAGTCCACATTAAACGTAAGACACTTCAAAATTTAAAATAGAACAAACAGGTTTCTCCCATTTTCTCAGCGGCCAAACAGAAAACTAGGGTTTTTACCTTACAAATAACGCGATTACTATCAGTACCAACCACCTTCTTAGTCAACACTTCCTCGTGTTCTTCTTGCAGTGCTTCCTTAGTGTTTTCTCCTACGTTCCCATTGGCTTCTTTACCTTCCTCGTCCATGGTAGAGAGTAAAAAGGACTCCACAACGCTTCTTATAAATTTCCTGTGCTCGATATGGGACATGTCGAAGTCGAGCCGCTCAGTGGCGGTGGCTCGAACTTTGAATTCAGTGATTTCGTCCAAGTTAGCGTGTCTTAGTATGTCGATTACTGTTTCCTTGATTTTCCGTTGAAGCTCTGAGTCCATATTTTTGGGTGGGACAAAAATAAAGTTGGAGAGGGGAGGGAGTTAGAGAGTCAATTGTATATTCTAAAATTATCATCGCCTTATTATATTTTTTTCACCTTCAAAAATCTTGAATTAAGTCATAGCATAGCATTATTATCAAGGATGATTGAGAGAAAACATTAAAAAGAAGAGAAAGGTTCCACCGAGATTTGAACTCGGGTTACTGGATTCAGAGTCCAATGTCCTGACCACTAGACCATGGAACCGTTGTCGGTCACCGAGAGCGATGAATATATAAAACTATTTCGACTTAACTCGTTTCGCGCTCTCGAGGCACAGTGTAATTTTCGTGTTTCTTTTTTTAATTTCTAGTTGGACTGGGCCAGCTACGAAATTGCTAAAATCTGGGCAAAAAGAAGAGGCTCACGAATCGGCCGAGCCATGAGGCTGGTTTGGTAGATCGACTAATTTTGATCTAAACGAGTCCGACTTCCTTGCCTAATCGGGGCTCATGCTATCCAGTCTGCTGTTGATGGCTCAAAGTTTTAAATTGGAGGATCATGCAAATGCTATTTCTTTGAGGTAGGATGTCGTCAAGATCATCACGCTTGCCGTGCCTTTCTTGAAAAATTAAATGCTCGAATATAGAAAATCTAATCAACATTTTTTCTATCATATATATAGAGGCCTCTGAGAGCTTAATGGGCTTTTGTTAGTTAATCTCGAGGAAATTAACTCAGCATATGACGCAGCTCATGGAGCTTACCGCCACCTTGTGTTCACTCCTCCTCTTTGTGGTTGTAGCTGCCAACTTCATACTACGATGGGGAAATTTGAGGTCACAGCATAAATCCAAAAGGCTGCCTCCGGGCCCACCAAGGCTGCCGGTTTTCGGCAACCTTCTACAGCTCGGCCAGCAGCCTCACCGGGACTTAGCTTCCTTGTGTGATAAATATGGGCCACTGGTCTACCTCCGGCTAGGCAACGTGGATGCCATCACCACCAACGATCCTGAAATCATTCGTGAAATACTTGTCCGCCAAGATGATGTTTTCGCATCCCGGCCGAGAACCCTCGCAGCCGTCCATCTAGCCTACGGGTGCGCAGATGTGGCCCTGGCCCCGTTAGGCCCACGATGGAAGAGAATGAGGAGGATTTGCATGGAGCATTTGCTGACAACGAAGAGGCTCGAGTCTTTTGCAAATCACCGCGCCGATGAAGCCCGACATCTGGTCCTGGGTGTTTGGGCCCAGGCCCAATCAGGAAAGCCTGTGAACTTGAGGGAAGTGCTCGGTGCATTCTCCATGAACAACGTGACTAGGATGTTGCTTGGCAAGCAATACTTCGGTGCAGAATCAGCGGGCCCAGAAGAGGCCATGGAATTCATGCACGTGACCCACGAGCTGTTTCGGCTTTTGGGGGTGATATACCTCGGCGATTACTTGCCATTTTGGAGGTGGATCGACCCCCATGGCTGTGAAAAGCAGATGAGGGAGGTGGAGAAAAGAGTGGATGATTTTCACAATAAAATTATCGAAGAACATAGGAAGACAAGAGGAAAGGAAACCGGGGAGGAAGACAAAGACATGGACTTCGTTGATGTTCTGCTGTCTTTGCCTGGTGAGAATGGGAAAGAACACATGGAAGATGCAGAGATCAAAGCACTCATTCAGGTCAAGATGTTCATTTTAATGGGTTTTTTTATATATAATTTGTCACCAACTTCCTTCCGACATTGTTCTGTCAATTTCCTTCTAGGATATGATAGCTGCAGCTACAGACACTTCGGCTGTAACCAATGAATGGGCAATGGCAGAGGTGATCAAGCATCCACGTGTCCTTTCGAAAATACAGCAGGAGCTTGATTCAGTCGTGGGCCCCAATCGAATGGTCGCGGAGTCTGATCTGGCCCAGCTCAACTACCTGCGCTGCGTTGTGCGGGAAACATTCCGCATGCACCCAGCTGGGCCTTTGCTTATCCCGCACGAGTCCTTGCGGGCCACCACAATCAATGGCTACCACATCCCTGACAAAACCCGGGTCTTTATCAACACTCATGGGCTGGGCCGAAACACTAAGATCTGGGATGATGTGGAGGAGTTTCGTCCCGAGAGACACTGGCTGGCTGATGGGAGCCGGGTGGAGATAAGCCACGGAGCTGATTTTAAGATCCTGCCGTTCAGTGCAGGTAAAAGGAAATGCCCCGGCGCGCCGCTTGGTGTGACTCTGGTACTCATGGCTCTGGCTCGGCTCTTTCATTGTTTTGATTGGACCCCGCCGGGAGGGTTAAGCCCTGAAGATATTGATACAGCTGAGGTTTATGGCATGACCATGCCCAAGGCTAAGCCCTTGGTGGCTATGGCTACGCCGCGCTTAGCAGAGCATGTGTACCGCTGATTGAAGATTTACATGCCATAGCGTTGTGATGTGGCTTTTCAGTTTAGAATTATCTGCCCTTTTTATTATTATTATTATTGTTATTATTGCACTCCTTGACGATGTTCATTCATGCTAAAGCAGAATTTCATATAATGTAGATTAACTTCTTATGGTGATTTGAAAAATTACGAGCTTAAAACGGTAAACACCAGATAACTTACCATACGACGCCGTACAAAAATATTAATCATGCTTGAGACGTTCATATAATGTAAAGAAAAATAAGAGATGATGGTTTGATTGCTCATCAGCTCCAACTAAATTGAACCTGCTTAAAAGGTAGATCTTATTTGCTAATATTATTTTTTAAAATTAATTTTTGATATCAACATACCAAAATATCTAAAAATATAAAAATAATAATTTAAATTAAAAAACAAAATTTAACCACAAAACAAAAATTACATTGTATTATTAGATAATTTTATAAAACTCATCTAACCCTCTCGTTCAGATTAACGAACCAATTTAATTAGTCTCTTGAGCTAAAAATGTGCTCTAATTTAAGTGTTGGTACATCGCGTTTAAAAAATTTCCAGCGACAAAAAAAAAAAGTTTCATATTTATTATTCATTATATAAATTTATTAATTTATTTTTATAGACTAGTCTGCATTCTGCAATGTTATAAAAAAGTTGAATAACCATGTCTGATCATCAGAAAATGGGAATTGATCTTATCTAATCTGCAAAATGACTCGAGAACATGTTAACCTTGCAAACAAAAACAATAAGAATTCATGCGGTGAGACTTCTGAGCTTCAAAGTAAAATATATTTTAATATTAAAAAAAAATCTAAAAAAAAGCAAGAAAAATCTAAATCCGGGTTATTAACATGATTTAGTTCATTAAGCTCAATTAATTTAATATTATAGTAATAATAAAAAAAGCATTGATAAATTGATAAAAGAAAGTATTTCATGCTTATATTTAATCGATCAATTAAAATAAAAAATATATATTATTTTAAAAAACAATATCTACCACAATCTTATCCACCAACTTTATTTAATGAAAAATGTTTTGCCATGCGTGTACGGCTTCCTTTTTATAAAGAAGCTGACCGACTAATAGATATTGTCATTCATTAAGCAACTAGAAAAGGAAATGAAAAGGGGAGAGAAATGAGTGCCAAAATTGAGGAGGCAGCTCACGGAAATTATAGATTTCAACCGTCGACAGCACGGCAGGCATGGCTGTCAACCCGTGTACACGAAACCAAACTTGAGCTTGGCTTATATCCTTTTCAAACTCTGAATCTGAGAGACCACTAGGATACTGCCTGGAAAATTATGACTCATGCAAAGATAAAGTAATTAGTTATTACATTTTTTTTAATTTTAAAGGTCAAGCAAGGAAAAAAAACAAACAGTGAAGTAGAACAGATCAACAACAAAAAGAAATGGAATAATATTGAGAGGATAGATTCTTTAGAAGCGAGCCGGTCTATTGATGGCCTATTTCACGTTCAGTATCAGCATTATTCTTCGAAGTTAAATACCTTGCTCTGATTAATTAATTGGACTTGCTTTATTCTTTCTTTTTGATTCGATGAAACTCATCCTACGGAAAACACATTTTATAAATCCTGATAAATAAATAAAATTTTAATTATTCTATACTCTTATAAAAATTACACGTTCTGATAGAATCAAAATCATATCTTGACTTGTAGTTTTCTCTTAAACTTTTGTTCTTTAACAGGGTCCCCTTTTTTTTTAGCCCTGTGATAATTCCTGTTTGAGCTTTGAAGAGGAAGATTCCAATGCTAAGCGACAAGGGCCTTGACTGACTTTAATCATGATCATAGTGACATCAACGGTGGAGTCGATCCAAAGGTTTTAACTTGATCCAAAAGTTAGCATAGCATCATTTAGGATTTATCTTTATTTTCATTTGCCCCAGTAAGATCGATACCACGAGTGCGTGCTTTAACAGATTGAACACTAACTTTAACGCTCTTTCCAGGTTATGATTCTTCTCTCCCTCAGCCTTTTCTCTTACGCTTCCTGGGGCTAATTTAATTTTAACAAGCCTTGATTGCGGATCATGCATGATATATATATATATAATTGTTTTATGGTAAGCCACCTTACATCGGAGCCCTGTTTCCGGCAATGAGTTTTTACCCATCGGAGCCCTGTTTCCGGCTGTTTACCCTCGTCCTTTTCTCTCGTTGAATTTCACCAGGTTTTAGCTGGGTAAAGAAAGAGGGCCATAGTTGGTGAGCCTGTAATTGTGCATCTGTATCGCAGCTACCAGACCTACTACTTCTTACCATGGGGCCCTGGCTAAGAAGTTTCATTATTTTCACACCTCATTTACATGGTATCCAACGAACTTAAGATTTTCATTTAAAAAAAAAAGAAGGGCATCGCAACTGGTAGGGGCATGGGTTTGACTTCAATGTAATCTTTTCTGGTTGTTCCTTTACAATGGATTGTTGCTGATACAAATGGAACATTCATTGCTGTATTCTTAGATTGGATAGATAATAAAAACAAGAACACTCAGCAAAAAAAATTATATAGATGGTATTATAAATATCAATAAACTTACCAATGAAACCAAGTAGAATTGAAAAAAAATTACAATTTACAGTGAATTAGTAAATTCTGAAATAAAAAAAAAGGTACACAGGGAATTAGTGAGCTCGAGGAGCATGAAACGTGTGAACACATGAGAACCTCGTCAATAATGTCCAGTATGTTTTTGGGCAGCTCTGTATTATAATCAATGAGAACATGGGAGTGTCACTCTCGTATGAGTTCGGACAAAACTTGGAGTCCGATTGGGTGAAATGGACGTGATAACTGGATGACAAATATGCTCTTTGTTTTGTTTTTCTTTTAGAGGGATCCAACAGAACGAACAAACGGAGAATGACTTGTGTCCGGGGAGAGCATTTCTTTCGTACGCGATATGCTAAAATGCAAAGGAACGAATGAAGTTTGAAATTTAAGTGTGGAATGAATTAATTGTTTTTTTTTAAATGTTTAGAGATACGTTAAACAAATATTTTTTATTTTTTTAAAAAATATTTTTTATATAAGCATATTAAAATGATCTATATATATATATATAATTTTAAACAGAAAAACAATAATTTTAAGACGTGGTTTCAACTTTCAACTGCGTTTCAAGAGAATCATGCCAAAGTGACATCTAAGAAATAAGGCAATTCTTGTCCATTTTACTTTAATAAAAAAATGCACAGTGAAGGATTTGCATAAAAAAACTAAAGGGGGAGAGAATATGATTATAAACATAAACTCATATTATTATTCACCATATAATTATTTTTTTTTATTTTTTAAAAAAATCAATTGCCTTGGAGTGGAGATAAAGGTATTTAGATTTTTTTGCATGACTCATTGATTATTAAAGACTTGATCAAGGTTGGGTTTTTTTTTTCTATCTTTTTATTCACAATAACTTAACTAAATTACTCTTCATTGTAAAAATTTTAGAATTAACAAACAAGGCCCTTGTCTTTTTTTCTTTACTTAAAAAATAGTAAAATCACAACTTTACTATTCAAAGCAAAACAACTGAACCCTGTGTCCAAGGATCCTTTTGTCTTTTCATTCTTGTTCTCTTGCCATTGCAAATTTAATCAAGGATAATTTTGTTTTTTAATTCAAATTAAATAATATTTAAATTAAAAAAATCTATTGGCTCTCATGGTGCTTTTTAACAATAATAATAAAAAGATATCATTTCACTGTTTCATTTAATAAATCATCACATTATTTTCTTGTCGAGATAACACGTGTTGATAATAGTAAGGTCATTTCTTGTTGACGGGTTTTCTTCTTTTATCTCTTTCCTTGAAAATTTTCATCGGTCATCTTTATTGTTGATGCTTCAATTTTAATTCGTATTCTTTTGGTTTTTAATTTTTTTTCATGGCTCTTCTATGAAGTTTTGTTTGTTTTCAATTTCATCTTTCAATCTCAACTTTTTATATATTATTTTTTTAATTTGATCTTTATTATCTTAATTTTTTATTTTTCTTATCAGCTCTTTCATAAAATTTTATTTTTTAAAATTTATCCTTAAACCCATAATTGTTATATCTTTTTTTTAATTTAATCCTTATTCTCTTAAATAAAATTTATCCTTTTTGTTAAAGTTTTTTTTAGAAAATATATTACCCTTCAATTGAGTATTTGGAATTTCCCTATATATATATTTTTTATATTCTCATTCTTTTTGTTGATATTTTTTGTTTTGGAATCTTTTGTATAACTATTTGTTTTTATATTTCATCATTTAATATTTGATTTAATGACACTGGACTTTAAAGTTTTTCATGTATGGTGCTTCAATATAATCACCCAAACCATGAATTTAAAAATTAAGATGAATTGATATTTTAGTTGTTTTTGTTTTTTTTATCATTCGATATTAAATTGTTATTTTTTTAAATAGCTTTGTTGTTTTCTTTGATTTGTTTTATATTGAGTTATCCTAATTTTATGATTTAAATCATAGATATAACAGGTTAACTCAAGTCAGTTCACCTTTTATTATCCAAATTACATATCTATCATGCTAACTTAGATTTAGTTAGACCAATATTTGCTCTTGTGATCATTGATAACATGTATACATTTTGAAAAATTATGAAATTATCCTTTAAACAGTTACTCATAGTTTTTTCTTAATTATTTCTTCTATTCATTTTATTAATTGATTTGTAACCTAATGTTTCTTATCTTGAAAGAATGGAAATATAAATATTATACTTTACATTCAACAAAACATGGAGGGGAAATATTATTGACCACCTCAAGTTTTTTTTTCATATCTATTTTTTGTTTTTTATTAGGTCCTTCAAACTTTTCTTTTTATTGATGCCTTTTTTTATCTAGTTCCTTTTCTTCTCATTTTTTTTATTGTAGTTTGGTTTTGCAAAATTGATCTTTGATAAACTATAAAACAATGTTTGAAATAATAAACATGTGATACAATGCGAATGAGAAAAATACTAAAAAAACAATGAAAATACAATATAAAAAACAACAACGCTTTGTCGGTTGTAATAAATAACCACAATGTGTTTTTTTTTTTTATGTTTTTCTATATTATAAATATTTTTTTATCACTTTAAATTTTTATTTTCAATTCTCATTTCACATTAAGTTGACTTGAGACTGAGTTTTACATGTTTTTTTTTGTTGGCTTTATATAGTGTTCAAGCAATTCTAAAAATAGGTTTTGGTGTTTATTTAATGTTCAATTTGACAAAATAAAAGTCACTTCTATTTATTCAGACCAATTAAAACTTTAGAGTTCCAATTTTAAAGTGAAACAAACATTCAATCTCTTTTTTTTTTTTTAAAATAACAATTTCATCTCAACTTTGTGGACTCAATCTTTGGTTACAATGAACAAATGTGTTATCATTTATTGATATATATAATTATCAATTTATTTTATTGACCGCTTATACAAACTTTTTAGTTTGTAGTTAAAATTTTATTGATGATAAAAAAATTGAAGCAATTAGCAATACCCACACCTCTTTTTTAGCGTTGATAAATAAAATAATTTCATCCTGCAATGTTATGGTGACAGCAAACTAGTTATTTATTTAAACAACATTAAATACATGTATTATTATATGCCATAATTAACAAAATGATTTAACAGTATCTTTAAAAATAAAGGTGATTTTAAAAATAAAATATTCACATTAATAAAAATAAAAGTGTAAAACTACTATAAAATCAAAAGTAAAAGTAAATGTCTGTTTGAGAATGTGATTGTGGTTATTTTTAAAAGTGTTTTTAATTTAAAAATACATATATTTTTTTTAAATTATTATTTTCATCCCTCGGCTCATGCCTCGGCAGATTTTTATTTCATATTCTTTCTGTCCTCATGAAGGCCAGAGACATGCACAAAAAGATATGAACAGATTTCAAAAAACAAATTAATTTTTCAAGTTAGTTTTAACTTGGCCAAAGGGGAAGAAAACAAGAGTTTATGGAATTAATTGAGATATTTCTCGGGTGATTTCAAGTTTAAATAATATAATTATTATATTAATAATTATTAGAAATTAACATAATTATTATTTTCAAAGCCCGTGAATTTGGGACTCCTTGCACGAGTGCTGGTCTCGCTAGCCTATTGTTATTATGTTCACCGAATCATTATTATTTTCATTAATATTGTTATTATTTAAATAAAATGAATTTATCATTGACATATACATATAAAATAAAACATAAAACAGTAACCCGGAATGAAGCCCAAGGATCGATATCAATTCTCGAGTCTTGAGTGAAGCTGTCCCACCTGTCTAGCATTAATCGCCATTTACTACTGCCAGCCAACTTTCACCCAACAAAAGCAAACGATCTTTAGGATATTTCTTTCTCACTCAAAGCATGCGCTCCAGCGGCAATTAGTGCATTGTAGTAGTGGTTTTTGAAATTATTTTTTATTTATAAATATATTATAATAATATATATTTTTTATTTTTTTTAAATTTATTTTTGATATTAGTACATGAAAATAATATTAAAACACTAAAAAATTTAATTTAAAATAAATAGTAAAAAAATCTTATTTTTTTACAAAAAAAATAAAATTTAAACACATTACCAATTACCACACACCTTTCATCTCTCATTCTCCACTACTTCCAATCTCCTGACAATGCGAATATGGAGTCTTCGTTTTTTTAAAATTTACTAGAAAAGGGATTTTATCTCTTTTAATTTACAAGCTTATTAAATTATTGTTTGGCACTGTATTTTAATTTTTTTTATTTTTAAATTTTTTTTTTGATGTTTTTAAACTGTTTTGAAGTGATAATGTCAAAATAATTTTTTAAAAATAAAAAAATATTATGATATATTTCTAAACAAAATACTTAATTTAAAAAAAAAAACCTTTTTGAAAAAAATATTTTTATTTTTATTTTTTTTGCTATTTTTAAATTATTTGAATGTGATAGTGTCACGATAATTTCTAAAAAATAAAATAAAAAATTCTTATATATTTTTAAATAAAAAAATACTTTAAAAAAATTTAAAAATCTTTTTTGAAAAATTATTTTTTTATTTTTCTAAAATAAATTATTTTAATGTAATAATGTAAAAATAATTTTTAAAATATAAAAAAAAAATACTTTAATGACGAGTGACAATCCTTGTATCCATAAATGCAAAACGATGCTATAATTAATATATATATATATATATGTGTGTGTGTGTGTCACAACAGTAAGTAATACTTATCAGTGCCAGTACAATGACACTGAACATTCATAGTCAGAGGATGGGGCCTTTAGTGCTATTTTGTTCGATGTGCTTTAAAAAAGTTTAAAATTTGAATTTTTTATTTTTTATTTTAAATTAAATTTTGTTTGAAAATTTTAAATTATTTTAATGTGTTAATATTAAAAATAAATTTTTTAAAATAAAAAAATATTATTCCTATATTTTTTAAATGAAAAACATTCTAAAAATGAACTTGAACTACCCTTACCAACAAACAATTAGAATTAGAACAATATTTTCTTCTGCTTTCTTGCACTTAATTCTCTCTCGTTTTTTTTTGTGTTGCACTTAATAATTAAAGTTATAATAATAATTGACGATGATTTATGTTGCATGATGCATTATTTTAATATACATTTATTTTTCTTCAGTTTTTTTTTTATTGTTAATGATTTTTTTCTTATTAATTTATATAAATAATTATTACTTTATTTAATTAAATACATGTATAAGCCTTTTAATTTATGTTTATATTTTTCTTTTATAAAAACATGTTAAAAAAACCTTCATATTTATTTATTTATTTAAAAAAAACTATCCGGTCCATAACAAAATGTAGGTTAAAAATTAAATAGCTAGTTGTAACCCATGAAAGATTTCGGAGTGCTTAGAACTACAATTGTACCGTGATTCTTAAATTTATTTATTTATTTATTATTATATTAGTTTAATGCGATGATGTTAAAGATTTTTTTTCTAAAAATATTTCTTAAAATTATTTTCAAATAAAAAATAATAACTTCTATACTCTAAAGTTTAAACAAATACGTGGAATAAAACAAATGATCCTTTTTTGACCCTAGCAACTCTTAAAAAGTTAAATTAATTTCAGCACATATCGTTTTTTTCCCTAACCGTAACTCATTTTTCTTCTAATTTACTTTTCAATGTACACAGTTCTCTTTCCTCCATTTCTTCTATAGTTTCTAACTAATCTTTTCATATTCGGTGTGTTTTACAAACTAAATACTAGAAAAATTAAGATATTATTTTTTAATTTAATTGTGTCACACATGATTGCAACTCATTTTTCAATTTCTATTTCAGTTTTATAATTTGAATACATATTCACACTCTTTTGCTATTTTATTTATTAGTATATGGGTGATCCATTTGAATTTATAATATTTTCTAAATATAGATAAATATTATTTTTTTATTAACGTGAGTGTCTGGTTAACTTGCATATATCTCGATTAATCTCACAGACTCTAAAGTTAACGACCACTTAAATCTCCATAATTATCTTATTAGTAAATACAGGACTCAAATTTAAAATCACAAACTAGAAAATACTTTAATTCCAAACTTTTACTATTCAATGATTATAAATAAATATTATTAAAAAATTACATTAATTACGTGTAAATGTCAAGAGTCGCCGTCGTAAAATTGATATTAGAAATCACCGTTTATAATTTTTGTGAGGAAAATAGAAATTAGAAAACTCATTCAGAAAAGAAGAAAATGCTACGTCCCCGACAAAAAACCACTAACACAAAAACCGCCTTTTGCATTCACCTTTTCAATTATTTATACTACACTTCTGCCAGCATCTCATCGTGTCCCTTCTCGCTTTCTCGTCTTCAATGGAAGGAAAAGCAAGAAATGCCCCTGCTCTCCTTTTCCTTTCCCTCACCTGTGTTTTCCTTTCCCTCTCCACCCCTACTCTCTCGACCTCACCGCAGTTCCAAACCCTAACCATCAACCCTCTCCCTGAGAAGCCCACTCTCTCATGGGCCGACACCGAACCCGAATCTGAGACTCAAACCCTCTCCGACTCAACTTCATCAGAAGCCTCCACCACCACTTCCCTCTCCGTACAGCTGCACCACTTAGATGCCCTGTCTTCCGACAAAACCCCACAAGATCTTTTCAACTCGAGACTCACACGTGATGCCTCACGTGTCAGGTCCTTGACTTCTCTTGCTGCAGCCGTTGGCAGGGCAAACGGGACTCGCGCGCGCGGCCCTGGGTTCAGTAGTTCTGTGATCTCAGGACTCGCGCAAGGGAGTGGTGAGTATTTCACGCGCCTCGGTGTAGGGACCCCTGCAAGATATGTTTTCATGGTGCTCGACACTGGAAGCGACGTCGTTTGGATCCAGTGTGCTCCGTGCAAAAAATGTTACTCCCAGACCGACCCCGTTTTTGACCCGACTAAATCCAGATCCTTCGCTAACATTCCCTGCGGGTCACCCTTGTGTAGGAGACTTGATTCTCCAGGTTGCAACACGAAGAAACAGGTTTGTGTCTATCAAGTCTCTTACGGCGACGGGTCGTTCACTTACGGTGAGTTCTCAACAGAAACGCTGACGTTTCGAGGCAATAGAGTTGGACGCGTGGCGCTTGGTTGTGGGCATGATAATGAAGGGCTTTTCGTTGGTGCTGCTGGGTTGTTGGGACTCGGAAGGGGTAGATTATCATTTCCTTCCCAAATTGGTCGCCGGTTCAACCGGAAATTTTCTTATTGCTTGGTGGACCGGTCTGCTTCTTCTAAACCGTCTTCTATGGTTTTTGGAGACTCGGCTATTTCAAGAACCGCCCGGTTCACTCCATTGGTGTCCAACCCGAAATTAGACACCTTTTACTATGTTGAGCTTCTTGGGATCAGTGTTGGTGGGACGCGTGTCCCTGGGATCACAGCCTCTCTATTCAAACTTGACTCCACAGGGAATGGTGGAGTTATAATTGATTCGGGCACATCAGTTACCCGGCTGACCCGCCCTGCTTATATGGCTCTACGCAATGCTTTCCGGGTCGGGGCATCCAATCTGAAACGGGCACCGGAATTCTCATTGTTTGACACGTGTTTTGATCTGTCTGGTAAGACAGAGGTGAAGGTGCCGACGGTGGTTTTACATTTTAGAGGTGCTGACATATCATTGCCGGCGTCGAACTATTTGATTCCAGTGGACAGCAGTGGGAGTTTCTGCTTCGCGTTTGCAGGTACAATGAGTGGATTGTCGATAATCGGGAATATCCAACAACAAGGTTTCCGGGTCGTATATGACTTGGCGGCCTCGCGGGTCGGATTTACTCCCCGTGGATGTGCTTGAGCTTTGTGTTGCGTGCACTTTGGTAGTTGCTACTATTTATTACTTTCCGTTGTGGTAAGGGATGAAGCTCTTCCCTGCCCCTTTTATTTCCTTCTCTCTCTCTCTCTCTCTCTCTCTCTCTCTAAATCATGGCGTAAAAGAAAGTCATCTTTTCTTGGATTTTTAATCCGAGGAGATAAATTAATGAAGGCAGAATTTGGGATGATGTGCGTGTAATTGGGTGGTTGTTTGGCTATTTCTCGTTACTCAACCATGCCGCCACTCTCATCAGCAGAGCAGAATGTTTCATATAAGCTCAAGCTTAGCTTGAATTCGGTTGAAAAATAACTTATTTAGAATTCAAATGCAGAAATGTACTTTATGTTACAAGGTATCTTCTATTTTTAATTGTGTTTTTTGGCTCATTTGCATCATCTGGCCATAAGTTTTCTGTCTAGTTTGTTGAGAAAAACAATGAATGAAAGAAAGAGACGACAAGAAAGCACATTGAAACTTTGATGACACTAATAGTATAAGTGAAAAAAATCTTGTTTATACATCTCATGATAATAATGATAGTACGTAAATAAGTTATTTTTGTTCAAAAATAAAATATTTTGAATTTTGTTGAGGCTGAATTAGATCAAAGTAATTTTTGTTTAAAAATAAATGATTTTTCTTTAGAAATGATATTGTTTGAATTTTATAAAATTATTTTTGAAAATATTTTTTATTTAGAAATAAGATATTATAAAAAACTAGTTTTTTGTTTTTTTGGATGTTGAGTAAATCTCACTTAATAAAAAATATATTTTATAAATTTAGATTAACGAGTAAATTCAATCTTTGTTTTTTCAATATTTTACAAGAAATATATACTTGGTTTAAGACTTGCTCGGTAGATTGTAAGTTTTTTTTTTTTTTACTATAAATGAATAGCAAAAATAACTTTTATGTTAAAGAAAAAATATATATCTATTAAAAGAGTTAAAATAATTTATTTAAAAACTCAATTCTTTCAACAAATATTATTTTTTCAATAGTTTTTCCAAAGAACTAAAATATTAATATTAAACATATTAAAACATAAATAAATTGTGACGATAATTTGTACGCACATAAAATAACCATATTTATTGTATTTAAAAAATTATATCTATAATCTACCTCTTCTAAATGCTTTTCTGGACAGAGACGGTTCATTAAGATTACAAGTTTTGAAGGACGCCATTTGATGGAGAACTGCAGAATGCTGCCAAATTCTAGTTGCATTTAAAGGAGTCAATGGCAGCTAGCTACAATGCCTCGAAAATCAATTATACCCCTTCATGACTAATTTTTAAGAAATTTGATAAATTATTTTAATGTATTTATATAAAATTAAAATTTGAAAAGCACTTTTATAAAACAATATTAATGCATAAGGGATTATTTTATCCGGACTATAAGAGCATCTTCAATGAACAAAACTATTTTGATTAGAAAAGTTAAACTACTAATATGATTTTTTGAATTATATAAATATAATATTTTTTTATATACATTTCAATAAAAAAAAATATTTCGAAAAATCAATTCAATTTTAATATATATATATATATTACTGATACAATTATTTATAAATATAATTTTAATAAAAACTATTTTTTTGTATAAAAATATATTAAATAATTTTTTAATATATATAGAATTAATGTATATAGAATTAATTTTTTAATTTAAACATAATATTTTAACTTTTTAACATATTTTTTTAGATGTATCAAAATAAAAAATAGAAGCTATTATATTTTTTCTTGCAGATGCTATAAAATGAATGGATCCTTGCCCGAAGAATGCCGACGTGTCTAATCAATTCAGCATCTTTGCCCTTTTCACATTTTTCTTGGTAGGGGTCGTCGGGCACTAGCGATCCATCTGGCGAGATTTATGGGAATGCTAGTAGTTCTTTTTGTATGCACGTGGAAAAAAAGAAACAAAGCAGATTACGATGTTCTGTCTTCAAATTATACGGTAAACGGTGACGGGTGGGAAATTCGGACCAGAAAATATCACGGGGCAATGGTCCATGAGGACATGCACATGGGGATCATGGCGCCAGGAAACGAAAGCTTGTACGTACAGATAGGGACTGTTGGAGTGTTATTGAGTAATTTTTTAAAGTATTTTTTATTTAGAGATATATTAAAATAATATATTTTTATTTTTTTAAAATTATTTTATATTAGTAAATGAAAATATTTAAAAACAATATTTTTTAAATTTAAAAAAAAAATGTTTTAATTTATTTTTTTAAAAGCAGTGTGAAACACTCCAAGTGGATGATTCCGTGTTTCGTGGACCCCTCACCACATTAAACTACGCGACAAGATTACACGAGCCTTTCGGTGCGTGCTTGCCTAAGAGAATCCGAAAGGACACTGCCTCCAGCTCTATCGATTCACATTACTAAACTGAAGTTATTGGGCTTAGGGCTCGAGTATTATGCTCTCTTAGACAGTCCGTCCAGCAATTGCAGTGGTGGATTCCACAATTTCTTGGATTCTTGTGGGCTGGAAGGGGATAAATTAATTTACCGCTGGAAATTGAACATTTTACAGCCGGAAAATTTAATGGATTTGTCGAGAATTGAATGAAGTTGCTGCTGGGATTTAAGGAAATTGTTGCTGGAATTTGAATAATAAATTCAAGAAGAACAGCCTGACTAATTTGAGATAGCCAATCTCCTTCATTTTCTAAACGAGGACATACTTAGAACTTCCTCAAATGATCCTCCTACATCCAATTATCGTGATTTATACAGACGTGCAACACTCATTATAGTATAATTGTAAAACATTAATTTTATTTCATTTAAATTAAAAATTAACATCACAAATATATTTATAATAAAAATTAAATCTATGATACTAACTAAATATATATAAAAAAAATCTAACATTTTATATTGCTAAAAATACATGTGTATGAAAAACATATATATATATTGTTCGTGTTTTATTTATTTATTTGAAAATAGTTGAAAAATTATGGTTAAATTATGAAAAATCTCTAAAATATATTTTTTAAACTTATTATAAATTTGGGAAATAAAAAATGGATGAAAACAATAAATTTGATTAAAAGGTAATAGTTTATGGCTCGAATATTAGTCTGAATCACCCCTAAGATTTAAATATTTATGTGTCATCTATTTTATATATATTTTGTTTGAAGATGCTCTATGTTACAAAAAAGACCCTTGAGCATAAATTTTAAAAAAAATGAAGAAGCTAATCATGGATAAAAAAAGAAGTTAAAGAGATAGCTTGAACAAAAGAAAGTTATTTTTTCATAAAGAATAAAAAGTCATTAATTAAGTTCGTGTTGATTGAATATCGCTGATTTGATGTAGCAAAATAGTCACATATTTTTGCAAAATAATATGTGAATATATGCATAAAAGTGGGCATTGCTACGACGACGACGACGACGACGATGATGGAGGAGGAGGTGGTGATACTCTCATTCTCAATTTTTTGCACTGAACAAACTCAATGGTTTGTAATAAATTAATTAGTTTGAAGCATGATGTGAACTAGGTTTACTTCATATTCATTAATTAAATTAATTTTATCTTGTTAAATTTATTATAAGGGTATTCTTAAATCCTCAAGGTGAGAACTCAGCTAGAAGCTTTGGCAGAACAGGCAGGGGGAAGGTAATGTAAATTAACTTACAAAAGGACACAATTCGTAATCAACTACTAACCGACTTTTTTAGACTTGGAGTGAATTTTGATCTAAACAAGCAAGGTAGTTGGGTTTTTATCAAAATTATGTTTGCCTTGTAAGATTTAATTTCTTAATTCTTCATTAATGACCCACATGATATTAGCACATTAGCACATGTGACACAGTGAGTTTATAGGATAATGTTAACCACTTCTTGCCTGGTGGGCTAGTAGAGTTCTAATTAAAGTGGAAAATTTGTCCTCTCTCTACTCACAAATAGATATTCAAATAACTCATTAAAGTATCCGAAAAAACTTATGTAAAGAGAAAAAGGGTCAAGAGAGAAACAATTTTCTATCAATAACAAAAATTGTTCAATATAAAGATTTGATCGAGAAAAATTGTGATTATAATAAATACGAGTATGTCATTTAATTTCTACATTATATAATTATATTATGATGATTCTGATTTTTAGCATAATTGTAGATGTTAATTTAAATACCACCATAAAGATAACATGCCTGAATACGTCGCTGCGGGGATTAATGGAAATGGAAGAGGATGCAGGAAAAGTGAGGGCGTTGATATAGAAGGCCATCAATTCCAAAACGGCCCACGTCGAACCCCTCCTCCTCAAAGGCATCACAACAGTTGTCCGACACTCTAACTCGAAGCTCCGACTTGCCGCTCAGATCCTAATAGATTTCATGAAATGCGACCACTCCTAGGCCCCCTTCTCGCATTATAATCCTATTTCGTCATTATTTAATTATTCCAATTTGTTTGGGTTTTTTCTTAATGTGTGATTTAGGGTAAAATTTATGCTTTCAAAAATGAAAAATAATATGTTGTGATTCTGTAGGTTAGGTACTTGACGCTTCTAATAATTGATGAACTGTTTATGCGATCAGCTATAGATTTTAAAGATATTTAGAACTCTAGTTGCTGAGAATTTAGAAGAAACCATCCGCTTCCTGCTCCACCGGCAGTTCGATATGCGTTTAAAAGCGGATGAGTTCTTAGAGAAATGGAATTCTTCTTTTGGGATTTATTACAGACAGATTAGATTAGGTTTTGATTACCTTAAAAATACGATCCGGTTTCAGTTTCCAAATGTTTCAGGTGTGGGCGAAAGAGATCTTAGTTAACAAGTTTGAGGTTTTGAAGGAGGAAATTCCGGAAACTGTTGATGGGATTGGGAGTGTTTAGAGATTGTTAAGAATAAAGAGGAGAATGGGGTGCTTGCTGTTTTAGATTGCGATGAGAATTCTGAAGAGTTTCATCCTTTGGAGTCGCTCAGCTCCGGCTTGATTCATTGAAAGAAGGGGAGGCCTGCGAGAATAGTGAAAATTAAGTGGTTTTCGATGCATTGAGGAAGTTGTAAAAACTGTTAGGGACACAACATTTGGTTTCGGTCAATATGGAATTTATATTTTTTTTATTAATATGGGTGTCCGAGTTTGCATGTGCATACCTCAAGTCCTCAACTAATTCAATGGGTCCTGAAGTTAACGATCATATAAACCTCCGATGACCATATAAACCTCCGATGACCATCATATTAACAATCATAAAATTTAAACCTAAGACCATAGAAAAAACAAACTTTTTAATCCTAAACTTGTATCACTGATCATCTACTAGAAGGAATCTCTATTCCAATCCGGGTTGAAGTGGAAGATTCGATATTAATATTGAGAAGCTGAAACTTGATGAATCTCTGGGTTGCGAAGGTGGTGGAACTGATTTCAGCTCTCTTCGAAGTAAGCTCATGGCTGGAGCTCCAGTGATAGAGCGAGGCTCTTTTTTGGACATCTCATCAATGTCGCGCAAGAAAGTAACCCCCAAAGATAGGTTGTCTCGGAGACTTTTGAATACCAGGGCAAGCTTACACTTGGTGAAGATGCATTCCAGCGGCTATAACTGTCATGATTATTTAATTTAAATATAGTTGTTATATCATGATTATCTATAAATATCATGCAGTTTTCTCAAATAAGACACGATCCAAAATAGTTTTCCCTTCTATTCACTGTTGGTATTCTTTTTATTCAAGCTATTTCTATGCTGCCTTTTCTATTGAGAAGTCTTGGAGGGTACCCTGCTGTTGAAGAAATATTTTTAAGGACAGTGCAGTAGGAAACACAAACACTGTTGTGTCATATTCGAATCGCAGGACAGCAATTTAGTTGGCAGTAGGAAATCTATTGATCTGTTTCTGCAGATTCCATGGGTTTCAGATGGCAGGAATTAGCTGTCCGGTCTGTCTTGCCATGCAATGACCCGTAGCCTGGTCAACTGGAGGATAGAGTGGACATTAACAGGTTTAACATTTGAAGTAACGAGCTTCACCTCAGAAACTAACCACAAGAGTCACTAATATTTGTCTGGTAATGCATTTCAAAACGCTGCTGAAGTTTGAGGTTGATATTTTTAACAATACCAGGCCTATTTTCAAGCAACTGCTACTGAGAAATGGAGAATAAAAACCGTTAAATTAGTTGGCCACCTCCATTCTCTATTGAGATGGACAAAAAAAGGAGAACTGGAAATCTGTTTTCACTTGATGGTTCTTTCATCTTGAAGTATCGTTGAAACCAAGCCATCTTTTTATGCCCGTTATCATTCTAGATCCTGTCTCTGTAACATTCCACTTTTCAGAGACCACGGATATAATTCTTGCTGCCGATGAATAATGATGGTGATGATGCCTTGAACGATCTGTATTAATCATGAATTCTAAATGCTCGGAATAATTAAATTACTCTTTAATTGACATAATAATTATAATAAACTATTATGATAATACAAAAAAACTCTTTGAGACATGTTTTAATTATTACTTTTTGTTTCTAATTATATATTAATTGTTTTATTATGTTTATATATATATATATATATATATATATATATATATATATTAATAAATATCAAATTTCCCCACTTGATAGTAACAAAAAAATAATTGTGAAAGACATTTTAATTAAATTTTAATAAATAAATAAAAAATATTATACTGGAATATAATACAATGAAAACACTACTTTTAATACCCACGGTACAAGTGGTCAAATGCTATTGACAATTAGTCCAATAATTTGAATTGGTCTCGGTCAATGCAAGTGTGCGAGCTTCGGGAGTTGAAATTATAAGTTGAATTGAATGGAAAGTGGCCTAAACCCTAGTATATATGATGCAAGATTACTTTGAAGATATATTTTTTTATAATTATTGATGTGTTTTTACTTAGTTTGGAAAAGGCATTTTTTGGGTGATTTTTATAACTTTTTTTCCCTTTAGATTTCTAGTTTTTTAGACTATTTTTTAAATCTACTTAAAAAATTGTACATACTTTTTATAAATACATAATAATATAGTTTTATTTACAGCAATAAAATTATAAAGTAGAGTTTATATGTTGTATTTTTTTAAATAATTAATTTTTTTTTTCTATTGCTGACTATGCTTCGACTTGAGTCGGCATCCTCTTCCATTTTTTGCTACACCAAGTTTAATTAAAATCACTGGATGAATCAGGTCTTCCTAGTAATCCTCACTCACGAGATTTGACATCACTATATAAAGAAGGTAATTATAACCTAACAATAATTTTGAAATATGGTAGAGAGTAGTCTAGACTTAGTTTTTCGTTTTATATTTTTTTAAAATAATAAGTATATTTATTAAAAAAATTAATTTTAAATAAAAAGAAACTGTTAAGAACATATTTTAAAAATAAATAAATTTTAGTCATTTTTATGACATGTATTCCTAATTCAAAGCTAATTTGACTTATTTTTACCATAAATTATATATAAAAACATATTTTAAATTATGATTAAAAAATGTTTTTTATATATTTAAATTGTGCTAAACATAATATTATTCATTTTCAATGATCATATCATAGCATATTTTGAAATTTTAAACCTGATGGTGTATAGCTTTTAGAACTCATAGGATGAAAAGTTTCCAACTTGAAAATATCTACTTTATTTGATATTAAAGTAATAGTTAATTTTTAAAGTATTTTTTATTTGAAAATATATTAAAATAATGTATTTTTTTAGTTTTTAAGATTTATTTTTGATATTAATATATTAAAATAATTTAAAAATATAAAAATATAAATATAAATTAATTATTTTCTAAAAAAAATATTTTTAAAATGTAAAAATACAGCAAGCAATTTGTTTACAGACATACAAGTCGATTTGTGATATATTTAAGAGTGTAATTAAAATAATCTTTTTAAAAAGGTTTTGTTTATAAAAACATTTAAATTATATTTTTTATTTTTTAAAAATATTTTTAACATCAATCTATAAAAATAATTTTAAAATATTAAAAAAAATAATTTAAAATAAAATAAAATAATATTTATTTTTTAAATATTTTTAAAACAGTAGTGATGATGGAACCCATATCCATACAGACTTGAGCCATCTCAAGTTCTCAACGCGCCTCCCCTGCCCTAGTCCAGGCCCTACTTGCTTTCCATTAACCACCTACAACGACGACAGTGAGGTAAATAAAACTAGCCTCTCATTATTTAAACTTAATGAATCTAATCTAATCTAATGATCATAATTTTAGTTTAGCCCTGTTTCATTATTCCACCTAATCTAATCTCCTCCTACCAAAAACCTTTTTTTTACATTTCCCCTCTCTCTCTCTCTCGCCTGAAAGAAACCCTTTGATGTTGATCCGATGCCTCCCACAATTTCGACGGTGACTCTCACCGATAAAGAAAAACACCTCTTTTTTACATATCACGAACAGATCTTGATGCCGCTTCAATTCAATCTCCCCCCCTTTCTCTAATCTGATAAATCAGCTTCGTAGGAACAAAGAGAGGGGGCCCCGGAAGAGAGTTGAAGCAGCTGCTATATATAATTATATTTGATTGGAAAGTTGCTGTTCTTGTGGTGTAGGAATGGAATTGGGTAGAGTTGAATGTGTGCAATCCTACGAAATAATAGATTCCGAGGAGATCCACCTCCTTCCCGACCTTCTCCGTCATTTTTCTTCCGTTTCAAAGCCACAACCCACCACCAACAACAACAATAACAACAGCAACAACAATAGTAATACCGTGGCTTCAGCTGTACACACTACCAGTGTTCATGAGCTCCTTGAATGCCCAGTTTGTACCAATTCTATGTACCCTCCTATTCATCAGGTTTGGCCTCTCTTTTTTCTTGTTTAATATGATTAAGCATGTGGTTTTGCCTTTTCTTTTTGGGTTTTTAATTGTTGAATTATGGATGCGGATTTCGTGTGTTGTTGACGATAAAAATATAGCTAGGGCCGTTGAACTGTGGAAATCACAGACTTGATTTTGTTAGGATTCGTGTCTCTTGGTTTAATTGGTTGGATCGTGGAGATCGGAGTAGCTTCCCTCTGTCAAAGCTGGGTGAATTAGGAATTCATGGGTTTGGAAGATTTTTGGTTTATCGACTTTTGTAGAATTTAGGTTTTCTGCTGGTTTTGGTATGTGAACCTAGTCTGTAGGATTTCACAAATACATGTACCCCCTGCATTGACTGCGAAGAGTCAATGGGGCCCAATCGTTTGGGTCTCGTGCTCGGCACTGCACATACAAATGTAAGGGCATGCTGTGATGAGAATTAGAGAAGTGCTAGAGCATTTGCTGGGGCATTATGTTGATATTTGGGTGCTAGTAGTGTGAGATTTTGAGATGTAACTGCAATTTAACTTTGCAAAACCTGAACAACTAAATAAAGATGGCTACATCACATGATTCTAAGAAATATGACCATTCATATGTGTGTGGTAACCTCAATTTTATTTGTATTTTGCAGCAGTTGCTAAAAATATGGATGGAACTTTTTGGTTAAAAACATTAAATTTTGATATGTAAGGGCTGTGTGGATTTTAATTAGATATTGGGCCATCGATAACTGTTTGCTGACTTCTTATAGCTGGATGCGGGGGTTACCTGTAGACATATCTCACTGTTTCCATGTAATGGGATGAAAAATTGTGCTTTTAATGCTGTTGCTTTTTGCTAGAACTCCTGATTTCTTATGCTTCCTAGATGATGTAGGCTGATGTTATCAAATTGTTGTTTCTGCAGTGCCACAATGGCCATACACTCTGTTCAACCTGTAAAACACGAGTACAAAATCGGTGCCCCACTTGTAGACAGGAGCTCGGTGACATTAGATGTCTAGCATTGGAAAAAGTAGCTGAATCACTTGAGCTGCCTTGCAAATACATGTCGCTTGGATGCCCAGAGATTTTTCCATACTACAGTAAACTGAAACATGAGACCCTGTGCAATTTTAGGCCATACAGCTGTCCATATGCTGGATCAGAGTGTGCTATTGTCGGGGATATCCCATTCCTTGTTGCTCATCTAAGAGATGATCACAAGGTCGACATGCATTCTGGGTGTACTTTCAACCATCGCTATGTCAAGTCTAATCCTCGCGAAGTAGAAAATGCAACATGGATGTTAACTGTAAGAATGTTTCTATCTTAGTTAATGCACATTACATGCTTCTTTGTTGGGTTGGGGGGTGGATGCTTGGAATAGGAATGAGTTCCAATACAACACTGGAACATGTCATGCTTCTTTTTGCTCTTTGATCATGCTAAGGCATGGTAACCAAACTTGGATTATGGCAAGCGTGAAAAGTGATATGGTCATTTCTTGCCAACACTGAAGCACTTGTGCTATTTATACAAGGAACTTCTTCGCCCCATGATCTTCTCACATTGCTTGTACGTGTGCAACAGATTGTAATAGCCATGATAACCTAGCAGTAAAATAAAAGCCCAAGGGATTAGTTGAGTGGTAAGACATCATGGATTCTGGCCTCATGAAGTTTTTATCTGATTTCTATCTCCACTACAAACTTTTCTCAGCCATTCCTAGTATTTGTCTGGTAATTCTCTGGTTTGTTTCAGGTTAAGAGATTGTCCATAGTGAGAAACTAGTCTGGTGGTCAAAGACTTCAGGCTACTATCTTATTCGATAAAATACCAAGGAGTTTCCCTTTATTATGTGTGTTCTGATCAATGTTTTTTTTGACTGATTGGAATATATTAACTCTCATTCTTCCAAGTAAATAAGAATTTATGACGTGGATGAAATATTATAAATGTTAGTTCAGACTAAATTGAAATGTGGATGATATGTGAATTCAGGTGCTAAATCTCGTTCTTGTGTTTTGCCTGCATTCTACTGGTTGATGCCTTCACTGGTCCCGATGTAGACAAGACTCTATCATGTCATGTCAGAGACAAATTGAGTTCAGGAACCATCAATATGTTTTATTTATGCTTCATAGGGTGGCATGGCATATCTTTCTTTGTATGCATAATGCATTTTCTTACTTTGGCCAACACTGAACTCGCTTTTCAATCACTTTGCTTTAGGTTTTCCACTGTTTTGGCCAGTATTTCTGCCTCCATTTTGAAGCTTTCCAACTTGGGATGGCTCCTGTTTATATGGCATTCCTCAGATTCATGGGTGACGAGGCTGAGGCCCGGAATTACAGCTACAGCCTGGAGGTTGGGGGAAATGGTCGGAAACTAATTTGGGAAGGCACCCCACGGAGTATAAGAGATAGTCACAGGAAGGTTAGGGACAGCCATGATGGACTTATTATACAACGTAACATGGCACTCTTCTTCTCAGGAGGAGATAGGAAGGAGTTAAAGCTGCGAGTTACAGGACGGATATGGAAAGAACAGCAGAACCCGGAAGGTGGGGCATGCATTCCCAACCTTTGTAGTTAGGCTGATCATCACTTCTTTTGTTTCTACTGTGTGCTCTATTTCTTACAATACTGCGGATCATTTTAAGAATCCTTATGTATGCTACTGGGGGCCTAAGCTTTATAAATTGTTAATAAACTTCCTGAAGAAACTGTCCTGGCAATGTCGCTGATCAATGGTTTTACCAGCTGCGGCATTTTCCATCGTTAGCCTCCCTATTCGACAGCGTGCTTTTTCAGTGTCCTTCCTCGATTTGGATGCTGGCTTAAGTTGCTATAACAAGGGATGAGATGGCTATTTAAGTGCATCTCATAGGGGATAAGGTGATCGTGAAAGTTTATTATTCTCGTTAGGCAAGTTATGTGCTAAATGACAAGAATATGAAATCAGGACCATTTTTTGGTCCAATAAGAGATATCCAATTTATTGTCATCAAAGAATATGAAATCAATGATGAAATTAAGGTAATTCTATTTCAATGAGTTATGTAAGATATTGCTTGTCCAAATTATTATAAATTTATTTAACTATTAGATGCTTGTAAAATTTTTTTATTCAAAATGACAGGAATTATAATCAAAATGATGATTTTAATTGACAATTAATTTCGTGATTAAAGAATAAAAGCATCTCAAACAATCCATCCAGTTCTCAAGTTCCTAGTGTCCTTCTGATCCTGGAAAAAAAATAGTAAAGATACATTGAATTCAGCAGGCCATCTACAAATGAGTCAAGGAAGTTAAACATGGGAGTTGCAGTGTCATTGACAAGGAGCTAATCAAAATTGCCAGCAGAAACTGATTTTAGGTTACAACTAAGCAACCTTGGCAACATACACATGCTACCATGACGCCAAGCAAAGCTCCAGCAAGAACTTGTGATGGGTTATGTCCAAGAAGTTCCTTGAGCTTTCTTTGACTGATAGGATGCCCTTGAAACAGATCCTCAACGATCATATTAAGAACCTATGTTAGGCAGGAAATGTAAGTGTTAGCTCAGTGATGATGAGGGACTAAATCATTCTTCAGAAAAATCGAGCGACGGAGAGACTGACTATCAAATGTAGGCTAGCTATAATAAGTTTGAGGAAAGAAAATGGTTGGTTGTGCATGTCTAGCAGAAGGACCGAAGTAGAAACTGTAATGCTAATTAATCCACATAGAAGACGTCCTATGCAATGAATGAGGAAGAAAAGAAGGGTTTAAAGGGCAGAGAGTTATAGCACATGGCTATTAGAAATTCAAAATGCTCATCCATTAGCCTCAAGAATGGATACAAAGCTTCCTTACAAAGTTACAAGCTGCAAGTGATGAATTTATTACCCACCAGAATTGCCGTTCACTCGTTCGGTATGGTACCAAAATAGCCTAATGGAGTCATCTGAGTGCCAGACATATAGCAATGGCAGCTGGCTTCGCATTCTTTACTACGAAAACTAGTTATCACTTAAATAAAATTTCTCGCAAAGTCAACTCAACTGTTTAGTTGATGCAGCTGTGCTCATTTCTAAATTCACAAGACCACTAGTATTGTGATAACATTTGTTTTTTGCCTATGAATGAGGAAAACTTGTTAGATTAGACAAATAGCTTCTGCTTTGTGTACGCAGCCCCACATACAATGGAACTTCAAACCTTGTTTATATGGAAGCTAAAATAATTTATCATATATACCTGCTTTTCATTATTTTGCATGCAAATATTCATCTCAAAGTAGTTTTAACTAACATTTTCTAAGATCTATTTTTTAAAAACTGGAGCTAAAAGTGTTTTTCTTAAACTTGTTTTTTTAAGAACCACAACGGTAAGAGCTACCACAATGCCAAACACAAAGTTCAAACCTACAATCATGACATAAGCTAAACCAGTGAGCTTAAGTAGCAAAATTACAAACATGATGCATATAATCAGATCAACAAGCTGACTGGGCATTTATTGCAGTATCTCTTCTGCTTAAGCACAAACGACTTTCAATCCAACAACTGAGTAGCTTTTGATCTAGCTATACAGGCACATGCTACAAACTCAGGAAATTATCCAGCCAGTGGAGATGAAAATTAAGTCTGTCAACTTCACCTTTCAAAACTTATCTTAGAATAGCTTTGAATAAAGTAAAACTTGTCTCTAACTTGGCTTAGTTCAGTTTTTAAGAGCTTCAAACAATCTGTTGAAAATCCTTCTCAAACACACCAAGCGTTAATTTACCAGCGTTACAAGTCTGATCAAGCATCCAGTTAAGAAACATAACACTTATCATTCTACCCTACCTCATATTAGAATACAATCCTTCCTGGTATTTGTGCTATACTCAGTTCAAGTGCAACACTGTACAGAAAAGCATTTGTCATGGCTTATGTCTAATTAATAGCACACATCCAAAGCAAATTACTCAGCTGCGTCATGAAGTCTGGAAGAAGAGGAAGACCTCCCCCCAAACTCAATCCCACCTTCGAGAATGAAGTTTGAGTATAAGCCAGAACTGGATTCCTGAAATACTTAATAACGTCTCCAAACAAAACAATGGTGATGATTAGGCAATGGAATGCACAATACAGTGCATTCAGACCTTTGAACACAAATAATCATCAATCTTTTTTCCTTTAAGTCCCATAGCCTACCCACACATCCTATTTCCAACCCTAGCCATATCAAGAAGCTCCACTAGCAGGGGGGGCGCTACTCTTATTGGATTCTGAAATTTACTCATTTTTCTCAAGCGAATCATACAGTGCATTCAGACCTTTGAACACAAATAATCATCAATCTTTTTTCCTTTAAGTCCCATAGCCTACCCACACATCCTATTTCCAACCCTAGCCATATCAAGAAGCTCCACTAGCAGGGGGGGCGCTACTCTTATTGGATTCTGAAATTTACTCATTTTTCTCAAGCGAATCATGCCACTCATGATTCAAATTGACCATGAGGGGAAGCACCACAGAAAATCAACCTCATTGAGCTTGTACAAAGCTTCAGGTCAAATCAACTATCCAATTTAGGAGCACCTCCAAAAAATAAACAATAACTATTTTGTCAAGAGGCATAACAGAGTTAACCGGCCAACGTTTGGGGAGCAACCACCACGGTTATTACAACTAAAGCAAATCTAAAATGAGAACACTATACATAAAAATGCGAAATTTCACCATCAAGAAAATTACTTCGTCAACAAAGCAGCAGTAGAATATTAAGCATAAAAATACTAAATTTCACCAACAAAACAAATACTTTGTGTTCAACAAAGCAAACATAATGAATAAACCAAACTAAACAACTCCTTACCTCAGCTTGCATCCCAGCATGACGCCTGACACCAATCGCATCATACATAACTATAAGACTAAACCCCAAACAAACAGGAAATAACGAATCAGCCACTCCATGACAAAACGCAACCGATGTTGTCAAAGCAGTGCACAAAGCAGAGTGGGAAGACGGCATCCCTCCAGAGGCAAACAGTATTCTCAAATCCCATTTCCTCTCCACAAAAAAATTCAAAAACACTTTCATTGACTGTGCAATAAACCAAGCAAACAAACCCGATATAAAAGTTGGGTTTGCAGCTAATGTTGCCACAAAAGGACTGATCTTTACTTTCGCATGCGATGTTATACTCAATAAAGCCAATCCAAACGCTCCATTTAGCATACAATTCCCGTTGTGTTCACACACCACCTTTTCTGAATCATCACTGTATGCCTGTAGCTGTGAAGCCCATTTTATTGTTTGTGAAGAAGCTAAGGCTTTGATGTGTTCCAATATTGGGACCAAAGCCCGCAAAGGGTTTGGTAAGAAAGTTCTGTTATTGTTGTTTCTTGGTTTTGGGTTTTGATGATTTGAAGGGTTTTTATAAGAAAAACAAACTGGAGAGGTTTTGAATTTGGTAAGGTGAGTAAGCTTGAAAAATGAAAGGTGGCTAGAACACCAAAGTCTGGTTCTTGGATTTGTGGGAGTTAAGTAGAGAGAGTTAAAGATGGGTTTGTTAAGTGTTAGAGAATCCATGAGAGGAAGTCTTCTATCATTCTACTCTATGACTGAGTTGTTGAGTTCAGTCTGCGTTTAAGGAGAGAACCGTCTGGAAAGAAACGTCTAGAGAGAGGGAATGAGAGGCTGAGGGGGGTTAGGGATTGTACTTGGACGTCATTTGAATTTATTTTCATTTTTTTGAATTATTTTTTTCTATAATTGAACTTCGAGACTCTTGCATCTCGCCAATAGTATTGATGTGTGATTGATTAGTGACAAAAGGTCATCTGATTTATATATAACTTCCGAACTAGTCCCCTGATAATTAGAAACTTCAATTGCATCCTCTACTCTCAATTTAAACAATTATACGCAAATGTTTTTTTAACTTCCATGATTATATAACGTGCAAAATATGCTAAAACTTAATACCCACAAATATTTATTAATAATATAATATAACTAATAAATCAAGAACAAAATTCAATCTAAACAAAAAGAATGATTGTTGTATAAATTAAGGAATATAAAACTATTGATTGTGAAAAAATCATAAAAATATAATTTTTTAAAGTGTAACACTATAATCACATCCTTAACGGTCATGATATGAAAGTCATTACTACTGATAATATTGCTTGAATCTCTAATCGGAGGGTGCAAATGGAATTCACATAATAGATGGATGACCTGTTTGAAAATATTCCTCTAATTATACAGGTGGTGGAGAAAGGACCCTGGTTTATCTTATTATAACAAAGATGCCATTGCGTCGCTTGACTGGCATGGAATATGCCTGTGGTTTAAATGGTTTGTGCTTCAAGAAATGCAAACGCTTGACAGCTGGGACCACTTTAGTCGCCAGTGGAGGGAAACAAATTTCAAGGAAGGAAACTCCAGGGCTGGAATGTCTATTCCTAATCAGACAGAAAGAACAGGGGAAGGTAAAAACTATATTAATAAAATATTAAAAAATGAGTTTAATACAATTATTGGTTTGAAATCTAACTATATTCAAGAACACCGCTCCAGTTCATTGACATCCAAGTTATAAATTGCAATGGGCATTTAATTATCACTTTTTATAGTGCTAGTAAGAAAATAATATTGTAAACATTTTAATGATTTAAAATAAAAATATAATTCTTTAATTAATTTTTTTTTCATTATATATGTCATTTTTCATGCAAATATTTTTTTCTATTTAAATAAAAAAGTTATTACGATTGTCAAAAAAAAAAAAAGATTTTTTTACACATGTTTAAAAAGCTGTAAGAATGCTTAATACAAGAAAAACATATAAAACACTTACATTAAATAAAACAGAATAGATATTTTATTTTAATTGAATATTAATAAGTAAGATTTTTTTAAACAATTATATTCGATGAATTCATAATTATACATAATACTATAAAATATTGTTAATATTATAATAAAAGGTTCTAAACTTCTTATAAACTACGACATAATTAGATAATTATTTACTTATCATATATATATATATATATATATATATATATATATATATATATCAAGTGTTATTTCATAAAAAAAGAAAGTAAAAAACCTAGTCCCTCGTGTTTGGTTTTTATTATTTTCTTAAAGAAAATATGATTAAAATTTCAGCAAGCTTAGGCGGCCAGAAAAATCTGGGTTTATTCTGAGGAAATACCGATATATTTTAGCGAGTTGTATATTAAATTTATCGAGTTTAATTTATCACTTGTAACCTTGTGTGTAGTATGAAGAGCCTGTATGACAGTGTGGTTGAAGTTGTTTTTTAAAATATCTGAATGATATTTTTTATTTTTTAAAAATTATTTTTGATATCAGCACATCAAAATGATCTATTTTTTTTTAATTTAGAGTAAAAAAAAAATTCAAACATACTTTTGAAACGCAGTGCCAAACAGAGCCTAAAACTTTATCTATTTATTCTACTCCAATTTTTCTTTCCCAGGTCTTTTATTATTATTATTGATGATTATTTTTTATTATTATTATTGATGATTATTTTTTAGCACTCAAACTATAAAAAGTGAAAATCTTATCTTACTAGTTACACCTTTTTGTAGATATACAAATACATATGTCCTTGTTTTAAATATGTTGAATTGGATGAATAAAAAATGAAATAAAATTAATAAAAAACATTATTCACTAAAAAATGTATTTATACAACAAGAAAATTGAGCTAGCCTTCATCATTGGATAAGGGATTTATTTAAAACTGTTTTTTTTTTTTTTTTTTTTTTTTTTTGCAATTCAGCGTAAGGATTCATTTATGTATCATTGCATTAAGTTATCTGGAAATTAGGATGCAAAGGTCAGTGGTGAATTAACCTAATCAAGGGTTCTATCAGCCCATATCTAGAATTGATAACCTTGAAAAAATAAATATTTTTTTAAATAAAAAAAAGATAGGTATACTTATTGATAATAGATTTGCATTAATGAGAACTAAAGAGTCAAGTTTGATTTTGATTTCAAACTCATTTTCTTCTATATATGTTATATGTCAACATGCTGAGAAAACAACATCTTCCACAATGAAATAGAATAACCAGACCCATTTATGGATAAAATTATTGTAATTATAAATCATGATGGCAATTTTGTAATTTTATTGCTCTATGGACTGCTTAGTTAAATGAATACAATGACAAACTTGTAAATAATCAGAATTTTTTTTTTGCCATTTTTTTAAGGGTGTTAACTGTTAAGTATTAACATGTGTATAAAGTCCAGGAGAAAACCTATAATTTATAAGATAAATAAATGAGGTGTTTTTTGTAATTATCTATTTTTTTCTTTTCAATTTCTTCAAACATATATAGAGCATTAAATATAGTTATTTGACCACTTACGGGAAACGGATGAGATACAAAAAGTGTGATGGTGAAAAGAAATTATTTTTTTATATCATATAGTTTATTTTATAAAATGTAACTATACATATATTTTAAATATAAAATTATAGACATATAACCATTTTTTTTGTGATTAGAGAACATTAAAAATAACTTTCTTTTCTATGTTATTCTAATTTTATATTGAGATGGTTATTGTATTTGAATGTATTTTCCAACAATATTATATAAATTAAAGTATTATATAACCTAATATATAAAATTAATGCACTTCTATATTACATTTTAATACATCATAATATATTATTTTTTTATATTTAAAATTATTTTTTATATATATATATATATAAGAATAATAGAATATTGTACACTTTAGTTTTATGGTACTTTATGAAAAAAGTTTTAAAAAAAATTTTAAACTAGAAAATATTTTTCTCTATCTAAAGTTTTGGTTTTTCTTTGACTAAAAATTGAATTCCATCAACAATATTTACTATGTAATTAAATATAAAAAAATCAGAAAATAGTTTTCAAAAAACATTTTATTGCAAGCAGTAACTTACTGGAAGAGGAAATCGAATAGTTATTTCCCCATTCAAATACTCAGGGGTAATATGGTAATAAAAACTAGAAAAAAAGAACGCCATTACGAAAGTTCAACGGTCTCTCCGCTCTCTTCCTCCATACATACCCTTTTCCCGGTTCCTTCGTCAACCTCCTCTTCCTTCGTCCTCGTTATTCAACAACAAGAAAAGTAAAAAAGAGGGAAAAAAAGAATATATTAAATAGATCACGGAAACTAATCTCTCTTTCGCGCACCGAACTACTCATCAGCTCACCGACTCGGACCTTCCTCGCCTGCCGATCAATACCGACTCATTAACTCAGCATTTCGCCTTGCAATGGAGACTTTGATTTCATTGGTGAACAAGATACAGAGAGCGTGTACGGCACTCGGTGATCATGGTGAAGACAACGCCTTGCCTACTCTCTGGGAATCCTTGCCTTCCATTGCCGTCGTTGGTGGCCAGGTATCATCTCTAATCCAATCTATTCTAGCTACTACTACCTAGTACTAACAATTGCAGCTTTTATTTCAATTAATCCAGCCACCTTTTTCTTGTTTATATTCTAAATCGGATCATTCATCGGATTTTTTCTCTTGTGATCATATTGGCGGTTGTTTGATTTTCCTTTTTTTTTTTAAAAAAAAAAATCTTGAACCACGTTATTGTTTATTTCTCTGATTTGGCTTGATTGCTTTGCGTTCTAGTCTGCTGTTCAAGTAATGTATCAATCAAAATAATTATTTTTAATTCAACCGTGATCATTATTTTTATTTATTTTTGGTTATTTTGAAACATTAGCTTTACACCTAGATGTGTTTTTTCATTGAATGCAAATCACACGAAACCTGTAATTACTATCAATTTTAAGATGTTTGCCTTTTTTTTAAGTGCTCATATATTTAATAAATTGTTTTTTTATTTGATCAATTTATATGCGTATTGCTTCCAAAATCATTTCAATCATTTAGTTGGAATTTATACCCTTTTGAAGTAATCATTATCTAATTATCTAAACATATTAATGGCTCGTAGAGTTCCGGGAAATCGTCCGTGCTGGAGAGCATTGTTGGAAAGGACTTCTTACCTCGTGGGGCAGGTATTTAAGCTGTTGATACCTTTCATGCTCTCGATATTTGCACGCAGAGATTATGTATTTATTGGTGAATTTTTTTTCTATGGCCTTAAGTGATGCGAGTATTTTTCAGGGATTGTTACACGGCGTCCTCTTGTCCTGCAGCTTCATAAGATTGATGAAGGAAGAGAATACGCAGAGTTTATGCACCTCCCTAGAAAGAAATTTACTGATTTCGGTAATGATCTATGGCCTTGTATTTTTCCTCTTTTTGCTACTTTTTGATGACTGTTAGTTAGTAGTTGCAATATATGCCAAGTGGTAGATATATTGATGACAGCTAGTCTCTGTTTTATTATTTGTATGCATTTATGTTTTGTTGGCTATCTCAGTCGCTAACCATACTTCTATTATGTATAGCTGCTGTGAGGAAAGAGATTGCGGACGAGACTGATCGAGAGACAGGTCGCAGCAAACAAATTTCTAGCGTTCCAATCCATCTCAGCATCTTTTCTCCTAATGGTGAGACTGCGATGCTCATTACACGATTTTTACTTAGATGCATGTGGTTTTAGCTTTAGTTCATTCTGAGTGAGTGATTTTAAACCAACATTATAATGGACATGTCATTTTTATTATTTGATTGGATGAGCAGAGAATCAGAGGGACCACAACCAGCCAGTCGTATTAATCTGGCTTGTTACAATGTGCTGATCATTCTATCACCCTTTGCTTTTGAGATTGAACTTGAATTCAACTAAATTTCTAAATGTCGTTTCATCTTTATGCTTTTCAAATAATCTGTCTCCAGTTTTCTGTCAGGCGTATGGCTTGCATTTTATTTAGAACACTCTGAATTTCTGTTGTTAGTAATTGCCTTTTATTCGGCACTATTTTGTACAAAACACTCTGAATGTCTCTTGTGATTTTTTTGTACTTTCCAGTTGTGAATTTGACATTGGTTGATCTTCCTGGACTTACTAAAGTAGCTGTTGGTGAGTTAATATGACAAGTCTTCTCTGTTAATATTCTTACATATTTTACCTGTTTGCCACAAGAGTGACTAATGGCCGATCTGTTAATTGGGTCATCGTAGAGGGTCAACATGAAAGTATCGTGCATGACATCGAGAACATGGTCCGGTCTTTCATTGAGAAGGTAATTTTCCTCAAATGTTTCATACTATATGGTACCAAAAGTTAAACTTAATGGAAAATGATTCCAATTAGAGCTTCTGAGAGCATTTTGATTGTGTTTAATATATCATAAATATGTTCGTTGTGAATGTTCATAATGTTTGATGGTACAAATCATTTTCAACATGTTCTACCACATGCATAAAATATGCCTTTTAGTCCAGTTTTGTGAATTTTTTTGGGGTGCAGTATTAACTCTGTTCTTTCAGCCAAACTGTATTATTCTGGCAATTTCCCCCGCAAATCAAGATCTCGCGACAAGCGATGCAATTAAGATCTCCCGTGAAGTTGACCCTAGAGGTAAGATTTCAGACAACTGTACATATTATTCACCTGGTGCAAAAATGAACTTGATGGATTCAGTTTCCTTCATTGTTTGGATAGAGAATGTCATCTTTGCTACAACATCACTGAATACAAAAGAATAATCAGACCAATATTTGAAAATTAGTGCAAACTTGATATGTAGAAAAAAGGAAAAAGAGGAAAAATTCTATTTTTCAGCAGTGTGGAGGAACATGTTTACCTCAAAATGTACAAGGGGACATGTTATAAAGATGACTTAGATAGTAATTCAGTGGATCCAGGATAGATTAATGAGTTTAACAACCTATTTTCATCTCTTTCTCTGTTCCTTTTTCTTTTTCCTTTTATCTTAAATGGCCAACTTTCATTTTGAAACTCATTTGTCCTCAGCGGTGTGTTCATTGTGTTCACTCAACAAAATTTAGTGTATTCATCAGTCAAATGTTAAATTTCAAATTTTAGAATTTTATATCTCATTCTTTTTTTATTTAACATAATGATTACTGTAGACAGGCGTGTTTTACCCTTTTGTTTGATGATCGAATTTCAGGGGAGAGGACATTCGGAGTTTTAACAAAGATTGATCTCATGGACAAGGGTACTGATGCAGTTGCTGTGAGTTTCATATTTGAAGTTCACAATTAAGTCTCAAACTTTTATTAGACAGTAGAGTTTCAGTTTTCTGTTGGGTTAATGTAGCCCTGCACTTTCACATGGGCCTTTTCTTCACAAAAGATGCACTAATGTTTGATACAGTGGAATTTAGTGATCTATCGGGTGTTTTTTTATTTAAATCATCTTTGGAATTTATCATATGTATGTGGTATCAAATCAGTAAACATTATCGTTTGCCTTTCGTCATTGCGGTGCTAAGGCAATGTTTGTTATTGGATGTAGCAATGCTGGTTTTAGTGAAGTAGACGGAGTATTGTTTGGAAGAGTGGTTACAGATGTTCTAAATGATTAATGTTACTTCTTCCTGCATTTGTTGTAATGCTATTACTAACACGGAAGTGTCTAAGTTTCATTGCAATAAATTTCTACTAATATTTTTTCCTTATCAGATCCTGGAAGGAAAATCATACAAGCTACAGTTTCCTTGGATTGGTGTTGTGAATCGCTCTCAAGCTGATATTAACAAAAGTGTGGACATGATTGCTGCTCGGCGCAGAGAGCGGGATTATTTTCAAAATAGCCCTGAATACGGGCATCTTGCCAGCAGGATGGGTTCTGAACATTTAGGAAAGTTGCTTTCTAAGGTATGCTGATATGTTGGTGGGAATTTACATGCGTGCATAGATTCACAGATGCTCACGGATGACTTCTAGAGCGCTTGCGAGCGCAGACACGCATCCAAGATTTGTATAAAAGATTTCATTCGCAGCAGTTAACTTGTATAGATGGAAATGTCCTATATTGTATAACCTTCCTATGGTAGCAAGTTTTTGTTGGGAAAAAAGAAATCACCTGTCTCATCGTTTACTTGATTTCTCGTTTCCGTGTTGCCCATTTATAAACCATTTATGTTGTTCTGATAATGGATGTGGTAAAACATTTCAGCATTTGGAACAAGTCATCAAGTCTCGAATCCCTGGCCTTCAGTCTCTTATTAGCAAAACCATAAATGAACTAGAGACAGAATTAAGTCGTCTTGGGAGGCCAGTTGCTACTGATGCTGGAGTAAGTATTCCATTTTATCTTTGGTTCGATTAATCTTACAGTTCCTTTTTCATTTTCTTTATTACAGCCTTCCGACTGAGTAGGGTGGCCCAATCATTTAGCAATGTTACTTTTGCTTTCTGTGAAGTTTATCTACAGTTACAGTATGCATTGTTCTTTCCTTGTCAAAAATCGTTGATTTGCCGCTGTTTATTTTCAATGCAGGGAAAGTTGTATATGATAATGGAAATCTGTCGTTCTTTTGATCAAATTTTTAAAGAACATCTTGATGGCACGTATGTATTTGCATTTTTGAATTAACTGGAATGCAATTTTGTTCACATGATGGTTTGCATTTCAACCGTGGGATTAATGGAACTTGTTTTCTACAGACGTTCTGGTGGTGATAAAATCTACAACGTGTTTGATAATCAGTTACCTGCTGCTCTGAAAAGGTTGCAATTTGACAAACACCTTTCAATGGACAACGTACGAAAGCTGATAACTGAAGCTGATGGATATCAGCCACATTTAATAGCTCCTGAACAAGGTTATCGCCGTCTTATCGAATCTACTTTGGTGACTATCAGAGGTCCTGCAGAGTCAGCTGTTGATGCGGTATGAATATGTATTCATTGTAATTGTGTGCCAGGAAACGTAATTGTTGGTGACCACAGGAAATGTTTTGGTTAAGGGGAGTGTAGTTAATAATATTTCTATGTGATTTGGTCAGAATTTCAATCCTTATTTTGGGCCACCTGAATTATATGCAGGTTGCATGTGAACTTGAGCTTGCACTGCCACTTCTTTCCTCTGTGCTTTTGTTTCCACCTTCAGCTTCTAGATTGAAATTAACTATATGCTCTTATTGCTTTGATCTTGGAGACTTCTTTCTAGTTCTATTTTTCTCCGTCTTTTCCAAAGGCTAAAGTATATCTATCTTTCGCATTTAAACTCTGTCAAACATGCTGTTAATAATCATACTTTTTTCTATAGAAATGGTATGGGATTTTGATTTGTATCTGGCATGCATTGTTATTGGTGTATTCATCTCTAGACTGCTGTTTTCCATGCCAGAAGAAAAATAAGGAAAGGGAAGAAAACCCCTCCGGATTTCATGTTTTGTTACTGCAGTTTCCATAAATGTGGGTCAATTAATCCGATTTATTATTTTTGCCATGATTCCAGGTTCATGCTATACTGAAGGATCTGGTTCATAAGTCTATCAGTGAGACAATGGTAAGTCTCTGTGATTCTTATTTTAATGAATCCATTGAAGTTCATTCATAAATTTTCATTCCACTAACACATTGATTTACTTAATTGGATTAGTGTGTGTGTTTTCGATGAAAAGATGCATTGCTTTTAAGATTAATCAGATAGATTTTGTCCTATATGCTCAAAACTATGTCAGATCTCTTGAACTTCGCTTTGAGAATGAAGAAATATCTCTTTCTTTGCTGCAAATATCATTTTCATCCTGTTCCTATAAAACCAATATTGTCATTTTTTCTTGTCCTGCCTTTAAGTTTTAAGTGGTTGCTCTCTCTATTGCGTGTAGGAACTCAAGCAATATCCCACTTTGAGAGTGGAAGTTAGCGCTGCTGCTGTTGACTCACTGGATAGAATGAAGGAAGAAAGCAAGAAAGCAACTTTACAGCTAGTTGATATGGAGTCCAGTTACCTGACAGTTGAATTTTTCCGGAAGCTTCCTCAAGATGCCGAGAAGGGTGGAAATCCTACACATTCGATATTTGACAGATATAATGATTCATATCTCAGGCGAATTGGTAAGTATCTAGAGGTACCACCTACCTATGCAGTCTTTCGCAGCATTTGACCTGTTTAAAATTTTGGAAAGACATGTTTTGTAGTTACGACCTGCACTCGAGAGATTACCTCACACTAGATTGCCTTAAATGATTTCTTCTTCTATGTCGGTGCCTCGAGGGCGTCATGTGTGAATCTTTGCTGTCAGGGCCCTCTCTGTTTGCTAAAGAAAGAAAAAAAGAAAAGAAATGACACTGGTGCATCTTTTTACTTGTAAATAAAATAAAATTTCTTCACAGTTCCGGGTTGAAAAATCAGTGCATACCTCTTTTCATAATGATTATAATTAAAAATCTGTTCTCTATTTATTTTCTTTTCGAAACCCAGGGAGCAATGTCTTGGCCTATGTCAATATGGTTTGTGCAAGTTTGAGGAACTCCATTCCAAAGTCTGTTGTCTACTGTCAAGTACGTGAGGCCAAGCGCTGTTTACTTGATTATTTCTTTGCGGAATTGGGTAAGAAAGAGGTACGGATTCCAATCCTTTTTCCTTTACCTATTTCATCAATGTCAGAGAGAGATAAGATTGCTGGGCCGTGCTAATTACCCTTTTATTCATTCAGACAAGACAGTTGTCTTCCTTGTTGGACGAGGATCCAGCGGTGATGGAGCGCCGTACCTCACTTGGAAAGAGATTGGAGTTGTACAGAAGTGCCCAAGCAGACATAGATGCAGTTACATGGGGATAATAGCTTGTTTCCCGTTGTTCAATTCAAACATGGGATTTAATTTTTGGATTTCCGATTCTTTGATTTATGACTAATTCCTAGTACGTTGATAGCTTTATGCCACGTCTTTCTTAGCTCGTGCACTTTTTGAATGACCGCTTTGTGCTTTTACTATACCCATTTTTCCTCTTCTTAGATTAGTCATTTTTCTTCTTTTTGAATGATACTTTTCTTTTTTCTTTTTCTATCAATGGTGATGAGTTACTAAAAGACTTTTAGAGATTATGGTAACGGTCTCTCCAAGGCAATTATAGGTTGGAAGATAAAGAAGGTCAAGGTTGGGTAACTGGGATATTTGCAAAGCAAATCTCCTAAGAGGTTTGGGATCCTCCATTGTCTAAGTCAATTTAATTAGGAGATGAGAGTATTGTGAGCTGTGTATGTCTGTTTAGTTATAAAAAACATTCGAGGAAAAAGAGACTGGTATTAGGGGTTTAAGGCTATTTATATAGTTGTAATTTCACATGAATATGTGCATGGAATGACCAATTGTGTTTATGATTTATGGTTTTGGATTAATTAGGGATAATATTCTAGAATGACAACAAGTCACTATAAAAGCTACTCTAGCTCTGGGTTTCATAGTTGTGTATTATTGATGATAATATAATGACAATTATCTAAGGAACACTCTTAAAGAGTGTGTTCTCATTTAATATATGCGTATTTTGACCAAGATTGACTAAAAGATGGTGCATTTGGGTGTAATAATTGACCTCGAATGAACAAGGCTCATCCAAGGTTTTGTTTAGTCATGGGTTCTTAAGGAGCCTTTTCATTTAAGGATGTTGTCATGTTAGGCCTGTAAACATCACAAGTTCAATTTGATGGTGGGTGTTTAATATTTTTTTATGCCATTAGAGATTTAGAGATCCAAACTGATGACCACTGTTCCAACTTCCAAGAGATCATTGGACCATAAGTAAGCGTGAAACCATACAGCTAGTCAAATGGGCATGTATTTAGTTTTGGTGTAAAAATAACGAAGTCTAATTTCTTTGACAACACCAAAATCTAACAATTAATACTAAGATGCACAAATAATCTCTTAATAAGCCAAGATAGTTGAACCACGGGCAATATCAATGAGTAGAGATAAAGATAGAAAAACACCATTATTTTTATAATGGTTCATACAATTATCTAAGTTACTTTTTAAACCTATTTTCAAGTATTCACTATCACATATGGTCTTCTTCACATGGGAGACCAAGATGATTACACAAATTTTTTCAAGCTTGAAATTAAACCTAGTCCTTTTTCAAGATATGAATCAAACTTATCCCAATATTTTTTTGAGCTCAAGATGAAATCCAAACTTTTTACTTGCTAAATATCAAAATCATTTCTTATATAGGTTTCCGATCAAACCTATCACACAATCTTTGTACAAACTAAAGATTAAAAAACTTTACACGATCTTTTTCAAGGATAAAGATTGAAAACTTCTCTTTAACTCATACTGATAAATCCAAGTTGGTTAAAGTTTTGCTTAAACTCACGGGCTAGGATGGAAGGCTATATGCCTAGGCTATTTTTTTTATAAAAAAAAAAAACCAAGTCCAAGTGTTAGTTTATTTTATTTTATTTTGCTATTTTGTATTTAGATTTATGAAAACTGATAGAAAATCATTGAACTTGAGTCCAGTCATAGATTTAAAGAGTTAATTCACAACATTCAAATCATTATTTGTTTTTTTAGTTAAATGATTTTACTGTCTCAATTGTTTTTTTAGAAAATAAATATAGTTTAGTTTTTGTTTTCAATTATGTGCTTTTACTATTTCAATCCCATGTTCATATCATGATTTATTTTACTTCTAAAACAAATAGTCTAAATGGAATGATTTTAAAATTAAAATGGGAAGATTTTTCACTCTTTTTTAAATCATAGTGTTTGGCAATTTAATTTTTGCAAAGAAAATGGAAGATTTTTCACTTTCAAAAAAGAAAATGAAATGAGAAGGATTGACAAAAAGAAAAGCCAAGAACCAAAGTTTTTTTTTATAATTTTTATTTCAAATGAAGGTGAATTTCCTATCTTTTTCGGCTGTTTGTCTTCAGAAATTAAAAGTAAATGCACTGCTACCGTTACCATTTACCAACAATTTCTTTCACGCTATTAACAATAAAAAACATTTCATCTTCCAAAAGAATTTCGGAAGATGAAAATATTCTGGTTTTCATGAGAGATGCATTTTTCAGAGAACAGGGAAATATGCTCCCCTCGTTTACAATTCAATCAAATTAATATTTCAAAGCCAAAGCTATGGGAAACCAGAAGTACTGAAAGCATTTCGATGCTGTGATCCAAGATATCAAAATTTTCTAACTACATTTTAAGCCAAAATTGTCTACTTGACGAAACATATGTTGAAGATCCCAACGGCAGACTTCCTACTGTCAACCTGCACATCAAGCAAAACAAAAAATGTGGCTCAATATAACAGACTGGAACCTTTCAACCACTCTAGCCTACTAATCTCCAGCTTGATGACACTTTCGTCTTCTGGAAATGACAAAAAGAAGAGATAGAAAGAGTCATAGAAATACCTGAACAAAATTGAAGCATTTGTTCCCTATCTCCACTATCCATTGCACAGGAACACACCAAGTCAAATGGAGAACTGCAAATTTATCAGAAAATGTAAATATAAAATTCAGAAAAAAATCTTACATACATCTACACCAAATTTTATCCATAGACAGAGATAGGTCAACCTGCGTGTTGTGATTTGGAGGTCCAGAAAGAGATTGTGGAGAGCAATGTTTACATATATGTACTTATATAAGAAAATAGAAGATTCAAAGAAGCAATTCATGGCAAGCAAATATACTTAGGTTCAACAGAAAGTTATCTGCTTTTGTTAATCAAGAAAACAAATGATTTGACTATAGAGAACGAACCTGTAAATTTCCCAGAAGGTGCTATGACCATGAAAGTCAGAAAATACTCAAGATACTTGTGTCCCTTGTGCATATAATCAAATAAAAATACTATCCTCTAGTTTTCTCCAAACAATCAGAATCACTTGATTGGAGAGCACAGCAGAACCTAGGATCATGTAGCACTAGCTGTGCAACCTTCACCAGGAGTGAAGCTTGTAGATTTTGGAGATTCGCTGCCTCTTACCACTCTGTTATATAAAACTTTAAAAGACTGTGAGTCATATGGTCGACTCAGCAAACTTATTGGCATTCTCAGATTCTGCTTCCGATTTCTCCTTCCTCTTAATAAAATGCTGAAGGTTTTATCCCCATGGATCTGCTGATCAACACTGCTAGTGCCGTTTTCTTTTGGGCTTTCTTTCTGACTTGAATCATTCCTATAAACTTCAACTTCAGACGGATTTGAGTGATCATTTTCCTTGATATTTTCCAAGCCAACTGCAGTTAATTCCTTCATACTGTCCTTTCTGTCTGATGCTTGAAGGTTCATTTCTTCATTAGTTAATCCTACATTGTCAATGTCCACTGGCTGAGATGGAGGTGGACTTGGGCTTCCAGAATTTTCAAATTGTACTTCAGGCTCCAACACAGGATCAGCAATTGGCTCAACAACAGGTGGCGGGACAGAGAACTCCACTGCATGACAGCCAGGCCATACTGTGCTAGGAATAAATTCTGACACATTGGGGCGAACATTGCATTGCCAGGAGAAATAATTAGGGTGGAAGGCACTGCTAGTAACAGGAAATGTACTGGTTGGCACCGCTTGACTGTAAGGAGGATACATGTAGGGCAATGGATGTATCAAGTTTGGGCTTGGAGGTGGTGATGGGTATGGATGGTGTGGAGAGGACATTGGATTGAGGGGGGGTATGAGAGTTGCAGTTCCAGGGTGAAGAGTCATGTTTACATGCCAGGGTGCAACAGCCGGAACACCACCAGGAGCAGAAGGATGAGGGATGCTGATGGCAACTGGTGAAGAGCATCCAATGGATGTCGATGGGTTGAATGGAGCTGCAGAAGCAGACAATTTCTTATTTGGCAACCCCCGAGAATCAACTGAATTCAAAATCAATGGTTTGTCCTTCAAATCCTCTACGCCAGGCAAGGTGGAGTTGGGATCAACTAGTGGTTCCAATTCAATAGATGAATCCTTCTCATGTGGTTCCTTCGGAAGAGAATCAATTGAGTTTTGCATCTGTTCAATCAACATTCCATTCTGTATAATTCCATGAACCTCAATATCACCAGATTCAGGTCCTTGCATACTCAGAGAGGAATTTTCTTCCAGTAAATGAGTTGAGTGGTGTTCTTCCATGTTCAGAGCAACCCCTGTTTCCTTCTTCAAATCATCTGTATGATCTGATTCAGAATTCTTGTCCTTCTCCCCGCTGCTATCTTCCATGCTCATTACTACTGGACCAGCAATTTCTTTAACTTCATTTGTCTCCTCAAGTTTTCCATCACCAATATCCTGGTTATCTGAAGTATTGCTTTGGGGAAACCAGACCTGCAGCTTAGCAATGGTCCCTGGTGGGGCCAATGCTACTTCCTTATATGAAAGGGATTTTCCAATACTCAATATTGAATTCTTTAATGGACCAATGTCATTATGGGGGGAAATTGGAGCAGATTCTGAGGAAGTAAGAGTGGTGCTGCCAATTCTGGGATTCTCTGTTGTAGCAGTTTTATTAGATGAAGGAACAGGCTTGACCCTGTAGGTTACAGCTTTAACTATTCTCCTCCCAAATCTGGTACCCTGAGGGGGATTGGTAGTTTGGTGGTCTCCATAACTTCCATGAGATGGTGTTCGTTTCTTTAAAAGGTTATACCTACTAGTCTGATTAGCATTCTTGACAGGAGTGTAATCCAAGTCAGGATCCACAATCTTTTTGTGATAACTATAAACTTTGCCAACAATCCCACGCCGCTGCTTTAGTCGTCGCCCATACGAGCCAGCTGACCTTGGCCTTTGAACTGGTTGCCATCCATCATCTCCTAAAGCATGATTTTCGGACAAGGCTTCAGCCACAATGCTTGATTTTTTTTCTCTAGTCTCTTCCACAATGGGCGTCTGGAATTCAACTTGGACAGAGCTGGTCTCATGGGAAGCATCGTATTCGGGCACGTGTATCTCCACATCCAAACCCTCTTTAGGAGTATTTTTTGGAGATTCATCAGAACTTGTCATAGCAACATTTGGCTGGGTTTTTTCCTTTAACTGAAAAGCAAAATTGCAAAAGCATGTTGTAATAAGGAAAATTTTAGAAGTTACTTCATATAAAACAGCTGTATTTTCTAAATCTCAGCCTAGTGGATCTTCATTTCATCTTTTTCCATTACTTCATTTACAACAAGACAAGTGAGAGGTCTTCAATGTTAACAAATATTAAAGAAGCAAAAGGTCGAAGGAAAAATCATAATTATTCTACATTTTGCCCTGTTTTCTTGTCCTTGTACTTCTATAACAAAGACAGCTGGTTTCCTGAGCCTACGAAAGGACAGTGTCAGTTCATACAGGAGGGACTGTTTCTAAGTATTCCAAATGCTCCAGTAGGGCTCCACTCAAATGTTGACTTAACAAGTGAGAGTACTATCATTTATTCCTTTTCAGTCCAGAACAAGGCTGCACAATTTGGCTTTCAGACAAACCCCAAATGTGATGGTAACTTGAAAAAACATGAAACCAAATCTTGGAAATTCCCAAGTCCCAAAAAGAGAAGGAAAGTGGCAACAAAAATCTCATTCTGGATTGCTAGTCTAACAGGAAAAAAATATCATGTCATGAACAGAAACTGATAATTTTTCCTCAACATCATTGGCATGGGTGATGAGTTAAGAGTTGTTTTAATCAAACAGGAATATCCAGATACCTTTGTGATATAGCTCTTTCTCTTCCCAGCCACATCTCTCTCCTTGGCATCACGACTTGGATTAATGTAGTCCAGCAAATCTGATACACTGCCAAATTTAAAAAATTGAAATTAGTTTCAAAATATGTATCTGTTTGAGCAAGAGTTTGCATCATAAGCTAGATATGTGGATTGCATTCATGTGTACATGTGTAACAGCATGTTCATGGTGCATATAATCAAATAGAAAGCATTAACAGGATAGATATGATGCTCTGTGCAAGAACTTCTTGACCCCCCCCCCCCCCCCCCCCCGATGACCTTTGGGGAAGCTACGAAAGTCCTTGCTGAGTGATGTTTGTGCTTGTAGCAAAGATCATGAAGAAACTTCAAGCTTGCATCTTTTCTCTCTTTGTGTGTGTGTGTTAAAGTTAACTTATTACAATTTAATGTAGGTATTTCCAACTAAACTAAAAGAACATAAAATGCTTCTCATGCAAACACAAGTAACCACACTAATAGCAGAGCATCCAAATGGTGCGATTAGTCAAAGAAGTAGAGAAAGGTTAAACTATATTAAATAATTAAATGGGGCAATAGGTCAGTGCTAGTCTAAATTTACCTTAGGTGGCCCTTGCTAGCAATTGATGCATCAGGCTTCTTAGTACCATTTCGTGCAGCTTCTTGCTGTTCAAAAGCCTTAGATTCAAAATACTCAAGCCAAGCAGCAGCATCCTGCAGCATTCCATTAAATTTTTAAAATTACAAATGGATATTGGTCACACTCACATACAAACATTCCCTTTTACTAAGTTCAAAACTTGGCAATGAATCTCTATGTCATAAAATGAGAAAATAAACAATCCCATGTAACCCTTCAAGTCATCAATTTATAGTCATTCATCTCATGGTTCCATGTCGTGTTGAAAGGAAACTCAAGGACCTATTTAATTGCAATCCAATCTTCATTTCAACCTTTGGATCGCCAAGCCATAAGGGTAGGTCAAACTTCAGAGGATTACACGTATATGTTATTATTAATGAATATAATACTTTTGAGATGTTCAAATTCATTTAGCACATCTAGTACTATCATAGTGACGAGTGTTTCTAGCTCAAAGTAGCTGATATTAACATGAATGCAAAGGAGGAGGAGAGAAATGGGAGGAGCAGATTAATTGATGAATTTAGCAAGACACCTGCGTGCGCAAATCATCTGGACCCAGCTTTGCTCGGAGAATTTGCAAGGTTGTTTGTTCATGTTGAACACTCAAAGGATATGCTTCCATCAATGAGAGTGCAATTGCTATTGCATGGTAACTTGCAGCTGTCTGGCATTATTGACCACGCACACACACAAAAAAAGGGTTACTTCTCAAAAGAATAGAATGCACTAATGTTTACAGAGATGCAGTAATTGGCTCATTTATAAGCACATAACAAGTGAAAAATGGAATTTCATTGGCCATATATTGTTACAATATATTTGGCAAAGTGCTTATAGATGTAATACTGACCATCTGAATAGCTCAATGCTTATGAACATTCTTTTTCTTTCTTTCTTTTCCTTCCAAGGGCTTTTTTTACATTTGAGGAAAAGGGAAATCAATATGGCTATTCTTAAGGCTACTAAATTACAATATGGAAAGTTTCTTGATGTAGATGCGAACAAAATTTATAAGATAATTTAGAGCACTGCTTAGTCATAATCCTTGACAAGATGGTAGTGTATATTGCAGTTAATGTATGACTTCAATTTGAGTATATAATATGCTTACCCAACCATTTTACTTTTGGTCATCAACTAGAAAATAGCTAGCATATTATAAACAATACAAAATAAATAAACAAACTTCAGAACAAAATAAAACCTGAATATGGTCTGGACCGAGTAAACTTTGGTTGCATTTCAGGGCTTTATGAAGATATCTGAGGGCAACATGCACATTCCCCAGGCCTTCCTCCATCATAGCCACATTGATGTATGTTGCAGCAGTGTTTGGGTGTAATGAACCGCATGTGAGATGTAAGAGATACAAAGCACGCTTTACATACCTAATCAACAACAGTACTGGAGTCTCACACTAGGGTAAAAGTAAAACACAAAACATTGAGCAATTGATAACAAATGATGGTACATATGAATCTAACTACTGGTATCTCCCAGAACTCACAAAAGAAGTATAAAACCTTTGGAAAAGCCAGCTAAGATTTTATCACACTCAAAAGAGATCCAAAATGACAAAAAAAGAAGGAACTTGGTTTAAGCAAATATAAATAAGAACCTTGTTTATCAAAAAATAAAAGAACTATGTCCCTTAGTATGATAATCAAAACGAGCACAAACAAGCAATTGATATCTAACATCTATGGTGCAGAATCACCATGAGAGCAATCGTCATTCTGATTACTATAAACATAGATAATTGATAATTGAATATGATCATGTAGTCCAGGAGACAATTATTTGACATCAAACCAGAATCAGATCAAAAGGAAAGAATGCGCACATGAATTACATAGTATCATGCAAAACTAAAACTTCTAATGTAAAAAAGAATAAAACATACTTGAGAGCCAGCTCTGTATGTTGAAGTCTGTAATAGAACACAGCAAGATCCCCATAGCTTTTCATTGTGTCTGGATGATCAAGTCCTAGTTCTCTCTCATTAATATCCAAAGCTTTTTGCTGATATATAGTCGCCTGTAAAGCGAGTGGAATATTGAATCAGCACATAACATAAGTCCTTAAAATAAGGGAATGCATAGTTTCTGGGTTGACTCTGTAACTATACTATGTCATGCTGCTAATTATAAGCAATTTAGCTAGATGACAATACTCTGGGCATTACTGGAGAATTTTTAGCTACATCAGGGGGGGAAATCGAGAATAAATAGACCTGATTAAAGTCCCCAGTGTGATACAATACTACAGCAAGAAGGCTGTATGCTCCTGCAGTCATTCGATGGTAGGGACCACAAACCGCCACTAGCTTTGCAAGAGCCTGGAGACACCACAGATACAAATCAGCCAATATACTATACTATAGTACCAATAGAAAAGGTTGTTTAAATGGTCGGTGAAGCATCTTGTTGACATGGGAAAACAAGTAAATAATTATCAAGACAGGAACCGACAACTATGTCCTTTACAAAGAATATCAGAAGTGTAATTTCAGAAGCCACCAACCTTTGTTCCATAGGTGACTGCATCTTCAAGTTTTCCTTTGTCTAGAGCTGTTTTTGATGATTCCAGGAGTTGCCTTCCATCTGCAGAGGAGCATGCTGCTTGCTGAAATTAAAAAGGTACAAGTCAATATGGATTATAAGGAGAAAAGCATATCCACTTTATTCTCTAGTAATAACCTTATGCACAGGGACCAGACTGGCAACGTCTGATTTTCTGAATGGATGAGGAGAATCCATATCAAAATCCCTTGGAACCAACTCAATGCCCACCTGAGACGATGGGAGAAGACATAAGAGTCAGTTTATACACGTCCCTGTTTTGATTTTCCCAAATCGAGTAAAAGATTAGCTGCATATGCAAGAATATGCAATCAATTCTTTTAAAATGTATTGTTTCATTTGGAGGAATGCCACAATCAGGGAGGAAATACACTACTGTGCTTTAAAGCCAATGCTTTACAGGTTTACAGTTGTGCCTCACCAAAAATAATCAAGTTTGGACAATTTAACAAACTGTATCCAATGAATTCATTGCCAATGATGCATCCTGCAACTTGTTAGAATACCAAAAATGGGAAAGAATCAAGCTCCTTGTAGATTAAACAATTTTGAGTCCCTATATCCCACTTGCTATGCATTCTAGAGCACATGCAGATATATACCTTTTTAGAATACCAAAAATGGGAAAGAATCAAGCTTCTGGTAGATTAAACAATTTTGAGTCCCTATATCACACTTGTTATGCATTCTAGAGCACATTTAGATATATACCTTGTGGCACAGCCCACGTAGGATTGCAAATTTCCTCACATCTTTGAAGTTTGAGCTGCTAAGATCCCATTCATATCTCTTCTTCAAAAATACCTCCAGCCATCTCCATACAAGAGGATGGACATGCACAGTCTTGATTGAATCTCTACTTTCAGGAACCCCAAGCATCAAATTTAATGCAGCGGCTATTGATACAGCAATTTTCTCATGGTCCATAGCAGCAGCAATCACAGCCTGAAGTAAGTGCTTAAAAGCTCGCACTATCATCTCATGAATGCAGAGTGACTGCACATGTGACAGCTTTTCGGAAAGCTTTGCCTGGTTTATAATATAAATAGCAGAAATTATCTAACATGAAAAATCAAATTAAAAGGTAGACATTAACAATTATAAGAAGAGTTGTTAACGCATTAACTTGCTGGAATTGAAAACTATGGACAATTCTAAGTTAAAGAAAGGAGCCACATCAAAAATATTAGCAGCCATTTATGAAGTTAATTCAAAACTCTTATAAACTAAAAACACCCTGGATCAAAGACAGCCTTTGTCTCAAATGGAGAGAGCATAAGGGGAGGCGCATAACCTCCTCAGACGAGCAGCATAAGTCGCTCAAGGGGTTGAGGCGTAAACCTCACGAATATTGGTTTTATAATAAAATTGGCTATAAGTAACTTTAACATTTAGCTTGATTTGAAATAAACATTAAGTTTAAATGGTGCAGTAAATGCACGCACATGAAGATAAAACAGGTGAGAATTTTTGTTGCGATAAAGGGAAAAAAAATTATATGTAGTGATCAACCCTGTCAGTTATGCTACAATTGGCGAAAAGAGAGCTGGCCCTGCCTTCAGTCAACTGTTTAGGAGCATTCCTAAACGTTAAACATAATTATGTCCAAAAAGAAGGTAGATATGAAACTTCATGGACAAATAAATGTAACTAAACTGTGTATTGAAGATTAAAAAATAAAACAGAGAACTTACAACATGTCCCAGGGAGCGCATCTGAAGACCTCTAGTATGCATAAAATCAGTTAGAGTCCGGCCATCTACGGGTGAAAGCTCCAGTGAACCAAAATCTGCTACCTGTGTTCCATTATCAGTACTCAATCTAGGAACTGTGGTAAACTTCTAGAAATGCAGGCGATGCTGAGATAATTTAATGAAAAAGGTCAAGTACCAGTTTAGGAAGAGCAACTTCAGCGTAATATTTATGAGACAAGTCGATTAGCTCTCGCAGAGACTGTCAATCACTTCATAGGTTAGTTCATTCCTTACCAGGTGGGGGGGGGGGGGGGGGGAAGCAATGAACAGTCAAGAAAATACCTTGCGATGAAGTCCAGTATCTGATCCTTTTAGTCGAACAAAGGCTGCATCAGACAACAACCGCTGCAGTGCAAGCTCATTATCTTTGGCATCAATTTCAAGGTGAGGTTCCATGGAAGGCAATGTAGCATCTTCAACTGCCCCTCTTACACCATCAAAGGCAGGTCTTGAGTTTTCCAACTGTGCTTTTACATGGATTTCATCTGATTTTTTCTTGTTCTTAAGGGACTTAAGAGGTGTCCCAAGTCCCTCGACCTTCATTTCTGTTTCTGTAGAAGGCTTCTTGCCCTTCTCAAGGGAAGGTTTCTTATCTTTTTCAGTATTTTTCTGGTCTTGCAAATGTTGTATCCAGCAGGCTCCAAGTTCCCATCTCACCAAATGATCCTGCTCTAGTGCCTCTTCTTCAAGCCTAGCAACACTTTCTTCTAGCAATTTCTCTACAGTTGCTTCGGAAGCAAGGAGCTCTTCGCATTCCAAAGTTTGCAGATTTGGTGTCTGCTTTGTGTGCTCTGAAGGTATTGTTTTGTAAAGAAGTAGCCTCAAGCTGTAAGGAAGGCAAAGTTAGATATATGTACAATGAATGAAGCCAAACAACAAGAAGAGAAGCAAATTATGGAGCATATGCTATCAACATGAAGTCATAATATTAAACTCTGAAGTATCAGATTTTGGGTATAAATATCTTCCATTCTGGTATGGTGTTACAATCATTAAGATTGGTGGTATGGGGATGCATGTCGTAGAACCCTCACTGATTTACAGGTAAGAACCGACATGTCAAATACCTCAAGAATCAATCAAATCAACCACTCAAAGACTTCTATCTTTGAAGATTTTGGAGTTAAAAATTGCAAGACATGATTGGTATTTTCCAAGATAGGAGAAAATAAGATTCTATGTCAGTCACCCACAATGAAATTCTTAAGGAGAAAGCAGGGTTGAAATTTAACTTCAGCACAATTTATTTGAAATGGAAACGATATCACAGTATAGAATTGGATCGCCATTGCATTCAAAAAAATTTCAAGAAAAGACCCACTTCTCAAAATGCAAAAACATAATAAATCAAAGCTGACTAATTTTCTTATATTGTACTGATATATATCTTTTGACAAATCAAAATAGAAAACATCAAAAATACTGGTTCTCAACTACCGAATGATCTGTCACAATGTTCAAAGCAAGAATACAGCAATTATGTATGATTCTTAGCACGGCCACTGGAAGGTATGCGATTCCACTGACAGATGACATCTAAGATATCTATTGCATATATAACTATCAACTTTGTTGGGAAGTGGCTCATTTTAATACTCATTCATCATTAGGAAAGATGGTAAGGACCTGTTGATGTTAAGGGCATTTGCACCACCTTCAGGCTGTTCAAGTTCAATACTTTGGGATGGAGGATTGACTTTCTTTTCCTCCCTCACCTCAACTTTTACAATAGCGATGAAACCACAGTGTCTTACATTAACAATACCTAGGGTGGCAATGTCCTGCAATCAAAATGCAAAAATTCACCAGTTTACCAATTAAACTAAAATTAAAATCCCATACCCTTGGAAGAGCATCATTGATCAATCATGTTTTCTGGAACTTACATGAGCTGCAGTATTCTCATCAGCAGTGATCCCTTTCAAAAGGTTCCTCTCTACTAAATTTTTCTTATCAGTTCCAGTTGCTTGAATCCCATCAATTTTAGTGTCTACCTTGGAGCTTGCATTGGAAGCATCTTTCATAACTGTGATGCTTAAATCCCCAATTCTCTCTGTGTAAGGAATATCACTGTTTGCAACTGAAGCCAGTAAATCTGGCTTTAGTTTTACATGTTGCACAGCCTTAATGGCTCTGAAAATAGCAACATCGACAAATAGGCTGTGAAGAAGGAAGGCTTTCCTGTCTCGAATCTGCCTCTCCTCAGCTGTCGTGCAAGGCATAGATGCGACAAACAAAAACTCATCAGCCCAAGGTATTGAATCTTTTTTCCCATCTCTTCCTAGACCACCCCCATTTCCTCCCCATGTTTCATCCTCGACAGGGAGAGGAGGGAAATCTGAGGGCGACTGTGCTGCAACAGGAGGGATAAGCCATGTGTTTGCTCTAAAACCATATGGAAGATTCCCAAACTATAAAAGGCCAGGAAGCAACAAAAAGATTAGAAATTGGAAACAGCAACTGCAACATCAGCAAGAAATCCTTAAATTACAAGTGAACAGTTTATTTCCCTTGTTCTTTTGTCAGAGAAGAATCGACACAAAGGTTAGATACCTTGTTACGCTCAGCAAATGCTTTCATGAGCTCATCGTAAGCCTGGCACATAAGACATGACATTCATATCACTTCAACAAAGTCTAAACTGATTACCAACATAATATCTCAAGAAAAGATGAATCTAAGAAGTTCATTTACAGACCAAACTCAGTGCTCAAAAAAATATATTGGAAAAGCAAATGTCATGTGCACGGACATAAACTGTTTATCCAAACAATAAATGATCTTTTCAGAAAGTCAATGGATTCAAACCGAAAAACGATACAGGTTGCACCAATTAGAATACTACCCCCAAAAAAAATACTAATCGAGCTAGTGAAACTAACATTATCAAAAGCTCGACTAAGCTGCCTTAGCAAATCAACAAGATTGTGACATAAAATCCTCTGCTTTCCAACGCTATAAAACCCTTTTCTGCAAGCTTCAACTTGAACCAGCTTCCCGTTGCATAGCTTCACCTGATCAATTCAACAACAATTAAGAAAAAAGCCTTGTGAAATGATAAAAACAAATTCATAAATAAAACAATCTTACATCAAGCGAGAAAAGATGATCATCCACGGAAATCTCATCAATCTCTCTTTTCGCCGCCTTCCTTATAACTGCAACAACACCAATCACATTTTCTATCATTTCCGGTTATTCCCTCAATTATCTCAAAATCACGCTCTTTTGTGTTTAATTAGCGAGAGAGCGAGAGGGTACATTGAAGAGGAGGAGTGAGATGCGAGAGAGAGAAGAACTCGTAAAAGCTCCCAAGCTTAGGGCACGAGTGGTTCATATCTCCTTCTACATCCACTGGAACATCTTTCGATGCTGGTTTTGGTGACGGTGATTGCTTAGAGGGGATAGGAGATTTGGTGGTGGTTTTCTTCGAAGTCTTGTTATCCTGCGCAGCGGGCGCATTCTTCCCAGCATCGGACTTGAGCTTATCCTGCGCACTCGCCGATGGGCCGAAGCAAGTTGTGCATGCAACGATGTCCAGGAGTCGTCTAACGTGTGCCACTGCAAGCTCCTCATCGTAGTCCTCTGTGACAACGAGAAAAATAAATGGTGAAGGAAGCACGTAAACACCAGACGCTGTCGCTTAAAGAATCAAACGGCGCCGTTTGTTGGTGGGTTTTTTTTTTTTTTTCTTCCTGGGGGGTGTTTGAGAGAGTTTTGAAAATGCTTTTGAGAAAATTTAAAAAAAAAATTATTTTTTTTATATTTTTAGATAATTTTGATTTGTACCTATCAAAAATAATTTTTTAAAAATAAAAAAAATATCATTTTAATATATTTTTAAACAAAAATTATTTTCAAAAACAACCACAAACACACTCCCAACCACAACCCTTAGTTCTTACCATCGCTCAGAGCGAGAACACTGGGCTTGAGAGCCGACACGTCGACCGTGTCTTTTAAGCGCGATCCTCTGACCTGTCAATAAAACATGACACAGTCAGATTACTTTAATGCCCCTTTCTTTTTTTGGAAATGCGTCCAAAAAAAAGGCGAAAGTTTCCCGTGTTAGATTTTCTGCTCACGTGACATCATAGGGAAGTAAGTGCATCGATGAATCTTGCCGTGCTTGATTGATTGCTCATTTGGACATTACCGACACTAACCTTATGTTTTTTATTACGTTTCAAACATATTTTAGAAAAAATTAAATCATATTTAAAAAAATATTTTTTTTTTGTAATGATTTTAGATTATTTTCATGTTTTAATATCAAAATTATTTTTTTAAAAAAATTATCATTTTAATATATTTATAAATAAAAATGACTTCTAAAAATAACATCTATTATACTTATAAAATCAGTAAAATACCCCTATGACACCGTGCCCTTGTTGAATTAAATGTAGAAAAATAATAGAAGAGAATAATTTTTTCTCTTTATCTTCACCTCATGTGACAAGGAAAAATTTGTGATGTAGCACGTTCCGGCATTCACCGATAGAAGCCGGCAAACATCTATGATTCTGTCTGTTGATATTCCCTGCTCAAGATCGATACAAAGCTTTAGCAATAAGAGTTCAGAATTCAAGAGGGCGGATGCATACATACCAAAAGACGAAGCCAATTGTCATCCCAATTAGTGGTGGTGTTTCTTTTTGGGAATGTATTATCATTAATATTTTATTATTTTATAGAATTTATTTTTAGTATTTTTTGAAATACAATAAAGATAAAAAAATTTAAAAAAATCAAAAAATATGAATGGACCGCAAAAGCTAACTAACAGGCTGATTGTCAACCCAATTGGTTGAAAATACCACCACCAATTTGAAAGCTTTTCTAGCGTCTCTAAAACGTTTTTCATTATATGCATGCCTTTTAAAAATCAGTGATTAATGTCTCAAAGCCACAGTTTTTTTTCCTTAAAAAAACAGACAATATGTTTGGTATTATAGCAATAATTTTAAAATGTTTTTTATTTAGAAAAAATATTTTTTTTCAAAACTAATTTTGAAATAGAAAAATAAATTATATACTGTTTCGCATTGCATTTAAGAAATGAATTTAAAAAAAAAAAAAAACAATGTTTTTATATATAAATACCATAAATAATTTTAAAAAATATATATTATTTTAATAGATTTTTAAACTAAAAGTTTTGAAAAGCAATTTCAACCCTATTCTAAAAATGTAACTAAATTAGATTCCAACTCTGCCAATGAGCTCATGGCGAACGCACAGCCATGGCTGGAGCACTAAAGTATTCGAGCTACCTTCCAATAATCAAAGCTTGCAGAACCTAACCAACAAAAAGATGTCTGCCAAATTATAAGGAATGTAGAAACGGCTACAAGGAGAAGATGCTAGCAATGTAAGTGCAACAAAAACGACGATTCCTTGAAAAGAATTTGCTAATAATTCCAAATAAATTAAGAACCATGACTATGGAGTTCCAAACCTTCAAAACAACATGAGTTTCGTCAGGAAGGTTTACTGTGATATCAGTAACAGCAGGGAGAACTGCACAGGTCGTCAATAAGAACATTAGATATATTAGCTCGTCACTGATAGAAAGGATTCAAAAGGGACTTCATAATCGATTTATTAAATTAAATAATATTCTATTGGAAAATAAATCGATACCCTTCTCATCCTTCTTCTTCCTCTCTCCTTTAGCCTTGCCACGACTGTTCCTAGGTGCCATTTTCAGCTTTTGCTTCGTTAAATGAGCAGAAACCTCTTCAGTGTACCTGTATTTCAACAAATCTCAATGAATTAATGGGACCATAACAAGTCCAGTTAAGAGGATAGAATCCCAGCACCCTCTATCTTCCAAAATAAAACAAAATAGTTTATATATGAAATTCAAGAAACAATTACCAAATAGCAGAGCTCAAAAGAGTTCTGCAACTTTAAGAATTGAAGAGGAGAGAGAGAGAGAGAGGTTTTCAATGCACTGTAAAAAGGAAAGCATAAGAAGACGAGGAAAACAATTCCAAGTAAGAAGTCTAAAGAGCTGCGAGCAACAAAGGGCGGCCTTCGAAGGTTGGATGCTGAAGAGGACTTGACAGCTGAAGAGGTTCTGAAATGGAGCTCTGAGGAAGAAATGGTGAGAAGAGGAAGAAGAGATAGAGGGGAGAGATGGTATGATAAGGCAGCAAGGGCGGAGATTTAACAGAGAGGTTGTATGTATTGGCAGTTTGTGCTGGGTACTACAGCAATTATCATATTTCAGAATATTTTAAATATATGATGGTATAAATTATATATAAAATAAATATATATTATTTTAATAAAAATGATTGGAGTAGTTTAGTGTCTGAAAGAAGGAAAAAAGAGTAAAAGGGAAAAACCTAAAAGGTACCACCACTACCAATATGTTGTCTGGTTCCACGCATATAAGTGAAGTTTGTATTTTTATTAGTGGATTGTGAAAAGGAGGTTTTTTTTATTTATTTAAATATATATTAAAAAAATATTTTAAAAAAATATATACTTTTAATATTAAAATATCAGAATAATCCAGAAAAAAGATTAATACAAAAAAAAATATTTTAAAAAATCTAGTTGAAATGTTGTCCCAATTATATTTGGTATTGTGGTCCAATGATATTTTAAAAAAAAAATAGATTTCTAATTTAGATTTTCTTAATATGTTAATATCAAAAACAAGATTTTAAAAATAAAAAATATTATTGTCATGAAAAAAGCACTTTAAATTCAGCTACATATTTATTTATTTAAGAACAAGTGACATTGAAGTGTAGAATTATTTATAATATAGCAACTTAAATGGGCAACAATGAGCTGCCCTTATAAAACTCAATTTAGATTTTCCATTTTGGTAGACAACTTCCCACAGCTAAATATGGCTTCCATTATTTGTTGTTGCTGGAGAGTGTCGGCCTAAGACATATTACAGTTTAAAATATTTGTGTTTGGTTAGCTGCAGAAAACTAAGTGATATGGTCCCCTTCTAAAATCTCAAATCCTTTGATGTAGGGGACGTTAGTTCTTCTTATTTTTATTAAATCGCCCTTGTTTTATATTTCCCATGGACTCACATACCTTTCTTTCTACTATTGATGACATTTTCTCACAATTTTATAGTTTATTTGAATGATAATATGTATTTTAAGTACTTTGATGTATTATTAATATCAATAAAGCATCTCGTTTAAATTATTAAGTGTCTCTTGGGAGTGTGGTTGTGGTTGTTTTGAAAGTAATTTTCGTTCAGAAATGCATCAAAATTATATTTTTTTAATATTATTTTTGACATCAATATATAAAAATGATCAAAAACACCCAAAAAAATAATTTAAAGTAAAAAATAAATAAATAAATATTTTTTTCAAAAATATTTTTGAAACGCAGTGTCAAACGAAGCCTAAATGAGATCACAATCTATAATCTGTATTATTTTCTAGCACCCCCTCAAGTGCAAAAAAAAAATGGATCTAGGCTTGAAAATTGCATGAACTCACACTACTTTATACTTATTTTTTATTAAATATAAAAAAATTATCATATATATATATATATATATATATATATATGTATGTATATGTATGTATGTATGTATATCTTTAGTGATATATAATCTAATATTTTCAGCTATTATACATACATACATACACATATATGTATGTATGTATGTATGTATATGCGTGTGTGTTAAAGAAAAATAAATAAAAGGGATGAGATGTCTTGTTTAGCACTGTGTATCAAAAATATTTTTTTATTAAAAAAATAATGTTTTATATATTTTTATATATCGATGTCAAAACTAATTTAAAAAAAATATTATTTTAATATATTTATAAACAAAAAAACATGGCAAACGAACGGTAAACAAAAGTTTGTTCGGCAAGAAATATTTTTTGTTTATATAAAAACATGAGAGAATGTTTTGCCTAGGGGAATGCTGTCATTATTTGTTGTTGCTGGAGAGTGTCGGCCTAAGACATATTACAGCTTAAAATATTTGTGTTTGGTTAGCTGCAGAAAACTAAGTAATATGGTCCCCTTCTAAAATCTCAAATCCTTTGGTGTAGGGGACATCAGTTCTTCTTATTTTTATTTAATCGCCCCTGTTTTATATTTCCCATGGACTCACATACCTTTCTTTCTACTATTAATGACATTTTTTTCACAATTTTATAGTTTGAGCCCGTTTGGCACTGCAGCCAAACCGTCGTTTTGCTGAAATTCAATTTTTATTTTATTTTAAATGAATATATTTTGGTTTTTTTAGATTAATTTTGATGTGCTGATGTCAAAAATGATTTTTAAAAAAATAAGAAAATATCATTCTAATATATTTCGACACGAAAAACACTTTGAAAAACTACCGCAACCGTTCTCCCAAACAGGCTCTTTATTTGGATAATAATATGTATTTTAATTACTTTGTTGTATTATTAATATCAATAAAGCATCTCGTTTAAATTATTAAGTGTCTCTTGGGAGTGTGGTTGTGGTTACTTTGAAAGTATTTTTTGTTCAGAAATGAATCAAAATTATATTTTTTTTAATATTATTTTTGACATCAATATATAAAAATGATAAAAAAACATCAAAAAAAATTTAATTAAAAAAAATAATTAATTATTTTTTTCAAAAACGCTTTTGAAATGCAGTATTAAACAAGGCCTAAATGAGATCACAATATATAATCTGTATTATTTTCTAGCACCCCCTCAAGTGTGAAAAAAAATGGATCTAGGCTTGAGAATTGCATAAACTCACATTACTTTATAATTAATTTTTATTAAATATAAAAAATTTATCATATATATATATATATATATATATATGTATGTATGTGTATGTATGTATGTATGTGTATGTATGTATGTATGTTAAAGAAATATAAATAAAAGGGATGAGATGTCTTGTTTAGCACTGCGTATCAAAAGTATTTTTGAAAAAAATATTTTATTAAAAAAATAGTGTTTTATATATTCTCATATATCGATGTCAAAAATAATTTAAAAAATATTATTTTAATATATTTAGAAACAAAAAACACTTTAAAAAATTATTTCAATCTTGCTCTCAAAAATGCAATTATTAGTCTCGGACGGTAAACAAAAGTTTGTTCGGCAAGAAATATTTTTTATTTATATAAAAACATGAGAGAATTTTTTACCCAGGGGATTGTTGTCATATAATATTCTTTTAAAGTGTTTTTACACTATAATTAATTAAAAAAAAAACCCGGTGTGATTTATAATTCCAAATATAATTCCAATTCCAACTATAAACTCAAATAAAATTCATTTCACTGTTCATCGGTGTACCCTCCCCTCTTAGTGCCCGTTTGGGACGGCGTTTCAACTGCCATTTTCAAAAAATTTAAAATTATTTTTTCATTTTAAATGAATTTTTTTGGTGTTTTTAAATTATTTTGATGTGCTGATGTTAAAAATAATTTTTAAAAAATAAAAAAAAATATCATTTTGATGTATTTCTAAATGAAAAACACTTTCAAAAACAACCGCAACCGCTCTCCCAAACAGGCCCTAAACAGACCAACATTGTTCAAAGGAGAATTCCATCTTTTTATTTTAATTATTAAACTTTATTTTTTATTTTATCATCGCAATTCATGTTGGCATCATGTCAAGGATTATTTTCAAAATACTCGTGTATGTCTTAGTATTTTTCAGCATTCAATTTAAAAATCAACGCTACAAAATAAAATTGTAGGTTATATTTCAAAATAAAACTGAAAAAAGTGACCGAAATTAACACAAAAAACATAGCATTTTTTATTTATTGATCATAATGAGCAAAAAAAATTATTTTGGTTCATTAAGTCTTTATTTATGCATTTTTTTGGTCCTTCTATTTGAGAATTTTATGTTGAAAGTTCTTAATTTTTTTTTTTTACATTTCAGCCATACATATTTAGAGATAATAAAAAAAGTAGGTTGAAAAAGAGAAAAAGGGAGAAAAGGAGTTGTGTCGACTATATAAAATATTGATCTTGGTATCAATAGACTAAGAAAAATAGCTCAGTAGAGAAAGAGATGGTTTCTTTTTTAAAATATGACAAAAAAAAGTACACGAAACCCTTGATTGTTTTTACATTTGGTTTGATTTCTTTTCATTTTAAAATAGTTAGATAGTGTATTCGGATTGAAAATAAATTTAGTAAGGTTTTTAGAATATTTTTAAAGTATTTTTGCTGAAAATGAGTTTTTAAGATCTAAAACCTTGATTATGTGTTTTTCATTAATTATTATTATTAATATTATATAAAAAGCATACGAGCATGAGCTTTTTACTTCTAGGTCAAGCATGATGATGTAGATTGTTTTTCTCAAGGGAAATCTTTTCCCATCATCTTTTTTTTTAATTTCTTGTAATAAATATTGTTAAGATAATATTTATAAAATTATCTAGTCTTGTCATGACTTTTAAATAAAATTATATTTTTTTTATAATAATACTAGCAATTGTTTTATGAGTAATTATCTATGAATCTAATTTGCATATTGTTTTAAATATTTAATTGAGTATTCAATAATAATAAAATATCTATTTTTATGTCTTGCTGTGAATCTTTAACATGTTTTATCAAATTAATTATTATTTTATTTTCATGCAATTGCGAAAATAATATTTGCAAATGTCATTTATTCGTTCACTTATTAAATTATATTAATCTCTTAATCTGGGTTTTAGATGTTCGTTTATTCATTGCATATTTTATTTGTGCGTTTTTGTCTTTATAATGGCATGTCAGCTCATTTCATCTTTTATACATATAATCTTATTGTAACCAAGGTAGTGTTGGGTATTAGGATAGTAATTGTTTTTTAAAAATATATTTTTTTAAATTTATATTTTTATTATTTTTATAAATTTATTTTTAACATCAATACATTAAAATAATTCAATAACACCATAAAATAATCTGGATAAAAATTTATTTTTCTTAAAAAAAACATGGTCACACCACAATATCAAACATGGAATAAATGCATGTTTGAGAGTGTGGTTGAGGTTGTTTTTGAAAGTGTTTTTTAATCATAAATGTATCAAAATAAATTTTTTTTTAAAATGACATCAGCAAATGAAAATGATTTAAAAAAATAAAAAATATTTAATTTAAAATAAAAATAATTTATTTTATTTTATTATCAAAAACACTTTTAAAACACAGATTAAATTGATTTGTGATAACATTTCCTGAAAATAAATTTAAGGAAATACTTATATTCAGAAGAAAAAAAACTAAACATGGTTAAGATCATTCGGCAATGATTACCTTTTTCCCGATAATTAATATTTTAAGATAAATTAGTGTGATTTTAAATATGTTTTCCAAATAATATATATATATATATTGGAAATACTTCGTAGCTTTGCAGGCTCAAAATAATAAATTCCAATTTTAGAAATAAACAATTAAAGAATTGTGTGTTTCACGTATGTATAGCCGTGTTCCATGCTTCCATAGGGATTGATAACCGCAGCCATCCTTCCGTGAAAATGATGTTAAGTTTGTTAGCTAGAGAACGGCGTCGTTGACCACATTGCCTCTCATTTCCCTCCTCTCCCTGAGCCCAGGGTAGCCCGCATTGAGATCCTATCAGTTTTTTGCTGAAATTTGAATTTTTTTTATTTTAATTGAATATATTTTTATGTGTTTTGGATCAATTTAATGTGCTGATTTCAAAAATAATTTTTAAAAAATAAAAAAAATATCATTTTAATATATTTCGGCACAATAAGTACTTTGAAAAGCTACCGCAGCCACACTCTCAAACATCATTGATTAATTCTACGTTTTGCTAAAGTGACAGGCCGAAACCCGGAGAAACGGAGATAATTAAGACAACGGTTGTGCTTATCGCCATATACAGTATATACTGTATTTTAAATATTTATTTAGTCTATGAAGAGCACGATAAATTAAATTATAACAAAGTTTGTATACCCTTTATGTATATATCAAATTTGAAATATTTGAATAAATAATAAATTTACTATTTTTATTTTAGTTTATTCTAAAACTATTTTAGAATAATAATTTCTCCACTCATTTAAATAAGATTAAAAAATAATTTATTATCATCATAAGAAGGTAATTCATTGATGATAATATGATGCAATTAAGTTATGATTTATTCAGTCATTACATTATTTTTTAAATATATTTAATATTAAAAATATATATAAAAACCAATAACACATCAAATAAAATATTAGCGTCCAAGTTAAAATCTAACATGGTCATAAATATTAGATAATAATTTCAGAGTAAATGCCTTTTTTAACATTCAATCCTCATCATTTAATCTAATTTCTTTTAAAACATGATAAATTTTTATTTATTTATATTATGTACGTTCTATTATTATTATTGTTTTTCAATAATGGTATTTATTTTCTTTCATAATGTTAAAAAAGATCCACTCATTTTCTATAAAACATTTCTCTTATACTTTTAAATAAAAATCACTCTTTAATTAATTATTTTTATTCAATTCATGAAAATACTTTCATTCATTTTTTAATTCTGTACACATTATTAAATTATATATAAAATATTTTTAAATGATTATTTTAATTCTGCACACATTATTTTAATTCATTTCATGAAATTATTAAATGTTTAAAGGGAAACTTGTTCTATCTTTGTCGTAGTCCTCTCAATCCCTCCTTTGTGCATAACTGGAAATTTGAGTAAAAATAATTCTCGAGATCAAAATTTGTTTTTATTATTATTTTTATTTTCACTACCAACATCTTTTTAAATCAACTATCTATATTTTTTATTTTAAAATAAAAATCAAACGCTGCATACTGGTTTGATAACAACATGGTTCAAGCCCTTTGTTCTGTAATTGATACATGATTTCTCTAATTTCTCATGGAACACTAATTAGATAGTTTTTTAAATTTATTTTTCAACAATTGTATCCTCTCAAATTTTTATCCATTCATTCAAGTTTTTACCCGTAAAATTTGATTCTTGCTCTTTTGATTGTTATTTTTTTAACTTTGGCAAAAAAATTAAAATTAATTTTTTTATTTTATCATTTAACATTAAATTGATTAAATATCAAAATTCTTTATTGAGCACGAGCGTGATATTTCATAGATTATGAGTTTTAGATATTAATCCAAGTTTAAAAGGTATAACAGAGTTTATTTGTTTTTTCTTTCTTCAAAACTCATGTTTTTAAAAATTTTATCACTCAATATTTGTTCAGTTGAAAATTGAGCTATGTTATTTCCTTATTTTATTCTATGTATTTTTTCATAATTTTTAAACATAATTGTTGCAGCTTGTACCAAAAAATTTTAGAACATGGAAAAATAATATACAAATCTTTATAAAATTTTTAGCATTGACATTAAATGCAATACAATGATTTAACTAGAAAATTCTTAACTTATGTCTTTGATCAGATCAAGTTTTAAATTATATTATATAGGAGTTGTCATGATAGGCTCACTCTACTCGACTTGTCAAATCCGCGACTTCGATTATAGACTTCATTAGCTTGAGTTTTTTTTTTAATAAAATAAAAAATATAAAAAACAATCTAGAAATAATCTAACGATAAATGATAAAACTCAATAAATACTAAATATTAAATTAATAAAAAAGTTTTAAAAAAAAGAACAAAAAGAAGGAGTCATTCACTCGCCCTTTTTTTTTTTAAAAAAAGAAAGAAATATACATATATGGCAAATCATTCGTCACCTGAAAAAAAAAAGTGGTGGCTCAAACCCACATACTAGCTAACTGAAATATGATGTAATTATTAAATATATATATATATATATAATAATATTAACATTTTAACTGTTTATATAAACAATTAAACCGAACACGTGCTATCAATTCATTTTTTTACTGTTTTCAAGTTCTTTTAATGTACTAATATCAAAAATATGTTTTAAAAAATAATAAAATAAAATATTATTTTAATATATTTGTAATCAAAGATTATTTTAGAAAATACTTATTACTGTAATTTTAAACTTATATTACTGTATTTATGACACGTCATATATCATTAGCAAAGTAAAACGTTCACATTTATATATGCCAGGCCAAGATCCACCCCTACATGCAGGTGATATGTACCTTTACAGGGTTGGTTTGGTTGGTTAAATATATTTACCTTTTATACTAATGCTAAAAAAATCACAAATTTAATCCAAGGGCTCGTAATTAACCATTGAATTAAATAGAATACTTGGGGAGATTTGTCTTGATCGTCTTGTTAAGGGTGTCCTAATCTCACCCATAACATGTTTTTTTAAGGAGATTCATGGATGTCATTCATGGGTCCTTCTTAAATACGTGATACTTGTCTAGCATTTTCTCAAACAGGTTGTGTGCTAATCGCAATCCTAATAGCTAAGTTTCATGAGCTACCCTATAAATATACGTCATCCATAACTTTGTTTTTTTAGTATGATTGAGTTTATTTTTTAAAATGTTTTTTATTTATAAATATATTAAAATGATATATTTTTTTTAAAAATATATTTTTAATATCAATATATAAAAATAATTTAAAAATATCAAAATAATTTAATTTAATATAAAATAATATTTATTTTCAAAAATATTTTTGAAACGTATTAATCATCAGGATTGAAACCATTCACTCATTGCATCATCTCTTCCTTAGTTAGTTGTTGTGTTTTTTATTTTAAAAAACTTTTGGAAATGAAAACAAACAAAGAATTTATTTAAAGGTTTAAGAATATTAATTTTAAGGGATTTATTTCTATCATGCTGAGACAATATTTTCAAGATATAACTAAGTCGTTTAAACCTCTTAAAGAATAAAAAAAAAAACAAAGAAAAAAAATGATTGTGTTGCATACATGTTCTCTATGTAATAACAAATTTATATAGATTTGAAATATTATGATGGAATAGTATGATGGTTAATAAACTTATATGATTATTAACATAACAATTATATTTTAAATTAAACTAAATAATTGTTATTTTGTTTTATCCCAACAATTATAAATATCAAAATTAATTACGAAAATTAAAAGAAATATTTCTTAAAATATATAATATCACTAACATATTAAGTTTGAAGTGTCAAATGTCATCTTTTGATATAATAAATATTTATATATTAACATTAGAAAGTCTGTAAGGAGAGCTCATTCACCATAACTTTCATTTAATTTACTATACAATAAAATCTCTTTTTTTTTTATGTGAGGAAACCTCAATCTTCAGAAAGTATATTTTGTGGATTCAAATAAGCGAGTAAAATCCTGGTTATCCTAAATTTTTATAAGAGATACATATCCTGACTCGAACTTGAGACCTGTTATATAGATCACAAGTCTTCTGTCATTACGTTACGACTTTTGGGGACATATACAAATACAATAAAAACTCACACTTATAAAGCTAAGTATTTCTTATAATATTAGACAAACATGTTTTTTATTTTTATATAAACTACATCAAGGCTGCCTATTTTTAAATAACAGCACACAGTCTTTCAACTTTCTACAATTTTCCACACCCTTCACCCTTTTAAATATAACACTCTTCAGTTTTCACCGTTTTATACCCTTAAAGAAAATCTCTATCCCTGCAATGTACAGAGGAGAGGAGAGGTCTGACAATTGCTTTTATAATCAAACCGAAAAAAAGAAGAGTCGAAGAAGCTGCTAGTGGCATGAGCGATTAATAGCTTGTTTTTTTATTACGGTTTTTAGATTGTGTTTGAGATTATTTTTTAATGTAAATTTTATTTTGAAATATATTAAAATAATATATTTTAAAAAAAAATTATTTTGATTTAGTATATGAAAATGATTTAAAACATTAATTTTTTAATTTAAAATAATATATATATATATATATATATATTTAAAATAAAAAAATTAAAAGTATTTTTGAAATACAATGACAAATAGGAGTGGAATGTTTTAAACTAATCTCCAAAACATATCTTAAATTTCAATGAAGATTTGGAAGTGTTTTTATTATTATCTTAATTGAATCTCCATTAAAACATCCTCAATGGCAGATTTTTAAGAAATTTGGGAAAGTCTTATCAAGACAACATCATTTTCCACGTGTCATGCAAAGGAATACGTCCTGGAATAGAGTCAAATAATCAATAAAAACATACGAGGATTACTCAGCTGAGAAATTCCTAAACACCCCTTAGACGAGGTAAATAGATGGTGGGCCCAGTTGATATTCGACCATGCATGTACTGGTTTCCAGAAGCTGCTCCCTCTCCCTGTCCCTCCTGAAATTTAGCATTGGTCCTTCGCGGTCCGGACCCCATCCCGACGTCCTTGTTCTCCTTTTCCCTTTCTTTTTAACCCACTTTAGCTCCCACGAGCCATAAACCCGCGCTCTGTTATAGGGATTAAATTTTTTTTGTCTTTTTTAATATATATAATTTTTTATTTTGTATTTCAGTTTACATTCTTTTATTTTTTAGTTTAATTTTGATCCTTTAATTTTTTCGATCCTTCTAAAATAGTTTTAAATTTTTTATTTGTATCTATACATCTTTGCTCTTAGTTTAGATTTTTAATTTTTATTGTTCATTTTATTTGTATTAAATACAACTCGCGTTAACAAACATAGTAAGTTTAGCTTTGGTGGTGTAAAATGAGAGTGAAACTCTTTTTTATGCAAGTATAGTTAAACGTGAAATGTTTGAAACACCACCACAGGCAACTCTTCCATTTTGTCTTATTTGAGGCTACAAAAATTATTTTGTTGTGCACTAAAAAAGTAAAATTATCGGGACACCTCCACTAACAATTCTTGGTTTTTATCTTATTTGAAGGTATTATGATTATTGTACTATGCATAGAAATAAAAAAAATAAAAAAACATTTGATACCATGACATCATTTTAAACACAATTTACATAATAAAATGAATATATAAAAAATTAATATTATTTTTAGAAGTTCTACGACGACGCACGCGCCATCCAAAATGTGCATGAGCTCTGAAATTGACGTCGCGCCCGAAGACACGCCCACAACACCGTGACAAAAACTATAATTAAAAATTGGTAAATTACCAATAAACTCCTATAACTAACTCTTGAGTTTTGTCTTGTAGAGGGTATATACGTACTTATACAACTCGCGGTGTGCATCAGCTGACCCAGACACCCCGATTAACAAAAAAAGCTCTGAGGATTATCATGGTATGCTTAAGTTCACCCAGAGACCCAGGTTATAAAAAAATATATAAGTGAAAAAAGAAGAAGCTTAAGTTGGCTCGGAGACACCGGTTCCAAAAAAAATATATAAGTGAAAAAAAAAAGTATAAGCATGAAAGCACTGTAGCAATTCATATTGTTTTTTTTTAATCAGTCCTGGAATTATTCGTGGTGCGCTTAAGCTGGACCGGGGACCCCGGTCATAAAAAAATTGTATAAGTGAAAAAAAAAAGTATAAGGAAAAAAATAATAAATTGGTCCGGAATTAGTCGTGGTGCGCCTAAGCTGGCCTAGACACCCCAGTTATCGAAAAACAAATTTGGTCCGGGGAGTAGTGGTGACGCGCTTAAGCTGGCTCGAAGATCCTGGTCAGAAAAAAATATACAAGCGAAAAAAAAAACAAAAAAAAAAACTTAAGCTGGCTGAGAGACCATGGTTATAAAAAAAATGTATAAGTGAAAAAAAAAAAGAATAAGCGTGAAAGCACTGTAGCAATCCATATTATTTTTGAAAAAATTCGGCTCAGGAATTAGCCGTGGTGTGCTTAAGCTGGCCCGAAGACCCCGATTATAAAAAAAAAATAAGTGAACAAAACAAAATTATAAGAAAAAAAATGTACCGGCGGGAAAGCACTTTAGGAAAAAAAAGTGGGTACGGGGATTGTCGCGGTACGCATAAGTTGGCCTGGACACCCTGGTTACAAAAACAAATTGGATTTAGGGATTAATCGTGGTGCTCTTAAGCTAGCTCGGACACCCTAATTATTAAAATAAAGAAAAAAAATATTAGTGGAAAAAGAAAAAAAATAACAGGAAAAAAAAATGAAAAAAAAAACAAAATAAGGAAAAAACAAAAAAAGGCAAAAAAAGAAGAAGCAAAAAAAAGGCAAAAAAAGCACTATAGCGGGAAAACACTGTTGCAATCAACAATGCTATGTATGGGGAGCTATAGTGCTTTCCCCACACCACATACAAAAAAATTCGGTTCGGGAATTAGTCATGGTGTGCTTAAGCTGATTCGGAGACCCTAGTTATCAAGAAAAAATTTGGTCCGAGGATAAGGAAAAAAATGCATAAGTGAACAAAAAAAGGTATAAGAAAAAAAATTAAAAAAATAATAAATTGGTCCGGAGATTAGTCGCGGTGAGCGCAAGCTGGCCTTGATACCCTGGTTATCAAAAACAAATTTGGTCCGAGGATTAGTCATGGTGCGCTTAAGGTGGCCTGGAGATCCTTGTTATAAAAAAATATATATGTAAAAAAAAAAAACTTAAGCTGATTCAGAGATCATGGTTATAAAAAAATGTATAAGTTAAAGAAAAAAAATATATAAGCGTGAAAGCACTGTAGCAATCCATACTGTTTTAAAAATAAATTTGGTCTTGAAATTAGTCGTGGTGTATTTAAGCTGACCCGTAAACTCCGTTTATAAAAAAATGTATAAGTGAACTAAACAAAAGTATAAGAAAAAAAGGAAAAAAATATACCAGCAGGAAAGCACTTTATCAAAAAAATAGGTCCGAGGATTAGTCATGGTACGTATATGTTAATCTAGATATCCTGGTTATCAAAAAAAATTGGATCCGGGGATTAATTATGGTGCGCTTAAGTTAGCCCGGACACCTCGATCATAAGAAATAAAAAAAAATATATAAGTGGAAAAAGAAAAAAAAAAGTATAACCAACAAAAAAAAATTCATGGAAAAAAATAAAAAAAATATAATCAGAAGAAAACAAAAAAAAAAACATAATCAAGAAAAAAACAAAAAAGAAAGCTATAAAAAGAAATGGATCCGAGGATTAATCGTGGTGCGCCTAAGCTAACCTAGACACCCTGATTATAAAAAAATAAAAAAATATAAGTTGAAAAATAAAAAAATATAACCAGCAAAAAAAATATTTTATGGAAAAAAATGGAAAAAAAATAATTAGTAAAAAAACGTAATAAAAAAAGCAAGAAACGAAAATAAAAAGAAAAAAATAATTAGAAATAAAACAGAAATAAAACGTAATCAGAAAAAAAAAAGAAGCAAAAAAAAAAAGGCAAGAGACAAAAAAAAGATCACAAAAAACACAAAAATAAAACGTAATAAGAAAAAAAAAAAGCAAGAGACAAAAAAAAAAGAGAGAAAGGAAATCACTGTTGCAATCCACAGTGTTATGTGTGGGGAGCAACAGTGATTTCCCGACACGGTTTAGTGTTTTGTATAATGTCACTCCACTCTAATGGCTTGCTTGTTGGGATTATTTTTAATTTTTTTTAAAAAAATATATATTAAAATATCAATATTATTTTTAATATAATCCCATGAATATAATCTAAAAATACTATAAAAAAATAATTTAAAATAAAAATAAAAATATATTTAATTTTTTCAAAATATTTTTAAATCATACTGTAAAATAGTATATTAAGCTCAGTACAAAAAAAAAACGCTTATGACTGCCATGCTTCACTTTTCGTGGCAAGTGATTAACAACATGCGACTACTTGTGATTTAGGAAAATATATATAGTGTGATATTTTAATTTAATTAAAATAAATAAAACTAGAATCTTCCCTTTAAATGTGAAATTGTTTTTGTTTAGAAAACTTGAAAAATTACTTGTCAAGGTTTTCTAAATTTATACTGATTTTCTTAAAATATGTTTTAGAGATTTTTCATGGTTTTTCTTTAAAAGATTTCCTAATAGAAAAAAAAAAGACATGGATAGTCTAACTTTTATTTTCTCCTTTTATATACAAGCATTTAATGTAATATAAATGATTAAGATTATTTTTTATATATTTTGATATTTAATGAGCATCTTAATTTTATGGATAGTCAACTAGCGACCGCTGACTATCTTACCCACGTATAGAGTACGACCTTAAAAGTGTAGTTATCGCCTCTTCTTCTTTTCATTATCAAATTAGCTTTTACTTTTACTATCAACACTGTACAAAATTACATTTCAAACCAGCTAATATCAATTTTCTCTTTCATTACATTGCACTTTTAATTAAAAATATATATTTTTCAATATACATTTTAAAAACTATAATTAAAAATAGTTTTTTATAATTATAACTAAGAACTACAGCACTTCAAAGAATAGCCCGCGCACTCACTTGGCCGGCATTAGATTTTGTTTTTCTTCAGTTTATGACAAAAAGCATTGTAATTTGTTCAAAAGTATTTTTGAAAAAAAAAAAATATAAAAATATATATATATATATATTTTTAATATTTTAAAATTAATTTCGTATGCTGATATTAAAAGTAATTAAAAAAAAAAAAAATTCATTTTGATACATTCTTAGTAAAAAAACACTTACAAAAACAACCTCAATTACATTTCTTAAAATATTTTTGATTTAAAATAATATCTGAAAATATATTGAAAATCATTTTAAATAAAAAACACAACAGAAAAAACTTCTTTTCGGTCAAAACGAGCCAATCAAATCACTCCAATTTTTCGAGGTTAAAGGCACCAAAAGAGTACCAGAAGTTTAAGCAATAATGCCAACAAGGTAAGAGTTTGGAATTATCAGAAATGGGAGTGGCATTTCATGATCGCGACTGAAAACGAACACACTACCACTGCATACAATTCAATTTTGTAAGTGGTAGCGTAATAAATCATCACTATCAATTTTGCCAAGGAGGAAGGAAGTGTGATTCTTCCTCTATCCGGAAATGAATATATCCCAAAAAATCACATCAACTGAACGTACACTCAGCTCCAGAAAAAAAATACGACAACATGGGGGCTATCAGAGAAGACAACCTTTTATTTTACACTCTAATATTGGATTGGAACTGATTCAACGCACAGCAACCTCTGTTTTTCCAGTCGTGATAGGGAACCCGACCAACCCCAAGTGCCTAAAACACAATAATGACTGTCGTGTCCTTTTCGTGAGAGCAAAAGGGAAGGCCAGCTTCCATTCCCCAGACTATTTAAAAACAAAAAATCATTTCGCATTATGAGTTTGACGCCACAAGTTGGTTTGGCAAGAAACCAAACACTGGGAACTTGAGTGCAAGGAGGAAGACTTTCAGGAGGTTCAATCAAAACTCATACGAGAAAAAAGATTTCATGAGGAGGTGCAATTTGGCATTAGAGACTGCTGTTGATGTTCATAAAGCACGATTGCAATCAGCTAAGCCAAGCTGAACCTCTATTGCATACCGGCTCCTTTGAAATTACATCGGGGTTATAGACAGCATATGATGATATCCCGCAGGAAATTTGGGAAACTGTTGACGGGAAGAATTTGCCTAAAGATGGTCATGAGGAGAAATTAAAAAAATAAAAAAAGGAAACTTTATAACACCAAGCAAAAAAATTGTGTCATACCATCATAAACACTGCAATAATCAAAAGCATCTGACTCTTCATCCTCAGACCTGGGTTGCTCAATACAGGAATATATGCGTGTGCCATCATATCTATTCAATGACAGCACCAAAAACATAAGAGGCAGATGAATGGTTAACATAATATATCCCAGATTCATCCATAAGAAAATCAGGTCTGAGTCTATGGACCCACTTCAAGCATGTGCCGCCTCAGGTTAATATCATTCTAGGTTGACACAAGAATTTCCACTGCAGCCGATATAGGTACATTTCCAAGCAGTTGTATAAATAAATATTTGTTTTCCCACCACCAATGCCAAAACAAACCCAGAGACTCCAGCAACACAAAGGCATAATCTCAAGGAATATGTTCTTACAAACAGAGAACTTCAACCAGCCATATACTTTTCCCTTATCCATCCTATAGGACAGGATACTGAAAACAACATCCAGGTTCAACTTCTATCTGAAAATGCAATGGCATATTGCCTATCAACATTGATTTGCTTATAGATTACTGAGGGTCCCTGGACCTAATGAATTTAATATTGTTTATTCTACACCAAACTATGTCACAGGATAGTATTTTTGTCATCACATAAAACAATGAAGAGTGCCACCCGAAAGAAGCATCCATGCTCTAAGCACCCATTTCACAAGTATTCAAGCCGCCCACACCACAAAATCTGTAGCCAAAAGCAAACCATTTTACAATTCCAAGTGGCCTAGATCTGACATATCAAGACACCCTCTCAACTTGTATAATATTAACTCATCACATGAGTATATTACCATTATGCTAAACTGCATTAAAAAGCAATTATCTGCAGTATAATTGTGGAAAACATCCTGAAACAGTTAAAAATCATTCCTTGTTCTCTTCTTTTGTGGTTGTTCAATGTAATGGGTGTCTGGCTTGGCAATCTAGCAGATGCAAAAAACAATTTTAGTGTACTATTTGATCCCATCATGAAAGTAAATATCCAAACAGATATTTCAGGACATAGAAACAAATGATACTGATGCCTAACATGTTATACCACATCTAAAATACCAATAAAAAAGAAATAAGAGAAAAATTGAAGATTGAAGGTTTAGTGAGTACCTGTGCCACTAGTAGAACAAATCAGCCGCACGAGACAGCCAACATAGCGAGCTTGAGGATGTTTTTTCTGTAGTTGCAGCCACTGCACAAAGACCTGGTCAGCTATGCACAACCAGTAAAGAAGCAAACCGCTTAAAGAGAGCTTTTTCACCCTTGCTACACTCGACATAAAAAAACAGATGGCCAATAATCCCTGCTATCTGCAGGTAAAGTTGACAAGGTTATGTGATTAACTCCAATACTATCTCAGAGATACAGAATGCAGAGATAAACACTGAGAGGAAAGACATCTTACCTTGAACAGGAGTGCAGTTATACTACACAAGCCCCAGGGCCATTGCGAAGAACCTAAGGTATTTTAGACAAACACAATAAATATAAATTAATTCACGCTTTCTTAAGTAATAGTGATGGCTTGGAGAGAAATATAAATTTCATAATAGACATTATACCAGTTATGGTCTGATTCTAATCATTAGCCATAATGCATGAGACATTGCTGATGAAGTTGTCCCAACAGAGGTTAGGTATGACTGACTGACTGACTGACTTCCCTGCTTCTTCTGTAAATTTGCATGAATAGCACAGGGACACCCTCTGCGATAAAAAACCACTTCAAAATTGTACAATCTAAAATAAACCAGCCAAGATTTAGAGCACAAAGAAATATACTATGATCTTACTCTCAAAGAGAATCAGAACCACAAACTAGCTATAGAAATAACTAATATCCTCTACAGGATAGACGCAGGAAGCTGGAGTTAAGAATCAAAAACAACTATTGATATGAAAAATCGACTTATTCATGGAAACAAGGATTAGATTTAAAAGAAAAACAACATTTTCTCAATCTAATAGGTCACCTTACAACACAACTCATGAGACACTCAGATAGTTCAATTATTCAACTTTGACTCAAGAACAATAGAAGTTCAAAACACTAATGGATCCAAAATAATTCATCATTACCTATCGTGATTTTTACACAAGAAATATTGTAGACTTGCAAGAACTGCTTGCATACCCCCTTTCACCCAGTCTTGCAATAATAGCCGTTTCAAAATTGGGCAACCCAAAATAAATGAGCCAAAAATTAAAGGAAAAGAAAATGTGCCATCAACTTTGTCTCAGGTGAGAATCAGAAATCCTACAAGCAATCAAAAAAGAAAGCCTGAGAAAAAAGAAATGATGATAGACAATATCCATTATAGTTGGAAGCTATCAAACCAGTTCAACTTCACCCGTTGCATCCTCTCTAAAAAACTTGACTTGAATTTCAATATATTCCATTGCAGATTTATATGCCTAGGTAAATGTGCTTCTTGAATCTGTAATCAAGCTCAGCATTGAAAAGTTGATAAATCAGAGGCAATGCTGTAAGGAGAACTGCATACAAGAAGTAATGCGAAAATTCAACTTATCCATGAAACCATAAATTATTTGGAAGAAAAGCTGATTACTTTTTTCCCGTCCTCAATCTAGCAAGTAGGCTGACAGCACTCAAAAGTGAGGTAATCCTCTGATAGTTACTCCAATTTTTCAACTTTGGTTCATGAATAAGAGTTCATGTCACTTTGGATCCAAAATGATTCATCATCCAGCATAACTTTCAAGAGCAAACTAATTATTTCTATCACCCTTTCAATTACATTGTTTTATCAAACTTCAAACTAAAACTATTCACACACACTCACAGCCAACAATTCAGTCAGCCATAAATTCCAAAATGCAAACCAGAAACTACATCATCATATCAAAAAATTATACCCTACAAAAGCAAAAACAGTACGAAGTTAAACCACTAATGGCCTACCCTGTCAACCATATTGTCCTCCGAAACCCGAGCTTTTTGCAAACTCATATTACCCGAGCTTTTTGCAAACTCATATTAAAACATATCTTTTTGCAGCACAGTCAATACATCGATCCTCTCTGCTGTGTGCCCCCCACAATAACATGATAGCATAATCATATAACTGCAAACATCATAAATTCAATCAACCAATTGAAGAAAGTTAAAATTTCTTTGCTGGGCTCACCTGGACCCAAAAAATCAAAGTATTTATCCGCTCAAGGGATTTGTGGCGCAAGGGCTTGCAGATTGATACATGACTTAGCAAACACAAACAATTGTGATGGAATTGATGATGATAGTACAAATGCAGAAGCAATGGTAATGTTTCTCCATTGCCGAAAAATTACACATGGATCAGGGAACCAAAATTGGGATGTAAGAACTCACAATTCTGATGTTGGTTCAAATACTCAGCAAAACCGGTTTTAAACAATTACATATGCAAAATAACAGAATACATATGGAACTCAAAGAAACTAACCGCAAGAAAAGCAATCCCTGAAGAATATCCAGCAAACACAACCTCGTGCAGAAGGCAGATAAAAAACAATGGAGTTAAAAAACACCCATTAGGTAAAGGACATGAAAGGTCAGATTATATTATCTTGAGTTATAGGTTCATGATTTTAGAATCAAGACCCCCACACAAGCAGCCATTGTGTAACTGTAATAACTGGATCACAGTCAATACAGCCATCATGATTGCCTTCGAGGTTGTTGCAAGCATTCTACTGAAAATTTTCAATTGCTTTAGCTTTTCAATAGAAGTATTGTAAGAATCTCCTATTTTATGCATGTGCTAAGTTTAATTGTGTTTCTGATAAACATAACGCCAACAGCAGCATCGGACACCGTGTCTGGTCACAAGTTCAAAACAATGCAACAGAACCCAGGCAAAGAATTTAGCAAACACAGCACGCATGAGCACTAATGTGGTAATTAAAGAAGCTGTCATGTAGTATGTATCACTAATGGATAGACAACATCGTCTGAAAAAAAATGCAGTCCCATGTCCCCACCTCGCATTCAACCACATGCACCCACATCCATCAAAATTCACCATTTTTCCATACTTTCATTTATATCCAAGAGAATTGCTCAACAATGCACCATAAAAAAGGGCCATTTTTCGCCAATATCTTGTACTTACATAACATTTCTGTCTCCAGGCATTCTTTTCTACCCCTCATTTTGATTTATCCTGAAGCTAGCACAATGCAGTTTCCACAACATTCAGTCGTTTTTAAAATTGCACACACATCATGAATGAAAGCATGAGTGTAACACCTGAAACACCTCAACAACCACCACCAAAGAGAATCGCCCATTTGGATTATTTATTTCATAAATCGACTGCTCATGCATACAAAGCATAAAAGAATTAACAGAAATTGATAGCGTATGGATCAGCATCAAGGTTTTGATCAATGCAGGAAGCACGGTGGCAGCCTGCGGATAGGTAAAGTAAGGGGATGCAAAAAATAAAATGTCGGGAGAAGTCTAGGTTAGCATTCAATACTGGAATGCAGCCCGCGCCTTTTCTTTCAACCCATCGCAGCACTAATGCTTTGGGAACAGTAAATTGTTGTGGGAGAGGTTGCGACTGTCGCGATGCAATATCTCAGAACACGGACAGAGGCCCTCTCCTTTTTTATCACCCCCAGACTTTGGCATCCGTTACTACCACCGTTGTCTCACTCTGCTCAGACCTTTTACTTTATAATGGCATCATTTCCACCTCGATTCACAAAGTATTTCAAATGATTTATAACTACTGAAATTAAGTTCTGATTATACGAGAGGAAAAAAAAAGGGGGTTTTGATTTCACGACAGAAAAAAGAGATACCGAAACCGATCCGTTTTGTGGAGTTTCTAAGGCGTATTTCTGGTGGTCGGCGACTGAAGAACCTTAGCAGGGAAGGCCGGGTCCAAGTCAATCATCACGACCTCTGAACCCGCCGTCCATGTACTCCTCCGTCTGCTCAGTGAGTTCGGGTCACTCCTCGGTGAGGGTGCAACAAAAGCGGTTAAAAAAACGGGTATTTTGAAGCGTGTCGGGATACGAGTGGAAGGGGGATGATTTGTGCAAAATGCGGAGAAGAGGTTGGAGGAGTGGGAAGGGGGGGGGAGGGAGTGGAAAGAGTTCGTTTATCATAGGCGGCGATGAAAGGAGTTAACTTTCGTGAGGAAATTGCGGGTCGGGTCTTGTCCGATTATATGGTTAGGCTCGGGAGACTCGTGACGTGTTTGTTTAAGTGGCATCGCATAAAAATATATATTAGATTGATTTTATTATTTTGATATATTGTAATTTGATATTAAAAAAATATATCATTTTAATATATTTTCAAGTTTATTAAAATAATTGTTATTGCAAATCTAGAAACATCTTTAAGTGAGAAATTATTTAGAAATATCAAATTGATAAGAGTTTCTCGTATCAAGATGAAAAGACTAAGAGAGTATTTAAAAAAAAATATATTTTTTTTATTTTAAATTAAATTTTTTTGGTATTTGTAGATTATTTTTATATGTTGATGTTAAAAATAACTTTTCTAAAAAAATATTATTTTTATATATTTTTAAATAAAAAATATTTTTCAAAACCATACTTTCAAATAAGTACTAAATAATATAAATACTTTTTTGTTTTTTTATTGGCACTCTAGTGACAAATGTTATTTTAAAAATATTTTTGTTTTTAATATACAATTACTTTACTTAAGCTAATATAATTAATTTGAATATAATGTAATTATATATTAATTGTACAATCAATATGAGTAATTTATTGTAATTAAATATTGAATGAAATGAAGAAGTAAAACAATCATATAAAAAGCAATTGTTTTTTGTTCTTATAATGCTTGTTTGAGAGCATGGTTGCGGTTGTGTTTTGAAAGTGTTTTTTGTTTGGAAATACATCAAAATAATATTTTTTTTAAAAAAAAATCATTTTTAACATTAACACATGAAAATGATCTAAAAACACCAAAAAAATTTAATTTAAAGTAAAAAATAAAAATAAAAATTTTCAATTTTTTTTATAAATATTTTTAAAATATAGTGACAAACACCCTGGAATCAAGACAAGGTGCTTCTTAAGATTTGAAAGTAGGCATGGAAATAACGGTTATTTGTACTTTCTTTAGATTTTAGTTTTTTTTTTACAAAATGTGTAGAAATAACATTTAATTGCGAGAAAAAACTACTTATTGATGTAGCAATGTCGCAAGAAATTGAGGGGGGGGGGGGTTATTCTCATTTAATTTTTCTTTTACCTCTTGTGTTGAAGATTCTCATATGGCTTTTTAAATAGTAAAATATGGTGTTTTTTCATATATATACTCTAATAAAAAAACAATTATATTTTAATATATTTCGTAGAATCGAAAAAGAAAACTTATTCGTGAGAATTCATTTTTTTATTCCTAAATAAATCACTTCAGTGACATTTTAATTATTAGAATCAAAGTGATATTCCACAAATCACTTCAGTGCCACTTTAATTATTAGAATCAAAATGATATTTCACAGTACGACCGTCTTTGTAGATCTTGTCAAGTTAATATAGTTAATGCAGAGAATTGAGATGAAAAAAAAAAGAACTATGTTTCTTCAATTATAAAAACATGTCTTTTTATAGTGGGTTATGTCTATATTTATATAAATAGAAAAATAATTACCTTTTTAGTAACTTCTCTAGATATATAAACTGACTCTATCTCTTATAGGCGAACCAGACTTAACCCAGTAACCAACATCTCTCACTTGCCCATGAAGGACTATATTTATCCAATACATTATATTTCAAACTTACACGGAAACTTCATACTTGATGAATGGACTGAAGCACACAGAGAAAAGAGCTTCAATATATATAAACCTAATATAGGACATATAAGAGATATCAACCTCATAATTAATTAATCAGTAAAGTGTACTAATATACCCCAAGCATTTTAATTACACATAAATGAATATAATTCAAGCCCTGAAGAATTTTGTACTTAATCCATTATGACAATTACATGTATTCTAAATCATATCAAAATTATTCAAGTGATATGATTCTGGCTAATGAATACAATTACTGAGTGTAGATTACTTTTTCTTTCACTCTCATGTTACTTAGATCTAAATTAACTCATTTTCTTAAGAGTAATCTTCAAGTCAAATCATTCTATAACTATAGAATATACTTCTAAAGTAGCGATCATTTATTCATCACTTCGTGATATAGTCAAAAGTCATAAAGGGTAAGATTTTGAGATCTTAGATATGATCTCCATGACTCATATAATAAAGAAGCAGAGATCCATTCTTTACTCCTATAATGGTCGCCAGCACATCTAATATGAAACACATGTTATAAAGAGCGTACTTTTTTCTTCTTTTCTAAATACTTTACCCTATTAATAAAAAAATAAAAAACAATGTAGAAACTTTGAATGCATTAAAAATATTAAAATCATAAAACAAAATAAATAATGAGGGGATTGATGATGTTACGAGCAACATACCAATATTGTTTTGGTGGTAAGGCGGGTGTTAATGGTTTGGTGGTGTGATTTCGATGGATTTGTTTTGTCTCCCCCCTTTTCTCTCACTCATCCTTGGTGAAATACAAAAGTTTCCTTTAATTTATTTTTTTCGTTACTCTAACTTAATTTTTTATTTACAATTTGTTCCTTCCTTTCTTTTCTTTTTATTAAATTTAGTCATTATTTTTTAATTGCTATTTTTTTCTTCACTTTAACTTAATTTTTTATTTATAATTTGTTCCTTATTTTGTTATTTTTATATTAAATTTAGTTATTATTTAATCTATTTGTTTTTATTTTTATTATTTAATTTCTTTTTTATTATTTTTTTTCACAATTGAATTTTGTTTTGAACTTCAATCATCAATATTTAATTTTGATTTATTTTGATTTATTTTAAGTAAAATTTTGTCTATTTTTATTACTATTTGTTTTGGATCTTTTTTGTTGTTGTTTTCCCCTCATTTTCATCATTTCTTATTTTGTGAATGTGAATTTTTCTTCATTACTTTTCAAAGTTTGCTTTTTATGGGTTTAGTTTAAGGCTCGTGACAAAGGTCATAGGTTTCAAATATTAACACGAGTTGAATTCAATCTCTTTTTAGGTTTTTATTCACTAAGTTTAGTTTTTTTTAATCTTGTACTTCAATATTTGATTTATCAAAAAATCATTTTTTTTTCACAGGTTTATTGTAGTCATATACTCAAGGTCACGTCGTGAGATCAACAACTTAACCTGGATTAACTAAAATTTTCCCTTTCCATTTTTTTTTTTAGTTTTGCCCTTTAACATTGAATTGTTTGATAATTGAGTTTCATTGGTTTATTCATTGTGCTTTTAACGAGGTTACTCTCGTATCACGACCAGATTGCATATTTGATATGCTTATCTATATGGACTCGAGTTGTTTTTCTTAATCTTTTTTCTGTGCTATTTGTTTTGCCACTCTTTATTGTTGTTGCATTTTTTTTCATATAATCATAACTATACAAACTTATTAAAATCCCAATCAAGTCAACGACCCTCGTCTGATTTTTTTTACTTTATTGGGAACACTTGCGTCACTTCAGCATCATTTGTATACAAAGAAATGTTTTTGGCCTAGGTTATGGTGTCATGTGGACTAGTCATCTAGTATTACATATGCACGCGCGCGCGCGTGTATGCTTATATTTTAAACATAAAAAAAATCCTAAATTGCTTACTTGTTGAAGCCCTTTCAAATTGAAGTTAGATGGTAGTTTGTTATTGTCAATGATTAATTCCTTATTTGTGAGGCTTTTATTGCTCCTCTCTACTACACTTTTAAATAATGCACTTTATTTAAAGGTCAACAAACCAAGGAAAAAAGAAGCTCAAAAACTCTATGTGATTGCCAATAAATTAAGTTCTATAATGGAGGGGAAAAAGCAAGCAATAAAAAGGTATAAAACAAAAAAAAGGTGTGATTAAAAAAGAAGCTAAATCGCGTCGCCTAAATATTGTAGCAATAGACATAAATTACTATAGATTATAATAGTATAGTTATCGTTTTGCTGTTCTGTTCACAAAATTCAACTCCTGACCTTAAGGGTATTTTAGACTTTTCCTATGTAACTGTTGGCAATATCTGGTTTTTGGAGGGTATTTTTGTCTGTTTAATATTATTTTGCACAGTAAAACTACGAATTTGCCCCCAGAAGCAGACAAAAAAATGCAACAGTCAAGGGTAATGTCATTTTTTTACACTAACTATGAACAATAAATTAACTTTTTTATCCACAAACAGGACAATAACAGTGCACTTGTGGTAAGAGTATTTTTCTTCTTTTTTTTTTCTTTTTGATGAACAATACAACTACTAAAATACCCTTTGTAAAGACAAAAAATAGACAACTAGTGTGGGGGGGTATAATGGTATTTTGATACCAGATTTTTACGTTATTATCTCTAGTATGAGGGTGTTTAGGTAGTTCCATATTTTTTATTATTACAAGTTTTTTGCTTTAACTACAGATGTAGTGGCTGGATGTGCATGTTGTTGCCTCTTTTACACGCCTTACATATAGCGCGTGAGGTGTCCAAAGGTCGACAAAAATGTCTAATCATCGTGTTTCCTGCGGCACCGCCATGTTCTCTTTCACATGGGGGTGCGTGTGTTGATAGGAGGTGGGTAGACAATCATCAGTGGTCGGTTTTGCTTTTTTGTCCCTTTTCTCTCTGGTGTAGTGGAAACATACAATTCAATCCTTAATCTTTTTATTTTGTTTTTTCCCCTAATTTTTTCTAGAGAAATTTTGATTCTTTTCAATTGTACCCTTTAATTGAAATTAATCATACATACTATTATTCATTTCAATCATTATTCTTTTGATTTTTTGTTTGTTTTTTTCCTTCATTTTTTTTGGTCTACATGTTTTGATTTGTTTCAATTTTGACCTCAAAATAGAATGGATTATATATATGCTATTTTGTATTTCAACCTTTATTTTTTATTTTTTTCTTTTAAATTCCATTTATTTTTCTTGTCTTGAGGTTTGGATTTGTTACAGTTTTGTACTCCAATTGAAAATGATTATCTATTTTATTTTATATTTCAACCCTTATTATTTTAATTTTTAATTTAATTTTAATTTCTTTAATTTTTTCAATCCTTCTTGGATATTTTTAATTCTTTGTCCATACTTATATGTCTATGCTTTGGATTTTAGTTTTTGATATCTTTCATTTTTTTTGTTCAATTTTGTAAAGACCCGGATTTTTTTTTTTATATATATATATATATATAATACCCATACATCACAATCCATATTCATTCTCATCGGTAAACCTTATCCATACAATATACATTCCATTAAAGAAAATAAGATTCGCAATAACATACAATATCACAGTTTTCATAACTGAAGTTTTTGATTAGAAATATACATACATGGATATGGATTTACGTTCTTAATCTACTGATAGAACTTTCAGATTTACACCAAAAGGTTTTACAAAATTATGCATTCTATACATTGCTTCATCCTAAAAACAACTTAATTTCGAATGCAATCTACGTGGTTCTTTGCCAAAAGTAGGTCCCCTAGACCTCACGTGGCTGTGACGTCCATGCGGTAGCACAAATATTTAATGAAATGCAATTACTTAATATTAGTACTAAATAATTCTAACCAATTGACCAATCTGTTAAAAGGACACTATTAAGTTGAAATTTATGTATATACATAGTGCGATTTAATTGTAAAATTTATAGGGACTCCATTCCTCTTTTTCGAGCAACATTATCATTACTCCGAATATTATTTTAAGACACTCATATCTGAGGTCAACCATTCCTCCCCATGATTCTTCTTTATAGACGCCGTTAGACGAAACTAACCATTCTTTTATTCCGGCCATCCTTTCAGATGCCATTAGCCGTAGCTAATCAATCATTTATCCCAGCCATCCTTTCGGACGCCATTAGCCGTAGCTAATCAAACATTTTTTCCCGGCCATCCTTTCGGACGCCATTAGTCGTAGCTAATCAATCATTTATCTCAGCCATCCTTTCGGACGCCATTAGCCGTAGCTAATCAATCATTTATCCCGGCCATCCTTTCGGACGCCATTAGCCGTAGCTAATCGATCATTTTTCATCTTAACGCATTCATTAATTCTAGTATAAACTCATCATAATTGTATAATATTCAATTTAAAATACTTCTTACATGACGTAAGAATGAAGAGATATAAATCACTTACTTGCTCTACTTCGGGTTTGTTCCTGTCTGGTCGATGGTTCAATCCCGACTGCTTCGCCTGCGATATTAATGTCTAACAATTAGTATACTTCTATTTTCAATTTCACATTCATCAATATACTTATTTCAACAAATTTCATCCGAACAAGCTTACAATTTTCAGTAAAATTTACCAACAATTTTCATCATGAACCCACAAATTTTCCAGCGTAATACTCATATGAAATTTCAGCAACATCACCCATCAATTCTCATCCTAAGTCTACATTTTCCAGCCCAATCTACTCATGAAAATTTCAGCAACATTACCCATCAATTTTTCATCATAAACCCACATTTTCCAACACAATTTATACATAAAGATTTCAGCAACATACTCATTAATGTTTTCATCATAAACCCACCTTTTCAGCACAATTTATACATGCAAATTTCGGCAACATACTCATCAATTTTTCATCATAAACCCACATTTTCTAGCACAATTTATACATGAAAATTTCAGCAACATACTCATTAATTTTTCATCATAAACCCCCATTTTCCAGCACCCTTCACACATGTAATTTCAGCAAATTTCAGTACATATTCATTCAAAAATTTCAACAAACCCCCTATGAATGTCGGCAGCCCCCCCTTTAAACAAGAAAAATCAGCCCTCCTTTCACATAATTTTTTTAATTTCATTCTTTTCTCTTCCATATATTTTCTTTATTCTCTCAATTCATTTTGTTTCATCCTTTAAGTAGAAAAAGAAAAGAAGAGAGTCTCATAATACTTACTTATCGTATCTCACTATTTTTCTAGGTCTCAACTTCCCACACACATTTACAAGGTCCTCTCCCTTAATATTAGCTTAGTGTTCGGCTGTGAAGAGAAAGAAATGGGGTGGAAAGAGAAGGGATTGGGTTCGGCTGGGATGAGAAAAATTGAGTGGAAAAGAGGGGATTGGGTTCGGCTGGGATGAAAAAGATGAGGTGGAAAGTGAGAAGATTGATTCGGCTTGGAAGAGAAAGAAATGAGGTGGAAAAGAAGGGATTTGTTTGGCTGGGATGAGAAAATTAGGGCTGTGAAGAGAAAAGATGGAGGGTGACGGGAAAGAGAGGAAATAAAATCCCCACACCCTCTCTCCTCCTTATATTTATATTCATGAGATGAGGGGTTGTTTGGGGTTTGGGTTAAATATGTTCTAATCCTTGTTTCGCTCTATCTAAAACCGGTTTTGCTCTTCTGATTTTTCCTCCTCTTTTTTTCTTTCTTTCAAAACGACTTTGTCTCCATTTCATATATATATATATATATATATATATAATATTTTTCTCTCGGGTGTTTACAAATTTAGTCTTTAAAATTGAATTTATGTTGGCGATAAATTTAAAATTGATATTTCTTATTTACCCTTTTTTTATTATAATTTTTTTTTTGCTTTTTTATTAAAGTTTTTTTTATTCTTCAATATAATTTCATGGTTTTTTTTTTACACAATACAAATGATAAGTTTAGTGATTATTTTTTTTAATGTTTTTAATTGCAAAAGTTGTTTGCTTTTTTTTTTTTTAATTCTTCGAGCCAATTTAATAATCTTTATTGTTTGTAAAATAATGGTGATGATAAATTTAAATGTTATAGTCATAATAATAATAGTAACGTAGTAATGAGCTTTCAATAATGTTTTCTTCTTTTTATCATAGAAAATCAATGACTTATTTTTGTTGATTAGTTATTATAAATGTTTACATAATTTATATTTTATTACTTTCTTTATTTAAATTAAATTATTAAATGAGATAATTCTAATACAGTAAATTCAATAATTTTGGTTTCCAAATCTTCTTGAGTTTTTAATTGCAATTATAATTTTATATTGGTGATTTCATTGAAACCTGTTAAACAAATAGATTAATATCAATTTAAAATTCATATATTTTATTGGAAACTCACACTTCACAAAAAAATCTGGTCAAATCTATTACTTTTCCCAAATTTATAGCGTTAAAAAAAAATCTCACACTATTAATTTTTTTTTTTGTTGAAAAAAATATGATTTTGGGTGCATTTATTTTGATTTGCTCTTTTGTTATAGTTTTTTTTTTATTCTTCAAGATGATTTTATGATTTTTATTGTTTACGGAATAATAATAATTTTAGTTATTATATTTTTATAATTGTTTCCTTTTTTCCTCTTTGGATACATTTTTTTTATTCTTAGGGATAATTCAATATTTTTTATTGTTGAAACAATAATAATAATGATAAGAACAATAATAATTTATTATAATAATTGTATTGTTTATAGTATTAATAATTATGACTGTGATGCTAACAACAACAATAACTCATAGAATAATATTAAAAATATAATTACTGACATTTTTTTTACTATTTAAAAAAAAACAATGCATTTTATTCTCTTTAATATAAAAAATGTTTTTTTTAATCCTTTACATTTTATTTTTTAATCCCACGGGCTTTGAAATTAACGACCATATAAATTTTCAATGACTATTATATTAATAACCATGAGGCTCGAACCTAAAATCACAAAAAAAATAATTTTTTGAGTTCCAAACTCTTTACCATTAGACCACTTACTAGATAATTAAGCCAATTCAAGTTTTGATCATGGATTCCCTGACCCATGGGCCATGCAACAATTATGGACTGAAATTTGATTTGTGATCTCTAAGAAAATTAACACTTTAGAGATTTTTTTTTGGTATTATTGTAACGTTTGATTTTCACTTCACTATGTAGAAAAAATAATTTAGTTAATCAAATATTTTATTTTTTCCCATCAAATTCTATATATTTGTGCTTTAAACTTTGGTTTTATAAAAAAATAAATTAACCTGCTTTTCATTTATAAATATATGTTTTCATTTAATTTGTATAAAGAATATATATCATATTAATTTTAAAAATCTATATTTTTCTAAAATTACTTTTTTTTTCGAAAACAAAATTAAAAATATTTTTTTAAACTTATTTTTTTAATAGCATAAACTAATGAAATACCAGACCACACTTACACAAGTACACAGCAGTAACAGCGTATCATTTCCGGCTTCTCAAAATTTTCATTTCGCGCTCGACACAAAATATTTTGCACGGTCTCCCTCCTTTCCATTTCGCTCGGAAGTCCCAATATTTGAAGCCAAAACACGTTACCACCTGGTCCCACCGTCACAAAGCCCATTTTTTTAAAATAAAATAACACTTATAATAACAATAAAAAAGTGAATGTTTAAATTTAATATCCCATATATAATAATAATAATAATAATTATATACAGTTCTAATTCCTTCCTCTCGGTTTTCCGACCAAACACACGCCACTGCGTATCCTCTACACAGCCACACTTTCTCTCCGCCACCTCCCCGGCCCTGCATTCCATTATTGTTTAGCGTGAAATTCAATTTTTATCGTCTCGCATACGAAGTTTAAGTTCTCAGAGTCGCAAATTGTGTTTCGAATCCTCTCTTTGCTTTGCTTAACTTTTTTTTTTTTTTTTTAAACTTTTGCTCTTTCCAAAAGAACAGGAGACAAAACGTTTGAGTTTTTCCCACCCCTTCATCACCTCAATTAGGGTTACTCTAGGGTTTACAGCTTCATTCAAGCCGGAAAAATCGAATTGAGCGATCATTCATTCAAATTAAAGTTTAGATAGTTAAATTTGTATACATTCGACTCAATTCTTTTTTGAGTCGGACGTGAAATTAGGGTTGGTAGTTGAATCATCAGACGATGATAATAAAAAAATTCATGAAAGGCGAAATGCGGCGATGCAACATGAGAGAGGGGGCTTGTAACGAATTTGACGAGGAGGGGAATTTTGAATACGAATTGATTCCAAAGAAGCGAAAGTTGAATGGATACAATTCAAATTCAACGGGTGCATATAGTGAACTTGATGATTTTAGAAGGGGTTCATATACTTATCGCAGTAAAGAATCTTACTGGGCTAATGAGGTCCAGTCTAATTCGAAGAAGAGATTGAAGAATCAGAGTTCGGTGAGCTCTCGAAAGTCGATATCGAGATCTTCTCGAGGGCGAGTGCAAATGCTTCCTTCGAGGTTTAATGATTCGGTTGTGGATATCTGGAAAAGTGAAGAATGTGGAATTGATGATACTGATATGGGAATAGAGGATGATGAATTTGAAGATAGAAAGGATTTTTATAGTGATAAATATAGATATACCAGTAAATTTGGTTCCGTAAGCTCTCATTCCCTCCCCTTTTACGCCGTGGAAGGAAATAGGGAAGCGGGTCAGCTAGGGTGCAACGGTTTTCAGTATAGAAATTGTAATACTGCTGAGTTTTTGAGTTCGGGCAACCTATTGATAGAAGATGAGGAACTTGTGCCAAGATATAGGTATACAGGTTTGGGTAAATTGAGAAGAGAAAGAGCTCATAAAAAGGACATTTATAAACCAGAGGATTTTGCTTTGGGTGATATAGTTTGGGCCAAATGCGGGAAGAGATACCCATGGTGGCCAGCTATTGTGATTGATCCCATTTTGCAAGCTCCTGATGCTGTGCTCAGTTGTTGCGTTCCTGGTTCTATTTGCATTATGTTTTATGGTTACTCTAAAAATGGAACGCAAAGGGTATATTTATCTTGCCTTTTCTCATGTGTCTCTCACAGGAGTTTTATTACTTTGTTTTGGCTTAAGTTAATGATTAATGGTTATGTGCAGGACTATGCATGGGTGAAACAGGGGATGGTATTCCCTTTTGCAGAATTCATGGAAAGGTGTGTAGATGATCATATTGAATTGATTTTCTTATAATTGTTAGGATACTTTTTTGTTGAATTCTGTTTCTACAGATTTCAGGTGCAGTCCCAAATGTTCAAGTGCAAGCTGAGTGACTTTCAGGTGGCACTAGAAGAGGCAATTTTAGCAGAAAGTGGTTTCCAAGACATGGACAGCAGTTGTGCGGAAATAGCATATCCTGAAGCTTATCCCACTCGAATCCAAGAAGCCAGCTGTGCAAGTCAGGATCAGGACTTCTGCAATCAACAACAGGCAAGTTTCTTTAGTCTCTTTTTTCTGACCTTTCCTCCTGATTCTAGTTGATGGGATTTTATGCATCACTGGGAAGTTATGCAGTACAAGCCAAATTTAATCTTATAGCCTCTACTTAGTCTGCCATGGTTGAGCTTTCTGATACAGTAGTACATTTGTTTGGCTAGTTCATAGTTTGTTCTAGGTTCTTGTTTTATTCTCTGTTTGCGATGTGATTTATAATTTCTGAATGCTTATGAACATTGGGAGATTAAATCCATTGTTTAGAGAATTTTCTCACGTTTTATCCTTGTTACAATAACCAAATAAGTCTCGGTATAATCCTCAACGGGAAGCACTTCAGAATGGACAAATATTTGGGTAGAAAATATTGTTAAAAATGAGTCTAAAAATCAAGACTGAAAAAATACTGGTGAAAATGGAAACGACTGGGCCAATGTTTAATTGCTGAGAAAACCATCAAGCTGGAATTGTTTCAACAGATAACTGAACTCTGTCAAATTATGGTGCACAAGGACCAATTTCATCATTTAATTTTCTCTTCTAAAATACCGACACCACAGACATTGCAAATGTCTTGATAGATAATTTCGTGCTCCTTCTACCTTTCATATGCTTTAAGATTTACAACCTACAAAGTGTTGAGGAAATCTCTCCCCTCTTCCCAAAACCAAAATAATACAATATAATGAAAGTCTGAAACTTCTCCTTTTTAAAATTGGTGGCCTGTTTGTTGGCAGCAGGCTGATGTCAGTGTAAGAAAACACATTCAATTTTTCCTTTGAGCTGTCTATTAGCTATCTGCATGACTGAAGAAAATCATATTGATTTTCTGTTGGCATATTCTTACTCTAATGCTGTTACTGTATATATGGTGGAACTTTGCTCTCTAGATATTTTTTCTCTAAAAGCATTTGGTTTTTGACTTTGATTTTGTAAGATGGCCTTTTGATTTCAAGGTCCTCATAGTATCTTGGTTGTTCAGCTATCAGAATTTCATCTTGTGAATTGATTGTTCAGGATGCATGTTATAAAGACATGAAAATCTGTGATGGCTGCAATCTAATCTTGCCATGCAAAATTGTGAAGAAAAGGAAGAGATCAACATTTCAAACTGAACTACTATGTAAACATTGTGCTAAGGTACATGAGATATACCTCCTCTTTGTTATCTTTTGTTTGCATAAGCATCCCTTTTAAAGTGATAATTACAAGCATGTTTCTTACAGTTGAGGAAATCAAAGCAGTATTGTGGCATATGCAAGAAGACCTGGCACCATTCAGATGGAGGGAACTGGGTAAGATTATCAGTACTAATTTGAATTAGGCTTGTACTTTTCTCTCGGTAAAACAACCAAATAAATTTTTGGGCATTAAAACTTTTATGTATTAGGTATGCTGTGATGGCTGTAATGTTTGGGTGCACGCTGAGTGTGACAACATTTCCAGCAAACTTTTCAAGGTTTGTCTACCATGTATAGTCTAATACATTCTTTTATCTCTTATGTTAGCATGTGTTCATTCAAAATTGGAGGCTAATTGGTTTGCTATGGTTTGAAGGATATGGAGGATATTGATTATTATTGTCCTGACTGCAAAGTAAAGTTTAAATTTGTGCAACCAGATTTAGAGAGAAGGAAGCCTCCAGTAAAGTAGGTTTCTCACTTTGTTTTTTCTAATTCATGTGATTTTAAAATATGACATCACATATTTATTGTGGATTTTGTCCGTGGGAAATTTTAATCCTAATGATATCATTTAAATCAGGTCAATAATAAACAGTGGACAGGCTGTACCACATGACAAGGTGACAGTTATCTGCAATGGGATGGAAGGAACATATATTCCAAAACTTCATTTGTAAGCCCTGTAAACTTTATAAAAATTATGGCTTAAGATAAACAGGTCATCATGTACTCTTTCTCTCTCTTTCATTTTTGGGTTGCCATGTATGTTTAAGGACCGGTGCAAATTATTACCTTAACATTTAGTTTGAAGTGCAAATCTGGATATGGTTAAATTAATCTGATTTAGTTGTGTCTATAGGGCAGTGCTAGTTTATTTTGACATAAACAAATATTTGGTGGATTTTGCTCCTCCTCCTCCTCCTTTATTTTTTTTAATATAATCATGATCTAGTATAATGATGTCATTGATTTTTTCCCTTTCCCTATGTTTCTAGAATTGAGTGCCGCTGCAGATCATGTGGGTCACGGAAACAAGCACCAAGTGAATGGGAAAAGCACACTGGGTGTAGATCTAAAAAATGGAAGCACAGCGTGAAAATCAAAGACACAATGTTACCACTTGCTCAATGGGTTTGTACTGGCACCTGTCATTTTTCTTAACTGGCTTCCTAAGGTTTGATCCATTTGATTTTGTTTCCGTGTAAATAAGTTGGTGATTGTAACATCGTGGTACAGTAGATGGCATTCGAATATTGTAGATGTTAGGGTGCTTGATTCTGGTCGTGTTTTCTCCAATGTGTTGCTGATTCAATTTTAACCTTATCTAATGCTGTGCTATGTCTTGACAGCATTTGAAGAACTTGCTAAAAGAAAAAAGAGCCTATAAAGAACCAAGAATGAAAAAAAGAAGAGGAATAATAGGGAATTGGCTATATCCTTCATTAGACAGCCCCAATTGTTGACAAAGCAGGAATTCTTATTTGTTTATTAAGAAAAATGCCAAAGGCCTTGAGAACCTATCTGTGTTTTTTGTTGATTATGTTGCAACATTCTGTAATGCCTTGCCTACTTTATAAATGCTCTTAAAACAGCTATCTTATAGATGATATACATTGACAATATTGTAATTTGGCCCTATAGCTGGTATGAAATTCTTAACTCCCTTGGAAGTTAGGATCCGTTTCAAGGCCCAGTTTTTTGATCTGACTAGGACAAACCAGCGTTCTATGCTTGTTCTGCGAACATGATCTTGATTGTTGTAGAATTTTCTTTTCTTTTCCTTCTTCTCCTTTGTTGCAGTCCATGAATCTTACACATGTCCCTGCTATTAAGTTTTCTATGAACAATATCTGTGTTGCAGATTGCTGAATATAATGCACCTGTAGACCCTCTAAAGTTAGATGAGCAGAAGCTACTTGCTTTTGTGCAAGGTACATAACATTCATTACCCTTTTCTTTTGCTTTAGTGGGAAGAGCTGGGTGCTTTTAAAAAATTGGGTTAATTGTGAACAGCATAAGTTTTTATTTCCTTTTCAACAGAGAAGCATGAACCTATTTATGCAAAATGGACATCAGAAAGATGTGCTGTTTGTAGATGGGTTGAAGATTGGGATGATAACAAAATTATAATCTGCAACAGGTAAAGACCCTCATTCATCATTTCTTTGTGTCTGTTTAGTATTATTTGGGTGGTCAATGAAATTAAGTTTGAAACTGAATTATGTACTTAATTACAATTGCCTGAGACCTATTTTCCCTTTTTTAAATTTATTTTCAGGTGTCAGATAGCTGTCCACCAAGAATGCTATGGGGCAATTACTGTTCAGGATTTTGCTTCGTGGGTGTGCAGAGCATGTGAAACACCTGACTCCAAGAAGGAGTGCTGCCTTTGCCCTGTAAAAGGCATGTTCTCAAGCCTTGTGTTTTGATAGATCTTAGTAATTTTTCCACGGCTTGCCAAAGTCTTTGAATGACTGAAGTGTTTGATTTGCATAGATTCTTTCCTTTCCTTGACAAAGTAAAGAAATATCATTGTGCTGCTGAAGAAAATTCACCGTCTGACTTCTGTACTGTGAAATTTGTTGTATTGATTCCAGTTCATAATGGATGATGAATTTGATGACAATTGATTTTCTGAATTAAGTTTTTTTGCACTGCTGACCAAACTAAGCTGTTTGTCAAAATGATATTTTTTAGGTGACCTTTTCTGCTTTCATGTTGAAAACTCATTGTATCCTAATGCTGGTTTGTTTTTGTATATTTTCTACCTGCTTCTTTAGGGGGTGCTCTGAAGCCAAGTGATATTGAAAAACTGTGGGTTCACATCATATGTGCTTGGTTTCAACCTGAAGTTGGTTTCTTGAACCATGAGAAAATGGAACCTGCCACTGGAATAATTAGAATTCCATCGACATCATTTATAAAGGTACATTATGATCTGAACAATCAGTTAGAAATACCCTAGATTTTTAAAGCAAACTTTCTTCGCATGTGTAAGAATGAGAATAGTATATATTTTCACATATCCAGAATTAAGAGGTTATAATTTTGCTAAAGGGGACTATGCTTTTGTTTCTTGAAACCACTTTTTTCGAAACCCTTTTCCAAACTGTACCATTTTGTTTAACTTTAGGAAAGTTGGTCAATAAAAAGTGGTTCCGATAAATGGAAAAGCTTAAGCCTTTTTAAAGGGAAGTGTTTTATTTTTCTCAACCCCGAAAAACATTTTCCAGATCTTTAACAAAAAAAGCAAGGTGAAATGATTAAATTACTTTTAAATCAAAATTTGTTAAATTGGGGTGCCTTTTTGTATTTTCATATTGTTTTTTTAGTCATGACCAAGTTGATTGAGGAACAATTTGATATTTTGATAAATATAAAATATAATTTAGAAATAAAAAGTGGTTGACACGAGCATTGGACACAACGTGTTAGATGTGTCACCTAAATGTGCATGTGAGACCACATATGGTGTCCGAAGGTGACCTTCCTTGCTGTGGTTAGAATTGTCTCATTGACCTCCTAGAGGCAACAATGTGGCGTTGGTTTGGTGTCGACCACATTTTCTCTCATTTTTCTCTTTTCTTTGTTCCTTGATTTCCATGCCTGTTCCTCTTAATTTTTCAAAGCAACATTTCAAATTTATTTTTCGTTCAAATTTGGTCATATAACTATTTTTCTATATGAAATACTTATGAAATAAGATTTTTTTTTCAATTTCATCCTCCAACTTTTTTATTAGTCAAATTTAGGTCTCTATTCTTTTGATTTTCATTAATTTATAAAATTGTTTTTTTTTTTTAAATTTCAACCTCCAACCTTTTCACCTATCAAATTGGGTTCTCATTTTTTTTTTTGGATAAACTTAAAAATAAATTAAAATATTAATAAGTTATTTTCCAGCTTATTTTTCATGGCATAGCCTAACATAGGAAATTGTTTTCCAATTTATTTTTCATGACACTGTCAAACATTAGAAAATAATTCATTTTTTTTAAAACTCTACTTTCTAGCAAACAAACAAACAAGTCCTTAGTTGTTGAGGACCATGTTTTTTTGTACAATATGGTGATTAAATTGTTTCTCAAGTTGGTTTTCTCTCCAAATCAGTGCACACTTGCTATGTTGTTATATGAATGAGAGTTCTTTGGCCTAAATTTATTTTATTTGTTTGCCAGAGGTGTATTATCTGTAAGCAGACCTATGGTTCGTGCACCCAATGTTGCAAGTGTGCCACCTATTTCCATGCAACGTGTGCCTCAAGAGCAGGATATTTCATGGAGGCAGGTTTTTCTGAATTGTTTTTAATACTCATGAATAATATTTTTTTTCCTGCTGTAGTGTCCGGATTTCATATTTTGTACTGTGCTATACCTTTATGGGTGCTTCCACGTGTCAGTATTGTTTTTTATGCTCCTTGTAGCTTTTCAATTGAAAATTATACAAGAATAGAATACCAATTGTTTATGTTAATGTTGAATCGTGAACTTTCAGTTGAACTGCACAGAGAAGAGTGGTATGCAAGTCACAGAAAAGTTAATATACTGTGCTGTTCACCGGTTAGAGCTTTTAACCCCATCGATCATCTGTATCTACAATATCATATTGTTTTTTCTCTGAATCGGAAGAGGGAATCCTGTGGATCTTGTGTGCACCCATCTAATTTATATATTGTGTCACCTTACCTTTGTTCTGTTGCAGGAAGCCAAACCCAGATTCTGTTTTAGTTGTGCGTACTCCTTCAGGGATTTTCTCTGGCAAAAGTTTTCTTCAGAATCGGAATGGGTGCTTGAGGGGTTCAAGGTTGGTTTCATCTAAGAGAGTGGAACTTCCAGAACCCTCAACCAGAGAGAGTAATGAATTTGAACTTGTTTCAGCTGCAAAGTGCCGTGCTTTTAAAAGAACAAACTATAAGGTGATTAATCTAGGAACCTTTCCCATGGCTTTGCTTTCCACTTTTCTTCTGCATATTTCATCACTCATATTTGTGCAATCCATATACATCTTGCAAAGATCATTGTTTTGCATTCAAGACAAGTTTGTTGGTCCTTTTTCTCTCATTGATATTTTTCCTATTTCAGCAGGTTTCTGAAGGAGAGCCAATATTCCACCGATTGACGCGACCAAGACATGATTCCTTACATTCAATTATAAGCCTGAGCACCTATAAAGTAATACTCTTCTCTTTGTTGGAAGTTTTTATTTCTTTTTACGAGTTTGACAGTAAGACAAGATAAAAAAGTTTGATTTAGGAATTTCATGATCTATCCTTTCTGTCCTCTTGGTCGTTTAACTTCTCAGTATTTACTGTCTGCTAGCAGGAAACTGATGATTCTACAGTTTTCTCTTCATTCAAAGAACGACTTTTCCATTTACAGGTCCCACCATCCTTTGCATGAGAAAGTTGTTTAATACCTGATATAATTGTCAAATTTGATTGACATGTATTTACGTTTTCAGAAATCTGAAAATCATCGGGTTTGTTTTGGTAAATCTGGAATACATGGATGGGGCCTCTTTGCGCGCAGAAATATTCAAGAAGGAGAAATGGTACTTCACTTGAGTGCTTGGCCTGTCAGTTGTGTTTTGTTAAAGCATCCATTGTTTTGTTTGGCTGGAATTTCAGTCATAGCTTTTGTAATACCTCTCGTATTTAACTTTCCTGGAAGTATTGCTTTATCAAGACTAGTCATATCTTTCTTTTTTGTTTAATAACACGCCCTTTTCCAGGTCATTGAGTATCGTGGAGAGAAGGTGAGGCGAAGTGTTGCTGATCTGAGAGAGGCACGATACTGTTTGGAAGGCAAGGATTGTTATGTAAGTTTCTTGACCTGCTGCTCATATTTCTTGGCACAGTTTTTGTTATGACTTAGAAATTGTAAATGCGCATTTCCCATGAGCTTGTTCTGGTATCTTGAAGAAATTTAATCTTAGACCCTGCCAAACTATAGGCAGGCAGGCGGATGACCCAGTGGTTGACGATGGGGATGTAGTCTGAATTGACATGCCCTGTCTCTTCCAGGTCCATCACAAAGAATATGAAAGACAAGATTTTCTGTCTGGTATTGAAGGAGTTATGGGCAAATTGAACCTCTCTGGACTATTTGGAAATAGTGGAACAAATTACAGAAACATTATAAATAACTTAGTTCTGATGTGAATAGCCCTGGTAGAAGATGCCATGGTTTCCTTTTCCATTTTCTCCTTCTCTTTGGTCCATTAGACACACTTGCATGAGCATATTCATCTTATAAAGTGGTAGGATTTGCCTCACTGAACGTGTTGTTAATTATATGACTTGATTTCACTGTTATTTTTTTAGGATATCTGGCATGTGTTTTAGTCAAGTGCACTCCAGCTTTTTTACTTGTATGGTTGAATCAAATATTTTTTTCGCAGCTGTTCAAGATCAGTGAGGAAGTTGTAATTGATGCAACTAACAAGGGGAATATAGCACGGTTAATCAATCATTCGGTAAGTGCAGAACTTAGATTCCAGCTGAAACTGGATCTAAAGATACCCACTTACCTTTTTTTTTCCCTTAAATATTTGTGACTGTTCCATGTTTCTGTTCGATCAAATATTTCTAAGACCATGTTTACAGAACAGTACACAGTGAAATACTTTCACAGCGACCAGGTACCTTGGATCACAATCCAGGTTGTTGCCAAGGACCTGGGATCATTGGTCCTTTAATTCCCATGATATTGTCTGCAGTACCCTCAAACTTAAAAGGAAAATGAATCTTATTCGTGGGATTTAATGACCATCGTGACACTTGCCAAATTAAACTGGTCTTTGGTTTACCTTGCTCGTACGACCCAGTATGTGTGATATTTGATTGTACAACCTCAGCCTCACTTCGAGTTAGGAAGTTTAACTTGGTTTACCCGGGTCAGGTCATGAAACTTATGGTGCATTCTCATGTTCAAACAATTTCTATTTTGTAACCTTATGCAATATACGATTAGTGGTAAAATAATCGAAGTACTCGTTTTAGTTCTTCGTACTGCAAATTTATCTTGATGTGAAGTGTTCAATTGCTCTTATTGCAGTGTATGCCCAATTGCTATGCAAGGATTCTGAGTGTTGGTGACGTGGAGAATCGGATTGTTCTCATTGCCAAGACCAATGTTTCTGCTGGCGACGAGCTAACGTATGGTTTAAATAATCTCTCTCCCCCTCTCATTCTCTTACCATGGTTTTGATTCAAGTCACTGGTTCTGAGGTATTTAATTTGGGAAGGACACGTGTCACTTTGTTGTGTGGACAGGTACGATTACTTGTTTGATCCAGATGAGCGTGATGACTTGAAAGTTCCTTGCCGCTGTAAAGCTCCCAATTGCAGGAAGTTCATGAATTAAAGCTCGAGATTTTGACTCTCTGATGTATCCGTGTGTGAAAGCTTCGGACCCAGAACCTGTAATTTATTTCATTTATTTACTTTTAAAACGATCCAATTTTTTGCAGTCATAAAATGTAAATTCACTAGCTATTTGCCTGGTATTCTTTTATTTTTATTTTTTTATAAAAAAATTAAAAAAATTAAACAATCTATACTATATATAAAAATTGACCGTCAAGAGTTTTCAGTTCAGTTTGCAAAAGTATTCGATTTTTTATAAGAAAATCTAAAAAAGCTATTTGAAAAAATAATTTGTAAAACAGCATAGGTGAAAATAATTAGAAATTTAGCACTCGCAAACATTTACAGCTCAGTTTAAGCACGCTAGTTATCTAAATATTGTTTTAAATTGTATTGCTCTTTTTTTTTACAGTGTTAAAAATTAAAAAAATGATGTTATATTTAAATGGGCCGAGCAAGTCTGAAGCCCATGAAGTAACATTTCGAATAAAAAGGGAAGAATATAGTCTTACTCGTTTTGAAATTGTGAGAAGTTGCCGCGTTTATAATAAATATACCCAAGCAGGAAGCAAGAGCGACTTCTCCATCTTCAACCCTTTCAGCTCAGCTTGAAGAGGAGAGCTCACAGAGAGAAAGTTTAAAATGAGAAAGAGATTGAAGAGAGAGACTTCGATTTGCAGTTGCAAATCTCCTCGTCTACAAAATCAAATCTCTCCTCGCTCTTTCAATTGGTAATCTCTCTCAGTTCGAAACTCAGCTTCGTTTTCTAACAAGGATTTGCTTGCTTGCTACTGCATACATGTGAGAAATTTGGCCCATGCTAATAATAAGATTTGATTTTCAAGTTAGTTTTGGGATTTGAGCAAGTGACTTCGCTTCCTATTTATTTGTACTCTTTTTATCTGAGGTTTTGAGAGTAGTTATGCTTAATCAAGTACCTGTAATTTTGAGCTGGTTATTAGAGCTTGTTGATTCTGATTTAGAAACGAAACTTACAAGTTGTAGATCGTTTTCTTGGATTTGTTTTTTTGCTAAGCGTTGTTTATTTGAGTTCTTAACCGCTGTTTGGCAGCTGAGAAAATGAAAATGAAAATTTAACGGAATTTAGAATTTCATTTTTTCTTTTCTAGTTATTAAGGAACTAAAAGTCTAACACGCAACTCAAGAGTTTGAATACTTCAAATTGAATTCAAGCACGAAAATTACTGTTTCCATTATTTTCTCATGCATGCTGCTAAACAGATCGGGGTTGAGTTTGAATTTTTATTTAGGTTTCGGAATTAAAGATGATCGGATTTAAGTTTCCGTGAGTAAGAAAAACAAGCAATTAACTATTTTGTTTTGCACTTCAACTGAGAAAGGTATGAAGTGGATCTATGGACAGTAATGATGGGAAGTCTCTGGCGAAGGCTGCGGCGACTTGCCGATGGTTTTACACCGTCATCATGCATGACATTGCATGGAAGTTTGTTTGCTTCCGTGATCTTCAAGTCCCAGCCCCATGTCAAGTGGCATTCAAGTAGATCAAGCTCTATGGTTCGTTACCCGGTAATTATCAGACCCCTTAACTGTAGCATTTTATGATTCGGTTAGAATAGTTTAACAGTGTGTGATAAAAGTTGATTGTTTTTGCTTATGGGAGTCACCCTTACAATTTCCGTGACAATGAGAAGCATATTGGCAAGTTGATTTGTTCTCTCTTACTTTGGTTAATCTTTTCACTGTTGATGTGGGATGTTTCCCATCTTTCATAGTAAGTACTGTTTGTTTAAAAGATTAAATAGTCTCCTTGAGCTCAAAAAATGTGGTGGAGATTGCAAACTGTTTGATTTCGAGTTCACTTAACAATATTTCGATGTTCCATCAATCTTCGGCCTATTGAAATTCACTCTATAGAATGGTCCTTTCTTACTCATAATTCAGAAAAGAGTGTGCTTATATCTGCCGCGAAGTTATGAATGGAAGTAATATACTGTAGTTCTTTTTACTATGGACGCAATTGAATATAGAAAGCACATTATAATTGTATCAATCTACGGCCTATTCATGGTATGCTGTTCTTTTATGGGACAATCAGTTTGGATGAGAATTGGTGCATTTTTCTTTGACTCCAAAGTAGCACACTTGTCCCAGAGGCCCAGCTTGCCACTGAAGATAATCAACAGAGATGAAGTAGAGAAGGCTGTGGAATCCTGTGGAGCTTGTGTGCCAAGTAACATCAGAGAAGGGATCTGGATAGCAGGTAACTCTAATTTGATTTTTTCACCCTAGAAATGTTAGTTCTGAACTCATATTTGTCAGCAAATCTAATAAATTCTGGATCAAAAGCCAACTAATTATGCACAAAAAATTGCCGACATCTTCAGAACTGCAGCTTGTTCGATGCCCTGTTTGTGAACTCGATATATGTTACTTTACTGGATAACTATAGGATCATCAAACTACGAGTTTCCCTTAAGAATCATTCGGCAAGTAAAACATGTTATTTGGTTTGGGTGTTCATCTACTGTGTACTTTAGCTGCAGGCCTACTTTATAGAACCATTGACAAAATGACAGGATCTTGGACTAAAAATTGCCATGCAGATAACTGTTAGTTGCATCCATTTACCTTATTGTAATGAAAAAGGTACTCAATACTTGAAGAAAAAATGTTTTTCTGGAACAACACAGACATTAGAAGCAAGGCATATAAAGCTGTTTCTGTGTGAGGGATTTTGGAACGGGAGCTGGAACTATGAGCTGATTGGATCCTATACAATCAACAAGCTTGTAGGTGCAGCTTCTGGTGGCATATTTGATCTCATACACATCAAGAACCATGCAAAGACTTGTAAATAGCGGATGGGTTTTTTTAAGGCTCATCTGTTTTTCTGAGCATACCAGAAAGGCGTATATTAATGTTTTTCCAGAACAGTTTCAACACAGCCACATGTGCTCTTGATTTTATATGTGCTCTGTTATTTAAAATCTGACCATATGCAGTTGACTTTCAGGCTAAATTCAACAGTATATACTTGAAAAAATTTGCGGCCACGCAAGTGGTCACGAATGCCTGAGCTCCTTCTTATAAAGGTTGACTTTTTTAAAATGTTTGTTCTATCGTGGCTTTAAATGAAGAAAAATCCTAGTATTATAAGAAGGCCTAATTTTTCCTGCTTCAGTCCTTTCAACGCTATGGGCATCTTAGAAGTTCTCTTTCTCATCAGGCTTCTTCGTTTGATCATCAACGCGGCAGCAGATTGCTCAATCTCCGAGTGCAGCATCCATGGCGCACCTGTTCGATTCCCTTTCCGGCTAGAAGGCCAGCAACCTCGAAACTGCGGCTACCCTGGTTTCGATCTAAGTTGCAGTAATCAGAGTTTGACAGTTCTGAAACTTCCTCACTCCGGGGACTTTCTCGTGCGTGACATCAATTATCTCACACAACAAATACAGCTTTACGACTCGGATAATTGCCTTGCTAAACGCCTTCTACAACTCAATCTCTCAGGTTCTCCTTTCCGTGGTTTTTTCCATCAGAACTACACCTTTCTAAGCTGCCCAACTCAGCTCGTAAAGTCTCGCTTCACTACCATCAATTGCCTCAGTAATTCAACAATATCAGTTTTAGCTACCTCTTCCATGAACCTTGCGCAAGCGATGCCCTCATCATGTGATGTTATTAGCACGCTGACAATTCCAGTTTCATGGCCAGTTCAGTACAACGAAGGGTTCTCGTATGATCTCAGTGAGGATCTTCTACTAACATGGTTTTCTCCTGATTGTAAAAGATGTGAAACACAAGGCAGCATGTGTGGTTTCTATGGAAATGGAAGTCAAGAAATTGGCTGCTCCAATGATTCTAAAAAAGGTAACTTTTCTTATCTTTATTTCTATTTTTTAAGCCACAACTTCATAATCACCTTTACTTGCATTTTAGATAAAGAAAAAGCGGAAATACCACTTAGAAACTGCTTGACTGGATCAAAACTAGGGAGCTAATGGTAGTTGAGTAGCAAAAGATAATGGAAAATTCTCAATTTGGTGTTGGTCAGTAGAGTCGGTACAGTAATGCATGACATAGGAAACGTGCATTAGAATCTAGAGGTGTAGAGAAATTGACTCAACTAGATAATTATATATCAAGCTACCGTCTTTAGCTAACCTATAAAAAAAATATTAGGAAGAATGTCAAGTGGGATATGACACCAGATAATCATTTCCAGTAATATTATGGTTCACCCCCACCTTGACATCGACCTATGTTCAGCCAAACAGGCCATGATAAAGTGTCCACCTTCCATTCAGTTGCCCCTCCTGCTTTTTAATTGGTAGAAGGTACAACAATGGGACACTGGCTCAATTTGTTCAGTGAATTCTAACCAGTCACAAGGGTAGAGTGGCGTATGCCAGGAAAGTTGATTTATTACTGGAAATACGAAATTTTGGGACCATCCCAAAAATTTGGTGTTTCTTATATTTGAAAAATTGCCATAAAAGCAAAGTAGGCTGAAGAAATGCAATGAAATCTTATGTAATACTGACAAACAGAATGAGACTAATGAGCTTAAAAATAAAAAATAGATGAAGTGAGAACATCAATAATATGGATCATCAACTACTGACAGCTTCTAATTTCAGGTAAGTTTGCCAGTAATCTCAGAGTTTTGGGGATCCTTATCCTTTCGATTGGAATACCAGTTCTTGTATGTGCAAGTGGGGTGGGTATTTCTGCCTACCTTATACCCTGGCATTCACGAGCCAATGAGGCAAATGCCACGCAGAGGAGCTCCACCGTAGCAGCAGCACTGCAACCTACCATCTTGGTGATAGGTCTCGACGAGTCCACCATTGAATCATTTGACAAGCTGGTCCTTGGGGAAAGTAAGCGGCTGCCTGGTCCCAATGGTAGCACCTGTGCTATATGCTTATCGGAATATAACACCAAAGAAACATTAAGAATCATACCAGAATGCAAGCACTGCTTCCATGCAGACTGCGTCGATGAATGGCTACGGATGAACGGAACTTGTCCAGTTTGCCGGAAATCACCATCCCCTGCCCATGTCAGATCATCGAACATTTGAAATTAAAAGACTTGATCTCTCTGTCTCTCTCCCCTTGCTAGATTGCGGCTGTTTTGCCCATAACATCCCCCACCAAGAACACACAGGCACACAAAGTTTCGTTTTTCAACTCCGTTTCTGATTTGTTTTGGAGGAGCAAAATGTTAGCTAGTTTATTAATGACAGGTTAATTGCTTTTTTAACAAAAGACTAGAAGATTCATGGCAAAAAACTTCTCAGCATTATTTCGTTTGTATTTTGCAAGCTTTGCTGTTTGCTGCCGAAGATGCAAGTAGATTTGGTTCTGATTAACAAAACCACGTTCTTGGCGCCCAGTAATATCTCTGATAATCCCTGAAACCTAACATGATCAGGAATGCATTACACAAGAACCCTCGGACACCAATTAAAATAAGAAGAAGAAGAAGAAGAAGAAGAAGAAGAAGAAGAAGTCCTTCCGGATCCGTGTTTGATTTAGCATCACCATGACAAGGATGCTGTCATGTTCAATCTTGGTTACTCCCAAACCTGCAACCCGTGGATGATCAATTAGGAATCTAATTTCAAAATTGAGAATCTAACTTGACTCGAGCACCACGCATGTTAAACTCTGAAAGCAGATTGGTGCATGACTCAGTGACAGGATTAAAACTTCATTAAACATTTGATTGCTTCTGGCTTGTGAAGAACGAAGAGAGTTAAAGGAATATGTTTATGGGCGATCATGGATTTGACTGTTGATTAGTGAGATTATGAACGCCAGAGCTAGCTCCGTTTAATAACCAATTGGTATTGCGGTTGCTGTTGCGGTTGAGGTTGAAAAAACGGAGTTTCAAAAAAAATGCTTTTTCTGTGGTTCAAAAAAAGCAGTTAAGTGTTTGGTTAAAACTGTGGTTGAGTTGAAGGTTGAAGAAAAAACAGTTTTGGGTGTTTGGTTTCCAAACTTTACAAACTGCTTTTAACTTGTAAAATTACTTAAAAGGGCATGGAAATACACACACATATTTATACATACATCCATATATATATATATATATATATATATATATATATATATATATGTAACTTCTACAAATAAATTTAAAAATAAATAACAATTTATATTAATGTGAATACTTCAAATAAAATGGAAACATAATTTCATTCTCCCATCAAACTATTTGCAATGCTCTCGCGCACAATATCCATACGGGAATTTCTGCCCGAACTCTGACTAGTTTCACATGTTACAACATCTGGTAATAACTCGTCTGGGATATAATCGGGATTACGATCATATTCAACAAAAACATCATCATGTTGCGATCTCCTTCTAATATAGTTATTGAGTGCCATCGATGCAACAATAATCGCAACCTGTGTTTTGTAAGGATAAGGTGGCATGCACTGCAAAATTTTCCACCTTTGCTTCCATACTCCAAATGTCCGTTCTATCACATTACGTAGTGATGAATGTGCACGATTAAATACTTCGCGTCGTCCACTTGGTTCACCCCGACGTCGAAAATCTTCTAAATGATACCTCTCCCCTCTATATGGACCTAAATATCCATACTCATTCGGATAACCGGCATCAACCAAATAGTATTTTCCTGCAAATAGAAACAAAATGCAACTTTTAAATTAATTCAATAACAAAAGATGAATAGTAATTTATTTAAATTATCATATCTATAAGAAATAAAAATTGACAACCTTCAGGCGGTTTAGGAAATTTGATACTCGTACTGTGTATAGCCTCGAGAAAAATACGTGTATCGTGTGCACTACCTTCCCATCCTGCCGATACAAATGTGAATTGCATGTCAAAACTACAGGCCGCCATGATGTTTTGTGTTGGGACACCTTTCCTACCAATAAAAGGAATTTGAAGTTCCGATGAAATTGTTGCACGAACATGTGTCCCATCAATTGCACCAATACAGTTCTACAAGTATGAAAAAAAATGTATTACGATATAAATATTCAAACAAAATACACAATATTGGTGCAAACTATCTTAAATGTAAACTTTAAAAATTACCTTGAAATGGGGCATAAATCTTCGATTCATCGCAATTTGTATCGGTGTGTTGGTAAAGTCTGGATCAGTTGGTTTGATGATATCTATAGCAAACAGACATAATGCTTTAAGGACTTCTTTCATACATCTACTTACAGTTTCACCAGAATGCTGAAATCTTTCTTGCACATGTCGATTTGATGCCCCAACTGCAAGGGTAAATAGAAACATTCCTACCTTCTCCAGTACGCACATCCTCCGTGAAGGGTTTAAACCATAACGCGTTTCCAATTCATAACATAGGCTCAACAAAGTGTCTCTGTCCATCCTAAACATGTTAACACAGCGTTTCCAATGACCTCTTAAAATGTCATTCGACCAACGCATCCCTGTATTATATGAAACCATACATGGTTCTTTATGAATATAAGTAATATAATATAGGGTTAATACGCCAGCCGTGCTTAAAATTATGTTATCATCATCATATTTTCTTTCTATAAAAGTTACGTCATCTTCATCGTCTTCGTCATCGTTAGCGTCTTCGCTACTGTCGTCATTGTCATCATCATCGTTGTCGGTCCCAGCGGTTCCATCATCAACGTACGCGTTGTTATTTCCTTCGTCGGCATCATAATTAATGTGCTCAATAACACGATCCATAACATTGTCATACTCACCTTCAAAATCCCCGTTTAATAGAGCATTAAAATGTGCATCATCCATATCTACAAAATAAGTCCAAACCTGTTGACATTACAAACTTTGAGTCACGATATACATTTTGATATTTGGTTATTGAAAACAAGCATGGTTAATCAATATGGTGAATAATTGAATATTTTTAAAATATTTGGAAAACATGAGATCAACATATTACTTATGACGTTAGAATCCAATACAAACACAAATATGATAACCAATTATTCAAACAAAGTGCTAGAATTGCAGTTAAGAATTAGGTGAATGTGCGATGGTATTTCTAAGCCAGCGGTATTTTTGTTGTATGTCATTGATGCTAGCCCACATTTCTCTATTTCTTCGCACTTGTAGAAATTGCATGGCGCGGAACAGAAAATTATCGTCATCTGTCGAACCAGGTATTGATTGAAGCTCAGCCATAACTTCCGGAATACTACAGCCTGGCAAGTCTTTATTTGCAGAAGTTGAATCACTCCTACTAGACATGCTGTCGAGAAGCTGTTGCTGAATTGAAACTAGCTGAGCACCAATTCCAGGTGACTTTTTCTTTCTAGATCTTGGCTCCGGAACATCTCTTTGTTTTCGTTTACCACTGCTCCTGGTGTTACTACTAGATGATATATGCTCCCCCCCAACGCCTCGAGAATTTTGATAATTTTCAAAATTTATATCCTCATGCTCATCTGAGTCCCCGCTTCCTTCCTCCAAATCAGCACCTTGTAGACCGACGTTTATTGCATCCAAATCCTCGTCAATGCCAGGTATTGTGCCCGACGATGGTGCCCATGCATGTTGTCCGGTAGCGGTGACTCCAGAGAATATTCTATCAAATTTGAACTTCAATGAAGGCTCAATTCCGGCAGTTCTAAATTTTCTAACTTCTTTATTTTCCTACATAACAAAATTAATGCTCTTGTCATTGTCTTCACAGAACATAATAACATTATAGAAAAGTAAGGAATAACAAATACTGACCTGAATTCGTGCTCGCCACCACTCATCACTAGCAGCAATCGTTTTCAATTCATTACTCCAGCCCACACCAGTTTCACCAATCAACTTATTCCACAAACGCCAATTTTTTTTACAAGAATCCCATTTATTTTTAAATTGTTCTTTTTGGAACACTACACCTGTTTGCTCTGTAAATGATTTTGCAACGTACTTCTAGCCGGGTTTATCAAAATACGAACTCGGTCGCATACCCATATCAATTGCCCTAATGCATATATCACAAAATATATGCAAGTGTTCTGGACTCCAACTAGCTTTCGTAACTGACTCAGAATCAGCCATGATATGTTGTTAAACTTTGCAAAAACACAACAAATAAACATTACAAACCGGCACTACATAATATAAGGGTTTAAATCAATCATGCAAAAAATTAAAACAATAAGGGTTTAAAGAATCAACCTAGTCACATGGGTTTATAACCAAAAACTACCTTTAATTAACATAAAAACTCAAAATCAAATTAAATTTGAAAAGTTTTACAAGGTTTGATCTTTTTTTAACATCATTCAAAGCTAAAAACTTACTTGTATCAACCTTACAGATAGACAATGAGATGGTAGTGATCCAAGCCTGAAAAAAAAGAACAGTGATTTCAGCAACATTTCAACTTTGCAAAAGAAAAAAAACTACAAATTATATGTACAGCTGTTTCTTTTTGGTAAATATATGTAGAACTGTTCATAAACCTACAACCTATAACTCCAAAAACTATGTCAAATTTCCAAGCATCCACTGTTCAAGATTGAGAAAAAAAAAACAGAGAACAAATGAACACCTAGAAGCAAAACTACTTTCTTCATCATGGGGAAAAACTTATGTGTGTACCCTATTAGAGTGAAAGTTGCATTAGCACGAAGCAAAAGTGTAAATGGAGAAAGCATGCTAAATAAAAAACACACAAGTCAAAGCTCAAATCATAAGGAAAATATCATGATTCAACAACCGAAACCTAACAGTAACAGAGACTAAATTACTGGATCATAGCTGCACTTTGAAATAAATAAATGAAAACTACAAATTAATTATAACCTAAGAGTTCACAACTATAGTGAAGGTCACCAAACTGCTTCATATATCCAGACACACTAAGAGTAGATTGTCCTAAGTTTACATATGTTCAATTAACTGACCCTTATGATTGTTAGGAAGTATTTCTCTTTTAACTTTTGTTTCATAACATCCCACTGAGTAATAGCTAGTTTATGACCACGTGGAAATTTCACAAACACTATTGTACTAATACTCTAGCAAGCCATACTAATTTCATTTTAGAAAAATGAACATTACATTAGTTATCAATAAACTTGCTTACAAACATTTGTCTATAATTTCAACAACTGCTTGTTCCTTCTCAAATTTCTATCTATGATGGCAACATCAACAATTTTCCACCAGCAAACCATCACAAATCACTTCAAATAATATACTGAGAAATTTCACAGAGAAATTTCAACAAATTTACACAGAAAAATATATCAAAAATTTCAACAACTTCACCGAAAATTAAACAAAATAATTCTCAGCAATTTCACCTATTTCACAGCAATTTAACCGAGAAAATCATACCAATTCCAATAATTTCACAGAATTCTTCACAGAACAAACCCACCAAATTCATCAAAACATTATCGGCAATTTCTCAACTAATTAATCACACATTATACGGTGCAATTTCAACAATTAAACAGAAATATATTCATTCAACAAGTTTAACAGAAATTTTCAAAATTTTCTGTTAAACAAACATTTTCAATACATATTAATTCAACAATTAAACTGAAAAAATGCAATTAGAGAAGGGCAGAAGTGAGGCAAGTACCTGGATTTGTGCAGAGACGGAGCTGAGGTTGATTTACTTCGGGGCTGTGGGATAATTTTGGGCAGATTATTGGGTTGAAGAAGATAGGTTTTTTGGAGAGAGGCTTGTGCAGAGAAGAAGGGGTTGACGATAGCTGGATTTAAAGGGGCTGTGGGATAAGATTTACTGCAGAAGAAGATAGGATTTGTGGGATTTTTGGAGAGAGGGATGCGCAGAGAAGATGCCCGTGAAGAGGCTTTTGGCAGAGATTCGTCCTTTTGGTCAATTGCAGAGAAGATGCCCGCTTTTGGCAGAGATTCCTGTGATTTTTCTCCCGTGAGCTGTGAGGGTTTTTTTCGAGAGGGATAGGCAGAGGGAGAGACGAGAGACGATGGGCAGAGGGAGAGATGAGAGACGATGGGTGCAGAGAATAGAAAGGGAGAAGATGGGTGCAGAGAAGAAGGGAGAGACGTGCAGAGGGAGAGACGAGAGACGAGAGAGAGAAGAAGTGAGAGGCGTGCAGAGATGGAGGGATTTTTCCAATGGAGAAGATGAGAGGAGAAGATGACATTTCTGGAAGATGAGAGGAGAAGATGATGTGTTTTTTCTTTTAATCAAAACGCAGTCCCGAACGGCGTTTGAAAAGCACCTCCCAGGTGCTTTTCTTGAAACGCCGTTCGGGACTAAAAAAGGGGTGGGACCCACTCATTTTAAATGGTGTTTGGTTGTTACCAAACACCAAAACTTCATCCCGTTTGGCAAACGTGGAACGCACCACGTTGCCAAACGGGTGCTAAGACAAGTTATCACATAACAGCTCGTCTATCTCAATTTGACATGACTAGTGACTGTTTAGGAAGGTTGGTTGAGATTTTTTTTATTAAAAAATATTAAGATATATTTTTTTATTTTTTAAAAATTATTTTTTACAACGTATCAATATAATTTAAAATATCAAACAAATTAATTTAAAAAAAATGATTTTTTTTTTAAAAAAAACCTTTTGAAATGAAAACATTCCCAAGGCAATCAACGACTATACATTGAACAAGGCCCTTGAGAGCCGTAGCTAGAATTCGTCCCCTGGCTTACCAGAAACCAGCAGCAAATGTCCCCGTCTAAAACGTCAAGGCTGAAACTGACGCGACGTATAATATTTGATAAAGCTAGCTGTACATACAACTGTAGAATTTTTTTTTAAAAAAACTTTTTAGTATTTAAATAAAAAATTGAATAGTTTTCATCTCAAAATAAACTATATATTTTTATCTATATCATTTGTAATTTTTTTTATATAACTTATTTAATAAACAAAATTCATCAAGCATTTGATTTTTCTAAATAGTAAAATAATAATTAAACTAATCTAATAGAAAAAATATCTAAATACAATAAGTTAAATAAAAACAATCTTGTACAGTAACTATGAAAGCAATCATCATCAAATTTTAGCCAAAAAAAAAACACATTCAATATTATATGACAAAATTTCATCTTGATTCAATTGTTAAATTAAAATTAATTGTATTTTGAACTCTTCAAAACCTAATATTTTTAATCATTAATAAAACAATGAAATAAAAATCATTATGCCAAGAATATGAAGGAATTCCTCTACATCAGTCCCTTTTATTTCTGAAATACTTGCTCTTTAAACTCTTCAAGAATTAAAAATCTTAATCATTAATAAATAGTGCAATAAATATCGTTATGCTAAGAAAATGAAAGAATTTCTCCTCGACAATCCCTCTACTTTTAAAAAAATTGCCCTCAAAATTATTTGTCAAAAAATGAACTTATCTACTACAAAGAAAAAGATACCTCAAACATACCATTGTACTTGAAAACTTTAAAATTTAATTTAAAATAAAATCAGCACTCCTCTTTATATTAGTCCTAAAATCCTTATAAAACAAAATCCTAATTAAAACTCACCTAATTAATAGAAGTCGTCTTGTATTAAGATTTCTAAATAGTAAAATATCAATTAAACTAAAAGTCCTGGTTTGAATAGAAAAAAGAATCTATAAATATAACAAGATAAATAAAGACAATCACACACAATAACTACAACAAAGATGACAGAAAATGGTGGTGATCGATCGTTCTCTCAAAGGGTCCCCCGAATTCCAGGACAGCAAGGCAGCAAACCCGCAAAATCATTCAACTCGGTTGGATTAAAATTCGATTCCAGCATTCAATAGAACATATGAAAACGCTACATGGCAATTTCAGCATGCATTTGAATATGAACGATAAGAATAACCAAAAACACATGTCATTCTTCAACAACCAAGCTCAAAGCATTTAGGTTGTGGCACACAAGTAATAACATAGCAAGTGAAAAGGTACGAATTTCAAAACTACACAATTGAAATGCATGAAAACCTCAAAACACTACCAAGTCATATGAACCAGTACAAGTAGGCTCATTTCTTAGCAAGTAGTTTTTTGGGAAGCTTCTCCAAAGGGGTAGATTTCAAGAGGTAAAGCCGTGCAGCACGTTCCTGCAACGTACCTCCACATTTAAGCCCACGGACCTGCAGCTCAGTCTTCAGTCTTTCCATGCCAAGTACCTTTAGTCCGAATCGACAAAAGAGAATGTCAAGAGTTGCAGAAATTGAGCTTAATTAACTACGCAAGCATTATACTAGTGATAGCAATGAAAATGCAGACAAGCTATTTTATATCGTAAATTCATGTTTGCAAGGTTTGAGTGTATAATTGCATTAACTAATGAGCCAACAGCTCTGGGTGATTGGAAAAACATGTTCTCCTACATTTATCATCTAGGCTTATTTCTGATGGCTTCTGGAAGAGATAGAAATACAGGTCAAGTTAGAGTTCTCAAACCAACTCTCTAATCAGAGCAGAAACAAGTCTTATAGCCGCAATTTCTGTTAATTGTTTGAAACCATCCAGGTCCATATATTCAGATTTGGAACACCTACCCTATCCCAGCAGTCGCAAGACCCATGCAGAGACATAAGCATTCTACTAAAGCAGATTGAAAAGTTGAAATCTGATCGAGCAACTGACCTTCTGACCAATCTTTTACTACTTTGCCTACTTCATTAGAAATACAATAGTGAAGAACTGAAGAAAAATGAAGATGGAAGGGTAGTCAAGAGGTTGTGATTCCATTCACACTTGAACTATTACGCTAATCATGTCATGTGACCCTAGGTTTCTGGGCTGATGTACATAGAATTACTGCATATCAACTTCTTTTTCTCTACTCAACTATACACAATAAAACATAATTTCCCAGTGGTACTAACTTTATGGATACTTGTTCTCCATCCAAACATGCATAAGATCACATCATTATGTATTGTTAACCACATAATTTTTGTTTTTTGATAGGTCAAGACTTTGATATAAAGAAGCGGGCGGGAATTGACAGCATAACAATTAGTCAAGCAAATTAAGTAAATGTGCTGATAAACACACCTCCAACTCTGATGCTGAATTGAATTCATCAAAGTTTAGTGGTTTCTCCATATCTCCACTGCCTCGGTTAACTAATTCATTTGACTCAGGTTTTGATTGAGAGAAACCATTGGCTTCAGGAATAACCGGACTGCTTTCAATAATTCCTCCATTTCCAGAACTTGAAGCATCTGGACATTGAGGATCAAGTCCAACATTCTCCTTCTTTTCAGCCTCAAGTGTTTGAGTTTCAGAAATCTCTGCTGTCTTCAAGCAAGTTACATTGGCATTCTGTGCCACTGTTTCCTCAAGAATCCGTGCTTCAACCAATTCATCCTCTTTGTTCAAGGCAACTTCTCCATAGGGATAAGATTTCAAGCTTTGCTCTAAAGAAGCCTCCATTTCTTCCTCAGAGCTGCATGAGGCAACACCAGAACATTCTCCATTTTGATTTCCAGTAACTGAGTCTGAACCTCCCTCAACTTCTTTATTTAAATCTGAATGGCTCCCATTATTTAAAATAACAGATTTCTCATTTTCCTCATCACTGCTATCTTCGTCCATTCCTTCACTGTCACTTTCATCCACTTTTCTCTTGCCCATCCTATCAAAAATTCATTCAACAAAAATTCAACGCATGCATTGAATATAGGAAAGAGACAAAAACACAACACCACTAAGAAGAATCATGTAAAATGGTCCAAGAAAACATGTTTCAAGCAGAAGACTTTCATTCCCATGCACCAAAACAACACTAATCCATACACCTACGCAATTTCGATAACCTAGAAACACGAGGTTACCAAATCAGAATCCTATATAACACACAGAAATTCAACTTTACACTCCCTAACCCTTAATCTTCATTTTCATACACCCCGAAAATCCTATAACGATAACACTTGCCCTATATACCTTTCCAATTTTCAAAACATAAACTATTACGTATACAACAAAAAAATGAGCAAAAGCAATGGGATCCAAAAAGTTAAGACACTCACAAAATCTTTAATTTCTTGGCTTCTGCACCTTCTACACACCCCTTCCCCTTCCCCTTGCCCTTTCTCTTCCTAAACCCATTCCCATTCCCAAGAACTTCCCTCACAGCCTCCTCAACTACTGCAGCACATTTGGCCGAGTCCTCCCTATACTTTGCCACATACTTCTCCGCCTCGCCATCTCCAACCCCTTTCTTCCCTTTCTTAGCCTTCTTCTTAATAAACTCCTCCGCAATCTTCTCCAACCTCCTGTCCTCTTCCTCCGCCCTCCACTCCTCCAACCTCTTCTCCGCATTCACATGCCTTAGCCTCCTTCCACTCATATCCCGACACGCGTCGAAATTATCCGTCTTCTTTTGACCCGCTTTTGTGGCGGCCCCACGGAGAAGTGACCCGAAACCGCCTTTGCCACCGAGGAGACGGAGGAGGAGATAAACTGTGGATTCGGGGGTAGTGATGATTGCATCGTCTTTTAATTGGAACCCTCCGCATATCAAGCGTTGATAGTGAATAGGGATTTGAGTGACTTGGAAGATTCGTTTCTTGATTGCTTGGGCGGTACATGAGCTTGGAGTTTTGAAATTCAATACTTTTGTTTCTCCGTCCAGAAATTTGGCGAAGATCTGGAAGGGCATAGGATCCTTGTGATCTTCCATTGCTTGCTGTTTTGGTTCTGGAGAAGGAAAACTGATTGGTCAAGGGAGGGAATGTAAAGCTATGGATGCCGTTAAATAGAGAGGAAACCCATCATTACTTTGACTTTGTGATTTTTGGGCTGTCACCTGGGCTTTTAAGTTGACCATGTTTGAATGTATTTTCATCCTTAAAAAGATGGGTGGGTTGGGTTGGGTTGGGTTTTCTTACACGGGTATCTCCAAAGTCTTACAGGCTTCAGACTCAGGTCTCGGGCCAGCCCGTCGAGCTACGGCTAGGTCTAGTAGAAAGTAGAGAGACGCATCGGATTATTTATTGTTGGGGAAATTACACTTGTGGCACATCAACTTTTCACTTTTCTCAATTGAATATATGTATTTTAAATTTATTATGTTCAAATATACCCTGCTAACAGTTTTCTTTCAAATACCCTCGAAACTGTTATGATATTGTTTAGTTATTTAGTTAGCAAAGACAAAACAGAAAAAGGAAAAGAGAGTGCCCAAATTAAAAATGATGGAAGAGGATACTATGAGCGATAGGAATCGGACCTTTCAAGCGGATCCAAATCTTCCTCGATGGGTTTGCCAGAACTGCCGCCACAATCTTTGCATCGTCGGCGTCGATTCCTTCGCCGACAAGTTCTTGAACGATTCGTCTTCTCGTTCCGGTTGGCCTTTTATTTGTTCTTTTTAAAAATTCTAAATCCTTGTTAGTAGAATTATCTGTGTTGATGACTTGCGAATGATGAAATTTTATTTGGTTTTGTTGTTTTTACTGGGAAAGATGGATGGGTTTTTGGTTTTGAGTGTGGAGGAGATTATTATTTTACTGGATTGTTTAAATTAACCACTTTCATGTCTTAATCTTATCCTCAAACTGTGAAATTTAGTCAGTGGCTTATGGAGATTATTGAGTTTTAGTCTGTCAACTGAAAGTTAATTTCTATCATCAATCACCTTACTAATTGGGGGTTTAATTACGCGACCATTGCAGTAGCATTCGATGTTTCGAGTTTGTAAAATCTAGGCGAATTTATTTAGCTGGAATTTGCTTCATTTTTTTGATTGCCTGGAATGGGATAATGCAGGAATGCAGGGTGGTTCTGTACATGGGGCCAACAGCATGTTAGGCTTGACACGAATGGACAATTCTTTTGTTGTGCTGCCAAAGCAAAAGCCCCAGGCACCAGGAGTCCCTCCACGTCCTCGTAGTGGATCTGTTCAGCCTGATACTGGCCAGTCTGGCAAGGCAATGGAAGAATCCTTTGTGGTTGTGTACAAGTCCGAGCCATCATCTGATGGAGGTGGGTCACATTTGCCATCACTAGAAGGAGGGCCTAATGGTCAGCTGCATCCTAATAATTCTGGATTCAACTCTACCATAACCGTTCTCAAACGAGCATTTGAGATTGCCACAACCCAGACACAGGTATAAAAGTCTCAAGGTCCTTAGATTGGTCTCCACTAGTCTTAGGGATCATGGTCTGTACTGCTGATATTGAGGGTTGTTATTGGTGCGTTGGGATCATGATCTTTGTTTTTTGTTTTGCGCTTCCAGGTTGAACAACCTTTATGCCTTGAATGCATGAGGGTGTTATCCAATAAACTTGATAAGGAGGTTGAAGATGTAAATAGGGACATTGAAGCTTATGACGCCTGCCTTCAGCGCCTGGAGGGGGAAACGCAAGACATTCTTAGCGAGGCTGATTTTCTTAAAGAGAAACTAAAGGTGCATACTTATTAACCGGCTCCTTTGCATTCATCTTTAAACATGCCTGGAAGGTTTGTGAAACCTCATTCATGGATCAAGGCATCTTTAGGTAAAAATTAAAATATATTCTGATTTTTAGCCAGTCCTTTGCTTTGTAGTTAATTGGTGGTATTACCTGCTGGGTTACCACAGAATTTCATTGCATTGATTTAAGGAATTAGAATGTTTTATTACTCCTTTAATTTCAACCATTTCTATGATGGAGATGATGGGTATAGTTGGAAGAATTTATGAGATGAGCATCAGGAGTCCTGGTCTATAGTGATATCAAATTCTTTCTGTTTCTCTAAGTAATGAAGCAAAAGTTTAAGAAAGTTAAAATGGATAAAAAAGGTTGCTAACTATTGGGCTGGTTTCTGTTAAACTAAATTATAATTTGTATATAAAGCTATGGACAGATCACAGAAATAGTGCAGGTCCAATTTACTTGAACATGCTAACAATCTCTTATGGAAAGGAAAAGGAAAGAAAGAAAGAAACTGTTATGGCTAATAGCATTTTGAATATTTTATTTTCTATCTGATGTCAAAATATTCATTTGATTATTTCTGGACACTTTTTAAGATTGAGGAAGAAGAAAGAAAACTTGAAGCAGCAATTCAAGAAACTGAGAAACAATATGCAGAAGTAAATGCTGAACTGAAGGAACTAGAAATTAAATCAGGCCGCTTTAAAGATTTGGAGGAGCGGTGAGTTTCTTCCCTGTTTTTGGCTTTCTATTTCTACTTATATGTGGGAATTCTTGACTAGATTGTTCATTTCTGAACCAACCATCTTAGAGATTTACGTTTCAATGTAATATTTGTTTTATTGGAATGCACACCATACATTAGAAACTTCAGCTCATGAGTTGTTAGCCGTTGATTTTTATGAATTCAATTTGTAACAGGTATTGGCAGGAGTTCAATAATTTTCAGTTTCAGTTAATTTCACATCAGGTGTGTTGTTGATTATCTGTTTTTGCAGTTTCTCTGTTCAGCTAGCATTCCATATATAAATGATTGTTCTGCCTTATCCTTACGGTTTAATTTGTCTGCCATTCAAAAATGGTTTTAGAGCTTCCTACAGCATGTTGAATATCATCTATTGATCAAATATCTTTGTTGCCATTACACTCTTAATGTTTGTCTATCTTATATGTCCATAGGAGCTGGATAGAGAGACTGTTTTTGTACAATGGAATGTTTAATTGATCATTAGAAACCTTCTATCCTAACATGCAAATCAATATGGTGTCCTTACACCAACTTTCTAGATGAATATTGTCCTTGCAATGGAAAAACTTAAAGCAGTCTGATACATAGAGCAGCCACAGGAAGAGATCTTTCTTTGGTAAATTGTTTACCTTCAAGCTCAACATGGTAAAATGAATTTATGCATCTTTATGTTAACTTTCTAGGTGGAAGTTACATAGATATTATCCTTATGGTTATTAATGTGTAAACATTTTTGTGAATCCATTACTGATCCTGAAGATGTACACTTATTCAATTGCTGCATTTTTAATTGCCTTTTCATCACATATGACAAAAAACTTGGTCAACAGGAAGAGAGAGATGCAATTCTGGCAAAAATTGAAGTTTCACAGGCTCATTTGGAATTGTTGAAGAAAACTAATGTACTGAATGATGCATTCCCCATCCATCATGATGGAGAGTTTGGTACAATAAACAACTTTCGACTTGGAAGGCTTCCTAAAATCGCGGTAAAGATTAAGCATATACTTCTCCTTTTCTATTTGAAGAATTCTGTGCTGGGTGTTTGATTATAAGCCTTTTCCTTTTTCATCTTCATGATTTGTATATGGCAGCTGGACATATGCTTCACAGAAATACACTGTATTCTCACCTAGGCATTCTAGGCACCAAGTTAACATGAAATAAACCCCCTCCTTTTCTCCCCTTGGCTATTTGTATTCAGCCCTAATGAAAAGGTGGGTTGATTGTAGGTTTGACTTTCCATCAAGATGGTACTGAATCAAGCTAAAGCCTGAAAAAACACAATCCCAACTATTAATATTAGATTAGATGATTTTTATGCTGAAAATTATTAGTTAAGCATTCAACAGGGAAATCTTGCCAGACATTGTGGCACAAAGTCTATCTTCTCTGTGGATTTACAGGTGCAGATTTAAATATGTATACTCTTAAGTCGTGTACTCTATGTTTTTGGGGATGGGCAAGGGTCATGTTAAGTAGAAGAATAACCTAAGTGCAAATGTCCTCTTGCTCTGACATATACCGGAATTCTTCATCAAGCTGATTTAAACTGATATTAGGGACTTCTTTCTGTGCAATAGTTTGCTTGGATACTTCTGTATTTCTAAGCATGAAGATGCCTTGATTGGTTCTGCTGGTCTTATAGCTTTATTCTGCCACTAAACATGGAGTAATGTTTTCCTATATAGTACCTTTCCTTCTACCTTTCCTTCTAGTCTTGCTATTGCACTTTACTATTTATTGATGAGGTTGCATGAACATGCAGGTTGAATGGGATGAGATAAATGCTGCCTGGGGCCAAGCCTGCCTTCTCCTTCATACAATGTGCCAATACTTCAAGCCAAAGTTTCAGTATCCTTTGTTTCACACAATATGTTCACTTCTGATAAGCCATTTGTAAAGAAAAACAATTTATTGAAATTCCTTGATACATTCATCTGAAATTAGCATAGAGATATGCTAAAAAACTAGCCCTTGTTAAAAGAGATTGTGACCTTGATGATGCATCTTGTTAAGTTAACACAGGAACCAGTATATGATATACCATATGTTTGAGATGCAAAAACCATGGTGGATTTTTGAGTTCTTTGTTCTGTGAAATGACTTGACATATAGAACTCTTCTCTTGTCTTTGAGAGGTGGTGGCATTATTAACCATATTTCGTTTCACTTTTATTAGGCATGCATATCCCAGGTTGTGCACTAAGCATAGATACTAGCAACAATTATTGGTCTCTTTATTAAAGTAATAATGACTTTAAGTCCTTGTTCTTTTTATATGTCTAAATTGATTGATACTGTTGTCACTGCACTGCAAGTTTTCTGTTTTTAAGGAATTTATATACTCAAAAGTCAAACAAAAAAATTCTTTGATATGAAAGATACAGGTTTCGCTAAATGTCAAGTTATATATTTTGCAAGTTAAAAACATGTGCTTTAGCAGAAAATTGATGGTCTGATTTCTCAAGGTATTGTAAATCTGACCTGGTGCAGTAATCCATCTTTTAATGAGATTATACTATAGAATATGTAACTTCACTTGCGTTCGACATTCATTGTTTTCTACTTTGATTGACACCTAATGTTAAAGTCCTTATTTTTCCTTCCATAAAATTTCTGTTTGAGATAACCATCTGGCATGGAGCTTTTAAAGCATAATGAAGTTCATATTTTCAAATCATGCAAAATGATAACCATGTCCTTAATTTTTACTTTCTAGATATAGAATAAAAATACTTCCTATGGGGAGTTACCCACGGATTATGGACAGCAGCAGCAATATCTACGAGCTGTAAGTATTAATCACTCTTTCATATATTGGCGTGTTCCTAATATGATTTAATTTATGGAGAATGTGATTTGAGAATGAAAATTTATCCTGTCATGGGGAATGTAATTTGAGTATGAAACCTTTTTCCTATGAATAGATGATGTGGCATGCATGAAAAAGGGATGTGGTGGATTTAATATTGGTTTCATTTGTCTGGGTGGCCTGGTTTGATCATGAGGACTAGTTAGCAGATTGGATCTGCGGATCATGAATATGGTTTACACTTAAATTTTTCACTGCCTGCTGGATTCTTTTGGCTGACAGAAGCTTTCCATAGGTTTGGTCCAGTGAACTTGTTTTGGAGTACTCGCTATGATAAAGCAATGACTTTGTTCCTAACGTGCCTCAAGGACTTTGCGGAGTTTGCATATTCAAAGGATCAAGAAAACAACATTCCACCTGAGAAGCGCTTCAAACTTCCATACAAGTAAGTTTTGTTGCCTTCATGAAAAACGACAAAGTAATGGATCACCAAGTTTTCTAATTCCGTGGATTAATTTTTTCAATTCCATTTGGTGCTTTACAAAACATGGCTGGTTTCAAGGAGCATGGGTTGAAATTTCAATCTAGTGTCAGCTGTTGTTGTATTTGGTGAACCTTTTTACCATTTTGTTAATTAGATTGCATGTAAAAAAATACACGTGTCTACATATGAAATAAAAAAGATGTCATGTAAAAGGATTTCACCATTCATGGTGCTATTGAATTTTTGTTTGGACATGAAGGTGTGAAAAACTTATTCCTCGGATCAATGTACTGGTGGGAAATGTTTGTTTAGAAATTTGTTTTGTGCTTTGCTGCTTGCCACTCATAATCATGCAAATAAATCTTGCAGGATTGAGAATGACAAAGTGGAAAACCACTCTATTACACAGAGCTTCAATAAGCAGGAGAATTGGACCAAAGCGCTCAAGTACACTCTCTGCAATTTGAAATGGGCTCTCTATTGGTTTATTGGAAATACGAACTTCCAGCCCCTTACTGCAATGGTGTCTCCCCGAGTTGAAATTGCAGCTGTAAATTCTTTGTACACAAAGCGCGGTAATGATTCCAAGGCTGAATCTAGACGGCCGTGAAAACATTGTATGGAACCGCAAATCATGCAACATAATACGCCAACGTGTAAATAGAAATAGATATTGTAATGTGCAAATCTCATTTTCATTTCTAGTTTCAAATATTCGAGATGGTGAATAGATCTTGCTCTTTTTTTCATATCACACGTATTTGCAGACTGAGAGAGCCCTAGATTTCATTTAGCATTTATATATTTGATATGAAGTAAAATTTAAAAAAAAAATCACATCCAACAAAAATAAGGGATTTTTTCTTTCTAAACTCGTGTTAGGGTTTTGAGGTTTCTATTTCAGAGTTTTTCACCAAGGACATGGTGGTTGTGGTTGGTGTGGTAATGGTTTAAGATTTCTTTTTTTAAAATAAAAAATAAATTCTACTTGGCTTTTCTTTAAAATGGTTTGTCTAATTGAGATCTTCGATGTTTAACTGTAGAATATAAAATGAGTTGATTACTATTTTTTTTTATTTGATCGTGTTTTGAAAAATAATATTATGAGTTATTAAATTGAGATAGTAGAATTTTTGAGTTATCGACTTGGATTTAAGCCTCATTTATTCATTGAAAAATGAACTGAGAATTGAATTATTTTACTGATTGACATTTCTAAAAGATAGTGTTTGGGAAATAATTTAATGAATTGTTTTTTAATAATTTTGATTTGCTGATATTAAAAATATTTTTTTAAGATATAAATAAAAAATATTACTTTAATATATTTTTAAATAAAGATATTTTAAAAAATAACTCAGATTACTATAGAGAACAGAATATTTTTCATCTTTCGGTTTAAAAAAAAAAAAAAAAACTTGTAGTCCCAAATATTTAAAAGCTGTGACTTAAGGCTTAAGAAAAAAGTAATAGAGGAGGGCCCAGACATTATATATATTGTTGAGGCTTACACAAACATGAAACAACCTTGCAAACTTGTTACTAATGGCCCAAAAGCTTACAAATGCAAAAGAGCCTAACAATTGTTAGCACGGCACGCGGAAACTAGAGCAATGTTTTTCCCTATTTTTCCAATTAAAAACATTAAAAATAAGTTCATGAAAATATTTTTCAGTGAGTCCTGATCCATAGAAAAACAAAATATTTTTTTAACAATATCAACTCAGGATAGATATCAATACTATCACAACCATCATCACTCCACATCCATCACCACCATTTTAATTATCATTTTATTATTAATATAATTACCATTATTATCTTTATTCCACAATAACCAAATCAAATTATCACCGCTACCCCTATAACAATTTTTCACCATCTTATTATTAATAAAACCATCATTCTATAAGTTTTTCAAATCATCACCACGACAACAATAATCATCATTATTATTATCTTCATCATTATTAATATCATTGTTATCATTTTATTAAAAAATATTATTTTATTATTATTGTCCTAACACCATCATAATTGAACCAGACCAACCATCTGACCTAGCCAAGTGCTCCAATTAACCATGTTTTTTTGGATGTAAGAAAACCTTGCCTTCTAAAGAGCGCACTTTGTAGACCCAGATAAACGAGTAAAACCCGGGTTGTTCTAAGTTTTTATAAGAAATGCATGTACTAACTCGAACTTAAAACTTTTGCACATATCATAAGCCCAATCAACTATGTTTGCTTTGTCCATATGCAAAAAAACAAAATCAATATAAACTACTCGGAATATGAATATAGCGAATACCATCATGAATCACCTTGACAAAATAAGAATACAGAGAGTACCCTTTTAGTCTGGTTGGAAATGTAAATGTCCTTGTTCAAGCATATGCTTGTAGAAATTTTTACACGAATAAGAAGTGTATATAGTCTAATTCACAATTCACGTAAGAGAAACGGATCTTCTGATTACTCTTTCTGGTAGATTCATTCTAGACAACATTTCGGCCAACATTCATGTATCTGGCAGCACTCATGCTCAACAAAAAGAAGACTAAAAATCATCACTAAATATTATTCCCTGCGTACAAGCATGTCAAGATAAGTATAAAAATGATTGTAGTTAAAATCACAGAACACTAGATGCTCACGCCATTATTATATACAAATTTACACCTAGATCTCTGGCGCTCGAGCTCGCAAGTATAGGGCAAAACTAGAATAGAATCACTTGAAATGTTCTGTTACTTGTGATGTTAAGCAGAAAAGTCGGGCTCTGTTGGTTTCTGAGGCAGAAATGACAATCTTTGCGGCAATCTAGCGGTGTGTGTGCGATTCTGCCGCAGGTTTCTTAATGCGTTGGTAGCAAACTGTGATGCATAAATGGCAATACCAAGGCTTGGCGAGGTACTGGCCTCGTTTGCCAGAGCATCTTGCAGTTTTTCTTCTGCTTGACGTAAGCTTTTAGCCTGCTTCCTCCTACAGTGACGATGCCAAGCTGCCTGTATGAAGCATGCTGCCCACGTCCTCCACTGCACTGAGGACAGCCTGAAAACAAAATGTCTCCAATAAGTGTTGTGACTTCGGTACAATGGTCAGTTGCAAAGTTGTAACAGTCACTAGAGCTTATAGGGAAAGTAGCTATCCATTGTTCCAGTTGCATAACTCTGAGGGAATCTGCTTATTTCTCACCCTTAATGATAGCAGGAGAAATATTCCATGACTAGCCTCTCTCCATTTCTAAAGTAGAAGAAAAGGAAGGAGAAACAATCCTTAAAAACTTGCCTGAATGTGTGCTGGATATCCTTGTGATGTAATCGGCGAAACTGGGAAGCTACAGTCTTCAAGTCTTCAGCTTCCAAAGCGAAGGCCTCAACCTCTGACAGAGCTTGTACTGTTCTAGTTGAGATAGGGAGGTTGATGGAGGGTTGGGGATCCAGGGCCCATGTAAGAAGCCCTTCTCCACAGAAGTCACCAGCTTTGAGAGAGACAGAATTGAAAAAACCAGTTCTTCCACCATTAGTGGTCACACTTACAAGATTACCTCGCATGATAAATAGCATTTCGTCAACTGGGTCCCCTTCTCGAACGATGTAGCTATCCTTCGTGTAAAGAGTTGCCTTCAGACGATCGCATACTGCATCCAATATTCGCTCATCCATTTTTTCAAATATTGGCACCTGAAGAGTTGTTTAACATTTAGATATTTTTATTTCTCAAAGCAAAAGGGTAACAAGAAATGGTTTAGCACATGTCGAGCAAATCCAATAATGCTAGAAATTAGAACACTAATAAAGACTCGTAAAGAACTCACTTTCTTTATCAGATCCAAGCAAAGATGGCGGTTTATGTCTCTCCTGAGATCTTTAGGAAGGTTACGAATTAGCCCCCGCTCTTCCACTCCTCTGGTTTCTTGCCATTTGTACTGTTCATAACGCCTAATTTGCTCCCTCAGGTTATCAGGGAGCATTCGGTGGGACATCCACTGCTCTGCATCTCTCCTTTTCACTCTCATTTCCTCTATTCTAGTAGTTGTGGATTCAAGATACTTCTGCGACAACCAGGATGTACAATTGTTTAGTGCTTTGAATCATAAGAAAGGGCCACAAAAGAGACAGTCGCAAGGTCGAGATAATTTTTCACCTATGAGTAGGGAGGGGAAAGAAAAGCAAGGTTAAACATCTTGTGCTTTCTAAGAGGTTATGGTATTCAGTAGGCTTAAATGGACAGCAGAAATCACTAAAAGACAGCCCTGTGATACTGAGATAGCAGAATCACAATATTCCATTATACGGACTTTTTTTTAACCATCATTTCCTACTGCAAGTCCATGTCATGGAATTTACCTGCATATTACCAATAAGCAGTGCAAACAAAACCAATCCAGCGATGGATATGAAGGCCGCAAAGAGATTCTCTCCAATGAAGGTGCTTGTTTTAAGGTTTTGTCCAAGAGAGCTGTAAACAAATTAAAAAGAAAATAAATAAGCTGGATTAGCCCAAAAGCTTAATTTAAAGTGAAGCAAGATTATTTAACTAGAATAAGGATGTAAATAATTTCTTTTGTTTGTCATGTATTTGTTTATCATTTTTTTATTAAAAGTTCATAGACTATGTTTCCATTCAATTCAAATAAAGACAGGGCCTGCTGCATGCCGTCCAATTCTAACCCTGATGGAATAGCTGATTTTAATAGGGTTCCTTTATCTATCATTCAGAACTAGAAGGTTCAATTCCACAGATTGCCTACTGATATTCAACATTTCAATATGCCAGTTTTTTTATGATATCAAATTGCTGCCTCGCATTCTTAAATTTACAGATCTAATATGGTAAAATTCAGAGGTGAAATTCAGATTTTAAGAATGAATCTATGGAGAATGTAACATCATATGATACAAACGAGAACATGGCAACTGATTAAGGACTGAACTATACAACCATATATCCCCAAACCTGAGATTGCGCAAACCCCACCAAAAGCAGAAAAAGAATTTCCGCGGAAAATAAGTTGATTCCACCACTCCAGAATCAAGAGCATCAATAAATATACCAAAGTTGAAGACCGTTGAGTTTTGAATTTGATCAGGATGGATAAAAGGGCATGATTCAGTCAGGAATGTGTGGTTTTCCCGACGATGATTTCCACAATACCAATACAAAGAATCACACTGTCCTTGGTCTTTACACGCCTCACGCCAGCATGAATCTTCTCGTTCGATTGAGAACAAGTACCAAAAGGCTCCGATTATCTGGCATATCAAATCTTTCTTTATCAAAAACCCACTGTAATACACCCGAGGAATGTTAAAGATTGTGAAGTATCAGGGTCAACTTACATGACTGGCTAGCATGTAGAGAAAGAGGTTGAAAACAGCTCCCGCCCATGCTGTTTCAGTAAGTATGCCAGAAGTGCTAGTTATTTCTTTGAACAATGGATAGATTCGAGCAAGTCTTGGTATGTATTGGGCGAAAATTACGATCTCAAGCAAGTTTTTTGCAGCCAATGAAACCGGGCCAGCAACTGATCGAAGGATGATTGTTAACACTGCCTGAGCAGAACAAGCATAGTATGTCAAATTGCTTAGGCTTACTCCAGTTGAGCAGTGACTGACATTTTGCAAGAAAGAAAAAATCATGTATACGAGAAATAGTAAATAATTTGCTCTTGATTGGTTCAACCCCCCCATATTTTTGTCTTCTACATGCATAAAAAATTAAAATTTGAGTTAAAAATCAGTTATTCCAGTGATAATAATCAAGAATCATGATAGAGCAAGTTCAATCAAAATCTATATATATGCCATATTAGAATGTGAGGATAGGGGCATCAGATGGTATAAGATCGTTTAAATGAACCGTTTATCATAGAAGTTTTAGGAAGACAATACACATAAAGCATACAATTTAAAGCATCCTCTCCCCCTAGCAAGTATAAGTTACTGGTTGGATTAAGACTTTTCAGAAGTTCTCTTCACTCCAGCCACTATATCAAGCCCGAAGTCAAGAATGGTTCTTAATGCAAATTAACAAAATCATACCTGAGGAAGTGGAAGAATTGATAGAATATCAACGATAAAGTAAGAGGTGAAGTATTTTTTGGCAATAACTGTAGGATCCTCAACCAACTCGCCCCTCCCAAAAACACGAGAAGAAGGGGCTATAAACCCGGTGCGGAACTGAAAGACTATGCGAAGTATGTATACGACATCAATGAATGTACGAAGAGCACAGGCAGCAGCTTCCATCTTATGGTCCAGATCAAGGCATTTGTCTTTTTCAGTGCCTTTAACCCATGGAATGTAAAAGAATAGGGGGTCTATAGCCACTGCAAGCACACAAACAAGCATGAATATTTTGTTCCATTTCTGGAGAAATGAACCTTGTGGATCAAGAATCTTCTTTTTTGGTCCTTGTTCTTTCACTGACCGAGCACCCCTAGGATAGAATATCGATGGATTCTTTAGGCTTCTAATCCTCTCCGAACCCATCTCCCACCCTCTTCGGATATTATCCCAAACTGCATTGAAAGTCGGTTTGGCTTTTCTTGCATAAAATCCATCTTCAATAGAGTATCGCTGCTCTGAACTGAAGGATTTCTCTGAGCTCCAATCCTGAAACCTGCATAAGAAAGTAGAAAAGCGCAAGTTACATCAACCATGCAAGCCATCAAGGATTTGAGAAACTCAAGCCAGTGAACACCAAGCTCTTATCGAAACAATCCAATACATTGAACTAAACATGGGGTTCAAGAAAAGGTTAAAAGTCGTGCAATTTACAGACTGGAATTGATTCCAACCACCCTGAATATTGAATATTCGATTTGTACCATGTTCAAAACATGACAACCCAATAACAAAAATATTTTTCTAGAGAAACCCGACATCTTTCACTAGATATGGGGGGGGGGATCCTGTAATTCACACACTTGACTGTGATTTCAACCACCCAACATGCTCAACAAGAATCAAAACAAATCACCCTTTCAAGTCATTTGATAAACCATTCACAAAATACAAAGATCAACAAAATTCAATCTACTTTTGGTTTGTTCTGCGTTTCGTGTGTAGGATTAAAAATAAAAAGTAAAAAATAGGTGACGAACCTGACAAATTTATCTCCTTTGCGATTCATAACTCTGACCAACTATAATTGACTCACTCTGGCTTCCAAAAACAATCCTGAAAATAAATAATTAAATAAATAAACTCTATTCGGTGTCTAAAAAGAATCCCAGAGGGTAAAATTTTCTTAGGACCCAATAATGATCATATGCAAATCATCTTTTCCAAAACGAAAAAAAAAAACTCACCAAATCAAAGGCGGTTTAATTCATTTGATCTTGTACAAGTTTTTTTTCTGCTTCTTGATCAATATATATATTCGAATTAAACGAAAAGACAAGGTTGCGTGTAAGACTGTAAGGAAAAGACACCACCAGGCTATTTCCTTTGTTTTACGGAGCATATATTGAGTTGCTCTGTTATTTAAGAAGAAAAGAGAGTTCATAGACAAATTTCATTCTAAGAGGAGGAGAAAGGTCGTCGAGAGACTCACTCCAATGGCTGGCATTCACGGTTTGCGCTTTCAGAGAGACGATACAGAGAAAAGAGAGGGAAACAAAACAGATGAAAGCAAATACTAAAAAATGGTACGCCCGGGGCAAAGTCACAAGTCAAGCCCAAGGGGAGGCCTTAGGAAATTGTAAATTGATGACTTTTCTTTTCAAAGCCTGCGGGCCCATTATTATTCTCCTTTGAAAAGTACAGACGACATACGACAGGTTGGATTTTTTCCTCCTCCTCCTCATACTTCGGTAGTTCTTACCTTGTCTATATTTTTATTTTTAAAATTTATTTTATATCACCGCACTAGTCCAAAAACAATAAAAATCAAACACTATCTTAATGTATATCAATCAATGTCAACCCTGAGGGGTGTGGTTTACTGGTTAGACCATGGATTTGCTTCGTAGAAATCACCAGTTTTACAGAGAATGGAGTACATATATTATGAAAACTGAATACAATTTCTTAAAATTAATGAGTTGCATCTGGTTACAAGATGATGTTGCTAAAGAGATATCCATCATTCCGACAACAAGTTCATTGAACCCTTCAGTTTCAGGCAAGTGGCACTTTCCTGTTACATATAATGCATCAAAGTGGGAAATATATCATCTTCGTGTTGCAATTTTATTACAGTGTTATGATCTGATGTGTTGCGTGATATGCCATTGTATCTGTAAAGATTGCACATGAAAGGTCAACCTGGAAATCATATGGTCGGAATGGGAATAGCTTCCCGGAGTGGGTTAGTATATCAAATAAAAAGTCAAAAATAATAATATTGGTGGAGCTCAATGGGTTAGTATATCAGAGCATTGTATTTTACTAGGGCAGGCGGGTTGACTCTGCATGAGATGTGTTTTTTTAGTCTTCTGTGCACTAATCTTCATCTAGTGTGAACTTTGAAGTCGTCCCGTGTTTTTTTAATCGCCGGATTCAAATTCCTTATTCATTGTATCGAATTATATAGTGTAGTCCTTAAGCTTAAGTAACATGTGGCATGATGACAGAAGGTTTATGATCTTTACAACAAATTTTGTGTTAAAGTCAAAATATATATTTTTTATAAAAGTCGGGAACAACCAGGATTTTACTAGTCGAATATTTTTATCCTCGTGATATGCTAATGCAGTTTCTTGTAATATTTGACAATCTGGTATGAGCTTCGGGAAAAATTATTCTGCGTGCAATAACGGTGGTGGTGTTGATATTTAGAGCCTGTTTGTTTCGGCGGTACAACCGCTGTTTGCTCAATTTTCATTTTTTTTTATTTTAAATAAAAAAAATTGATGTTTTTAAATCATTTTGGTGTGCTGATATCAAAAATAATTTTTAAAAAATAAAAAAAATATCATTTTAATATATTTCTAAATAAAAAAACCTTTCAAAAACAATAACAACCTGCCTTTGAAAACTAGCAAGGAGCAACTTGAATGAAAGGGCATCCGTCGCCTTCATTGTTTGAAAATGTGGAGGGCTGAAAGGTCCTCCATTGCTTTCGCTGTTCTGAGAAATTAAATGAGATTGTCATTTTTCTTGCTCCATTCAACGTTAAGCGCGTTCATGTCACCGATCAGTTGGATTTACGATCATGGAGCCACAACCCCACTTGCCAAGGATCAGTTGGGTTTACGATCACGGAGCTGCATCTCCACGTGCCAAGGATCACGTCAATTTTTTCCGCACCAGAAACTATTAATTAATGCTTCCAGAAGAAAAACCTCCAACGCCCCAAACCTATTATAGTTTGAACTTTGAAGAGTACGGACACGGGCCTAATTGGAGTGTGATTGAAGGCTAATATTTTTTAAGCTAGGATTACCAAGATAATATTTATTAAAGGATGAAAAAAATATTAGCTTAAAAAAAACTAAAGCAATCCTAGCCGAACCTAATGAAGCTAGATCAAAGTTTGCAACATGTAAAATCTTAGACACAAGCTTAACCAAGATCAAATCGAAACCAATTAAATATTGAAGGGAAAAAAATCTGCTAAAAAATATAACTTAAAAATTTTGCAAAAAAAATGAATGAAATCTATCAAGAATTTTTTTAGAAAGGTGAAATCCAAAAACAATGCAACTTTAAAAATTATCTTGGACTCCAAAAAATAGCAATAAAAAAATGGTGATTAAATTTAATATAGCAAAAAAATTAAATGATAATAAAATTAAGAAAAATTATAATTCAATTAATTATTTCAAATAAATAAAACAAAAAGAACATGCACTAAATAAAAAAGAAAATAGAAGTTTAGTAGATGACTTGAAAACTCAGGTGGCACAACGCAAACACCGATATAGATGTTAGAGAATAATATAAATCATATTATGGGACCTCACTTATAAGCTTAAGTTTTTAGGTGAGATGGTTCTTTAACATGATATCAGAGCCTTGTTGACCCAGCGGTCACGAGTTCGAATCTCACCACCCCTATTCTATTTGATAAAAATCAAGCACAAGGTGATGTGGGCTTGTGCAAGTTTCAAGCCCAAAGGGCTTTCACTTGAGGGGGTGTGTTAGAGAATAATATAAATCATATTATGGGACCTCACTTATAAGCTTAAGTTTTTAGGTGAGATGGTTCCTTAACAATAGAGAGGAATATGAAAATTTTCTAGTGACAAATCCGACCTTTTACCGATGCACGAGCCATATATCTAGGAAGAAGATGTCGAGACGGAGCTAGAGCCATCATGGAATGGTCTTTTTGGTTTGCTAGAATCAATCAACAACACACACCGTCCAAAAACAAAACTTGCGTCAACCTTTTTAAATAGTTTTTATTTGTAAAAATACTCAAATGACTTCACCCAACCAATTAATTACAAAAATAACACAGATCAACCTACGAGTTATCTGACACCAACAAGATCTTTTTAGGCTTTGTTTGAAAACATGGTTGAAATCACCTTTCTCAAAATTTTGATTTTATTTCTTAAAATTAATTTTTTTTAATTTTTTTAATATTTTTATCATTTTAATATGCTGATATTAAAAATATTTTTTTAAAAAATAAAAAATAATATTATCTTAATATATTTTTTAGTAAGAAAAAAATTAAAAGCAAACGTTGTTACTCTCAGACACCTTTTATTGTGCAACAATATTGAAAATAATGCAAAGACCCTTCATTTGCCCATTAGAGTTTTTTATTCTTAACAGTTAAGAGATTATCTTACCCTGTATGTTTAATTGAAATACAAAATGTTTTGTACCAGTTAAAAAAGAAATAAAACAACGTTGTTTTTGTCTTGATTTAAATTCCAATCCATACTGGAAATTTCGGTCAAATAACGGTTTAAACACATCAGAATCACATCGCTATTTGATTTCGACTGCAGGGGAAAAATTCATTTCCTGCGCCGCTCATCTCTCGCCCATCTAGCTAAAAGTTGATGTGACCTGTAAGTAGTGATATGACCTATTGACTTGTGATTTGTGACTTTGTGTGTGTCTAGTATATATATATATATATATATATATATATATATATATATATATATATATATATATATATATATATATTATTGTTTATGAGATGTATTGAAAATGCGGAAATAAAAACAATAAAAATTAAAAAATATATATTATAGAAAAATAAAATTGTTGTCAACTTTGATTTTATAAAAAATAAAAATTATATTTAATTTTTTTGTTTCTTAAGTTTTTTCATATATATAATTAATTAATTATATATGAACAATACAATCTCGAAACGACACACTGAAACGCTCTGAAACCGAAACATTTCGTACCAATAGAAAAAACAAAACGACAACAAAAACGGTATTAACAACCTCTACCCAAATCAATTTTATAACATCAAAATTATCCCAAGACAAATACTATTTTACCTTTAAAACACATGGTAACAAGTTTTTACTAAGGCAAAAAAAGAGAAGCAAACATTAGTTATGTTTTTTTTTTTAATAATTGACAACCCTTTAAAAATGTTTTTTTAAAAAATTAAAAATTTTATTTTTATTTTAAGTTAATTTTTTATGTTTTCATAATGTTAAAAATAAAAATATATATATTATTTTAATATATTTTTAAACAAAAAAAATTGAAAAACAAAGTATATAGCACACTCTTAACATTCCTTCCATCTTTAGTTATTGTCAAAAACAAGGTTGTCAATTTTGATTTGATTAGTGCTTCGTTTTTTCAATTAGAACAGAATATTTTAGTTTCAGAGCATTTTGACGCGCCGTTTCGGGATTATATTATTTATGTATATATTAATTCAAAAAAAATAGTTCAAATCCAAAAATAAAAGTATTTAGAATTGTGCAAATTTAATCTAAAAAAAAACACAATAAAATGATTTTTTTCTAAATAAAATTATGAACATGTATAATATTATGAGAATGTCATCATCAATCTCACAAGGTCATTGCATTCTCTAATTGATCTGAAATTTTAACATAATATATATGAATATATCAAAAGACTCCTCGTAAAATTTCATCTCAATCTAACGATCAAATTAAGAGATATGATTGATATTGTAAAATTATTTATTATTTAAAAAAAAAATACTATTTGACCGAAACGAAACGGGCAAAACAAAACCGAAACATTTCAGCCAATATTTGGCCGGAAAATCCAGAATGAGCCGGAATTTAAACCGCGATAAAAACGACGTTGTTTTGTCTTGTTTTTTTAACTTATACGAAATATTTTGGCCAAAACAAAACAAAACAAAACCGACAACCCAGATCAAAAGTTGTAAACTAGAGATGTTAGAACATCGTTATTATTAGACAAATAAATGAAATTAAATCATGGGCTGGAGTTGGGTGAAGGGGGATACGGCCGACCCAGGCCTCTTATACCTGAGACAATATATGGCTTTTTCTAAGGGAGACAACATAAGGCTTTTCCCAAGTGCTTAACGATGGCTCAAAGCATTCACTTAAAACGTCATATACCTCTCTCACGTCAAAATTGTGTAATCCCAATAAAGTTCTCACATCCAAAGAAGAAATTCACAAGAAAGATCAATCCAAGGTTAAGGTGATTATAACACCAATTAGTTGAAATAAATGTTACAAATTGTGCTCTCAAGCTTTCCATTTAAGAGTTCAATTTAAACAGCAGAAGGTAGAAGAGTGTAAGAAGTTGCAATTTGCCTTCTTTATATCTGATCTGAGCTGAGAATTACAACTACTATTAACACTACTCTCCCCTATTGGTATATTAATACCATCAAACTACATTACTGAAACATTTTTAATTTGTTCAAACTTGTTGATAATAACAAACTAAATCCTAAAAAAATATATGACAAACACTTAATTTTATTCATCTAATTTCTCTCTATTCCGATAATCTGAAAGAGAACAAGGATGGGCCTAACCTCACACTAGGACCTCTCTTCATCTGACTGGGATGATGGCCCTGGGACAGAGTCGACAAAAAACTCCTCCACTGTTGCAGGATAAATCTATCAGCATGGCTTGTCAAAAACAGAGAGGTTACACACACTTTCAAATGAGGGAAATAAAAAGGAATGATTTTGAGATCTTGAAGTGATTTCTCGTAAGTGATGCATCGCCCAACTAATTAAAATTATCCCTTTTTTTTCTTGAGAATTGCTAATAATCAAAGCTGGATGATGCAAGCATCCATGCAGCCGATACAAACTACTTTCGGATTGAGGATTTGTGGTGGATGTTGAGAATTGATAATGATATATCACTAGCGCACCAGTCGTGACAAAATTAAGGCCAGTCTTAAGCAAAAGTCTCATTCAGCGGTAGAGAAAAGTTATCTTTCTAAATGTGTAAGGTGGAGTTTCCTAAGAATCCACCCAATCTTCTAATCATTTTGCTTGCACATAGAGACATCTAGAAAAGATTAATGATTTTCTAAGTGACCACCATCGAACAGTCAAAGAAGAGAATCAAGAAAAATCAGTCAACAGAAAGATAATAATATAAAAGATGCAATGCCCTTTACCTATGTCCTCATTCTCTGGAGAATCAAGCAAAATTTCTGAATCGGATGGCAGAAAGGGGGAACCGGGATAGTTTCCTAGAGCTCCTAAATCTGCAAACAGTTCCAAGGTAACACATTTAATCAAAGACCTGAAGAAAGAATAAGTGAAGCACTGGAGTTTCCTTAATGTTAAGATATCTTCAAAATTTTCTATGATATAGCATTAAGGTAAAACATCTCCATGGACATATAATATAAAGGTGCTTAATTTATCCTGACAAATATATACAGTCTACAAACATTAGTCCCAAGCAAATATATACAGTCTACAAACATTAGTCCCAAGCAAATCAGAATGATAAAATGTTTCTTCAAGGCACAGAGGAAAAGGGAGAGATTGCAATTGCTGAACTTGATCTTTCATTCACCTCACAATATTTCTAGCAAGTTATGCATTTTAAAGTATTCTAAAAATACAGTAACATAACGAAACATGAACAATTACGCATCAGACAATTTCAGAATGATCATATCTTTCTAGAGGAGCCTTTCCTAGCAATATAAACTTCCGATACTGCATGACAGTTCACTTACACTTTCATCTTTCCCAGATAACATAAATTTCCAATGCATTTAACCATACACAAGTAGGCCAGCTAATTTAGGATTGCGGTTTGATTGTTGGTGTTGTATTAACCAAATGCATATGATCAGTTACAAAAGAAACAGTTCCACTAGCTGTATTCCATGTACCAGCTTTGGAGTTTTATCAATCCATCAAGTAAATGGACATTAATTTTTCTCACTTCAATATACCAACTTTTTTTTCATTGTGCCAATTAAGTACTTCTCTTAAATCCTCATCAATTCATTCATTATTTGATGATGTGATGGTTTGGCTTTCACCAATCAAAATCATAAAGGAGTTTGTAAGACACAAAATTCCCTCTTAAATAGTATAGCAATTAAAAATAGTAATAAAAAATAAAAAATAAAAAATTTATCATTGATAGACTTAAGTTCTCAATATGTTACCTTCTAAAAATAAAAATCACAACCATTTACTCATTTGATTATATTAAAAATGTTGACTTATAAAAAAATGACTTTTACCAGTTAACACCAAGAAAGGGGTTTCTCAAAGGGAAAGTTCCCTCTTAAATACTATAACATTTTATAATGATAATAAAAATTTAATCACCGAAAGGGAAAAGTTCCCTCGATACATTTTTGCTTAAAAAATAAAAATATTTCTAATAAGGATTAAAACACTTTACTCATTTGATTATATAGCAAATATTTCAAGACTTGTAAAGTATCTTTTAGAAATGAACAGTATTATTATCACTAAAAAAAATTAATGAGGATTTTTAATTATTGTTGTTGTATTAATATTTTTATTGAAAAATTAGCGAGCTTTCCTCTTTCATTGAGTAAAAGGTTTTGGTGTTTATTAGAAGTTAGTTTTTTTTTCTTACTGATTTGTATATTGTTTAGGAGGGAAACTTCCCTAAAACAGAACCTATTTCATGATGTTAGCTGGTAAATGTCAAACCACCACATCATCAGCTAATAGAGATACTAACAAGCATTTGATGGAAGCACTAAATTAGCACAATCCAAAAGGTTAGTGTACTGAATTGAGGAAATTAAATTTCATGTACTGTATTGATAAACAAAAATCGAAAAATAATAACCATCCCGTTGCAAAAAGATCCAAAACTTACCTCCCAAGTTTGACAAATCAGCTGTTAGATCAGAAAGGCTGAAATTCCAATGAAATCTGGAATTTCCAACCCCGCCATCTGGTCCAAGCTGCAATCCTACTGGGCTTGCCACATCAGATGTAAATGATGTACCTAATGCTGAGGTGTCTACCCCCATTCCTGCCATGTCAGATGCAGTAAATGGGAAATGGCCACTAGATGCCACTGATGTTGGGCTCACAGGCATCTCAGACAGGGATGAAATGGCACTGCTTGGATGCACTACATGAGTTGTGTCAGTTGCACTGTTTTCCATCACCATACTACAAAGAAAAAGGCAGCTGCAATTAGCTGATCTTTTTTTCTTTATATTTTTGTGAAGAAAAAACTAATAAATAATAGCAAAGCAGGGAGAACATAATTAACTGGATTTAGAGTTTTCCAACATCACTGATGAACATACCATTACATAAATCACTATCACTTTCAGAGGAACAAAAAATGATCATGTGTTTGATACCAATGTGCATTCACTCACACGAACTATTTTTAATAGTTCATGCAATGTAGCATAACCATATGTGTTTGACACATTACCAAGATTACAAGTGTTCAACACGTTACAAAAAAGCAACTATCTCAGTCAGCAGTTAGAAGTGATAGTTAATTCAAAGCACATAGATTAGCATGCACATGGTAAGGCATATAAACCATGTTCACATGTCTAGGTAGGGATTGTTGAAAATAAAAAATAGACTTGACAAGGATGATTGTTGTTCAATAGGTAGACAATTTAACAAAATTAAAGCGAGGATAGAAAAGTTCTCACTCATTTCCAGAATTCATCTGAATGGGATGGAAATTTCCTGGTGCAGGAACTCCATTAACCACATGACAGCTTGATACTCCACAGCCCATTGAATCAAGATGAGGTTGACCTGGAACTGCCATAGGGGGTTGTTGCAGGACAGGGTATCCCATGGGTAGATTGTTAACTGCACTGCAAAAAAGAGATGTTGAATAATAGATATAATATTATAATAAAAAAAACATGCCCTATTCTTTCATCAAACCTTTTGGCACCATTAAACTTGCATTGCAGAAAATGATAAAAGAACCACATTTTCAATATCTAGGATAACTTGCAAAGAAAATACTGGAAAACGTAGTTCAGTTAGAAGCCTCAAGAGATTACAATAGCAGAAAAGTCACATGAGACACTAACCCTTTACTAATATCCCGCTAAAAAAACATCCTACAGGAGATAAAACTAGCCTATTGATTTTTACAACGATTGGTGCATAAAAACATCCTACAGGAGGGGGCTTTTTCAAGGAAGTTAATAAAAACATACTAAATATCGATGGTGTTTGATTTCTTTACACTAGAGATAAAACTAGCTTAGTAAACAATATAAAGTTGGAATTAAAGAATTTGAGGTTTTGAAGTTTCACTATTTCTCTTTTTCAAAAATAAAGAAATTCTTTGAGTTTTCCACAATCATTCCATTAGAGAATTAGAGCTTACCAGGCATGGGATGAATCCCGTTTTGTATGGGAGCCAAAGGAACTTTCGGGGCTACAGGATACTTCATAAGATGATATTGATTCTCAAGTAAATGATTAAACAAGAGGATCTGTTTCTTCAATTTCAGCCTAATGTAATAGGCCCTGAAGAAATCAGCATTTTCTTCTTCCAGCTTCTGCCATACTGCAAAACCAAGGAATTATGAAGGAAATATTAAACTAGATTTCTAGTTTGAATGCTAAACATGAATATCAGGTTACTGTAATATTAATCTGTTCAAAGGGAAATATCTATGATAACATGTTCCATAATACCTCTACTCATACAGCTTTTCATTTGAAAATAAATGATTCAATCCATACAGGAAGAAGACTATGAATAAGCAACAACTTGTTGATAGCAAAGACAGACTGGAAAAATGAAAGTTTCAGGAAACCCTACCAAGTGTTGTAAACCCAGGGTCTATTCTTGCCCGAGTCAAGAGGGTTTTAACAACCTCATCTCTATTCATATACAGTTGTAGGCACCGTTCTATTAAATTTTGGACCTGCAATGCCCATATTAGATATGATCAACGGCACGACATATTAGTTTAGCTTCTCTTATGAACAGATCCTATATAAGAAAAAAAAAGGAACAATAATAACAATAACTTAAACAGGATTGTGTTGTCTTACAAGTTCAATATCTTGGCGTGAAACCTTTCTGCTATCATTGCTTGATGCAGATATTGAACCAGAGTCTGCTACTGGTGGCTCTATATTGTGATTATTCTGTTGCTCACTCTGGGAATCCTGCGAAACCTGGGTGGAGGACTGTTCTTGTGCATTCTGAAACCGAAGGAAATTTTTTGTCAAATTTTACAAACAAATTATTTTATGTGATAGTTTTTTAAGTGCTAAAAATTACATTAGGAATGAAGGGCCACGAACAGTCCTTCCTTGTGACTTCTAAACTGAGTCCCTGAACTTGGATTCAGGAACTAGTAAGTCCACTGCTTGCCATACTATCTTCCTTTCTTTTTTTTCTAAATTTTTGAAGTAAAACAAGTTTGAAAGCCTAAATGAATTTGTAATTCAAAATATTATATATAACTCCAATCGACAAGGTTTATCATCAAGTCAAATGCATTCAAATCTAGCACATGGTTAAGTAGTTATAAAATCATCTTATAGTCTGGGGGGGGGGGGGGGGGGGATGAGTCAAAAGCAGAGGTGGAAATGCACCACATCATCACCAATTGACGTGGCCAAGTTGGAATATATTAGTAAAGAGGCTTGCAGTATGATGAATCGAAATCATGATCAATGCATCACTTTATAGAAGAAATGAGCAATTGAAATGGCTGGGTGTGTGTGCACTTATTGGGAAAGAGGGTGCAACAGAAAGGGGCAGGGGTGTGGTGTTTTAGAGCATATAGTAACCTTAAAAGTTTCAGTTTTTCACTATCCAAGAAGAATGACTACAAATAACGTGACTTAAAAGATAACATTTGTCATGAAATAGAGCAAACAAGAAAAGGAAAAGGAGGAGGTGGGGATTTCTTGCATGCACACACATACACGAACCAAGACACATACATGTTTTGCAACAAACCTGTAAGGTCTTCATTCCAGCTAATTTCAAGTTGACAGCATCTCTTTGATTAGCTCACTGCGGCTAAGGTCAAAGAATTTACGAAGGTGAAAATAAGAGCCTCCACTTCTGTCAGGGTCATATATTTAGGCAATTCAGACCTGGAAATTAGAAAAATAAAATATATATATAAGAAACCACAAGCTAAAATGTGATCTTGATTGGAAATAGCAATCAAGTTTTAACTGTGCAAACTGAACTAATACTTAAAATGCTTGCTTTCAGATTTTAAGTTTCCTCTCACAATCAGGACAAATAATATAATTTCGATGTTCCTTGATTCAACAATATTCAAACAGTGAGCAGGAATATTTGTCATATTCAACTATATTTGGCAAGCTGAGAGATCACCACGTCAAGTGATTTCCCAAGCACGAGCTTTAGTTCACAATCTTTCAAATATTAACAAATTCCATAAATTCATATGCTAGTAGCTCCATTCTTGACCTGCAAGCTGTGTTTCATAAACTAATCATTCTCATTATGCAAAATCTCGGAACCCCAACACAACAACAGTACTGCATTGCACCAAAAATCTACACCGATTATCTTTTCCTTGTAAGAGTCAGGATTGAGGCTTTTCTAACTACTAGCATAATGGGCAAGTATGGATTTCGTTAGCTACATTAGGAGACATGCTACCAATAATTTATTGAAGCTTTCTACAAACCCTAAACCCCAATATCCCGTTTCAACTTCAAATGCTATTCAAGACCAACCCATTCTTCTACTGTTATTTGTAGTTTTCTTCTTCCTACTCTACATTAGCAACTCATATGCTACCATATCATTAATCGAGCAGGAAATTCTGAAAACATCGTGGCCAACTTTTGGAGATTGGGTAAAACAATAATTTCTTTTAGACACTCCAGAATTTACACTCTGTGTCAACCGATATTTATGAGCAGGCATCAAAACAAAGAAAGTCAATCAGATCCTAGTCCATTAATTAGTTTAGCATAAAAGAACTATAATAAACTGATAAAATTGCCTAAAAAATTAGAACATAATTAGGTGAAAGCACTTGAATACTTGGCAGAAATACTCTCTCGTGTAACCTATAACATAGAATAGAATAACAGAAATGAAGATAAAACGTAATCTATGAAATAAATAGAATTAATTTTGTTCAGTTCAAAATCTTAAGCTATAAACAGTAAGATCTAAAAAACAATTACCTTACATCAATATTCTTAATCTCCAAAACTCCAAAAACAGAGAAAAATTTATTTTCGACGAATTTGTAGAGCTCAGAATTCGACTAACGGGGCTCTATTTTTAAATTTACTTGCGAGAGCTACAGTAATTGACAAGTTGACAACCCCTAGCTTAAAAGCTACTATAACTGTCAGCTCGAAAAAATATCAAAAACTAAAGGTCACCATTTGAGCTACAAGGTCTTGACGGAGATTTTTAAAGGGACAGAAGCCAGAAGTTGAGAAGGTCGGCTGATTGGAGTGATATTCGTTGGTTAGAAGCACGGATTCTGTGGCATTACAGAGAGGGCTGAATGATTGAGGAGACGCTCTGCAAAGAAGCGAAGAGAGAGCAGGAAATGGGGGAAAATCTCGCCAAATTGTTTGTTTTTATGTTATCTTTTCCCTATTGTAGTTTCGAAAGTAAGCGGTGAAATGAGAAATTATTTAGTCGGTATCTATTTATCCATTTCTGACACGGCGACTCCACTGCAACGGCGAGGTTATTGAATAATGTTCCGAAGATTTTTGTTAACACGGCTCTCGTAAAGGTTTTTCATTTCCTTTTAGAGTAACACTATCACTTTTTTATCGACTTGGGATATTTCGGAAGCAACTTAAAAATTATTTTAAAAAAATAATATTTTTATATTATTTTAATATGTTGATATTAAAAATAATTTAAAAAAATATATATTACATTAATGTATTTCTAAGTGAAAATAACTTTAAGAAACAATCACACTCTTAAACACTTTTTTAATTATAGTCTTATTTTGCATATTTGATATTGCGTTTTAAAAATATTTTTAAAAAACTTTGAATTTTTTTCATTTTTATTTTTTGTTTGAAATTAAAAAATATATGTTTTTAAATAATTTTAACGTGCTGATGTCAAAAATTATTTTAAAAATAAAAAATATATATTTTGATATATTTCTGAACAAAAAATATATCAAGTCAGTCAAAAGCCTGACTCCATTCATTCAAAACCTGAGTACATGCTGAATAAATTAACTAATATTATTTTAAAATAATATTATTTTAAATTATATATATTATAAAACATAGAATAAAATTGTTTTTTTATTAGGTTAATGTTGTCAAAAACAAACTTTTCAAATCAAGTTAAATTGGGTCAGCTTAAAGTTACTTTTTTTGTTAAATTATGGTTGGGTTCTGAATTGAACCACCAAGTCATCTAGTTTAATCATTTTATTTGGAAATAAATCACATGCTAAATTGAGTTAAATTCATAACAAATTTGAATTTAATTGATAACATATTACAAATTTTATGTTTAAAATAAAATGATAAATCACAAAATTAAAATGTAATTATACTATTTAGAATACATATGAAAATAAATTGAATTAAACAATCTCAACTGTTTTTCTTTTAAATTAAAAGTTATTTTTGTAAAAAAATAAAACATTTCTTTTTGTTACAAAGATCCTTGTATTTATTTAAAATTCCATAAAATACAGACATTTCTAAATATATATAAAAAAAAAACTTTTTCATTAAAATGGTGAGAAAATACAATTCTATAAATATTCTTATAAAATTCTAATATTTGACTTGAATCAAACTTAAATAAAACAAAAATCAAAACAACGCAAATCACAATATCAAATAGACAAGGCATAACCAATATAATATCAATGATCTTAATAATATAAAAATATATAATAGTTTTTAGTTCTAATAATTCAAAAGATATCACCATATAAATCATGCAATAAGAAGTTTCAACTTTAAATTAATTTTTTGACAACTACATAAATAAATATGTGGCAATTGCATTAATATTAGATAAGTGAAGTATATTATAATAGCAATCCAAAAAATAATTTTAGTTAGTTGATAGACTTTTCACGTCGCTTCACCACCTAAAAAACAAGAACTAATAATTATCATGCCATTTATGTTCCTATGAAATATCACCGGGGTTTTATCTACCAAATTTAGTCGCAACATCCTCAAGGAAAATAACTGGACTAATTAATTATAAGTTGAGAAACCAGTTATTGAATCATTTTATGAATTTTTCAAGCTTAAAACTTACATTATCTTTAATGTAAGGTGATATACAAAAAAAAAATTATAAATTTGAAAACAAGGGGGGGGAAATGTCAAAATAATTGATGATCTAAATTGTTCTCCCTGACCAAAATGGCTGATGAATAATACATGATACGTACAAAATACCTTTTTTATAAATTTAATTTAGAAAATGAGCATCGTTTAAGAGAAAACACAATCATATCACTGTTATTATTAAACAATGTACTAAATATGATTAAATAAATTAAACAATGTATGATTATGGTTAATGAATTTTTTTTAAAAAAAAAGTGAAAATGAATTTAAACTTGAGAAAATAATGTAATATACCAATGTTATTATTATTATGTGGTTTATGTTTTGGTAAATAATAGGCATCCAAATATAGGTTTGCATCTATCTATTAATTTTCTTGTTGTTTTATTTTTAAATAATATATCTCAACAATTATCTTTAATCATATGTTATGTTATTTTTACTAGCATATGTAATCAAAATTTAAATTATTTTTTTATATTAAAAAATACTTAAAGTACTATTGGAAAATTAAGATTTAAAACTTAAGTTTAATCCAAATTAAAGGTAATTCTTGGTCCACAACTTGGAATCTATCACTTCTATATGTATGTGTGTGTGTTCTTTCTAGCCAAAATAGTTGATAATTTTATGAATTTAAGGACTTTTTATGCTTAAATTAGCATCATTAAGAGAAAAACACAATTATATATCAGAGAAAGATTCTAAAAATAGATATACAATACGAAATGAAAAAAAAAGATCATCTCCTTGAGAGATATTTTGGTATTTTTTTATAACCTATGAGGTTTATCTCTTTTCGAAGAGAATCGGTTAAAGTGGAAGCAACATATTTACTTCTTATTACGATCAAATATCTCTGATTTGTCAAACGTAAAATATTTGTTACCTATCATAGTAAAATATCTTTGATTTATTCGAGTAATTATAAAGCCTAATTTTTTTCATAGTGTTAAGAAAATCATAGGTTTACAGCTTGACTGAGCTCGAAAATGATGAGTCTAACAACTTATGAGAATCATGTATATCTATACTCAACAAATTGGCTAAGCAATGAGAAGATCAATTATTACCATCATTGGTTACTTTGTTAGAAAATAAAAACAGGTAAAAAAACAGAAATATTAATTCAAAGCATTTTATTGTGATGTATATGTTTTAGTTTTTATTTAACATTGTGTTTTAAATTTTTTTTTTTTTAAATTGTTCTTTAATATTTTGATATGCTAATATAAAAATAAATTTTAAAAAATAATAAATAAATAATTTTAATATACTTTTAAATAAAAATAATTAAAAATAATTTTAACGACACATGCAAAGCAAATAACAATAACGTTGCCTGTGATGAAAAGCTAAGTTGTTGATTGGTGTTTTCCTATCATTCATCAGGCCATTACACCATGGCTAGCATAACTATATATTATCATTATCATAATTAACGTAGTGGGGTCCAGGACTACTGGTCTGTGGTCCGACTCTGGAGATCGAGCCGATCGTTTTGATTTTGATTGAGATTTACTAGATATTATGCTTCTTTGAATATTGGTCAGGACCACCACTGCCCTCAATTGTGGTAATGCCGACTCTCTCTTCTTTTTTTTATTGGATCCGGCAATAGTTTTTTTCAGAATTATTGGTTTCTGTTCTTGGTCAGCAGCCGTAAAGATCCACATGAAATGAAAAGATATATGCTGGTTAATTTGTAATATGTGTCCCACACGTAAATAAATTAATGGTTTTCAAATGATTTAGTAGGAAATTAATCTTAAAATTTTATTGATTAATTTTAAAAATTAGTTTTTATTAAGATAATTTCACATTGTGAAATAAGTAATATCTTCAAAACATTAGGCATCATAACAACATGTTTTATTCTATAAAAAATTCTTACACAAAACATTCAGTGGTTAGATGAGATAAAATTTTCTTCCTCAATTCAAATCTGATTTCTTATAGATTCAAAAACATTTTTTTATATATTTGAATATGAAAATCATATAATTCTAAATTTATAAACTTTAATATCTTATTTGATTTTTTATTTTTCATACATAGCATTGTTTCCATTCAAGCTGCGCAGAAAGTATTTTCCAGTGTGTACAAATGAGCAAATTTATTATTGAAAGTAAGTTAAATATTTTTGTATAATAAAATATAATTTACCAACAATATCACTACGTATTTAATCAAGAGATAAAAAATCGAGATCTTTTATTAGTAATGAGTTTAGGGTTGTTTTTCAAATTATTTTTTGTTCAGAAATGAATCAAAATAATATATATTTTTTATTTTTTAAAATTTATTTTTAATATCAATATATCAAAATATCTAAAAATACTAAAAAAATTCATTTAAAATAATAAATAAAATACATTTAAAAAAAAAAAACAATTGCGCTGCCCAACATGCACTTAAAATTCCTATGAAGTGATAGCATATTTATTATCGGTAGTTAGCGAATCATATATCAATCAGAAATGAAAAAACTATTACACGTACTGAATTTATGTAGTAAATTCAAACTCTTAATTGGCCTGAAGCAACGAATTCCGACATTATGATTGACTACTAATTATCTTTTGTAATATATCTTGCTTAGTCCATGTCGATCAAGTAAATGTAATAATGGAGATGAAGAATATTAAAAACAATGTATCCCTATTTTTATTTTTATTTTTATTTATCTAATCTAACTATTTTCAAATATAGATATTAAATATTTCAATGTATAAAAAACACAAAAAGAAGAAAATTACGAGCACGGTCATGGGGACGGTGAATTTTACGAGACCTCCGAAACTGGCCCGTGACCCGTCACGAGCCAAGCATGCACTAACACGTAATCAAATTGAAGTCTTTAAACTAACCAAATTTTTAATTCATATTTAACCATCAACTTAATTTAATAAATGAAATAAACTGAAGGCATCATTGTGTTTGGGCGTAAAAAGGAAAAGGCCAAGACTAATTAATTAGAAGGGGACCGGTAAAAAAACGACACATGCGATAGATTTTGTTTAGTTGTACATGAGCGTGCTAATCACTACATCCTGACGGAAGATGTTGGAGGGGCGACCTGTCACATTCGGCTGCCATGTTACACGTGTCAACAATCGCGTGGCTGTAATGGCATTGGACTTGGGGGCAATATTGAGAAAGTCTATAGGGGGTTTCAAAATCCCCGCGAGTGGTTGCTATCCTTGAGCCTTGGCGCTATCTCTCGTAAAATTTCACCTTCAGAAGGGTTTCGATCCACCTGGGAATTTATGGTGGCATTGACTGAACAATAGCATAGTTTGAATCCTTTTCTTACCCTCTTACTGACTCCCTTGTAAGCTCTTTAATTGTCTCACGCTGTATTTTAAATATGTTTTTTTTTTAAATAAAAATATTTATTTCTATTTTTAGTTTTAGTTTTTTTTAGTGTTTTTAGAATATTTTTATGTACTGATATAAAAAATAATTAAAAAAATTAAAAAAAAAACATTATTTTTATAAATTTTGAATGAAAAATATTTTCAAAAAACCCTCCACCATAATCACACATAAAAAATCTTCGAATTGGCATTCAAAGCAAGATTTGAAGCATGAAATGTTGGAGTTCAATAATCAATACACGCAGTTAAAAGGGTTAAAAAAAGCATTAACATATTCTTTTCAGAATTTATGTTGATAACGAACCTTTGCAAGCCAACTATCATTAGTAGCACTTTGCATTGCTTTAGAAAGCATATGTTTTGTTTTGAATTAAGCTTAAAAGTATGTTTGAGCTCTGCTTTTAAGTGTCTGTTTGGCACCGCGGTCAAACCGGTGTTTGGCCAAAATTCAATTTTTTTGGTGTATTTAGATCATTTTGATGTGTTGATGTCAAAAATAATTTTTAAAAAATAAAAACAAATTATTTTGATGTATTTCTAAACGAAAAACACTTTTAAAAGCAACCGCAACCACACTCTCAAACACCCTCTAAGTGGAAAAAAAATGATAGATAAAATTGAAATAAATGAATTTAACATAGAACAATAAGATAGAAGTTAACTCGCATTAACTTTTGAAGTTAGTAATTTTGGTCATCGACTCTAGAAAAACATCATAGAAGAAAAATAATAAAAAATAACAAAGCAAAACCCTAAAAAAAGATAAATAATAAGAAAATATTAGCTTAAAAAGCCATAATGATCCTTTTAAACCTAATCTAATATCTAAAACTCACGACCCGTGAAGTTTTAGATCCAAATTCAATTAAGAAATTTCATTCTCAACTAATTTTATTTTGAAAGGTGAAATTGTAGAAAAAAATATCAATAAAAAAACACTTTCTATAGCAAAAAGATAAAAAGACAGCAACAAAAAGATTGAAAATAGAATTTGATAGGAAAAAAATCAAAGAGGGTGGGATTGTGGAAAAAAAATGATCCGAAACAAAATCAAAAAACAATCAAAAGAACAAGGATCAAATTTGAAAGATTGAGAAATGTTAAGGGTTGAAATTGAAAAGAAATTGTAACTTGATTGATTATTTATAGATTAAAAAATGGTTGTGGTGAAATTGAAAAATATTTATAATTGCATAGATTATTAGAAATAAAAAATAAAATAGTAATAAAATGGAAATTGACCGAATGTGAATGAAAAATAAATTAAAGGGTTTCTAAATATGAAAAAGACAAAAAAAAAATTGCTGTTAGCATTGAATCAGGCACACACATCTCCCCACCATGTAGTGGGCATCAAGACCTTCCAACTATTGCCTTGAAAAATAGCATCTGTTGGTCGAACATCCGCATCATTAGCCCTCGAGGCTCGAGGGCTATCAAATCACTTATGCGTGCTGCACAAAAAACATCATTTCTTTAATAGCATTTAATATATAGTCAATTATAACAATGTCCCTCTCAAATTAACAATAAAAACCATTGCGAAATGACAAAAAAAAAAAAAACTAATGATAAAAATATTGATAAAATATATATTTTTATTCTATGCTTAAATTGATAATTTTAATGTGCAATAAAAATGATTTATCATACTTTATAAAAAATAATTGTGTCAATCACATTGCTCCCCATATTTAGCTGAAAGATTTTATAATCCAATGATAATTTTGTCATATAATATTACAATAAATAGTGTTATTAGTTTTAGTGTTACTGATATGATTTAGTTTATTTATTATTATTATTATTATTATTATTATTATTATTAATTTAACGATAGAGATGGCCAAGAAAAGGATGTGCGTGAGGGGAAAATAGAGCTAAAATAATTCAAAGATGAGCCCCCACTGAATAGAAGGATATTAAAAAATGAGTAAGATCCCGTCCTTCAATTCTACGGTTATCCCAGAGTAACTTCATTAGATTATTTTAATATATATATATATATATATATATATTATTAAATTATTTTAATAGATTAATATCAAAAATAAAATTTAAAACAGGTTTATAAATATAAAAAAAGAAAAAGAAAAACTAACAGCAACATAAACAGGCCACCGTATATTGGTGGAGATTTGACGGTAAATAATTCCTCTTCCTAACTTCCGTGCCGTTTGTTTTATACACTGACGATAATCCTCTAGCCTATTGCCGGAGCGCCAGAAAGCACAGTACAGCAACATCATCTCGATAAGAGAGCAATTACGTTGACATGATGAGGAGGACAACGACAATGCCATGACAACGATGGTGATCATAAAGATGAAAGAAATCTTAGCAGCTATCAAAGGCCAACAATCCCATCACCCTTCACTGTTTATGCCTACCGCCTTATATACACCCTAGTTTTAAAATTGTTTTTTTTTTAAAATTGATTTTGATTTTATTTTTTATTTTAAACTATTTTTTTTATGTTTTTAAACTATTTTCATAATATGCTATTTCAAAAATGATTTTAAAAAAAAATATAAATATATAATTTTGATATATTTCTGAATAAAAATTATTTTAAAAAACAACATTAACTACCATCACAAATAAACACTAAATAGTACCCCCACCACCTCCCAGCTCATCATTAAGAATTTTGACCCTAATATCTTTCTTTATATACGTCTGAGTTTTATTACATGCATCTTTGGACTGGACTTTATCATTGTAACACAAACCGGAATGTGTTTCCAATGTTGTAAGGATTTGTCATAGTTGTATTCTCTCTATTTTCCTGACAAGGCTGTACTCTCCTTTTGTTTCAATGCAGATGGATTAGATATTAAGTTTTAACGTTTTATATTGAATAGTCAACAGTGATCTCAGAAGGCTGGTAATTTGTACAATAATTCTTGAGTTCGAGTTAAGACGTGTATCCCTCATAAGAGTCTAGGATAACCAAGATTTTATTCACTTACTTGAGTTTACAAAATATATTTTACAAGGATAGAGTTTCCTCACTTCCAAAAAAATTTAGTTATATTGAATATTGTTTCCAATGTAAATGCACTCACTTTCCATAATATTAACTAAAATATAAAAGTCATGGTCATTGCACTGTGGCTTCTTCAATATGTACATAGACACAGATTATTGTGAATTAAAACTGTAAATTACCATTTTACTTCTAGGACCGAAAAAATTAACCCTCAAAACCGGGGGCATTTGGACATTTCTAAGGACATGAATGGTATTTCCAATTGTTTTTCACAATAAAACTATCATTTTACCGTTGGGAGCTAACAAAACAACGCGAAACAATGAGGGTGTTTTTGTTTTTTCACAAATTCGTGCACGGTGAAACTAAGCAAACACCCCCTGGAAAAAGATAAAAACGAAGGCTTGTAGCTGGGGGCATTGTGGTACTTTCCTCCTTGGTTTTTTCATGGTTATCCATGGGTCCATCAACCATGTCACCTGGTGCGCTGCCATGTCCTCTGCCTCTCGGTGCGGTGCGTGTCGAGTTACGGTGGTCTATGAATTGCCGGTGGATGATTTTTAGTTTTTTCTCCCTTTTTCTCTCTCTTGCCATTGGAAAATACATGTATGTCCTTAATATTTATGATTGTTTTATTTTAGTCCATGTTCTTTTGGTTTTGGTTTTATTCCTGATTTCTTCAATGAAAAATTTGATTTTTTTTCAATTGTGCCCTTCAATTGAAACTGATTATATATGTTGATTTTTATTTCAGTCCTTATTTTTTGATTTTTGGTTACTTCAATTTTTTTGGTACAGGTTTTAATTTGTTTTTATTTTGTTCTCTATTTGAAATTGGTCATATATGCTACTTTTCATTTTGGTCATTATTCTTTTATTTTTTTAGCAAAATTACACTGCATTTTTTAAAATACCTTTATTTGTTTCGATCCCAAGGTTTTTATTTATTTCAATTTTGTCATTCGATTGGAATTAATTATATATTTTATTTTTCATTTCGGCCCTTAGTCTTTGAATTTTTTATTTGATATTAATCCTTTGGTGTTTCCGGTCATTCCTGGACAATGTTTATTTTTTTATCCGTATTTATGCATCTACGCTTTTAGTTTTTTTTTTAATTTTTATTGGAGTTTTTTTTTTATTCGGTTCAGTCTAGAAAATTTAATTTATGTTGGTGATCATTTTAACATTAATATTTTTCTTTTTATTTTTTTATCTGCTCTTCAGATTAGATGATTTTATTTCATTATTTGCGCATAATAATGATAATTTTAGTGATTATTTTTTTATTATTTTTTAAACAGATAAATTTATATCAATTTAAAATTCATATATTTTATAGGAAACTTGCACTTCATAGAATTCTGTATAAATTTATTATTTTGCTCAAATTTATATTATAATAAAAAATAATCTCATATAATTAATATTTTTTTACGTTGAAAAATTATAGTTCTGGCCATGACGAGACACGGGTAAATGACTTCTATATATATATATATATATATATATATATATATATATATATATATATATAACATCACACAAACACCGATCCAGAACACAGGACAATGCCTCGGTGTGTTTTCCAGAAATAACCAAGAGTATGACATTTTAATTGTTGAATATGCCATGTTTCACGCATTGGGAACATGTGAGGGTTCAGCACTTTCTCATTTATTGCTAGAATGATGCGTAAATCACAAAATGTTTATTCATTTTTTCCTGGCCATCCTCTAAAAAATAAATTGCATCGCATATACTTATGATGGCAGATCAGAGTTTATAAATATATTAGACTAGCCTGCAAATATATGCTTAGTGTATTATACAAGATTTGTAGTTAAGAAATAATTAGCATAGATTAATAGTTTATCATCATAAAGACATGTTAAACAAAAAAATCTTAGGAAAGACCGAAGTTTATACATGTTTAGATCTATAAACTTGAGATTAAAAAAACTTAAATCAACTATACCTAAATTAAAACAAGAATGGTATTTATTTCTTAAAGCACTTTAAAATAATGATTTTTTTAATGTTGTAAATGATAAATTATTTGTTTTAAGACTTTATTGCTCCTTATTTTAGCAATTATGATGTATGCAATATGCCTCTCAAGATTTCAACACTGCCATCCTAGTTTAAATGCACCTTTAACCGATGTCTTTGAATAAAAAAAATATAAAACTCAAATGTCTCTCAAAATATTCACATTACCTAATCTACCATGCCACACATTACAAAACTCTAACAATTAAAAAGAAAAGACAATCTTATTGTTATTCTCATTGATTGTTACAATGATCATTACATTCATTTTAAAAAGATCATCACAATGATACTTTGTTTATATAAACATTTCACATTTAGAGAGTATAAATTCATCACTCTTAAATACAATTTCAAAACCATTTTTGCTTGATAATAAGTCAAACACTAAGTTTTTTATAATATCAACAACGAGTAGTACATTGTTAAGTGTGAGAAGCTTTCCAGATACCATATTAAGGATGAACTTTATAATACCTAGTATCTTGGGGTTGATGAGTTGTCTGATGAATAAGTTTTCTCTAACCATTTCTTTGTAAATAGAAAACAATTCTTTTCTAGTGCATATATATATATATATATATATATATATATATATATATATATATATATATATATATATATTTTGCTGGACCAATAGCAACTCACCACTACTCATGATTATATAATCAAGTTGACTTTAAAAACAATAAACATGTTTATTTATAAAAAAATATTAATGATGTAATCAATCCTATTGATATTGGCTTCAATTATTTGCTCTTAGCTTGTATAGTCAGACCTTATTTTGTTTAGCATGATTTATTCAATTATTAATGTTTCACTTATAAACTACATCGCAAACAAAAATAGTATCGTACAAATAATATTTTCACTAATTAAGTTTACATGAAAGATTAGAGGGGTCATAAATGATTTTGCTTAAAACCTAATTCTTAGAAAAAAATTTACTAGATCATTTCTATTCACCACACTAAATATTTATATATGTAAACAATAACATATATAAAAATAATGTTGTATACACTAACACATCTAACCAAATAGCCTCCATGCCATTCTTAGCTTAGAAATTTGTCAACTATAAACAAAAATATTTAAATTATACAAGACAAAAATAAGCATTTTTGTTTATTTTAGTTCATATTAATCATATGTGATGTCAAAACATTATGCATAATTATACTAACAAGCTTGCAAGCAACATGTGTAAACTAAACAAAGATATAAAAATGATTTACAAAAGTTTAGCTCATAAAATATATATCATGCAACAACTCAAAGAGATTCAAATAAATTGCATGAATTACAATTTTAGAAGATAAATATAATTTTTAAAAATATATATATCACAAACTTCTAGGATTAAATAGAGAAAAAAAATAAAGCTATAAGCAAGCCAAAAAGTTACAAATTAAAATATACAGTATTGAAATAAATCTATATAATTAATAATTTTTTCCACATGATAAACTAAACAAAGTCTACTATATATAAAACTAAAGCCTTGAGATTGTATATCAAAATTTGTAAATATATTAGACTAGTGTGCAAATATGATTAGTTTATTATAACAAGATTGTAGTTAAAAATAATTAGCATGAATTGGTAGTTTATCATCACAAAAACATTCTAAACAAAAGATGTTTTAGGAAATACTAAAATTTATATATGTTTAATCTATAAACTCGAGATAAATTCTTTTAAATTCATGTTTAAGTTAAAACAATATTGATATTTACTTGTCAAAACAATTTAAAATAATGAATTTTTTTTGTTATTGGCAATCATAAATAGTTTGTCTTTAAGACTTTATTGCTCCTCATTTTAGCAATTATGATGCATGCAATATGCATCCCAAGATTTCAACACCATATTAGTTTAAATACACTTCTAAATCAGTGTCTTTAAGCTAAAAACATATAAAACTTTTATATTTTTCAACAATATAAACCTAAGATGTAGATCTAGAAAAAAAACAAAGTATAAAATGAGAATAAAATATTAAAATATAAGACAAAGAGCAATATGTAAAAACCTAAAAAAACATTTAATTAATCTTTTTTTATAACGAATTTTAAAAGCTAAAATGTTAAAAATAGTTCACATAAATACCAATATTTAATTATTGATCATAAATATATAAATAAAAAACGAAAATTAATTGATATTAATCTCACTCATCCATGATCTATTTAATTAAAAAAAATTCACCCAAGGGGTCCTGGCGTGAGTGGTGAGGGCGCTCTCGTCTCTTAAGATAGGTCAGGGGTTCAATCCCTATTCTTGTATGGAGCTGGCCATTTGGGGAGCACTTTCACCCCTTCAGGGCCCACCCGGTGCGAACGTGGATTAGTTTGGACCAGTGTCTAGAATACCGCGTGATTTATACCAAAAAAAAAAAAAATTCTACGAAGACAACAAAAAATTCCACCAAGTGTAAGCAAAGGCCAAGAACTGTGCGCCACGCACACCACATGCTGGTGACGAACCGTCAATTTCGCAGGCTCATACCTTTTCAGGTCGTGTGCGTGTCATGAGCCCCTCCTAAGCTTTTTATAGCACCCTTTTGTTGCTCTGAAGAGTCCTAACCGAAGAGGAACAAATATCAACAGCGTCTGGCCCCACGGCAGTCAAGCCATGCATCTTGCATCTCTAATCATGTGTCCACGGCTTCCTCCTTACTAGGTAACAACTTAAAATACTCTTTTTTTTTGTTCGATCGAGGAAAATCCTGTATTTTGAAAAGTATATTTTATGAATCTAGATAAATAAGTAAAATTTCAGTTATGTCCAATTTTTACAAGAATTATATAATCTAATTTAAACTCAAAATTTACTGTACAGATTACAATCCCGGAACAACTTAAAAGACCTTATTTTGTCGAACCCATATCTGCAATGGCCAAAAAACAGGGCCCAATGCTCGATTAAACCTGTTCTGAGAATTATTGAGAGGACCACTTCATATCACCTTCACCCATCAACTCTCTTCTCTAAAATATTTGTCTCCATCTACAGGTATGGCCGCGTATGAGCCACCAGACACTTGTGTCCAGCAAGGGACAGCATTTGAAGTTATTCTCACCACTTGCAGTTTCAGTCCCGACCCATCATTTGGGCCGACGTGACTTGAACATTTGTGAAAAGGTGAAGTTAAAGTATATCAAGCAGTCAAATATTCAAACACCAGTAGACTCGCGTAATCACAATTTAGTTTTTTTTGTTATAAATCACGCGGTGTTCCAGACGCTGGCTCAGACTAATCCACGTTCGCACCGAGTGGGCCTCGAAGGGGTGAAAGTGCTCCCCAAATGGCCGGCTCCATATAAGAGGAGGGTTTGAACCCCTGACCTCTTTTAAGGGACGAGAGCGCCCTCACCACTCACACCAGGACCCCTTCGGTTGATCACAATTTAGTTATCACACAAGTAAATGAACCCTAAACCTGACGTCAACGAGCCAGTTCAGTCGGGCCATGATGAAGTTTGACCAGATGATTTTCAACGAGTGGACCTTTTTATATGTGATGTGGCTTGGTCCAGCCTTGTTCTCTCCGGACCATGAACTCATGTACCGGAACCACAAGAGACCGTTTCCGCCCAAAGAAGAAGAAGTTCTGGGCTCCAAGTTTAAACTTTAAGCCCGACTGGAGTGAAAGACCCCTGCTCAGTCCACGATTAATAGAAGATTAGAGCCGAAGGCCGCACCTAGTTAAATTTGATTTTTTTACAATCACACTTTCAAACCATCGTTAAAGAGCAGTGGGTGGTAGGAGAAACCTAACCCTACAGATTTCAGGCATAAAAATGAGAGGGGTTTTTCTATTTCTTGCTTGAAAGATGAATTCTCATGCTGATTTCTTTATTTAGAAGGTAGTTGAGATGGTTTAAAGGGCTGTGAATCACTTTCTTGGCATGGCTAGCCACTTTCTTGCAATGAAATAGTCATGAATAATATTTTATCAGTATGTTTTAAGTACGCCAAGTCTTCGGTAACCAAGCAAACCATCGAAAGTTTAGATCGCCTTCCTTCATTTGAACCAATGGCCAAACAACTGCACTCCCTCCTCTCTTCTTGCCTACTTCTTGGCACTTTATCCATGGTTCTAGTCAACACACCAGCTCAAGTTCATTCGATAACATTGGAATCAGATATTGAAGTTCTTCAGGCGCTGAAGCAGGCCATCGATCCCGTCTCAATCGCGAGGAATTCCTATCTCCATAGCTGGGATTTTTCGTTCGATCCATGCGAGGATGCAGGGGTGTTTCAAGGGATCCTGTGCACATTCCCCACAGACAAATCAGCCAACCGAATCATGGCAATTGATCTTGATCCTGCTGGATATGATGGCTTCCTGACACCAATGATCGGAAACCTGACAGAGCTTACCTCCCTTAGCACAAGCAGAAACAACTTTCGAGGGCCTATACCAGAAACCATAGCCAACCTTCAGAGGCTCACCAGACTGTCATTGTCTCAGAATCTCTTTTCTGGGAGAATACCTCTAGGAATCATTGATCTCAAGCATCTTGAAATCTTGGACATGTCACAGAACCACCTCTCTGGCAAAATTCCTGCCGATATCACAGCTTTGCGGAGCCTGGTGCAGTTGATCCTGTCAAACAATGCGTTGTCGGGCAAAATCCCAGACCTCTCCGGATTGTGGCAGCTGAACACATTGGATCTTAGTAGCAACAATCTAGATGGGAATGTGCCCGTTCTTCCAATAAACCTGAGAAAATTGTCGCTGAGCCATAATGTACTTTCAGGACACATTTCACCTGTGAGCGTCCTCCAACGCCTCACAGCACTAGATTTGAGTGATAACAGGCTTTCTGGTCTCGTTCGTCAAGAAGTTCTCACTCTGCCTCTGGTGGTCCGCATCAACATCTCGAATAATCAATTCACAGAAATGGAGGCAATACCATACCCCAGGGAAGATCTACAGCTTCGTGTGCTGGACGCACACGCTAACCGGTTGCGAGGCCGGCTGCCCATCAGTTTGGTCAACATAGCAAATTTATCATCAATCGATCTATCCCATAATCAGTTCTCTGGACGAATCCCATCAGAATATGGAGCCAAACTGGGGATTTCATGGAAAAGCTTGTTCTTGGAAGACAATTTTCTGATAGGAAATCTTCCGCCACAGTTTGTCGACGGGACAGTGGCGGTCAGAGCCAACCTCGCCCACAATTGCTTAAGGTGCCCACCAAACATTCGGTTTTGCAGAGGAGGGCAAAGGGCAAACTCAGATTGTGTTGGGCAGCAAGATCACAGCACTTGAGAAGTTACTGTGAATTCACAACGGATCGTAATAAAGTGCAGTGAGGCAAGCTTCCACCTCCTAATCAAGGGTGGGATGCGAGTTTGATTTTCATCCAAAATATAGTTAAGTGGTTCCTGCGCAGGGGAATGTGTAATAATCTGTACTCTTCGTTAATGCATTTCCAGTGTTGAACAAATTTCCATTTACCCATACCATAATTAATTATCTGTACTGTTGCAACTTACATTATGCTTGTGGTTTTTTTCTCTAGATAACCTTTCTTTATGCAATAACTTGCAAATTCGTTATTGTATAAAAAATATTACGCGGTAGATGCTGGATTTTTTTTTAAATAAATATGAATTTTTAGGTCTATATAAAAAATGAAAAATATTACTTATTAGATTTTTTTTTTATGTGGATGACAACCAAAGGGTACGTAATGTGATTAACAATGGTAAATGCTGTTTTTTTAAAATATATTAAAATAATTTATTTATTTTTAAAATTTATTTTTGATATTAACCTATCAAAATGATCTAAAAACTCATATAAAAAAATAATTTAGAGCTATAAAAAACTCAAAATTTCATAAGATGGTAATTACACCGCTACCCCTAAATACTTATTTAATCAAACTAGCAGCAACTAAAAGTGCCTTATGTTAATTTTTTTTTCAAACTATAATTACAAAAGCTATCACAATGCCAAATATATATTATTGTGCAAAATGCTTTTTAATTAAAAATATATCAAATAAATGTTTTTTCATATATTATTTTTATTTTTTAATACCAACACATTTAAACAATTGAGAAACACATAAAAAATATTAATTTGATAGTTTTAAAGCAAAAAATAATTTCAAAAATACTTTGAAAAATTGGTTAAAATGTACTTTCAAATACAATTTTAGTGTCTGTTTTATAATTTGATACACAATATATTTAAAGGTATTTTTTACTTGAAAAATACATTCAAATAATTATTTTTGTTAGACTTCTTTTATTTTTAACATCAACGATTAAAATTAAAAAAACACTTAAGAAACCAATTTAATATTTTTTAAAACAAACATACATTTAAAAACACCAAAAATCAAAGCAAGCACACTTCTGAGTTATTTATAATACCAGATGGACTCATTAATTATTTTAATAAACAACAGGAACTAAGTTATAATCAATACAATAAAATATCCCACGGACCTATCTTCAAAAAAAAAAAAAAAACAAAAACGGTGCGTTTAAATCATAGTGGTATTTTCCATCCGCTTAACCTAAAACCCTCCACTCCTCACCGGCCTCTCTTTGAAAACCATAAAAACCTTAAACCCTAGTTCATTCACAAACAAAAAAACACTATACTCTATTTATCCGGCACCCAAAACCGGAAACTGGCAAACCCAGGTACTCCTAATGCCCATTAAATTCCCATCACCTATCCGTTTCCTCAACCCATCTCTTCCCGTAGCCCGTTTCCCTCTCACGAATGTCGGACTCTCCCTAAATACCCCTCAGTCCATCCCCATTTTCACTCGGGTCTTCCCTTTTAAACTCAAGTACCTAGGGTTTGCTTCTCACTTCTCCACCCATTCCTTTCGACCTGTACCAACCGGGTCAAGACCCGAATTCAGCCGCCGCACTGGTGGTGGTGGAGAGAGAGGAGAGACTAAGCTTTCTAAGAGTTTAATCGAAGACGAAGCCGAACTCAGTGACTGGGTTAGTGACTTGCGGACTAACTCGATTCGTGGCCGAGTCACTAGCGAAGACGAGTCAGATTCTGATATGGGTCGTAGATACAGAAGTAAGAGTGGTCGCGGTAGAGAGACGGATAGCGGTGGCAATAGAGGTGGCGGTGGCAATAGAGGTGGCGGTGCAGGGGTTTTGTCGACGAAGAGGAGAAGGGAGAGTAACTCGAATGAGTTTAGTGAGCCAACTCGAAGGAGAACTGAGTCCACGTTTGGTTCGCCGACAAGGGATCGAGGAACTGTGGGCTTACCAAATGCTAGAAGAGGACGGAGAGAGAGAAATTTAGGGTTTAAGAGAGATGATAAGGGATCAAGAGGCAAAGGGGTTTTTATTGATGATGATGTGGTGGATAATGGTGAGGATGAGAGAAAGGGGTTAGTGCAGAATCTTGGGGGCTTAATTATTGAGGAAGAAAGCGATAGTGATGATGATGATAATGGGGTTTTTGAGAAAAATGCACTGTCCTCTATTGGTTTGGAGAAGGATTTTGATGTGAAAGATAGGCCAAGTTTGTCCACGAATTCTGATTCCTTTATGAGTGAGACTAGGTGTGATAGAAGGGCTGAATTGATTTGCATTGTCATAAATTTGATGTGGAAAAGAAACATGTGTTTAATTTATCATATCTGCTCTGTTGGAGTTTACCTTTTCTTTTCTCGGATTTTGTTGATCTTAGTCAAATCTAATACATGTAAAATGGTTGCAGATTTGATCAATGTTCAATTTCTCCATTGTCATTAAAAGGAATCAACGATGCTGGATTTGGGAAAATGACAGTGGTCCAGGCAGCAACACTTCCTGCTATACTCAAAGGTTTATCTATTTTTTTTATAAATGGTCTAGTCTTGTTTGCTCATGTCACATGCTAATTGATTTTTTTTTTAAAACAGATGTCACAGTTTTGGATGTTGAAATGCTAAGTTTGTCCTTTTGGTAACTGTAATACCATCAGGAGATTGTAGTTATAGCTCAATATCAAAATAATTCTTCCCTCGCTGTTAGTTTGGGTTACTTCGAGGAATGTCCTCAAATTGCTAGGATTGTTTGTTTATTCAATTTGTTTCGTACACGTTTCATATTCTCCATTTACTAGTTTCAATGTCTATCCATCCGCCAAAGAGTTCAATGCCCTACCATCCTCAATCCTGAATTTGCCACCATTTTGATTAATTTTCATTTTCGTATGTATCCTCATTTGTGGTGCTGCATTTCAGCTGACCTGCTTTAATGTCAACACCCTTTTCCATAAGACGATAACTCTTACATATCTTTTTTCCAGGTAAGGATGTTCTGGCCAAGGCTAAGACAGGCACAGGAAAAACTGTAGCATTTTTGGTAAGGTATTGTATTTGAATAAGCATGATCATGTTAACCAAATGAGGATTCTCTACTCCCATTTTTAAGTTGAAGATTTCTTGTTCCTTCATTTTCTTAACAACTCCACATGCATTGGTAAGTGTATGGGCGGGGATAAACTTTTTGTATAGCCTATTTTTCTGGGTTTATATCTATGATTTGCTTTAGAGATATTTTGTTTTCTACAATAGTAGATATAAGCATTTCGGTTATCTTATGAGTTTGGGGTCATGAAAATCTCTTAGTTCTTGAAACCTTTTTGAATTCTTTTTTCCAGCTTCCTTCGATTGAAGTAGTTGTAAAATCTCCTCTTAATCGTGATCAAAAACGTCCCCCAATTCTTGTACTTGTCATATGCCCGACAAGGGAGCTTGCAACTCAGGCCGCCACAGAAGCGAAGGTCCTGTTGAAGTATCACCCTGCTATTGGTGTTCAAGTTGTGATAGGAGGGGTGAGAATTGCTTTAGAGCAGAAAAGTATGCAAGCAAACCTTTGCCAGGTGAGTTTATCATTGTCTAAAGGGTATGCATCATTTATTTTACTGTCTGCCATGTTATGTTACAGCCCTCCCCGTGCATTTATCTCGGCAAAACACGGAAATATTCTAATTTTCCTCACTGTTTGATATGCTGTGAAGGGCTGGTTTCACAGTGATTTGAATCCAAACTCATCTGTTTAATCTCTTAATATCACGTGAAATATCCGACTGACCAGTTAGATACCAAGTCATCATCCTGGATGCATTCTGAATAAAATTTTAAATTCCAGCTTAATTTTTCAAGAAAATGAATTTCATCTAACCATGGCTGCATATCATTATACTATTCACACATTTAAAATTCTCAGATCCTTGTTGCTACACCTGGAAGGCTCAAAGATCATGTTGAGAATACTGCTGGATTTGCAACGAGGCTGATGGGTGTGAAAGTCCTTGTACTTGATGAAGCTGATCGTTTGCTAGACATGGGATTTCGTAAAGATATTGAGAAAATTATTGCAGCTATTCCAAAACAAAGACAAACACTCATGTTTTCTGCCACGGTTCCTGAAGAGGTTTTCTTTTAATCTTTGGCACTGGTTGACCTGTCTTGTCATTTTATTGAATATTCTGAAGTTTTTGCTCTGTATGAAGGTTCGCCAAATCTGTCACAAAGCTTTGAAAAGAGACCATGAGTTCATCAATACAGTTCAGGAGGGATCCGAGGACACACATTCCAAGGTAGGATTCTTCATGGCATTTGCCATCCAATACATTTAATCTATATGAGCATTTTCTTAAATTGCTGGATAATTTCAGGTCAGACAGATGCATCTGGTTGCTCCATTAGACAAACAATTTCCTTTTTTGCATGCCATTTTGAAAGATCATATGGCAGATGACCCTGATTACAAGGTATGCTTCACAGTCCTCAAGCCTGTTTCTGTTCTTACTTTTGTAGAGCCTGTTCTCTCACTGAGATTTACTTGATATACCATTGTCATACAGTATATGTAATCGCCCATGGTCTGTGCAGGTTATTGTTTTTTGTACTACTGCTAGAGTGACTGGACTGGTTGCTGAATTTCTTGGTGCACTGAAATTGAATATCAGAGAGATCCATTCTAGAAAGGCTCAGACTTACAGGACCAGGGTTTCTGATGAGTTCCGCAAGTCAAAGGGCCTCATACTTGTGACTTCTGATGTATCTGCGCGTGGAGTTGATTATCCAGATGTTACCCTTGTCTTACAGGTATATATCCATGTTATGTTTCTACTTGCACCGAGTTCAGTGATTGACTTCAGTCAAAAAGGGTTGGCCTTTTTTCATGCTTTCATTCTAGCAGTGTTTTATACAATTAATACCAATTTAATCTCTGCAAACTAGAATAATTGTTATGCCCATGGCACAACATTAAGAGTTTGAACAAATTGACACTTACATACTGGTCATTTGAGCTTTTCTAACAGCTACCCCAATAGAAATGGTGTCCTTTTCCCATTTTATTCTCATGAAGTTTAAGACTCTTCTAGATCTTCCCATGTTCAATCTTCTCCGAGTTTGCAAACTTTTTCTGCTCCATGGATAATAATGACATTTATTGCAAATGTAGGTTGGGTTACCGGCTAGTAGAGAACAGTATATACACCGACTTGGTAGAACTGGGCGTAAAGGTAAGGAAGGAGAAGGCATTTTGATACTGGCACCTTGGGAGGAATTCTTTTTATCTACTGTCAAGGATCTGCCAATAACAAAAGCTCCAGTGCCTTCAATAGACCCAGACACAAAGAAAAAGGTAGTCTACTTTGTCCTTTCTACTGTTATTCTGAAGAATAATCCCATCATCAGTTAGAAAGCTCAGATTCATAATCCCTTTAACCAACCTTTTCTATGACACTGACAAGTAAACATTACTGAACAGCTGGAACGGGCACTGTCCCAGGTGGACATGAAATCCAAAGAAGCAGCATACCAGGCCTGGCTTGGTTATTACAACTCACAAAAGAAAGTGGGCAATGACAAGAACAGGCTAGTGGAGCTTGCCAACGAGTTTAGCCGAAGCATGGGACTTGATACTCCTCCTGCTATATCGAAAGTCATCCTTGGCAAGATGGGTCTCAGGAATGTTCCTGGCTTACGCTCGAAGTAGATCAGCTCTAGGTGAGCAAAAACTGGATAATTTTGCATGTGATCCGGGTGCTTGCCTGGAAATATCTCTATAGGAAAATGTCATTTGTTACATTAAATCTCTTCTTTTTTCAATCGCTATCATGCTACGGAGCATGAGAGTGTCATCCTAACTGAGCATGCTATTGCTTACATTGGATGAGTGAGAGGCGGTATAATTGCTCCCGCTGGTTAATGTGTGATGAACAAGCGAGATCATTTTTGTTTTAAAAAAGTACGTTTCCTTTCTATTAATGTTTCTGTAACTAGGCACCCGGCCTTAATATCTACTTCCCTTGGAGGCATGATTTAATTTCTGATGAGACAAGCGATGTTTCATTTATTGCGGTTGCTGTTGTGGTTGAGGTTGAAAAAAAGCAGTTTCATAAAAAGTGCTTTTACTGCGGTTTAAAATAAGTAGTGAAGTGTTTGGTTAAAACTGTGGTTGAGTTTGAGGTTGAAAAAAAAACAATTTTAAAGTGTTTGGTTATCAAACTTTTCATATTGCTTTTAACTTGTGAAATTACTTTAAAAGTCATATATGTGTATATACACATATGTATATATATAATTTTTTAAATATTATAGATTTAATAATTATAATAATAAAATATAATTAATATTTCAAGTAAATTAGACACTTGTTTTTATTCTTCCATCAAGCTACTTGTAATTTTATCAAGAATTAAATTTATCTTGGAATAATAGTAAAATATATATTGTAATTTATCCTGGAATTAAATTATATTGTGATATTCTTATAATATATATATATATATATATATTGTAATTAATCTTTAGATTATTTTAAGATATATATATATATATGGGCTGGGGGTGGGATACGAGATATATATATATATATATATCCACTCCCAGCCCCATGTGCAAAGTCACGGAAAGCAGGAATTTCCTGCTTTTCGTAAACCATGGATAGGAACGTGAAAATAGGTGGGGCCCATGTGCAAAAATTGATTTTGCACCGTTAGCCAAACATTGTATTGTGTGCTTTTTTTATACCGCCGGTACAAACGCACAACCAAACGGGCGCTTAACCTAGAAAGAGTAAGTCTTAAACTTGGAGTTATACAGGCTAACCTGGTGAATTAACCTGGTGTTTCGTCGACCCAATGCTTGGCTCAGGCTCAGGCTCAGGCTCAGGCTCAGGCTCGAGATTGGCTTCCTACTTAAAAAGTGGAAAGTGTGAAATTATACAAAAGCGTAAATTTTTATTAGAAGGGCTCTACGCAAGTGGAAAATTGAATGACTGCACCTGGCTCCCCGACTCTTCCAGCCAAGATTTTTTGCCTTCAACATTCATTGAAATCATTAACCGTAACCCGTCAACGTTTCCATTACATTGTCAAATCGTGTTGGGTCTTGTTCATCTAAGAAATAGAAGGGTCAACTTGCAATTTACAAGTTAACTCGTGATTTTTGGCTTAATAGGCTAAGCTCTTGATGGAATCATGAAAACTACATATTGAATTTGGGATTTTCAAGGTTGCATTTTGGGATGAAGATTCTAAACTCGAATATCGGCTGTCTCAAACTTGGTTATCTTACAAACAAGGTTTTTTTTTTTTTTTTTAATTATTGAAATAGATGTTTTTTTAATACTTAAGTCCAGTCACTTGTAGGAGGGAAGAAAAATATAACCATGAGAGTGGGAGCCTAGGAGAGTGAATATTGTGATGATTCTGTGTTTTGTGTCATTGAATGAACTTGTGTTTTGTGTTGAATGAGCATGTTGAATAAATTTCTTTACATGTTAGCCCAAGCTTGTCTCGGCCGAAACGGAACGAAATCATAACACTGCTTAAGACCCATTCCATTATTTATTATTTTCTTCTTTGCCATGTGTCAACTCTTCCTTGCCATTTTCAATCCTTACCATTCCGATTTTAATTTGGTATGGTCTTTAATTTATTGTTTTACCTTCTAGTATTTAGGCTGACAAAAAAGAGCAGAGATTATTTCTATTTAATTGCATCACTATTTTCCCTCTAGCTTTTGGGTTTATGTGTAATTTCAAATAATCATGAATTTATCTTCATTGAGTTATACAATAGTGTCATTGTGTATTATGGTTTTTTAGTTAAAAAATATCTTCACAAGTAGAGAATGTTTTTATGGTACGCCAAAACATTATATATGAAAATGTTGCATGAAGACGTCAAGTTTTTATTGGATACATAATTTTATTAAAGACATGAAAAATATGAAGAATCCACTTGAAGACACTTATGAGAGATATATAGGTTTCAATGAAGGCATGTTGATTTCACTTGAAGATATTGTTATGGAGACATGAAGACTTTGTTTGGAGACATTTCATTTGATACATTGAGATGTTAAGATCTCATTGTGGAGATATGAAGAATTCTTGTTGAAGACCTCAAGATTTTGTTGGAGACATTAAGACTTTATTTAGAGACATTTCACTGAATACATAGATATTTCGTTATAAAGACATGAAAAATTCTCGTTGGAAACTTGAAGATTTTGTTTGAACACATAAAATTTTCACTTTTGAAATATAAAGATAAATAAAACCATGGATAAAACCTTATGGAGATTGCTTGGAGAGATAATATTAATTTGTTTGTTGAAAAGTTCAAATTATTATTTTTTATATTAGTGGAGATTTTGTTTGGAGACATTATATATAGATCAATAAGGACAAAATAAATAAATATAATATCGTATTGGATTGAATGGTGAGATTAAAAATAATAAGATTTCTATAAAAGGGTTAGGGAAAAAAATAAGAAATAATAAGAATAGAGATCAAATTGAAATCACAAAAAAAAACTTCGATTGCGTTTGTTTTACATTAAGAAAGTAAAAATGTAAATAAAACAACTTATGCATGAATCTAATTAAATAAATATTTAACCATTGCCAATAAATGAAAAAAAAATCATTAAAAATATATAAAAAAATGGAAAAATTAAAAGAAACATAAATCAAAATATTTAATATCGCAACTCAAGTAATTTATCTAGTTGTTTTCAATGAATTTGTTTATTAAAAAAAATATGTAATAGAACCAACATAAGAAACAAATTATGCAAGACTATATATATATATATATATATATATATAACATACCCAATATAATTAAAAAACATATACATGCTCAATTTTTAGCTACTGGTGTAGCTGAAACATATATAATCCCATTCTCTATCTATTTTTGATCCAAAACATTAAAAAACATCCTAGAATCCTTAAACCAATTCATGACCTTTAAAGATATAAAAAAACTACTTTAAAATCCAAAATCAACCCAAAACCAAAAAATTTCAGAGTTAAGATATATTTTAGGCATTTTTAAGGTAAGAAAAACAAACAAAAAACACCTAATCTTTACTCATCTCATCATACGAAACCATTTGATATCAAAATCAACTATTTTGGTGGTCAAAATCTTCTCAAACAACAATTTCCTTTCTCTAATTTAGAATCTAACTATCCTTTCTATTCTGCAACAAAAAGGAACTAAAAAAGAAGAAGATGAAAATGACCTTTGATATCAAATTGTATTTTTGGAAAATCATAGGTACCAATTAACCTAATAACCTAAAAAGACAAGGAATAGAAAACAACTCTTTAAACAAATTGTAGAATTGCAATTTATTTTTACTTGTTTTTATCACTTTATTTCTTTGTTTTTTTAATTCAACCCTATCCCTCCTCCCTAAAGAAAATACAACTAGGCTCTAATTTGAAGTGAAAAAAGCTCAATTGTGTAAAATAAAAATTTAAGGACCAGATTGAGGATTTTCAAAAAATTCAAATGTCATAGTGAACAGTACCAAACAGTAAAGTGCCTGTTTTTAAGTTTATTTTGTAATTGTAATGTTATATGCAGTTTTCATGTAACGTGTGCTGACCTCAAACCATGGTTGTTAAACCCGTGAGTTGACTTGTAAAATTGTACAATTTTACGAGTCAACCCAACAAACTTGTCAAATCGGGTAGAAAAATCAGGTCCTATTAAAATTGGACAAAACTCACAAAAATCAGTGGGTCGTAAAATCAGATCGGATCAGTCTGATTTTATGATCCCACAACCTTACCTCAAACCAAGGATTTTAATGCGATTTGCTTTCTCTACACGCAGGGCTAGCGTGTTAAGCTAAGGTAAAAATAGGTTCGAGATTTTTGAAGGCTGCAAACAGATCTATTGTAGTTTACACATTGCGTACTGATTTGTTGTTATCCCAGAATAGAAATTTATGCTAAAGTTCTTAACATAGCATAATTGCTAATTAAAATTGTTTTTAAGAAAATAAAATAAAGAGCAACGCCAAGTAAACGGATGGGCAGATATTTCTACAGGATGAGGAAGTCTCATAATAATATGCCACAACCATCCACCACCAATTCTCAATGGTCTCCCAGTCATTTTTGTCCTCAATTAAGTCGCAAAAAATTTACAATTTCGTGAATTAAAACAAAACAAAAATCACTGGAAACTTAACAGTACGTACCAACCTCTGGAAACCTAAGAGTATCGAGCATTTCGTCCCATCTTTGGGGGTGGTATTCCTACACCGTCAACTTTTTGAAACGAGTAAAGTTAGCTGTTACACTTAGCTTATGAATCAAAATCCCTAATACAACGTGGATGAGAATCGAGCAAATTTTAGAACATGATAAAGTTCTAGATTCTAAATCTGCGACCTTCTACATCAGTGGAGTTACAAGGTGTCGAACCCTAAAATATATATTCTTAAAAAATAATCACTGAGACAGCATCCCATTATCTGTTAATCTATTAATTCTGGTACGCAGGACAGGTTAGAAAATGACTTCTAGTGGTAAAAACAAGCACAAGCCATCAAGAAGTGCGGATATGGATCAAACTGAGAAACCATTCACAATAAGGTGAAAATGATAAAACCTTTGTTGTTGAAGGTTTTCTCTTCATAGTTTCCCCTACCATCGTTTTCTCCCAGGTTAGGAAACGCACAAGGGGGGATCCTCATCCTCCGACTGATAATACCTGATTCCTCTGGGCCATTGATTTGGCGACGTATGTCAAATCCCTCTGTTAACAAAATAAATCAAATCCTATAATTTGCTAGTTACGTAACATATAATAAATAATAATATGGACTACACCTAGATCGCTATTCACATTATATTAATAACTCTTGTACTATAAGTACAATACACCGCGGACAATTCTGAAATCTTACACTTCTATAACTGATTTCAAGAAATAAACAGTGTAACTACCTCTGGACATGATGTGAAGAAGGCGTATCTGGTGATGGCTGATGAGCAGAGCTGCTATGAAACCTTCCGTCCTCATCAAATGTCGCCCTTGATTCACTCACCTCATTTAAATGCAAGGTCTCATTTGCACTCGAGAAACATACTGGCCCAAGAGACCCCAACTCAAGATGTTCTGTAGGACCGTAGCTAGTATTATGATCATAGGGATACAGCATGTCAACAGAAGGAATCGTAGGTCCATTTGATGACAATCCAGGATTCAAGGATGCTACTGGATACATGCCATATGCCACATTGCCAGAACCACTCTGAGTGGAGTTTGAGCGAATTGCACCATCCTTAGACTGGGATGAAGGGAAAGTATCATGTCTATGTGAGCCCCATGTCCTCTCAGCTCGACTCTCACCAGCCAACCGGTCTGGCCTTGAATTAGACTTCTCAGCTTGGCTGCGATTGTTGCCGCGCCCAGCAGCTCGTGCTTTAGAATTATTGTTCCAGTTCACTTCCCTATCACCATGGTGGTCACTTCTTTTGTAGTTGTGATTTCCCTTTCTCATGTTTGTAGCATGCCGGTCTCGGACTGCGACCTTCTGCAGTAAGAACTTAACTGTAAAAATTTATTGATTTGGAGTGCACAAAATGCTGAATAATTCCACATTATTAGAATATGACATAACATCAAGTTATTTTAACAAACAGAATGCCAAATTTACAGACCAGGTTAGAATCAAGCAATCACAGCACATATTTTCCACATCCAGGGAAAATAAAAGTGATTAGTTTTCCAATAATACACAACCAGTTCCAAATTACACTGACTGCCAAATAAAAAGCACATGGCAAACAAAACTATAAGCTCATCAAATGAGCAGTCATTACTGAGGAAAAGATTGTCTAAATGAAGAACTAGAAGGATCTACAGTTCAAGAAAACATGGCAAGAACAGTACAAGGCATCCCTGCAAACTAAGTACATAAAAAATATTACAGCTGAATGACAGTTGCAACACTCTGCCTCTCTCCAATGACAACTGCACTGTTGATACAAACCAAAAAATGCACCAAAAGTGGGGCGGGGGGGTGGGGGGGAAGCATTGGAAAGCACAAAAGCTGGTCAAGTAATCTTACTGGATTCGGCAAGTAGGTCCCAGTACCACCTCGATATCTAGGCATTTCATCAACATAATGTTGGTAGACACCAGCAGGTCTATTAGATGCAGACTGCAGTGGAGCAACTGGAACAGTACCAGATCCATAGCTCATAAGCCGAGTAAAAAGATTCGTGGTGGTTGAAACTGGTCTCCCAGAACCATCCCATGGAAAACAGCCCTGTAAATACATAGGCGGCACCATAACAGGTGATGGATAAATCATAGGTGCAATATTTAGTGTGTTTTGGCACAAACGCCCATACTGCAAGTTCTGCCAGTGGCTAGCGAAATCACTATTAAGAATGTCAGGTTTGTGCTCCAATGGCTCAACAGAAGCAGCCATTCTCATAGAACTGGAGGCACTTAAAACCCCAGATAGATCAATTCCTTCAGATGAATCAAGATTTTGACCTGAATCACAGTTATAAATACCCTCTTCACTGTCAAATTGGCTAGTTGATGCCCCAGAAGTTCCTGTCTCAGTTGGGAAGTTGTACGGTGGAAGCATCGCAACAAATGGAACTGGTGGCCCTGCAGGATAAAATGTAAAAGGAACAGTCCCTGACCCTGAATTATCAGCAGATCTTTGTCGTGAAACAGGACCTAAGAGCACTGGAGCGATGGGTATCAATGAATCAGACTCACTTGGCTGTGCTCTTTCATATCCAGGTACTTGATGCATTGAAACATGCAAAGCAGAAGATATTTCAGTTCGGGATCCTATGCTTCTTTCAGGTTCAGGGCCCATTGTTGTTAGCGCATTCCATTCTTTACTGTCATCATCTGTCAGAATGGAAGAATGTTCAGAGGCACCTTTACCTTTTCCATAAACAGAAGACTGCACTGCAGAAGAAACCGTTTTTCTACCTCTTTTTTCCTTCACAGGTTTTAACTTTGCCAATGATCCTTCCCACGAGCTCTCAGATGAGGTTTTACTTCTCAAGGGACTGGTATTCTCAGTAATAAAGGACCTTGAACATGCACTTCTATCATCAAAGTATTCTTCAGTGCCTCTGTTTTCTTGATATGTTAAGGCACCTATAGATTCTTCCCTAGCTGCTCCTTGGGTTTCTCTGGTGAGCTTCTTGTGAGCTCTCAAATAGTTGCCAGAGCCACCTCTTCGAGATGATGAAACAAATTTATAACTAGATGAACCAGGCTGCGGATCATCTAATTGATGCGTCTCGAAGCTTCCACTTTCTATATCAAACCCACTAGTGGAGCCCCTCTCCTGCTCATGCCAGAAATCATGATCAGGCTCCCTGACATTCATTTCCACGGGGCCAAAATTATCATTACCAGGTTCAATTGAATCTTCTTGGTTTGAAGTCAGTTCAATGCCAGGAAAATAATGGGTTAATGGTTGCATATTTGAACCCCGAGGAGTCTCCAAGAAGGGAATGTTTGTGGGCACTATTCCACCTATATTTCTCTGACCATATCCCATTGAAGCTAGAACAGAAGGTGGAATTGGAAGAGAAATCTGACTGGGTGCCATATTCAGTGGAACATGAACCTGTTCCTTGAAACCCAGACCAGTAGAAGAAGCCATCACATTCACAAGATCTTGCTCTTCCTGATGCATCCCCTGTGACACTAGGACAGAAACAAATTCTTCACCCGCAACACCCAAGTCAAAATCTTTGTGGTAACTATTTGAATCAATAGCAGGATTGCAGGTTTGACTGGAAATGTTGTGCCTAACAGATGAAGGATCATCACTAGAAGAGCTAATACCATGGTTTGCCAAGTTATCAGATCCCAGATTTTTCCTCCTGCCATGATCTAGCATAGTAGATGAAGCCTGGTCTTTTCCACTTTCTTGGACTTTGTTACGCCTTCCTTGAGAAGAAATTTCTCTGTATTTCTCAGTAAGTTCAGGACTAGAGCATGTCCTAGCAAAAAGATACCTTCCCTGAAAATCAGTGACTAAGTTGTCGGGGTTTGTATTTCTCTGAATTTTATCAGCATGCATGCTCTGATTGGAAGTAGATTCCCTTCTACTCTGCTCAGAGGTGGTCCTTGTGCTGTTAGTGTTAGCATTAGTCTTTTGGCTTTGAGTACAAGAAAGTGTTGAAACTTCACTACCTTTGGATGTGCTATCTAAGGAATAATTATCAAGCTGGGAAGGAACACTACATGAGCCACGAGCCACATCGACTTGAACTTCATGACCAGAAGGCTTGCTGCTTGGATTGTTCCTCAGACTCTCAGGCCCACACAAGTGATCATGATTTGACAATCTCAACCGCCACAAATCATTCCGTGGCACATCAGGACGATGGCCACTACCATGTCTCTCCCAGGTGTTCAGAAAGAACTGATTTACTTCTATACACAGGTCTTCTTTGGGGCAATCAAGTAACCTAGCTAGCCTTTTAGCTCCAAATGCAAATGCACTGCGTATTCTAAAGAAGTTACCTGGAAAATATAGGTTGTATTACAAAATAAAAGTTACTAAATGCTAACAGATCAGCGAGAAGTAATTTTTTTTTCATGAACTGATCTATATGTTAACATTCCAATCAAATTCTGTTGTGTCCAAGGACATTAATGCCCATATAAACACATGAAGGTAGAGAAGCACGCTTATGTTATCATTTCCCTTGTTCTGTACACTCTCAACCTGAATTTACAATTTGCAACCATTCCCACCACCCAGACCACTTAACCTCCATTATTTTTTCCACCAATATGTATACAAGTGTATATAGGCAAAGCAAATAATGGAAAACAATTAACACATCAACATGAATGCTGAATTTCCCTGTTATAAGCCTTAACCCTACTAGCAATAAAATAACAAGAACTAGGATATATTTGAAACCCAAAAAGAGAGAGAGGCAGGAAAAGAAACATAGTTACAGATACTTTTCTTTTTCCTTTTTTGCAAGGAATAAACAAAAGAAATATATAGAAATACATCAACGCACATCTTTAGCCCCTTCTTTATTTCTGGTTCCTTTTTTAATTAATACCTTTTCTATCCATTTTTGCTTCAAATCATCACTAAAAACCATGGTGTACAAAATACCTCTACGAGAAAATTGCAAAACAACTGCACAAACCTCTCTTACAGCTCTTGCAAGGTACTACCAGGAGAAACATGTATAAAGAGGAAATAGTGCCACAGATAATGCTAGTTTGTATCATACAGAAAATGACACAAACAATAAAAAATAATTGCAGTTGAATAATGCTTCAATGAATATTAAAAGCCAGCAAAGAAAAGACAAGACATTAAGTCCTGATTCTCTGTGCTATCCACAGTAACTTGTCAAAGGGAAGAAGAAGAAAGAAGTGCATTTGTCATGCAGATGCACAATAAAACATACCTACAACTCAAACTGAAAAAGGAGAAATATTCAAACTACAGTTAACTTGATAGCAGTAACTTGTCAAAGGGAAGAAGAAAGAAATGCATTTGTCATGCAGATGCACAATAAAAACATACCTACAACTCAAATTGAAAAAGGAGAAATATTTAAACGACAGTAAACACGGAAGGGTTTTATTTGTATACCTTTACTGACACTACGTCCCAAGTTGTTGTTTACACGCAAAGGATCAATAACATTGAAGTATTTGGACAAAAAAGGTTGCCCTTGATTATCTTGTCCAGCAGGTAAAACAGCATACACAGCACTACAAGCCTCAAGAAATAATTTGCTAAGTAGTAGCTCTCCACCATCCTTTCGAGGAGGTTCCGCTGTGTAACATTTCGCTAAAATAGTTGGTACCAATAGATTGACAAATATTTCCCAAAACAAAGGTCACTTATTGAGAAGATGGAAAGGAGTCTTCAATCAAGCAAGCATACCTGTTACATCTGGAAGTGAACTAATAGGTACAGGACCCCAGAGACTAATGCATAAATTATCCCAATCAAACTTACTGAAGAACTCAAGAAAACGATAAAGGACCTAGACATTTAGATAGAGAAAGAATCAGATAAATGAAGAGGGGAATGCAGCAAGACAGTGAGACCAAGTACCAAAAGCCACCTCAAGAGGACCCGCAAAAGAATTGTTGAAAACGTGAAATATATACAGAACCAAGGTTTCCAAAGCATAGGTGGAGATCAATCCATGGTGAGCACCAAGTATACGGCTCTCATAGTAACACCAGGCCTTTATCAATATAATGCTACGCTTGAATAGATGGTTTTGATTTATCAAATTATCAACCTACAGAGGCAAGAATACTATCAGGGACAAAAATATAAAAGAGTATCCTGGTTTCTAGTTACCACGAGAAAAAAGATTCTCCATCTGAAATTAATATACATGTTTTACTTTTCAGTTGTTTAAGGAAGGTTGATAACATGGTTCTACAGTACTTTATGGCATCACCTCTTCATTTTGTTAGCCTCATTTTTTGGTTTACTTTTTTCAAATTTGAGGTTGCTTAACAATTAGGGCTTGACAGCAAAATATCAAAATATTTTGTGACTTTCTAGTAATGGACTAACAATTTGGGATGGCAGAAGTGTCCCAAGAGGGATCATTATATTTGGACAAAGGCAGTAAGCAAGATTTCTAGGATAGCGCACTAACCTCCTCAAGGAAACAAAGGGTGCACAGTCCACCAAGTTGGTTAAATGAAATATCTACCACAATGTTTTCCACAAGACACTTTATTATCTTCACCTGTATATGCATATTCAAACAAAAAGAAAGTTACATCTATCATCAAGAATTGCTTAATAGCATACAGGGCATTGAGAAATCTTTGATTGAATCTTTTTTGGTATGCCTTGTATACATAGATTTCAGCAGGAGAATCATTTTCTTAAACAAACAAATACAGAAACGATCAAAACAAAGAACATAGAAAATAGATTGCGAAATATAATTTCACCTCAAAATAATGCTAAAAACATGTTGAAAAGCTTAGTAGTGTTCACCATTGCCCCATAATCAGAGGTAATACAGAGTGCATGTCTAGCAAACAACCCACATGTTTCAAACAAACCACATAACCTCAAAATATTCCCAGAAGATTACAAGTCCACTGAAATGGAAGTAAATGCATGTATGGGCTAATGCTGCTATAACAATTCTGAAATCAACATTACTAGATATATTCAAGCCAAACACAAGCAAGTTCATCCTAGTTGTAGAAGCAAGCTTAAAATAAAATGAAGAAACAGAGATAACAAAAGAAATAAACAGAACGTAAAGCAATTGAAAGGATTAATAAGGGACCTACCTCTGCCTGAATGTACTGAACCTCCTTCACTCGGAAGGAAGCACTTTCATTCTTCTCTTCATTCTCCAGCATATCACGAACCTGATGAGCCCATGTATCTTTCAAATTAGGATTCTTACTGAAGGCTGTTAAGTCAATATCCCCGTCAGGTAAATAAGTTTTAAGTGGTACAGACCCAAAGGTGAATACCTGTAGATCATAGCAATCATGGGTAAATAATTATATTAAAAACTTGAAAATGCATACCTCTAGCAGCAATGAAACAATTGATATTATGAATCCAAATCACTCCCACTATAAAAATACTCAAGTCCAGCCAGCAAGCCAGTCTGCATTATTCACAGTTGTTGATGTCTTTGAGCTCGACCTTAGGTCTATAATCTTTTTCTAATTAAGACAACCATATTCTTTTTGTTTGATAACTAACACAGAAAACACAGTACCCTACAGCCATTAGCTTATAATCCACTAAATGCTCTTGTGTGCATATATTGCCAACCAAGACATACCGTCTCATATTTCACTTTTTTTCAAGAACAAAATTTTGATCAACGCCTTAACTTACAAATTCCAAGGCACAAAATCACACTCCCAAATTCCATATCAACAATCCAGGCATAACGATGAGGCACTATCCCCTGTCTCTCTCTACTGGACCAACACAATCCACAACAGTGGTTATACAATCAAAATCCAGAAACCCATCAAGACATACACCATGAGCGTGAGCAGCACAAAGATTTCATACGTTAAGACATATAAGCAATGCACCTGGCAAGGGAAGCACTTTGCAATAAGCCGCTGCACATAATCTGCAACGGCATTGCGAAGCTCTTCAGAATGCTGGTTGGGCTGAATGCAGGCAATAAGCTCTGCAGTTCTCTCTTCGGCCTTTGACCAGCGCTCTGAATTAAGCACTCTGATCACAGAGGTCGCTTCATTGGGCAATAGGCCATTTGGCGATAGCCCACTTGGTGGCTGTGCCCACCCTTCATGCTCTCCCATGCAATCCTAAAATAAAAGCAAGTATCTCCCCGCCCCACCTCCCCTTCGCCTCTCTCCCTCTCACTTTTTTATTCCACAACCACGAAACCAACTTTCTCCCAGGAAGTAACAAATTTTAAACACTTGAAACCATAAACAACCACAGAAATACAAGTACGGTATTCAGGAGAATCTGTTTCCAAAAATGGAAACAAAAAAGGCAGGTGCTGAAATTTCCACCAATTTTGCAGAATTATAAGGATTCTTCTGAATAAACCAAAATAATAAATTAAACTAAATAAAAGGAAACGCTGGAAATTATGAACCCTAATACAAAAAAGAGAGAATATCTGAATCCTGATTTTTTATATATATATAACGATGGAAGTATCGGCAAATCAAATAAATAAATATATCAGGATTAAAAAGGACCAAATAGCCAATGCAATATCCAATATTAGGTGAGTTGAATTAATTTCTGAATAAAAGATGGAGGCGTGGATCAATTTCAATACAGTAATTAGTTTTTTTTTCCTTTCCTATGTTTCTCGGGGTTGCAGAGATAGAGAGAAAGTGGGGGTGCTTGGTTAGAGGAAATGGAAATTGCGGGGCCCAGGGAAAACTACATTTGAGGGAAAGGGGTCGAAAAGAAAAAACAAGCAACCGAAAAAACTACAAAAAACAAATAACTGAAAGAATGAAAAAAAAAAACCGAATTAATTGATTAAAAAATCACAAAACAATTCCACTTGCTATAAATTCATATTTATGTGTATTGAATATCTATGATTCTTGAGTTTAGTCTCTTGAATTTTCATAACCCTTGAGCTCATTTTCTTCTCCTATAAATAGACCACTTGTCTTGATACACTTTGGAAAAATAAAATGATTCATATTAAACAAGGTATTTCTCTCTTGTCTCTTTTGATTATGTTTTGATGTCTATACTCTTCTATGTTAATTATTTATTCTTTTTATAACACATTATCAGCACGATGCTCTAACCAACTTATATCAATTTTAATATATTCGCTTTTCATTATTGTAATTTAGTTATGACAAATTTTCTTTCATTTTTATTCATAGAAAGAGATTTATAGTTCCTGGAGAATGAGTATTACAAGTTCCTGAAGAATTATATAAATTAAAAACAATTCTTGAAGAACAAGTATTACAAGTTCCTGAGGAATTACATAAAATAAAAACAGTTTCTGAAGAACTAGTATCAGAAGTTCTTGAAGAATTAAAAAATTAAAAATAGTCCTTGAAGAATTAATAAAATTAAATAAGGCTCTTGAATAAATTAAATACAATTCCTGACAAACTAGTATTTCTAAAGCTGAATAAATAATAGTCTTAAAGGACTGAATTTTTGTCTTCTTCTTTTATCTCCATGATTTGATTTAATACGTTATTTCTTGTTTTTATAGATAAAAATAATATCAAATCTGACAAAATTTAATTTATCGCTCTTGATATTCTTAGAAATAATTATTTGTCATGAAACATATGCATTGAGATTCATCTGGAAGTTATGAATCTTTGAAAGACCATTAAAGAAGGAAATAATATGTGGCAAAATCTAAATAAAAGATATGACCACCAAAGTTTATATTTTCTCAAGCTCGTTATGATTGGTTGCACCTGAAGTTGCAAGATTTTAAATCAATTATTGAATATAATTCTATTCCTTTTAAAATGACCTCACAGCTAAAATTGTGTGGTAAAAATATCACAGAAGATCAAATATTAGAGAAAATATTATTTACTTTCATGCCTCAAACATTGTCCTGCAACAACAATATAGAGTGCATAATTTCAAAAAGGTATTTGGAATTAATTTCATGTCTTTTTGTGGCTGAATGAAATAATGAGCTTTTGATGAAAAATCATCAATCTCATCCTACGGGTTCTAAACCATTCCCTGAAGTGAATGGACCATTTGTTCAAAAGGCAAAGAAAGAGCCAAGAATGTAGGTATGAAAAAAAAATGAAAAAGGAGAAGAGATAATAATCATTCTAAAAGTAACCCATCATACCACCAGAAGTGAAGATATAATGAATAGTGATATGATTTTTTATGATGAGAATTTATGTCTGGTAGACAGTGCAACAACACACACATTTTTAAAGAAAATAAATACTTTGAATATTTGGCATTAACCAAAGCTAATGTCACTATAATATCAAGTCCAGCAGACATGATTAAAAGCTCTGGAAAAGCTAATATTGTGTTATCAAATAACACAAGATTGAGCATCAAAGATGCATTATATTCACCTGAGTTCAGAAGAAATTTAATCAGTTTTAAGGATATACATGCTCGTGGTTATCATATTGAAACAACAGATGAAGATAAAAAAATATCTTTATGGACGTATTTTAGGCCAGAAGCTTGTACTTGAGAGACTACATGTTTTCTCTTCCGGAATTTATTATACGATCATGAAATCTATTGAATCAAACATTGTGATACACCAGAAGTGTTCCGACACCAAACAATTTATGCTTTGGAATGATCGACTTAAACATCCAGGATCAATAATGATGAGACAAATTATTGAGAATATATATGGGCATCCTCAAAGAACTTGAAGATTCTTTTACCAAGTGAAAATTCATGTGTTGTATGTTCTCAAGGTAACTTAATTACCAAACTATCTCCATCAAAGGTTCTTATAGAATTACCATGTTTTCTTGAGAGAATTCAAGGAGATATATGTGGGCCTATTCATCTACCATGTAGACCTTTTAGATATTTTATTGTATTGATTGATGCATCAAGTAAATAGTCACATGTTTGCTAGCTTGCTTTCGAGTCAAAATATTGTATTTGCTAGATTAATAGCACAGATTATCAGACTATGAGCACAATTTCCTGATTATCAAGAAAATTCAACTAGACAATGCTGGTGAGTTTACTTCCCAAGCATTTGATAGTTTTTGCACTTCTATTGGAATTGATGTTGAACATCTTGTTGCTCATATACATACTCAAAATGGTTTAGCAAAATCATTTATAAAACGACTTTAATTAATTGCAAGACCATTACTTATGAAATCAAAATTATCTACATGTGTCTAGTGACATGTTATATTACATGTTGCATCACTAGTTAGAATTAGACCAAGTGTTTACCATAATTATTATCCTTTACAACTTGTTTATAGTATAGCACCAAATATATTTTATTTATGAACTTTTAGCTGTGCAGTATATGTGCCTGTAGCACCCCCATAAAGGATTAAAATGGGTCCACAAAGAAGATTAGGAATTTATGTTGGTTTTGATTCTCCATCTATTATTATATTCCTTAAAGCTTTGACTAATGATGTTCTTAAGACACATTTTCAAGATTGTCATTTTGATGAGAGCATTTTCCCATTATTAGAGAAAGTAAATTCAGTGCCTGAAGCGCGAGAAGAAATTACTTGGAATAACCCGAAGTTATCCAATTTTGATCCAAGGACAAATCAATGTGAACTTGAAGTTCAAAGAATAATTCATTTATAAAATATTGCAAATTAATTACCGGATGTTTTCACCAGTAGTAAAAAGGTAATTAAATCTCATATTCTTGCTGCAAATGATCCATTTAGAATTGAAATTCCTGAAAGAAAAAAAAGTCAACATAGCTGCAAATGAATCTATATCACGTCTGAAGCGCGAAAGGCCTATTAGAGCCAAAGACAAAAATCCTAGAAAACAAAAACTCCAACGAATAGATGATGGTACTCTTGGAGAATCCTCATTCACAAAATAAACATCAAATCTTGTGTCCAAATCATCTCCTAATACTGACCCCCTTGAAGAAGGACCTCTTGAACAGAGCCAGGTATCTGAAAATAATGAGATCTCCATAAACTATGTTCATATAGGAGAGATTTTGGAACGAGATAAAATTATCATCGTTGTTGTATTTGCATTTAAGGTTGCTTTTGGTATCACCAGAAGTGATAATAAATTTGAACCACAAACTGTTGAAGAATATCGACATAGAAATGATTGGCCAATGTGAAAAGAAGCAATCCAAATAGAGTTGAACTCACTTGCAAAATGTGAAGTATATGGACCTGTAGTCCATACACCTAAAGGTGTTATACCCATTGGATATACGTGGATTTTTATTAGAAAACGCAATGAGAACAATGAAATTGTGCAATATAAGGCATGACTTGTTGCCCAAGGTTTCTCGCAGAGACCCAACATTGATTATGAAAAAACTTATTCTCCAGTGATGAATGCAATCACTTTCATATTTTTAATTGGTTTAGTGGTCTCAAAAAAATTAGATATACGTTTAATGGATGTAGTTGCAACATATCCATATGGATCATTAGATAAAGACATCCATATGAAAATCCCTGAAGGATTTACAATGCCTGAAACTTTTTGTAATGAACCCAGAAGTGTTGATATGAGCTGGAGCAATCTGGTCGGATGTGATATAATCATCTTAATGGATACCTGTTAAAAAGAGGGTTTGAGAATGACGAGATTTGTCCTTGCATTTTTATTAAGAAAACAATATCTGGATTTGCTATTATTGCAGTGTATGTTGATGATTTAAATATTATTGGTACTCCTGAAGAGCTCATAGAAACTGCAACCTATTTGAAAAATAAATTTGAGATGAAAGATCTCGTAAAGACAAAATTTTGTCTTAGTTTACATATTGAACATTTTTCAAATGGAATATTTGTACATCAATCGATGTATACAGAAAAAGTCATAAAGTATTTTTATATGGACAATGCTTATCCTTTGAGTACACCTATGATTGTATGATAACTTGATGCAAAAAAGGACAATTTTCGACCTCCAGAAGAGGATGAAGAGATTTTTGGTCTTGAAGTACCATATCTTAGTGCTATTGGAGCACTTACGTATCTTGCAAATTGTACAAGACCATATTTATCTTTTGCAGTAAATTTATTGGCAAGATATAGTTCCACTCTCACAAAAAGACATTGAAATGGAGTCAACATATATTTCGCTATCTTCGTGGAACAACTAAAATATGGTTATTTTATTGTGGATCAAATTCACAATTGATTGGATATGCAGATGCAGGTTATCTCTCTAATCCCCACAAAAGGAGATCACAAATAGGTTATCTATTTACCTATGGCGGTACTGCAATTTCTTGGAGATCTATCAAACAAACATTAGTGGTTACTTCATCAAATCATTCAGAGATTATCGTGATACATGAAGCAAGTCGAGAATGTATTTGGCTAAAATCAATTATCCAACACATTAAGAGAAAATGTGGATTGTTAGCCATTGAAAATAGTCCCACAATATTGTTTGAAGATAATGTTGCCGGCATCACTCAACTCAGAAGAGACTATATTAAAGGAGACAAAACAAAGCATATATCACCAAAGCTTCTTTTTTTTTATACTCATGAGCTCCAACAAAAAGGAGAAATTGATATCAAACAAATTAAGTCAATTGATAATCTAGCAGACTTATTTACAAAGTCTTTATCAGCCTCAATTTTCAAGAAACTTGTCCATAATATTGGAATGCGTGATCTTAAAGATTTGTCATAAGACATGTATTTTTGAGGGGAAGTCAATGCAAATTATACTCTTTTTCCTTCGCTTAAGTTTTTTTCAACTGGGTTTTCCTTTGCAAGGTTTTAATGAGACAATTTGACATTGTTTTAATGAATCTTGAATTATTCATATATGGATCTTGAAGTATCTATATAAAATCCTCTATTGATTTTTAAAGTACATGGTCATTCAAAGGGAAGTGTTATAAATTCATATTTATGTGTATTGAATGTCCATGACTCTTGAGTTTAGTCTCTTGGATTTCCATAACCCTTGAGTTCATTTACTTCTCCTATAAATAGACTACTTGTCTTGTATTCTATACACTTTGGAAAAATAGAAGGATTCATATTAAACAAGGTATTTCTCTCGTCTTTTTTTATTATGTTTTAATATCTATGCTCTTCTATATTAATTATTTATTCTTTTTATAACACCACTTTGATTCAGATTTAATAATTTTCATAACTTAAAATTAACCGAACCAAACCGATTCAACCAGCACATAAAAATATATAAATAGAAAATATGTCCACCGAACCGATTCAACCAGCACATAAAAATATATAAATAGAAAATATGTCCGTCGTGCTTCTCAGATTTGCCGGGTCCTCGTCCCCGCTCCACTACTGTTAAGCTCCATTCTCCACAGTCCTCCCCATCATAGGCATGCCCCTCTTTACTTTTGCTTTTAATTTCTTATTCTCTTTTTTTCTATTTCTCACGGGACCTCAAAATTTATGGATTCGGGCGGGGACTCTTTCTAGAGAAAAAAGATTCATTGGAATGAAGAACTACTCCTCTACGCTACGAGCTATACCAGGAGTCAAGCTAACTGCAATAATGAAAGTTACAGCGGATGAGAGAAGACCAGAGCTTGCCATTCGTGCATGTTATCCTCTTTGAAATGAAATGCGGAAAAGTCCTTGATGTTGGTCCTGCGAGGACAACCTCTGGGAATCGGGTTTTTTTCTTAAAACTATTTTTTTAATTATTGAAAGAGCTAAGAGGATAGAATTTCTGGAAAAAATTATCAAAATTAATAAATTATAAGATTATTAATCGTAAAAAAATCATCTCTACTTTGTATTCTAGGCCCGACTGGTGAGAAAGCCCAATTGGCCCACTTTGATGACTTGCATTGAGCCGAAAAGAGAAAAAGAAAAGAAGACGAAGAATAATTATATAATACAGTAGTGACAGGGATGTATAAAATAAAATAATTTGTAGAAGTGATAATAATGTATAAATTAAAATAATTTCTTTTATATTTTATTTAATTATGATAAATAAAATAAAATAAAATATAAAAGAGTTTATTTTATTTCTAATATGTGATTGTCGTCGAACTTATATATTCTAAAAAATATTTATTTATTTATCGTTATTATTATTATTGACCTGGTCTCAACCAATCTAAGTTTAAAAAAATAAAAAAAGGATTGATTTGATTAGATTCGGTCAGAAACTCAAGTTAATATGTGGTAAAATACGAGTCAAAACGTCATTTGTTTTAAAGAAATTATCAAAACAAAGTTGTTTTCATTATTTTTTTTAAAATAATAGAAGCTGGTGAGTTGACCCTCTTGAATTATGAATTAAACCTTGTATTGAGTTAACTTTTCAGTTAAATTTTAAAATTATGACGATAATTATTTTTATCTATATGTTGACTCTCTCGACCCGTGACCTAGCCTTTGTCCTAGGTTGATCACTTGATCAAGTCTTAAAACAATTGTTTTTTTATTTTATGTTAAAAGGGGTTTTATCCTAATCGATCCTCAAATCAAACTTTAAGACTATAATAATAACAAATTTATTCTTATATTTAATTAGGTCAACAGACTTGTGTTCTATACCTTGATTAGTGACCCCAAATTTACTCCAAATTGACCTTAAAGTTGAGTTTTAAAACTATAATAATAATTATTTTTATCATTACATGTCTTAGTTGAACATTTTTTTTAGGAATACAAAATATTATTATTTGAGACATATCATTTTCTTACCTCTATTTGAAAATACAGAAATTCATTTAAAAATTATCCCAGAGGTATTTATTTTTATGTCTATCTCTTCAACTAAATATATTTTTATCTTTATTGTCTCTATCTTTTTAGTACTTAACCAAATGTTATTTTAGAGCATCCACACTCCTATTTTAAAAATACAGAAAATGCTACCTACGGTGCATCCATTTATGTGCCTTTTTTTTATACCTAAATATTAGCTAAAGTACTCAAAAAAATCATTTAAACTAGCTCTTTAAAAAACATGATCATAGATTCATTAAAATAGAAATTCTTAAATTTTTTTTATTCAAATTGTATGTGGTAATTTATGATTCAAATATTTTTTTATTATTCAAAATCATTTTAACTTGCTCTTTTAAAAAAATGATCATAGATTTTTTAAAATACAAAGTCAAATTACATACAATGTAGGTTATTTCATGTTTACAACTTCAAGATTAAGCTAATAATTTTTTTAATAATTTAATAAAACATCTAGATTTTTTTATTATAGTAGAAATTAAAAATAATAAAAATGAAATGCACACTTAAAAAATAATAAAAATCTAAACCATGCATACTAATTAAAACTAATAATATATCATTTAGATGATATTTTTATTTGATGCATCTCATAATATTTAACCGAATATTTAGGCATGCTTATTGCATTTGTAGCATTATTCTCTTATTTTCTTCTTGTTTTTTTTTTTAAAAAAATAGTTACACAATAACAATCATATCTAATTTTATATGTCTTTTTTTTTTTATGTTTTCCCTTCGCTTTCTCTTTTGTTAAAGCAAATATGTTTTTCAAAAAAAATATCTTCTTATGTTTCATTTCTATTTTATGCTATTTGTAATACTCTAAGATCAATCCAACATGAGAATTTTTGTTTCCTTTATCTATTTTAGCTTGCTTATTTGCCTCATTTCTACCTATCATTCTTGATATATTACCATCATCATCTAGTACAGATCATCTTCTTATACAAGTTGATTGAACTTTGAGTAAGGAGTATACATTCTTTCCTTAATCCATTTGAACTTGTTCAAAAAAGGAGTATACATTTTTATTTTAATGTTTAGCTTTAAAGTTTAAACCATGCATAAAATATGAACATATTATTTTAATGTTTTTTTCAAAAACAAAACATAAATCATGAAATGTTTGTTTTTTTAGCAAAAATATTTGTGTTGGATAAAAGAAACAACAAATACATTAATATAAAAACATTTCTTTAAAATAAATGGTGGCAGCAGGAGAGAGAAGAACGACTGTTTCGGAGGCCAGATGAGGCTGTGGTTGGTCTGGCTCGAGGAAGAAGAAGGGAAGGGAAGGAAGGTAGAGAGGAAAGGACGAGAAAGGGAGAGGAAGAAAAAAAAAACAAAGGGGTCGATCGGGTGAAATGGAGGCCATAGAAAGAAAAAATATATATAAAAAAAAGATTGAATTTATTTTTAAAATAATTTTAATTTAAAAATGCATTAACAATTAGTAAAAATACAAAATTTGCAAGGGCTTGGGAGCTAGTGTGCACATGCCATTGTAATCCTTGTTGGGGCTATTGTATATGGGGGATGTGAAATTGATAAGCCCATAATAAAGTCTTGGCGGAGGCCCAATTAATATAGATATTTGTGGGCCCATTTCTGTGCAATATGCCTTCTTTGTTGTCTTACCCTTTTTGAGCACATGGCTTTTTAAAGCACGGTCTTATCCATGCATCGTCAAAATTCTCAGCCACCTACGATATCACCCCTTGACTTTTTTTATTTTATTATTATGACATTTTTATTAAAATGTTAACGAGGGGTAATTCAAACCAATTAGAAGTGCGTTCTTTATTATTATTTTTTTCTTTCAGTATCTTAAATCATCACTATTTCACTTAGTAGTTCATGATAAATGAAATATCTTGACACCTTTATTAAAAAAAACGAAGCAGTAAAGGATGTTGGAATGATGATGATTGTTTTAAAATATTTTTTACTTAAAAATATATATAGATAATATTTTTTTATACTTATTTTGACATCAATATATTATAAGGATTCGGAAATTAAAAAATATAATTTAAAGAAAAAACTCTAGAAACACCCCATACCCTCTAAAAGTGTTGAAAAAATAAGATTCGATTCAACGCAAACAAATCAATTTATTTAAACTAATCTTGAAATTTAACAAACATTATTTAATCTTGAAATCTAAATCAATCAAGATAACCTGTCATGTTTTATATTTATTTAGTTTCTTTTCTTTTTTTGAAAATGTAATTCATTTTATATTTAAAATACTTAACATGATGCCTTAAAATGAAGTATAAAGTTTCCCATTGAAAATAAGTTTTAAGTTAGGAACCGGCAACACGCAAGGAAAAATTCTTCTTAATCCTATCGAAGGTCGTGAGTGACAAGCCGGTGATATCTTAAAAATAATGAAACCAAATCTTACCCCCCTTCCACCTTCGATGATTTTTGTACTGGCTTACGAGTTAGTTTGCAGAAGTGCGTATTAAAATCAGTTAAGTAATCATATCATCTAAAAATTTAAACTGATAGGTGAAGATTCAAAATATAATTTATATTATTCTCTAACACATCCCCTTAAGTAAAAGCTCTTTGGACTTGAAACTTGCACTCGTGCCCACATTACCTCGTGCTTAATTTTTATCAAATAGAATAAAATGATGAGATTCGAACTCGTGACTGCTGGGTCAACAAGGCTCTGATACCATATTAAAAAATCATCTAATCTAAAAATTTAAATTATTAGATAATGCTCTGAATATAATTTATATTATTCTCTGACATAAACTATAAAGTCCAAGATTTTGATGCAACAAATGAGCTTAATTTATGGTTTTGGACACCGAAGGTGAGCTTTTACAACGTGATCATCACCTCCCCAAACGGGTTCTGGTCATCTGGTTTTTTTAGAAGAAAGTAATGTCCTTTATTATCCATGCATGTACTGAGATTACTTGTTTCCATCTCCAACGTGCCAAGAACAAGATCGATTGCTTCTACTATCCACACATGGATGGAGTATTCCTAGCAAGTCTGGCGAGTTTTGGATAGGCACGGCCAAAGCTATCCAAAAATAATATCCCATTTGTGTGCCGTATTTTAATTTGCTTAGGATCTCATTGTCTGTATAATTTCCCCATAAAAGCTATCCTCATATGTTGTGTGTGGAAAATAGAGGTCTTATTTTCATTTCATACTTTTAGTAGAGGACCCGGTCCAATTTCCTTCAATTCACACGCCAACTTTGTAGAGACAAGATAAGTCCACAAGCCACCATCTCTTTCTCTCTGCCCTAGCTAGCTGTTGTCAACGGCACTCGCTGGTGCTTTTTTTTTACCTTTCTGGGGTTTGATTTCTAGTTTATCCGGCGTCCTACTCTTTTGGTTAATTTGTTTACTTCATGCCTCTCTTCTAAGTTTGCAACTTCTTACAATACATAGCACTTAGACTTCCTGGTCTAGCGGGAAAGGGATTTGTTCTTTTCTCTGTGCATGGGTTCGAGTATTTCTGTACATGTTTGTCATCCTCGTGATATATTATCTGTCCACTGGACTTGCAGGGTGTTCAGTAGGTCTGGGAATTAGTTGTTGTGCGCGCAAGCTGACTCGGACATCCCGGTTATAAAAAAAAAAAAAAAACTTTTATATATATATATATATATATATAGACACACACACATATATGTTTCATGTCAGTGATTTTTGTAGAACAACTCATACCGGATCTTCATTCGTGGTTTAGAACGTAATCTAAAGAAAATCCAGTTTTTATCCACTTCATCCTATATAATTTTAATAGTAACAACAAAAGAAATATAAAGTAAGGTAAGTTTGGTTGTTCAACGAAGTCTTGACATGGGGTTAGGGAGTGAATATAACACCATGAAAGCACTCGGTCAAGATATTGAATCCTTTTTGTTTGATTCCATATATTTTTTTCTTGTCCAGCACGCCACCAGTGCATGTCTATTTTTTAGATTTTGTGTGGACGCGTGGCCATTAAAAAAAAAACAAGGAAAATATCATGTATAAAATACTGCACCGTCTAATTTTCCAGAATACGGTTGAAGTTGATTTAAAAGTTTTTTTTTTCACCAATGTATAAAAATAATGTTTTTTATTTTATTCTTTAAAAATTATTTTTAATATCAATATATAAAAATGATCTAAAAACTCAAAAAAAATAATTTAAAATAAAATATTTTCAAAAGCATTTTTGAAAGGTATTATCATGATCTTAATATAAAAATAAAAGTTTAATCCATGGAGTTTATTTTATTATTATTATTATTATTCATTTTTGCACTAAGGCTTCACTTTAATTGCATTTACACTGTATCTAAGAGATTTTCAAACATTTTTAATTTCATGAGATCGACATTTGCAAACCTTAGCAGGGGGAAAGCTACCAACATGTATTAAGGAGGCGTCATCAATATACAATATTAAAATACTGGTAATTTCTTCTAAATTGATAATTAAATTGCTGACATTAACTTTGCGAGATTATGTCAAATATGTGGTCAGCAATTCTATATAACTATTTAAATTTATTGGTTTCTGAATAAGGAGGTACGCAATCCGTATGCATATGAAATATTATTCTTATTTTATTTTTCCAATCCAGAAAATAAATGAGCAAGAACTTCTACGATTCTTTGACATGGTCAAACAAGACTTGAGGTTCATGAGTCATGACTGCAACGATTAATTAGTTATAGCTTGGATTTTTGTGCTTATTTTGAAAAATATTTGAGGTTGTTTTTGAAAATATTTTTGATTTAAAAATGTATTAAAATAATATTTTTTTTAATTTTTTTAAAATTATTTTTGATATCATCAAGTGAATAATTTAAAAACACCAAAAACCATTTAATTTAAAATAAAAAATAAATGTATTTTTTTTTCCAAAAATACTTTTAAAACTTATTGTAAAACACAAATATTAATTATAAGGTATTTTCATAGATTTACAATAAATTTCATTTTTTTCTTCTAAAACATGGAGTTTTTCTCGACGTTTCGTAAATTATAATCAACTAAAATTAAATAAGGTAATTACAAAAAAGGGACGCTTGCAAGCATAGTACGTCTAGTTTCATACTAGTTAAAAAAATAGGCAAAACGATTTTGTTTTTATTTCGGTTTAAATTTTATCTCGTTCTGGATTTTTCGGATTTACATATCAAAACGTATTAATTTCGTTCCGCTCGTTCTGTTTCGGTCAAATAATAATTTTTTAAAATAATGAATAATTTTACAATATCAAACATATCTTTTAATCCTGTCGTTAGATTATAATGAAATTTTACGAGGAATCTCCTGACATATTTATATATATTATGTTAAAATTTCAGATTGATGATGACATTCTCATAATATTATACATGTTCATAATTTTATTTAAAAAAATCATTTTATTGTGTCCTTTTTTTTAGATTAAATTGCACAATACTAAATAATTTTATTTTTTGATTTGAACTAAAAAAAATTGAATTAATATATTTAATTATATATATACACATAAAGTATACAACCCCGAAACGGCGTGCCGAAACGCTTCGAAACCGAAATTAGAATTATAAATCTCTAATATCTACCATTTATAGAATTATAAATCTGAATTCAATACAAAAACTTAATTAATAAATTTAATTTTTAATGGTGAAATTATATAAAAAAACTTACAAAAAAACAACAAAAATAATAAAAATAAAATTTGATAAAAGAAACTTAATGATGATGAAATTTGGAAAATAAATAAAAAATTAATCTAAAACAAAATAAATAACAGCTAAGCAAAACAAGGTGAACCTCCCAAACTTGATATAATCTCTAAAACCTACAATTTATAAAATCATGGACCTGAACTCAGTAAAGAAGTTTAACCCTCAACAAATTTAATTTTGAATGATACAATTATAGAGAAAACACTTACAAAAAAAAAAAAAAGATGAATAGAAAATCTAATAGAAAAAAACAAAGACCAAATTTGAAAGATAAAAGAACAAGGATGATGAGATTGAAAAAAAAAATCCCAAACAGAAAAATAGAAAATAAAAAACAAGGACCGAATTTGAAAGATAAAAGAATTATAGGGGATGAAATTAAAAAAAATGTAATTTGATATATTATTTATAGATTAGAAAATAGCAGGGGGTAAATTTGTAAAATATTTGTAATTTGAGAGATTATATATAGATTAGAAAATAGCAAAGGGTGAAATTAAAAAAAAATTGTAATTTAATAGATCATCTATGTATTTAAAAACTGAAAAGAATTTTGGTCATTAATTTACTTGCAAACACACAAAAACATTATTTTCTTTCACATTTGCATTTATCATCGTCATTTACTATCTTTGGTCTTTGCAACATACAACACAATTTCTTGTAGCATTTCAAATGAAAAACAATCATTTAAAAAAGTCAAATTGATATATAGTTTTTTTTAATAATGAAATATATATATATATATATATATATATATATATATATATATATATATATATATTTAACAAGCCATTTATATTTTAATATTTTTATTTTTTGAGAAAAAAACTGAGAAAAGTTATGGAGATGAATGTTTTTGTTAAATAACAATTTATTTTTAATATTTTGACTCTTTTAATAGGTATATAGGAATGACTTTTCTTTTTAAATATATTTATATTCATAGATTTAAATATTAGAGAGTCTCTTGTATTACACAAAGGATTTAATTTTATTTTACAAGATTTCAGCTAATTTCTTCATCTATCCTTTCAAAGCTCAATAATCAGTTAAAAACAATTTCTTAAAATTTGCTCCACAGCCTGTCAGGACTGATTCCAAATTTGGATTCTTCATTTAAATATTAGATACTGTTTGTCAATGAATTTTAAAAATACTTTTTAAAAAAAATTGATTTTTTTTAAAATTTTTATATTAAACTTAAATTAAAAAAATAATATTTTTATATCATTTTCATATGCTAATATTAAAAATATTTTTTTTTTAAATAATAAAAAATATTATTTTAATATAATTTTAAATAAAAAACACTTAAAAAAACAATTTCAATTACATTCACAAACATTCAATAGATAACTAGCAAGTACTTGTGCTTTCAGTGATGATGTTATATTTTTTGTTTTTTTGTTTCATAAAAGGTCACTAAAATAGCTCGTAAGAATTGTTGTCGATGAATCACTGGCTGCTAAATCCTTTGGCAGAGGAAAATACAGCAACCAGAATTTATCTCTACGATGGCAGGATTTGGGTACTGTGGTCACTGTTCTGCACTGTTTCGAAGTGTTTTTTGGACAAAAACAAGAAAATTTTAATAATTTTAGATATTTTAATATACAGATATCAAAATATTTTAAAAAAAAACTGAACATAAAATAAATTAAAAAAATAACCTCAACAAACAACTTTATGCGGGTCGTCCACTAAATAGCTGGCAATTGGATTTTTCCTATTTAATTATGATTTTGTTTTCGATTAGTTAGTGTGTAGTTAGTATAAATGATTTTATTTTTAAAAGTAAATTTTGTTTTTTTACATTATCATATAAAAATAATTTAAAAATATCAAAAAAATTTAATTTAGAAAAAATAAAAAATAATTTTTTTTTCTTCTTACAAACCGTAAGCAGTCGTTTTGCTCCGTGTATCCCTATGGATCAGTTTTTGTCTTCCCCAGGAGTAGCAGGCTGGCTATAACATGAAGGTTATCAGGCTGCTAGAAAGGAAAGTAATGACCCTCATTGTTTTTTCTTTTGAAAATTAAAATTTATATTCTTAATCAACACTTACAATATGATAAAAGATAAATTTATCTTTATATATAATATAGAAAAATATATAAACAACATTTAAAATCGATCAATTATATAATTTTTTCTTCACTCTCAAAGAACACAAAATCTAACCAGTTCAAAACCTAATCTACTTAGAAGAGCAAACCGAAAGCAACACTATTTAACAACCTCTTCTCTTTCGAGTGGTTGGTTATTTGATACTTTCTTTTTTATTTTGAAAGATTTTATTTTTTTGGTTTTATTCTTCAAAATTAAATTAATTGAAAATTATTATTTTTTAATTAAGTTCAAGATAGGATCTCACAAGTTATGAGTTTGAGAAAATTACTCATGTTTAAAAAACTCACCTAAGTTTTTTTATTATTATTTCAATCTTTTTCTAGTATCATCATCAAACATTTATTTAATTAAATTTATTATTTGTTTTTTATAGTGTTTTTTTGTTGACTTTAAAAAAAAATTAGGTTATCTCAATTTTTTTATTTGTTCTTATTGCTTAAATTTATTTTTAAAATAATTGTTTTTTTGAATTAAGTTAACTTAATTTAGTAAATACAAGAATGTGATACTTATTTGATGATATATTGGTTGGTTTTTTTTCCTCGATTGTTGCTATGATAGAGCATGCAATCTCTTTTGGTGTTATCATACAATCTTCACTAATAATGTTAGAACCGCAAGTTATTTATTGTGACGGAGCAGTGTTCATAGTAAAGTGTTGTTGAATTTCCAATGATTTTCTTTTTCTAATTATAATACTGAGAACTTATTTTCTATAATTAATTATTATATAAAACTATTTTGTCAATATTTTTTAATTATATCATTAAATTTATCGATCTTAGTCAAATTAATACCAGAATCTTCTACTGTCTTTCCTTATTTAAAACCACCACCTTTCCTGGATTTTTTTTATTATTATGTGTGTATATATATATATATATATATATATATATATATTCTACTGAGAGCTATCTTTTAAATTATTAACTTCACGTGGAATTCGTCAGGGGAGGGGAGGGGGGAATGAACCTGGCATAAAGGTTGCACTTATCCCACGATCACTATGACTTGCAAAGCGGCCACTGCACCTCTTAACTTTTACACTTTTTTTTCTTCTTCTTCGAATAGATCTTTTAGACCTTGAGGCTTCAAGTTCTTCCAATTCGCGATTAAGTTAAATGTTTTGATCGGAAATTACAGTAACTCACGTCAGGAAATCTGTTTGTCGTTTTCTTCTTCCTTTTTTTTCCCACGTCGCTCCGTCTGCAATACATTATGGGCATTGAAAAACCTTAAAATATTACAAAACTAGCTATCAGATTGACTCATGTGATTGATAGCTATAAAAAAAACAATGCATTCTAGGAAATGCCAGAAGTTGTTGCCTATCATGCCTAATGTGGTCCATTAATTGAATTGAAACCAGCAAATATATAGTAAAACCACACCAAGAATTACTGGCACTTCACAACTCTAAAAAACTTTTAAATTATTTTTATTACATATATTTTTTCAAAATATTTTTCTAAAATATTATTGTTTGCCCCCCCTAAGAAATACTTAATTAAAATATCAAAGAGACCTCTTTTTTTTTTTTTTTTTAATTTGAGATCCAGGTCATGTGGTTGCTAATATGATAACTACTAAAAGATTATATAATTATTAACTTTAAGGCCCATAAAATTAGTCGAGATGCGTGTAAACTGGCTCGGACATTCATGTTAATAAATAATCATCGATCATTAGATAAAATTAATGTTAATAGTTAATTAGCCGATTATTTAACCGGAAAGCATATGAATTTTTAAAATTTCATCACGTTTTATCCCGTCTTTTTGAGCAAGGAGGAGCCATTGACACAATTCATTGGGTAAAGATTTGGCTCCTTGCGAAGGAATAGGGGGTGGTAGTGGGTGGGGTAGTTGAATGTGCCCCATTATTGCGTAAATCTTTATTGCAACTCTCTCACATGCAAACATGTTGACACCAAAGAAAGCAGGTTAGCATGCATGCATAGTTCCACAGTTTTGTTTTATTTTTAATTTTTTCACGTGTCATGATTTATTTATCAGCATAAATAAAAACCAATGATTTATTTATTAGAAAGCAGCACGAAGATAGAAAGCAGAGGATTTTTCACGAGAAACAATCATAGTGTGTTTGATATTACTTTTAAAATTGTTTTTCATTCAAAAATATTTTAAAATAATATTTATATTTTTTTTATTTTTAAAAATTATTTTTGATATTAGCACATGAAAATAATTTAAAAATACAAAAATATTTAATTTTAAAAAAAAAAAAATTCATTTTCATTTTTAAAATACTTAAACACAATGCCAAGTCTAATTGCAAGGCAGAGGTCAGCCTCCATAAATTCCCACTACCACAAATAATATTTTAATGGTAATTATCCTATAGCTATATAAATACTTTGTGTATAATATAATCACGGGTACATGTTATAATGATGTTTTAAATAATTGTTTTTATTATACATGCCTAATGCTATTTTTTTTTTATTTAAGAGAAATTATATCAATTTTATTTTTAATTATCTTAAAAATTCCCTGTTAAATATTATACAAAAATTTCTTGTACTTTAAATAATGAAAATGCCATTTAATAATAATAATATTGTATATTTATTATTTCATTTATTTTAGTAATATTGTTTGTTAATTGTAGTAATAGTTAAGCTTGTTTTGGTATCTATAAACAATATATTTAAATAATCAAGATATTTATATTAAAATCTTGAAAAACATAATTCTGTTTTATGTATTTCAATATTGAAATATAAAAAACAAAATTTTATAAAATACTATTAAATTCAAGATCCAAATCATATTTGTTGTAACAACCATGGGAAAAAAATTTATTGTGTGTTGTTGATAAGAAAGAAATCATTTTATCTCAAGCTTCATGTAATTTTCCCCTCAATTTCTAGTGGAGAAAGGCTACTTTATTTTGTCTTCGAACCAGAAAAGGCAAACAAATAAAAAGTAAAAAGGGTCCCAGTGTTCCTTTTTTTTTAATAATTTTTTTTTTTAAAAACCATTTCAATATATATTAAAAAACTATTTAAAAAAAAAAATAAACACAACACGATCATATAAGTCTTCGATCGACAAAACTGTCATTGTAATTCCCAACATCTCTCCCACTCCACATAGTTTGAATTTTAATTAAATCCACTAGGCTGAGTGGTGGTCACATTACACGCTAAATACCTAACCACCTTAAAAACATCATCACCAATATTCAATAAACAAAACAACAATGGACCGTCACCACACACAATCTCTCTCCCCCCCTCTGTCTCTATTTTTAAATAAATTATTATTATTATTATATAGGAATTCTTGTCTAGTGGAGTAAAATGGGCCCATGGTTTAGGCCGGGCTTTTTAATGAATACAATATAAAATAGATTGGCGGTGGATTGATGGACTTTCTAGACACCCTGCTAAGATAAAAGAAAACAAAAGCTAACAAACCACCAAGCCGAGTGAGCGAGTCAGAGGTTAATTATTATTCTTCCTTTCCAAATCCAAATCCCAAATCCGAACCCTCTTCACTTCTCCTCTTTCAAAGCTTATCTTTAAAAACATCATATTTCCATTTCAGAGAGAGAGAGAGACAACGCAAACTATATTGATAGTCATCTGATAAAAAAGAATGAACGGTGGTGATGCGTACAGTGCAGCAGAGGTTCAATACATACGGAGACACCATAGACACGAGCCTACGGAGAACCAGTGCACTTCTGCTCTTGTTAAGCACATCAAAGCTCCTGCTCACCTTGTAAGTTTATGTGTTTTTATGCTCTGTTTTGGACGTTGATTTGTTTGACTTCTTTTTGAATGTGTTTGACTTTCTTGTTCTGTTTCAAATCTGTTAATTTTTACTCGATTTCGGTTGATTTTGCTTCATTTCTGCCTTTTCTCGTAATGGGCTTCTCTCTGCTGCTTGTTTTCTCGTTCATTGGTAATAAACCAATATAAAGTACTGGGCTTTATTTTTATTTCTTTTCGATATCTTGTTGTGTGTACTCTGCATGCATAAACGGACTCATATCGATAGAAAATCTGGTTTGATTTTGTTTGGTGAATATTTATTTATTTATTTTTGCTTATTTGGATCAGGTTTGGTCACTGGTGAGGCGATTTGATCAGCCACAGAGCTATAAGCCATTTGTGAGCAGGTGTGTTATGAATGGAGAGCTTGGGATTGGAAGTGTTAGGGAGGTGAATGTTAAATCTGGACTTCCTGCAACTACCAGTACCGAGAGGCTTGAACTTCTCGATGATGAAGAGCACATTCTTGGGGTCAAGATTGTTGGTGGTGATCATAGGCTCAAGGTATAAATTAATTTATCTATCTTCTGGACCTTCTATTTTAAGCTGTTGGGGTTTGGATCGTGTTTTTTCTTGCAGTGTTATAGATTTTAGTACCCTCAACTGTATTCATGTGCCTTTACACGTGTTTATAATAAATAGATACGCGGTTATCACAAGTTTATGGCATGTTAAATGCTGTGTCTTGAATTGATTGAAACGTGTGATAAACTGCTGAAAAGTGGATAGATTTCAATAAAATCATCTATACATATTTGTGTGTATTGCTCTTTTTACCATATGTGATGAAGAGATTTACTGTTTCGATTTTTAATAGCATCTCCCCAAGGGGGATTTGCTGTGTTTTCCTTTTTATGAAAATTGGAATTGTTCCCAAGTATTGGTCATGGAACGTAGCACCTAGTTCCAAGAAACGGGGATAGCATGAGATACTTAGAGCGGTTGTGTATCATAGTAACACGTGGGAGCTAAAGTTTTTTGCCTCCTTTTTATCCCCTTACTGCTTATTGTCCAAATTATATATGTGAATTAGTCTCACTCAATATGTTTGGAGGAAGAGAAATTGGAATCTTGTTTTGTTGAGCGACGCTGAAAATGAAATAGAGATTGTTTCTGGCCTTTTCAATCAGAGGAAATACAGTTTGCTCCAAATAGCCAAGCCACTTTTCCTTGGTGAAATGGAATGAACCCTTATTTAATATCCATATATGGTCGGTCATGAAAAGACATTAGGAATCAGCCTCTAACTATGATCTTTTGCAGTTGGATACTTGGTTGAATTATACTGTGTTTGGGCTACTTGTGTCCAGAGTAACCAAAGCGCCTTTCACTAAAAGCATCCTGGATTCTTCCTTCTTCTGATTCCCCCCTGGTTTATTTTGCAGAATTACTCATCCATCATGACTGTCCACCCTGAGATTATTGATGGCAGGCCTGGGACTTTAGTTATCGAATCATTTATTGTAGATGTGCCTGACGGGAACACCAAGGATGAAACATGCTACTTTGTCAAGGCCCTGATAAGGTGCAATCTCAAATCTCTGGCAGATGTCTCTGAGAGGATGGCTGTGCAGGACCTGGTTGAACCCATCAATCAATTCTCTGAGTAGTAAGGTCCTAGAGATCCATATGAAGTAGGATGATAAGCTGGAGTTATGCCGTTTGACTAGTCTAGTTTCGTGAAGCATCATATAAATTGGCAGGGGTGCTTTTTAGGATGAGAAGTTTTGAATGCAATGGGTGTGCATTTCCACCTCATCTTGATTCAAGGCCCTTCCTGCCTGCTGTTCCCTTTGCATCAATCCTCAACATTGACGCAGGAGGATCCCCAGTATAGTCTCTAGGTTCTTAGTCAAGTTTCCATAAAACATCCAATGAATGGGAAAGAATCAGCTGTTTTTCGGAGTTGTTTTTACTTTATGCATGGTGGTATATATATACATACATATACTACTGGTCGTGTTTGTAAATAATCTTGCAAGACAGCGGGTTCCTTTTGGATAGAGTTTCATGTTGTAGTTGAAGCTTGCAGGTGTAGTTGTTATAATAGGGAAGAACTTGTAGTAGTAGTTAGCTGTTGTCTCTTCTGCGTACATATTTATTTTGCATTCACTGCACTATTGATACTCTCCCCTATAGCTCTCAATAGATGCTATCCGCTATTTTTGTCTTCAACGAATAGTTTAGCCTAAGCATATGGCTTCAAGTTAAAGCTAGATAAAGAGGATTTTAGTTATAGTTTTCCCTGTCTGTAATCTCTCTATCCTAGCAGCGAACATATCAAAATTCAGGATATGTAACTATACATAGCAATCTCTTTAGTTTAGTATCTTTCTATCTAAAGATAAATTACAAATATTAGAGAAGAATTCTAAATAGAAATATTCTTATTATTTTTAATGGATCATAGATTTCATTTTTTTATGTTTTTCTTTTTCTTTAAAGTAGATTCATTAGTTACCTTCAGCTTGCCAGTTTCATTAATCTTATTACATGCAGCAGCTAACCTCGTTTTCTATCTTTTATCACCTATATTATAACCCTAGCTACATGGCTATATGCACCTGTAGTATCAATGTTGTAGAACAAGCGATGTGATTTCGACAGAGCATGAGAGTGATGCTCATTTTATTTTGATAAAATGATGGTGAAGATTCTTTTCAGTTGCTTTATTACGTTGATTTTGTTATGGATATATATTATCTTGGAATGCTTGAATTTAATAATACAAGGTCTCTGATAAACAAAAGCGACCTGGAGAATTTTCTGGATGTAAAAACGATGCAGAGTTTGAGACTTGGTGTACAGGAGCATCTGAATCTCACATACTGCAGCCTGGATAATCTCAACTCATCTTCGCACAAGATTGAAAGTTGAAAATCTACTTGGAAGTACAATAATAGGGTAAGAAATTTCTAACAGGAAGAAGAGATTTATTGTGATTTATAAAATGAAAAAGGAGAGCTTGGTAGCTTTCACTGGGAGGACTTTTAGCATCTGCTACCATTTACTATCTGCTTTCCTTGCTCTGAAAGAGGGGGTCCAGTGATACCCAAGAACTGGCAAGAGGGTTTGATGGCGGTTCTGAATATTACTACAACAGCAACTAAATTATCTAAACTGCTAAAACGTATCACAAGTTAGTTACTATTCACCAAGAGAGAAAACACTGGACGGTTACTGTTATGTTTAATTTTCGGTTTGGTTCAGTCGGTTTGCTTTGTTTTTTTTATTTTTTGCACAGTATAATAACGAATTTATCCCTCGAAAAAAACAAAAAACACACCTGGGTTGAGGGGTTTCATGGTAATTGTATATTTTCGGTCCGGTCCGGTTTGTCTGGCCGGTTTAGTGTTTTTTTAATATTTCTTTGCACAGTGAAATAATTCATCTGTATCAATTTTTGGATTTATTTCAAATTTGTCCTTCAAATTAAATTTGTTACATATGTTTTTTTTTCATTTTATCCTTTATACTTTTAATCTTGGATTTTATTTTAGTTTCATTATTTTTTTATACATATTTCTTACATAGTTTCTATTTCTGTCCATGTTTATATATACATGCTCTTAGTTTTTGTTTCCAATTTTTCTTTATTTCCAATGTTATTAATTTTTTCTATTTAATGTTCAAATTTTAATGTGCTGGTAATCATTTGAAAATTAATAATTATTATAATTTCTCTTTTTTTTCTTCCTTTAAGTCAAACAATTTCTTAAAATCTAATCATATTTATTTTTATTTTGTCATTTATTTTGTTTTTTGATTGCTTTTTTGTTAATATTGTTAGGTCTTGAATTTTCTAATTATTAAAGATAAGACATTCAAAATAATGATAATGATTATTTGTTAGTTTTGTTTTCTTTTAAATATATCAGACTAATTATATTTTTTGATATTTATTTAATATTAGCGCCTTAATATATATATATAGCCTAGGTTTTTTGGAAAAAAAATTACTATCATTGCTATGAAATAATTTTAATATAATAATATGAGTAATAAATCTTATAACATAAAAAAAATATAGAATATTTTTTTTCTGACAATAATTATGGTCCCACCAATTTTTATTACTTCCACTGTTATTAAGGTTTTTTTTGAAACATTTACATTTTAATTTGTGTTGATAATAATTTTAAGATTGATATTTATTATTTTTTCTCTTTGTTGTTTTTTATTTATCTTTCAAGTCAATTTGTTTTTTTTTTTAAATCTACCTATATTTATTTTTATTTTGTCATTTATTTAGGTTTTTTTCTTATAAATATGTGAGAGTAATTATATATTTTAATATTTATTTAATATGAGCACTTGAAAATATATATATATATATATAGACAGAAAAAAATAACCTCGGATTTTTTAAAGAGCAAAAAATTAATATCAATGCTCTTAAATATTTTTAATATAATAATATGAGGAATAAATCTTTTAAAATAAAAAATATAAATTTTCCTTTTAATTCTAATTTTGTCCTCTTTTGTTTAAACTTAATTCTTAGAAAAATTTGATTCTAGAATTTTAGATTGTTTTTGTAAAAAAAATAAAATTGTATAATATTTCAAATCTGATATTATTGGGGAAAAATGCAACTAAAAAACAAAAATGAGTATACAAATTTATCCAAGTTATCTACACTTAAAAAATATACAAACCACTTCCCTTGAGTTTTGATTACACTGTTCCTTTTAAACGAAAAAAAAAATTTCATTTCTAACAGATTTAATCTATTACAATATCCTTAATTAAATAGTAAAATAACTAATTACAACACATCAAAAATCAATTCGTTTTCTACATAGAAAAAAGCCTAGCGCAGCACAGCGCACGTGCAGATCACCTCATATTACTACAACAGCAACTAGTACCTGTAGTGGAAGAAAAGAGTTTGAACATCTCAGGATTATCCATGATGAATACAATAAATTTGTTCATAAATCTGAATATAGAGTTATTGTCAAGCCCTGAAATAGATATCCAAGGTTGTGGTCTCAATCTGCAAACAGCATGTGGTGGCAGCAGGCAGGTTACTTTTAACATAAGTATTGCCATGCATATATATACAGCTGATATAACTTATTGCAGAACGAAAGCTAAATAATATTTCAGAAATGAAAGTTAGAAGCCATCGTCCCACCACGTAATTTTGGCTTTGGTCAGCTACATATGAGAACCTCACAGATTTCAATTATCATGATTCACTATTAGAGCTTCCGTGAACAGAAATGTAACATTCCACAAAGAATGATGTTCATAATCTGAAAAGGCTATTAGGTTAATTATATTAACAGAAGGCATATACTATTACATAGTGAAAACAAGTTACGAAGACCTATTATTATCCATGCAAAAAAGTTTTCTTTTGATGGTTTCAGAAGTTCAGAAGACATATCTCTAAGTTTTGCACAAGTTTGACGAGAAGAAAGCACATGCTATTGCTGCATGTCTCCATTTGCAAGGTACTTCCTGAGACTTCAAACTCGTGAACATAGTCTTGACCCATAGTTTTGAACAACCTTGTGAAACCCATGTTCTTCACCAAGAAAACTCACACTTACTGTAGCAATGCTATAATGGTAGCCTCTTGGTGCAGTAACTCTACACCAGGGCACAGCTAATGATGCATATGGCAGATTTGAATCTCATTCACCAAAGCTCTCTTGTCCGGCCATCAGGAAACACTGGAGTGAGCACCTTCTCCTTGTCATTTGTTACAGCATCTGGCTGACTGATTGATTTGTTCAAACGAATTCTCAAAGTTCCATCATCATCATCTTCAAAATCTGGGGGTATATTATCGTCTTCATCACTCCAATCATCTTCATCATCATTGGACTCATCACCACTCAAGTAACTATCAATATCAGACCAATCTTGAGCCTTCTCAACAATCCCATCTTCTTGCCCAGAAGTTCCATCCTCTCCACCTACAGAATCTGTCTTCAGAGAACCTCTCCTAGGGAATCTAGGAACTGTAACTAGTGCACGAAGCTTCTCTTTGATGAGCAAAAGTCGGTCCTTCTCTACCAAATGAGAATCACAATATGCTTCCCTAAGGAAAATTGAATCCCTATCCCCTTTCAAAGACACATAAAACAAATCGGGATGTCTTATTAGCATCCCTCTCAGCTGCTGAGAGAATCTGAACTCCTCTCGAAAATGAGTAAGATGATCAACAAGGGTCCGCTTCTCAGCTGTGAGACTCAAAATCTCATGAACAACCCCACAAGCATGTTTTTCCTTCTCCTTTGAACCTGCTCTCAGATGGGAAAAGTCTGAATAAGGAGATATGTAAGGTATGTCTCTGAACTGGCAAACCCTTCTCATTTCACTCTTGGAAAGCTGTAAGCCCTTGGGCAGCCTCACTCTGTTAAACTTTAGTGGTCTATCAATTATCAAATCTTTCTCTTGCAGCTCTTTGGCTCGACTTTCCTCTTCAGCTAATTCAGCGGCTGATACTGCAAGTTCAGGATCCCAATGAGTTAATTCTAACGCAGGACCCCTTCCGGTTGCAACAACTCTAAAGTATTGTGGATATCTATGACAAATTGTATCCCGAAATTCAGAAGGTAACCCAAAATCAGTCCTCAAATGGGCTATTTTCTCCAACAAAATCCGCTTTTCCATTGACATCATCAATAATTTCCTCAACTTCAGAACCAACAGATCCTCCATCTCATTCCTAACCTTCAATTCCTCTAGATACAGCCTTTCAGCCTCGGGCGTCAATCTGAATTGCAATGAATAAACCCCTTCTTCCACAATCTCAAACACCGCAGGGAATTTCTTCAACAAAGCAATAAATCGACGCTTCTTCGTAAGACCCAATTCTCTTCTAAACTTACCCAATTCCCTAAGTGACAAAATTCTATTAGGTTGATTAACCAAAATCTTCCTTATCTTCATAACTAATTTCAACTTCTTGTCCCTGTCAATCACATTATCAAAAGTATGCTCCTTTCTCCACTTGACACCAGCAGCTCTTACGGGCTCAAATGGGAGATGGGTTTTTCTGAACTTACCACTAAAAGACCCGTTTCTCTCTTCAAAAACCAAACTATTACCTAAAAACTGCGAGTTGTCTAGTTTAAAAGGTGAAACAGAGAGATGGGTTCTGCCAGAAAGTTTGGGTCTTTCGAGGAAATAAGAAGACTTCTGTGAGAGAAATAAGGGTAAAGAAGTAGATAGCGAAGCACTGGATGAGGAGAACAAGAGCTTAGGCTCCATATTTAAGCTTAGGCAATTTTAGAAAAACAAAATATAACAGAGTAAGAGGTAAGCGAATAGACGCAAGAGAATAAAAGTTACCTTCTCTAATCAAAGACTAGATGGTCGCTAGTAGCGTTTGAGCTGAAGATAGCCGAGCTGGACACACACTCGTTCACTCGCTCTCTCTGGGGTTTATCTCCAAATAGCAAAAGCCCTTTCCTTTCCTTTCCTTCGATTGCATTCAGACCAGATATATAATAATTTTTTTTATCTGTTTCCTCTAACTGCATGCACTAGTGCAAAAATAGAAGGACAAATATGTCATTTGAGCCTAAGGAGACCCTCTTCTAAAGCCCAGATACATATAAAAGGCAGCTCGTTTCATTTCCAAGCGAGAGTGAAGCTGGCTTGCTGGTTGATTGTTGATTGGCCATGGCCAGGTGCGGCCCCAGCCGCAGTTACTGTGAGTGTCTCAATCAATATAGTTTGATATCTGCATTTACAGCAAATATGACTTCTGATTGGTATGCTACAATTCGTTCCTTTTGTTTTGTGTTGCACGGCAAAGGTACTGGGTTACTTCTGGAGGGGAGACATAGTGATGATATGAGATGGATTTCTGAGCTTAGAAGGAATGGAGATGCTCCGGTAATCCCAAACTATTTATGTTTCATTTATCCTTCTCTGCTTCTGTAATTGGGAATTGTTTGGATTTTTCTTTTCATTAGAAAATGTAATCCAATAGCTATTGATAATTGATCCAAGTGCTGCTATCTCTAATCATGTGGAGTAGGGCATCAATAAATTGGACGAGACAGTAACTAGTTTATAACAAAGCAAATTCACTAGGAAAAGCTTGAGATAGTTTCTCATCAATGAACTGTGAACTCTCAAGCCCCTACAACCCAGGTCCAAATGCACCTTTTAAGCGGATCCATCTCACTCTGCTGCTCACAGGCAACAGGGGTGCTCGTACCAAGATATTTCCTGGCATCAATGTTTACGGAAATGATTATGATATACGGATTAAGATAATTCATTTTATGGGAATCGCAAATGGCCATTTTCCCAAGTTGGTGGCAAGAAACTGTTGTGTATGAAGATGTGCATTACTCCTGGTGAAAATGTGTTCTTCTGATATACGAGGAAAATTGAACAACTGGTCCTGATAACACCGTAGCTGTCCTTGTATAACACAGTCAACTCGAGGAAGCAAATCAAGACTTGATTTTTTTTCCATACCAATCCAATTTGTTGCTGTTCTAATGCTCCCGGAAACACTTTTTCTCTCAAAAACTTATGCTGCTACAGTCAAATAAGCTATTTGTTTGGCAGAAATTCATGTATTCCATGCATGAAAGAAGCTTGGTGAATTGATTTAACACTTGCAAGAAAGAAGGTTTTACGAGGACTCTTTACATTTATATTGATACGGAGGGCAAAGTGCTTGGTGCATACACCAAGCCCTAAGGGACTCGATGGCATATGGAGTTCTACTCGTGACTTGGAATGACAATCCAACGCTGATTTTACACTCAGAAGAGGTGAAATTAAATTTTATTCTCAGGCAAGCCAAGTATTTACTGGGCCAGCTGTGATATTGTTTAAATCCAACCTTGAAGACAAGTGTAGGCAAATGGGAGAGTCTTCTTTGAACAAAAGCATTTTACAAATGGACTTTGAACTTACATAAATAGTTAAGCTTCGCTACATATGGTTATGTTTCAAAACTGTGCGCTGCACCTTATGAAAGGTCTTGTTTTATATATATATATATATATTTTAAATACATTTTTTTATATTTTAAATTGAAATTTTTGATATATTTAGATTATTTGATGTAAATTTTTTTTTAAAATAATTATAATCACATTCTCAAATTCTCAAACAGACAGAAAACTTCAGAGGTGGTGGAGCTATCCTGGGAACAGAATACCTCTCTTCAGTGGAGAAGCTCAAGCCTAAATTGCAGTGGGAAAAGAGCAGTGGGGAGGATTTGTTTCCTCTACAATGATGATGAACATATCAATCACGCAGTGCTCTTCTCTACAAGAAGCTCGGCAAGGGGAGCAGGTATCTTAATCTGGAAAATCATGCAAGGTTTGGATTACTTTATTGATCTTTTTAACTTCTCAATACAATGTAACATAACTTCTTATTTTTAGGGTTCATCTTAACTGTAACAATTTAGGGTTCATCTTAACTGTAACAATTTTGGTTATGTCAGCATCAGTTTATACTTTATAGAGTTCTTTCTGAATGGAAAAGATGTATAATTTTCATCATCGATCTTGAAATTTCAATGGTTAGCAGAATCTCATATTTGATTCTAGCTATTGTCAATGCGTGAATGGAGATATGCCATGAAAAATGATGAATACCATATCACAAGACTATACCCATTAAAATCACGAATCAACATGTATCTAATGCGCAAAATCAGATTTAAAACTTGAAAATCAATAATATCAAAGCTGGCTCATCCAAAATCAGTAAACTTGATTTAATTTTACAAGTTTACTAAATTTATGATAGAAACAAAATCAAGTGTGAATTTGACCTTAAAATATTTGCTAACCAATTTTATAATATCAGATATATATCTCAAATTATATATTGGATCAAATTGAAATTTTATGGGGAAATATCAAACACATAAAACTATATTGTAGTAAATTTTCATGTCAAATGGAGTTGGTAACATTATTTCATAGGGTCGAAGCTACAAGACAAATATTGTTAAATTTACCAAACTAGATTTTAGTGTGTTGTTCGTGACATATCTAGAGAGCTACAAGTAAGACTTTGTTACGATTCAAGTTGGATTGAAAATTAGACATTTGAAGTTTTTCAATCATTTATGGTAGCCTCAATAATTATCTAGACAAGAATAATTATCTAGACAAGAGAGAATGACATGTTTAAAATTAAAACTGAAATCTATCAAGAATGAGCAAAAATCGAAGATTCAAGCTACATTGAGGAATTTTAACATGGAAATTTTGTTTTTATTATTTTATTTATTTAATGTTGAATAATCATTTTTAATTTGGGTTTGAATAGACATATTAGACATTGTTCATGAATTTATTTTATTGTTAGAGTTTTGTTAACTAACACTAGTTTAGGTTAATTAGTTTGCTTTCTAAATGAGATTCATTAAAACTTTTATCTAGTTTTATGCTGTAAAAACATTCTTGAAGCTTCGAAAACATGGCTGTAACGTATTGACTAATTTTGCCACCAATATTTTAGCCGAGGCTAATCCTTCTGTACTAGGATGTCAAAACCTCACCTCTTCTTATGTCTGAAGACTGTACTGATGTACTGTAGGAGAAGTCCAGTACTATACATGTATCTTCCATAAGCTTCCTCTTCAATATCAGCCACAAAATCTCTTTCCATGAAAGTCGTCAAGCCATATGACCACCAACTCCTCATCTCACTCCACGTGTCAGGCAATGAGTGGCAAAGACATCCATTCCCCATGCCACGCCAGCAGCTCCCCCCACTCAAAGCGCACCAGCAGCAACCGGCAGTCACTGAAGACAAGGCTTTCCATCCAACCATCCTGAAAAAAACAATATCTGTATAAAACTCCATTCTTATGGTGGTTCAAGCTTCTGCGTCAGTTCTGTAAGAGAACATAATTTTTCCGTGACAAAGAACTATGCCATGAAGGCCCTCAATGCTGCAAGCTTGACACCATTATCTGTTCTTTGTGAGAGAAGAGCAGAAATCAGAAAAACTTCATCGCTCCCTACAGTTTCACCGCTCAGATTCTCTCATCATGAATCCTTAAGCGCGAGCCGGTCATCTGCTCAAGAGGGTCTATTAAGGACTTTACGAGGTGGAGTAGTGCTGCTATCTTCAGTTCTTGGCACCGGGCTAGCTAGAGCTTTAACATATGAAGAAGCACTAGAAAAATCTGCGAGTCCCTTCTCATCTGATTTTGATGTCAATGGGATCCTAGATAGTGTCATCAGATTTGGAACAGAAAACCCAACAATTATAGCAGGCGGTGTCACAGTTTTGGCAGTTCCACTGATTCTGTCTCTGGTGCTAAACAAGCCTAAGTCATGGGGTGTCGAGTCTGCAAAAAAGGCTTATGCAGCATTGGGTGATGACGCAAAGGCTCAGTTACTTGATATAAGAGCAGCAGGGGATTTCCGACAAGTGGGTAGTCCTGATATCAAGGGTTTGAGTAAGAAGCCAGCGTCAATTGTTTATGAAAGTGAAGATAAGCCAGGTTTCTTGAAGAAGCTGTCTTTGAAGTTTAAGGAACCTGAGAACACCACATTGTTCATTCTAGACAAGTAAGATAGTGAATCCAATTATTATAATTTTCGTGAAGATTTCATCTCTTATTTTCGTTAATATCTGGGTTATCAGCTAAGATAACAGGAAAATCTTTGATATAGAAAACCTAAATGGGGCAATCAATGGTGGTTTATGCAATTTGTTTCTGCATGGGCTAGTTTTAGATTCTATATTCTTAGCCTGCTGGAAATCAATTACAGAACTAGATCTCCTCAGTTGTGTCCATTTTTTTTAATGGATCGAGAATCTTGTGTTAGTGACTGCTTTAAATTGGCTAATTGGCATCTGTGAAAGTTCCAATTTGAAATCTCAAATATGCTATAGCAACAAGTACATCATCTTTGATTGGGTTTGGCACAAATTTTAATCTTCATTTGGAGTTGTATCTCTGCTGTTTGGAGCTGGAACAACCAGGAAAAAGGAGTCAAAATAGCTGACAGATGGTGCTCGCTGCATCATACACTATACGGAACCGCCCAAGCTTGACGATTCAGATGTAGAAATCATTCGTGAAGTTAAAATCTTATATATTATACCTCTTATCAAGGATCCACAACTTATTGAATTACAGGGACATGCTGTTTACTACAAAATCTATTTAGGAAAAAGAAGGAAATTAGTACCACTACCTTATATTATTTCTTAACCCCCAATACACCTTATGCTTGAAGCTAACGTTGTTAAATTTACAATGAAAGCCAGATTTGATGGCAACTCTGAACTGGTTGCGGAGTTAGTCGCTGTGAATGGGTTCAAAGCAGCTTATGCAATCAAAGATGGTGCAGAGGGACCCCGTGGATGGATGGTATTTTTCATTTTATTTTCACTTTTAATTCCCTTTCTTACCTCATGGAACATAATTACAAGCTTTGAGAAATGTATTTTGCAGAATAGCGGGCTTCCCTGGATACCGCCAAAGAAAGCATTCAGTCTTGATCTTGGCGATCTATCAGACACTATCAGTGGTGCATTTGGAGTATGTTTCCTTCTTCCTTTTCATTTTAATAGAAAATCTAACTTCATATACAATCCAAGGACGTTTTCGAATGGAATGCTTATCCTTTCTTGTTTCATATGACTTTGAACCAACGATATTTATCGTAGGTTTCATGATGAGCCAGTTATTTCTTCCTGATCCAGTTATTTCATCCCTCACATATAAAGTTGCAGAGCTGTGGCCATATATTTATGATTATATAAATAAGCACTTCAGCATGGTAATCACGGTGATAATTCTGCAGGTGGGCTCCGATGCCTTGCTTGTCACCTTTGCACTTTCAGCAGCTGCTGGCTTAAGTGTGCTTGCATTATCAGAGGTTGGGATGTGAAGATTTTCAGTATTGATTTTTATTTCATGTGTTTATTTATAATTCCTTTCATTTTATTTTCACTAAAAGGGATTTTGTTGCGAGAGATGCGAGATTTACTGTTTCACTGTATTTTCCAGATGGAAACAATACTCCAAGTATTAGGCTCAGCTGCTCTAATTCAGTTTACGAGTAAGAAGCTCCTGTTTGCTGAGGCAAGTCTCAGTTACCATTCCAGATAAAATTCTATTTTATTTAATTTCGTGATTTTTCAATGATATGATTTCATTCTGATGAACAAGTTTAGATAGAATTACACATAATTTATCAATGCGGCACTCTAGACTCGACCTAAGAAATTAATCACTCTCACATTTTATTCTTTGCCTCCAATGGCAGGACCGTAAGCAAACTCTGGAACAAGTTGATGAATTTTTGACCACCAAGATTGCACCTAAGGAGTTAGTGGGTGAATTGAAGGTAACATTTTGTATTCTACAATGGTGAAGCTAAGCCAGTAGTATCCTTCAAAAAACATGGGATTGCTTAGAGATGGAAGAAAAATCATTTTCTGAATTACCTGATGAATTCAGGATATAGGGAAGGCTCTTCTACCAGTACCAGTGACCAGAAAGGTACTTCCTGCACCCTCAGAACCAGAAACTGCTGTTGCTGATAGCACTGCGCAGAACGCAGAAGCTGCTTCCCAGATAAACTCAGTACCCATAACAGAAGCTAAACCTGAAACAGCTTCTGGATTTTCGAGGCCGCTTTCTCCATATCCTTACGTAATTCTCACCCTCATTAACCTTTTTTTTTTTATTTTTTTCAGCCTGATTATTATACTAGTATGAACTTATGAATGCCTTTCTTGCACTGCAGTATCCGGATTTCAAGCCTCCAACATCGCCTACCCCATCTAGGCCTTAAGTCCAAGTCTTACTGTCCTGTTCTGCGACAGGAAGCTGTTTTTTTACCAGGAATATCTGGAGTTACGTTGCAAGTTTGTGCAATCCATGCTCCTCGTACATATCATGTTCGAGTCTACTAAACAATTTGAATCGAAGAAAACAATTAGGGTTTGATGAACAATAAGAAATAAAAAAAAAAGGGGGGGAGGGAGAGAAAATCAGTCATGTAATGGATGGCTGTAGAAGTGATATGCTGCCACAGACAACCTGATCTCTGATAGTGTCTCTCTTTTAACTGTTTTGAGTGATGAAAATCTTATTAAAAGTTATTTTTTCCTTAATTAAATTCACTTCCTATGCAACCAGCCATTGTTTTTGTGTTTATGGGATTCAGTAGCTAGCACCTGATGACCATTGTTGTATTAAGATTGGCATTGCTCAATTATTTTTCTATTAATTACTAGTTTCTGTTTTCTTGGAGCGCGGTAGAATTAGTTTTTCATATTTATTTTTATTTAGAAAAATATCAAAATAATATTAATTTTAATTTTAAAAAATTACATTTTATATTAAAATGTTAAAACAATTTGAAAATATTAAAAAATAATATAAAATAAAAATTAAAAGTATTCTCTTGTACTGTTTGCTTGTGCTTGTGTGCAACGGTCTAATTTGAGTGACTTTATAATTACTGTTTAGAGTGTGTATATAACTGTTTTTTAATGTGTTTTTTATTTAAAAATATATTAAAATGATATTTTTTTATTTTTTTAAAATTATTTTTGATATCAGCACATAAAAATAATCTAAAAATATAAAAAAATCTAATTTAATGTCAAAAATAAAATAAAATTAATTTTTTTCAAAAATATTTTTGAATTTACAAGAATAAAAGTACCATAAGGCAGAGCAAGTTTACAAAACGAAATCGTTTTTCAAACAAATATCCAATAATACAATACAGACCCAAGCAATTTGAATAAGTTGATTGATGTTGTGTTTTTTAATATAAAAAATATTAAATTAATAATATTAATATTAATATCAATAATAATAAAATGTAATAAAAATCATTTTAATATTTTTAGAAAGTACATTGTATTAGAATACTAGTTGTAAGGAAATATTTCATGTCTGTTAAATTGTTTCAATATGCTACTGTAAAAAACTATTTTTTTTAAATAATAAAGATTTAATTTTAAAAAGTTTTCAAATAAAAAATACTCTATTGAAGAATTATAATATTCATCGCTCACACGCAGGAGAGAGCGTTTCAAAAATCCCAAGAGCGGCAAAACGCTGGAATGAAAAGCCCGGAAAATTTTCAGGCTCCTCCTTACTTATTGACGTTTTTTAAAAAAAGTACAGAATTTCTTCTCTTTCACGCACACACATTCATAGATGGCGAGAACTAAAAGTAGAGCACCTCGAAAACGATTCGGAAGTCGAAGGCAATCTGGTCAGATCTCTCTTTCAATCTACACACACAATTTTTTTGTATATAAACACGCTTTTTGTTGACGTTATGTTTATATGTAAACAGCTAGGGTTTTTAATCTCCTTTTTCTTCTAAACCCTAACTTTTTCCTGTTTTCCTTGGTGAAATTGCAGGTGCCTCGCCGTCTACTCCACAGTCATCACCTTTAACGCCAACATCTTTGGTGCCCCCCTCTCTCTAGGTTTTGTTGTTGTTTCTGATTTTTGGCTGTTGCCTGTTTGCTTGATGAGAAAATGCGGGAAAGGAAAATCACCGTTGATTTATTTAATTTTTTAACTTCTGTTTTATGTTTTTCCCCCCTTCCCTGCATCATTTGACAGAAAAAAATTGACAAATGAATTTGCATGAGCTCGAGATAATTAGCCGTGGAAACCCCAGGAACAGGCAGGAGAAATATTAAGTAAAAAAAATGTTAAATATATATTTTTTTTATTTAAAACATTTTCATGGCTATTGAACTAAATTTTCTTTTTGTTATTCTCTGTTATCGCTTTTATTTTGCTTGGTAAAGATAAAAATGGGTAAGACTAAGACAGGAAGAAAAGAAACTTAAAATGGTTTTAACTGTTATTTAGCTGCAAAAAAAAATGAAAAAATAAGGTTTCTTTTCTTGTTTTTCACTTGCCTTAAATTTCAAATGATACAGTGTTTTTCTTTTGTTGTTTAATGGTCTCATGTTTTATATTTTTGGTTGCAGAGGACACCTGGACAGAGTAAAAGATCACTAGGAACTGCCCCACAAGGTGAATTTTTTTATCATATTCTTGTAGGGAGTGAAATTTGGTTATTGTTTTAGATTGAGTTGGTGAATTGGTTTGTACTGACTTGTTTTTTTTTCTTCCTGGGATTCTTTTGCTTTATATATATATTTGTCAAGATCCATCCACACAAAGGCAGAGGAAAAAGCATCGCTTCCATCCAGGAACAGTAGCTCTCAGGGAAATTCGGCACTACCAGAAGACATGGAAGCCACTCATACCAGCTGCTAGCTTCATTCGATGTGTGAGCACTCTCTGTTATTACCTTTATACAGTTAATTTAGTTAAACCACCATTAGAAGTCGTGTTTAATTGTTCTATTTCCTGCTTGTAAAATTCAAATTAATTTAATCTAGATAACTCTTTGAAGTCTGCTCTTTATATAGTATAATTATGAATGAAAAATTATACTAGAATGAATGGTGTTTAGAAATATTTGATTAGTTTTCTAGTTTATATGCACGATCTACATGAAGAGAGTATTACGTCCAAAGTCTGGTCGGTAAAGTTCAGATTGTCTAAAAATGTGCTAAACAATCCAACTAGTCATATATATATGCTTTTGAAATGTTTACAAGTGTAGATATATTAAAGTACACATGCGAATGAGCTTATACGAACGTAGGCTATATATGATGTTGGCTGGATGAGTACAGATATATGGGTCACAATTAGTACTACGATATTTCAGTCAGGATTGAATGGACATGGTTGGATGGCATGCACCAACATGTAATTTATATAACGTGTGATATTTGTCAGTTCTAGAAATTAGCAAATCTGACTTCTAAATATAATTTGTGATAAACTGGTTATGTTTGATTATTCTGATGAACCTATTTGTTTTTTTTAGTTGACAAATTAATTATACAAACCTCACAAAGTTTACTCTACTCGTTTACGCTGCTCTCATGAAATTTCTATATCCTCGCAGTGCTTAGTAATGCTTCTTGTTGTCATGTTATGTACTCTGGCATTTGATTTGTCTTATTGTTTGGATCAAAAGATGTGTTCTTATTTGTGACCTTTCCCGCAACCTATTGGTTTTTCTCCTTGTGTTGCGTCTCCATATTTCTTAGTTTCCTTCTGTCCATGATTCCAGTTTTTTTGTTCAATTGATTGTTCTATTTATGATTTGCAACATCCTTTTTCCAGTAGAGATCCAGAATATTTATCATTGAATATTTGTACTTTTTTCTCACCTCCAAGCATTGCTGGTTGCCTTTGTTATATATATATTAGCGATGGATTGGCAAAGGTGGGACTTAAACAAGAGACCTTACCTCTTGTTTTTTTGCAAGAGTACGATTAACCTACAATCTCATTGGCATAATTTGATGCTTTGTTTATAAGGGTTTGTTGAATTTTTCTCCTGACAAACGAAGTTGGATCTCTCTGATTGCTGATAGGAACAAAATTCAATGGTTACTCTAGAAAAAATAATATCATCTTTTTTGGTGAATAACATCAAGGTTTTTTGTGTTTGTTTGTTAATTTCACCTGTTACTTATTTTACTTTCATGGTATAGTAACTTTGCTGTTGTTTCTCTCTCTCTTTGTATTTGTTAAAATCTCAGAGATTCTACAACTAGTTTCCTTACCCTTACCCTTATGGTACATTAGGTTGTCACCTTTTTGTTATATGATCATATCATTGAGGTTTAATTGGATGTGGTAATGGTCATACAGGTACGAATGATCACCCAGGAGTTTTCCCAGGAAATTAACCGTTGGACTGCAGAAGCTTTAGTTGCAATTCAGGAGGTATCTTGACTTTTCTCTAAAGCATATGCCAATATTATGTATGCTTCAGTACTTCCATACCCCAGAAAAAAATATATTTATGTCTTCAAAAGTTCAAGTCTACATGCATTTTCTGTTCTATGTGTTTTATAGTACCTCTTAGTGTTGTCATTACCTCTAGTCTTGTTCAGTTCAGTCATGTAGTTTTTGATAAGAAACGGGACCAGAGGTCCATAACTCTCAAATTAAGAGAACAAACATGAGGAACAACCAACCCTGTCAAGTCATTAAAAAGAAAACATCCCGAGCTTGATGTAGGGGACTCAAACCAAGAAACAGTAGAGGTACCATTCAGACCAAACTATGCTTAATGATCAGCAGGCATACTACCTTCATGAAGAAGATGCTTAATGATCACCACCCAATCACCTCGTGGCCAACTGCATAACCTAATAATGTAAGGATCTTAAAGTGGCAGAGCTGCATGATCCTGATTTACGCATCTATTTCTAAAATCAAACGATGAAACCTCTCCCACATATGCTTCAACCCTAGCAAAACAGCCCACTTTCATAGCTTTGACAGCAGAGAACCGTCCAATAGTTCTGTGAGGCCACCTCTCCAGACTCCACTGCTATCACTAACCAGTCCTCCCAAACCAGCTTTGACAGGACAGCACAACAATATCCCAGTCATGTTACAAAAACCGATATTTATTCAAAACTGTAACGTCTAGATAATAATTACTCTGCTATGGTTCTATTTTTATAGGATTAGGAAATTTGTGCTAATAGATCTTGATGCGTGCCACTTATTGTTTTGTTCCTTGTGTAGGCAGCAGAGGATTTTTTGGTTCATCTGTTTGAAGATGGCATGCTCTGTGCAATTCATGCAAAACGCGTTACATTAAGTGAGTGGGACTTGATATAATTACATGCTTTCCCGTCAAGTTATATTTTCTACAACCATATTTATTATGATCATGACCTTTTGTCTTTTCTTCAAATTCTTTGGGAAAATTTTGCACTTTCATTCATTTAGTTTGGTGTTTTTTTATATCAAGTTCTCATTTGTGGTCTAAGATATCACAAAATACTGTTCAATGATTTTCAGTGTAAATGCACTCCAAAACTTATGCTGTTGTTTTGTTTGTATAGTTGCAGATCAATGACATTTAAGAAAATAAATATGTAGGATTGTGTGAACATGCTCGATGTTATCCTGACTGATTTTTGACTTCGAGGAAATCAGTCTTGATGAAACAATAAAATAGACATTAACAGACCATAGACTATACAAAATACTTCTAATAGATTGCACACCTACATAACCTTGATCTTGATGGTACTGTTCTCTCAGCTTCTACTCTAAATACATTTCCAGGAGTTCTGCATTAATTATTGGCTGTTTTACTCAGAAGACCATGCCTTTTGTTTTCCTTTCCTTGTGCCAGTGATGCACCTCTTTTTTTTTTTTTTTTTTTATTGCATTTGAAAGCACACACAAATGGATAACATTCGGGATATTCAAAAGTGATTTGCTGCAGTGTTCACATTGTGCACAATTATTTGGATTCACCAGTAATATACATCCTACTATTGATGATGCCACAGCACCATGCCTATAATGTTTTGTCCAATTCAAATTTCATTCAATCTTGATCTTGGATTTTATGTTAGCTATTCAGTAAAGACTCTTCTTTTATTTGCCTTATTCCCTCAGTGAAAAAGGATTTTGAGTTGGCTCGCCGGCTAGGAGGGAAGGGACAACCTTGGTGAGAGTATCACAGTAAAAGAGCATCACTTATTGTAACCACCGTGTTGTGTAATTATGCGGTTCTTCTTTGGCGGTCGTCGCTTTTCTAGCTGTTTAGCAGAGGTATTGGTATAAAATTAGGGAGAATAATCACACCACTTGCAATGTGGCAGCGTTTAGAAATTTATGTACACATAATATTTGTGGCTCATGATATTTTAGAGGTAGATCCCATGTCAAAGTTTCCTTGGAATCCACAAATCATATTAGGGTTATAATTGGCCATTTATGTAATTGTAAGCGTGTCCTGCACTCGTATTTACTCGTTTTGGTCAGTTCTTTTTTAATAAATAAATAAATGTATTTTAATAGCTGTAGTGCGTGTGGTCCTGGTCTTGGACGTTTATGGTCTTTTAATTCTTGTCGCTTTAATAACTCTTACAATTTTAAAATGTTTGTATTGCTTATTTGATGTGAAAGCTGGAACCTCAACTTCAGCTCAATCACCAAGAAAGAAAAAGATTTTGAGATAAAATGTTAAGCTCAATAAGGCAAATAAAAGAAGATCAACAATTGAAAAAGAAATATAATTAGCTCGAGTTAGCATACTAAGTTTGTAATTTGATTGTAAGATTGATATATTTTTATATAAAAAATATTGATTAAAATAACGAAGATCAACACTTAAATAATGAAAGACAACGAAAATAATCTATAAAATAAAAAAAAACAATGATTAGATCTGAAAAAATAAAATAAAATTATGGGGTCATTTAAGAAGTTACAGGGGCAAGCATGAAATTGAAAGGGAAAGGAAAAAAAAAGTTAGACATCAAATAAAAGTTTATTTGGCTACACACGTCACTCCTGGATGAAATGATTGCTGAGACAAATTAAATAACTTCCTGAACGCTACCATTAAACCACCGTAAAACACTATGTGTCACTCAAACTCAATTGAAATGGACATCCCCTCATTGACACTGTACAAACACTTTTCTATTTAAAGTCATTGACACTGTACAAACACTTTTCTATTTAAAGTAATATTTTCTATTTATTACTTTACTAAATTGCTCATATTTCAACTTGATAATAACCATTAAACCAAGGTGGAAAGACAACAAAATCCTTGGGAGCCAACTTAATAATTTTTTTTTATCTCAGGGTAATTATATTATTTTACTATAAGAAAATGATAAGCCCTAGATGCTGGTTTATCTATTTGTTTTATTATTTTAAGGATAATTAAGTAGTTATATTGTGCTAAAAATACAAAATCCCAATTTTTATAAGTGTTTTAAATTTACATTTCAATTGAATATATATATATATATATATATATATATATATATATATATATATATATATATATATATACTTCAATAATTTTATTATGCTAATATTAAAAAAAAAACATTGCACCGATATCACAATATCAAACACAAACTTTGATATATAGACAAGTTGCTTGCCCATTTGCTGCTTATTGCTGCCTGTGTAAAATGAAGAGTGAATAACTAATTGGCCGCCACCCATTCCATTTCATCGCAAGCATGGGCAACCTCGTGGTTTATTACCAGAACTTATCTTGTAAAGTGATTTTATTTTATTTTATTGGCGTTGTGAAAATTAAGCGTTGTGGTTTAAGACGAGCTCATTGTTAGTTCTTGCTTGAGAGCCTTTTAAACTTCTCTTTAATATATAATTCAAAGTTCAAGATTTCTTTGATTGATGTGGGTGTCGAGTCAGCTTGCGTGTATTTCATCTAATCTTACGGATCTTAAAATTAATAACCATATAAATTTTTAGTGGCAATCATATGATTCATACCTTAAAAGTTCAAGATTATTATTATTATTATTACTAGCCATTTGAAAAAAAATATCATTTTTTTTACTCCCAGGATATTTTGTGTGTCAATTGACTACTAATCTTGTCCTCTCTCCTTTCACGTCTATTCCAAAGGTGGCACTGCCACGAGCTTGCTTGTTTCTTAAGTGAATGAAGAAATCTACTTGACTTTTGAAAATAGATTGGATGGAAAAGCAAGATGAGTATTGAAGGGATTCTAATTACAAATTACGAGAATTAATTGAATCCATGTGACCGACAGATTTGATTATGATTCAGTACGATTTCACATGGAGACTTGCCATTCCATCTTTCTGGAATTTGTTGAGTGAAATTTTGACAGACATAGGATGCCTTTTCCACTGTACTGGATAGCGACGGATCTATTCTGTTACCAATTATGATAGCTGACACACTAACGAACTAAAATTGTTTTCTATTTTTTTACCTTAAAGTGATTATTTGACATTGTGGTTTTGGGTGAGATTGTTTTTAAAATTATTTTTTTATTTAGAAATATATTAAAATAATATTTTTATTTCTTTTACATTAATATATTAAAATAATCTAAAAATATGAAAAAAATAATTTAAAATAAAAAAATAAAATATTTTTATAAAAAAATGTTTTTGACATGCATTACAGGGCCGAAATATCTAGGGATATAACTTGGTTTGGAAAGTGACATCTAGACTCTACGTTAAATTAGGGGGGGAGGAGAGATAGAAAAACATCAAAAGCATATTGAAACTATGATTATAATACTATCAATATCATTAAAATGATTTTGATAAGATGAATCTAATGACACTATATAAAATAATTAAAAGAGACTAAAGTGGGTCACAGGAGTTGTCCTAAGATGTTGGGGGTTAAATTGCCTCTAAGTGGCTTGTGTGACACAATTTGCTCATTGTTATTGACCCTCCTTGATGTTGCTGGATTCATTTTGTAAGGATATTTTTTATAGTACCATTGATGTCGTCATTAAAATATTGATGTGTCTCTAGGATTTTTTTTCTTTATTTTTTCTCTTCCTCTCTCCTCATAATTAGTGAAGAGAGAAAACAAACACAAATATTAACAAAAATACTAAAATGCATCGCTGTTTCACTGTTCATTACTGTTGCTCAAGACTCATGTGCATTGTGGATACGAAATTTGATCCGGTGTTGCGCGCGAGTTCGTCCGTCTTATTTTTTTTTTTTTTCCGTTTATGAACAGTGAAATAACATTTCTGTCCCTCGAAAAGTACAAAACACCGTTCAACGCTGGAGGGGTGCGGAGGTAATTGCGCGTGTACGGACCGGTCCGGTCCGCAACACTTTTTTTATTTTAATATTTTTTGAAAATGGATAAATACGGATATAACCCCGAATAAGACAAAAGTGATGAATAATGCACAGGGGTGTCCCGGTAATTGACCAATATTTTTTATTATTTTTTTCAAAATACAGTCGGCGCGTGTGGGGCACGCGACCGACAGTATTAAGCTCACGCCCTGTTTAGACCGCGCGTGCGGCGTCATACGGTGGCCAAAAATGGGCTCCCGGAGTCCAGATCGCTTCGCCGCCGAGTGGTCTTTCTCCCGGTGAAGCGCGTTGTGTCACCCGGTATCCGTGTACGCGGCGGTGGACGGTTAAAGTCGTTTGTTCCGTTTCTCTCTCCTCTGGACACAAACGTACAAGAGAGCCCCCCATGTTTGTTGACTTTCCACTTTAGTCCCTGAACTTCGAATTTTCTGTATGGTATAGAAGAGGAACCAAGTTTTTACTTTGCAGATCGGGCCCTTCCCTTTTAATTGAGTCCTTCGATTGAAATTAAGTAAATGTTAATGTTTCACTTCGGTTCTCCTTCTTTTAATTTCCGGATTGAGTTTAAAAAACTTAATATATTTGGTCCGAAATTTGTGATTTGTTCAGTTTTGTCCTTTGATTAAAATTGATAATATATTTGATTTTCATTTCGACCCTTATACTTTTAATCTTTGATTTTAATCCCTATATTTTTATATATTTATAGAATAGTCTCTGTTTTTGTCAATGTATATATAAATATGCCCTTAGCTTTGGTTTTTAATTTTATTTTCTGTTTATAATCATTTGAAAATTGATATTTTTTTCCTACCTTTGCTCTTGAATATTTTTCACCTAATAATTTTTGTTTCTATTTTATTTTTTTATTTGATCTTTTGTTAAAGTTTTAGAATTTTTTTAGTCTTTCATTTATTTTTGTTTCTTTCATAATAATAATAATAATAATAATAATAATAATAATAATAATAATAATAATAATTTAATTATTTTTTTTCTTACTCTTATGTTAATGTTTTTTAGTTTATAATAATAATGATAAAAAATTAATTGTTTTTCTTGCTTAGTCTTTTGCTGATGTTTTTTTTTTGTTTTTTCTTCTCAGAATAATTTAAGAATTTTTATTTTGTTGACAATATTAGCAAAGATAATTATTTTGTTTGATCTTTTGTTAAAGTTTTTAAGATTTTTTTAGTCTTTCATTTAATTTTGTTTCTTTCATTATTAACACAATAATAATAATAATAATAATAATAATAATAATAATAATAATAATAATAATAATAATAATAATAATAATAATCATAATTTAATTGTTTGAATATTTATTGAATATTATCACCTAATAATAAAAAAATTTAATACATTATTGAAACTATGTCAAATTAATTATATATTTGTATTTTTATGTCAAATTAAAATATGTTAAACTGATTATATATTTGAATATTTATTGAATATTATCGCCTAAAAATATATAAAGAGAGAAAAAATGAACAAAGATCTTTTGAAGGGAAAAAATTAATATCAGTATTCTTAAATACATTTAATATAATAATATGATGAATGAATCTTATAAAAAAAAATTGGCTCCAAATTTTAATTTTGTGCTCTTTTGTTCAAGTTTATTTTTTGAACAATAATAATAATAATAATAATAATAATAATAATACTAATAGTAATAGTAATAGTAATAATAATAATAATGATAATAATAATAATTTAATTGTTTGAATATTTATTGAATATTATCGCCTAATAATAAAAAAATAATAATTTAATATATTATTCAAAGTATGTCAAATTAATTATATATTTTTATTTTTATGTCAAATTAAAATATATTAAACTGATTATATGTTTGAATATTTATTGAATATTATCGCCTAAAAATATATACAGAGAGAGAAAAAATGACCAAAGCTTTTTTGAAGGGAAAAAAATAATATTAGTATTCTTAAATACATTTAATATAATAATATGATGAATAAATCTTATAAAATAAAAAAACAATTGGCTCCAAATTTTAATTTTGTGCTCTTTTGTTCAAGTTTATTTCTTGAAAAAAAATTACAATATTTTGATTTTTAATGTTGCAGATCTAATATTACTGGGGGAAAATACAACTCAAAAAAACAAAAGGTAGACAAATTTACCTACATTATCTGCAATTAAAAATATGTGAGTCACTTCCCCTTTCGATTACAATGTTCTTTTTAGACGGCAAATAAGTAATTATAGCATGCAAAAAAAATGAGTTTATTTTTAAAAACAAATTACAATATTTGTTTTTACAAATTTACCTAAGTTATTTCCAATTAAAAAATATACGAACCAATTCCCGTTTCGATTATACTATTCCTTCTAAGCGGGGAAAAATATTATTTGTTACATATTTTATCTATTATAATATTGCTAATTAAATATTTAAACAACTAATTACAACATGTAAAAAATCAATTAGTTTTCTACATAGAAAAAGCCCTAGCGTGATGCGCGGGCAAGCATACTAATTATACCACGCAAAAAACTCATTTCTAACATATTTTATCTATTGCAATTTTAGTGATTAAACATTGAAATAACTAATTATAGGATGCAAAAAAATGTAAGTTTATGTCTGGAAAAAAAATTCAATATTTTTATTTATAATGTGTTCGATCTAATATTACTGGGAAAAAAATGCAACTCATAAAAACAAATTTACCTATATTATTTGCGATTAAAAAAGATACAAACCACTTTCCATTTTGATTATACAGATTTTATCAATTATAATTTTACTAATTAAATATTAAAATAGCAAAATACAATACATATCAAAATAATCAATTTTCTACATAGATAACCCCCCCCCCCCCCTTTACCTTTTATATGGTTTTTTTTTTTTTTTTATGCTTGCAAACATTAAATTTATTATGTTTTTGAGGACGTCGATAAAATTTACACTATCACTTTTTTGATTGTACAGAAATTTAATAAAATCATGTTAAAAATGAAGGCTTTATGTTTAGGTGATCTAGATTTTATGCACTTTACGCATGTTTGTTTCTCTAAAGTTGAAGATGGAAGGTTTTAATTTAATTTTAAAGTCTAAGTTTATTTAATTTAATCCTTATGATTGTACTTATAAAACTCACATGCTCTTCAAAATTATGAAAAAAACATGTTGACACTATAATATATGAACGGGATTTTTTATTTTTTATTTGGAAATGAAAATAAGGTAGAAAACTGGGAAAATGAAAGGCAGTTACTAAAGACACCCTTGACTTTGCTTCCCTGACTGACCATTCTTGATCTTCCAAAACATTCCTCTTTTTAGTTAGATAGCTTCGCGTAAGAGTTCAGTCCCTATATTTGCTGTCACCGAATCTATCACCTGTCTCGTTGCAGTTCGATTGTCAGAATCGTTTGATTTCAGTTAATGATTCTTCGGGTAATGGCAGGTCTGGTCTGGCTACTTCAACAAAAAATGCTGCTACAAAGGGCAAGAGCTAACTCCAAACCTGCCAAGTTCCCATAGCTACAATGATAGATATTATCCCCCATTCGTGGGAGGCCAGGTCAATGATGATTCGATTCACTTTTTTTGTAGCCAAAAAAAAAAAAAAATAGTGGGCTATCTTCTCGGTGGGCACGCACATCCAATTTGATTGCTAGAACCCTGTGTCGTCACCCTTGTAATTTAATATTTTTTTTATTATTTTAAGAGTAATAATAATGATATTTTTAGATGTTAAGACTTTAATGTTTCTGTTGCTATAATAGAGTGTGTTGATGTGTTTAAGACTTTAATGTTTCTGTTGCTATAATAGAGTGTGTTGATGTGTTTTATTATATCAAACCTTGCATGTATAGATGTTATACTTTATTTGATTTTTTCAATTTTTTCATTTGATTGAAATTGATAATATATTTGGTTTTGTTTTTGGACCTTATACTTTTGATTTTTGATTTTAATTCTTTTATTTTTTATAGTTCTTAAATAATTCCTATTTTTATCTATGTTTATATATATATATATATAGTTCTTACATATTTATGTTATCCATAATTCTGAGAATGCAAATGATTTTTTTAGCTAATAATTTTTTTTTCATTTTTTTTTGTTTTCTCTTTTGTTAAAGTTTTTGGTTATTTTTATTCTTTTATTGAATTTATTTTCCCATTATTCAAGCAATAATAATAATAATTTTAGTTTTTTTTTCTTGCTTCATCTTTTATTAATGTTTTTGAGTTTTTTTATCCTCGGAATAATTTAATAGTTTTTATTATTTTAGTAATAATAGTAATGATATTTTTAGATGTTAAGCCTTCAATGTTGCTGTTATTATAATAAAATGTGTTGATATGTTTCATTATATCAAACTTTACATGTATAGATGTTATATTTTATTTTTGAACGATCAAAATCTATCAATTATTTCAATTCCAACAATTATAAAAAATATTTGTTCAACCCGTAACGTAGTGTGGGCAATTAACTAGTATATATATTTATGTGTGTGTGTGTGTGTGTGTGTGAGTGTGTGTGTGTATGACATAGTTTTTGTCGATACCCGATATCGCATTGAAGAGAAAAATGGAAGAACCTCTTTTAGTATGTAAACTTGTAAAATGAAGTTGCTATCTAATACTATAGTGATTGAAACCCTAATTGGTTTCAAAAATTAGGTTGAACTAGTTGGTGTATCTATCAATGTCTTTAGGTTTGAGAGATCTCTATAAGCCAAGGAAAGACTCCTCTAAGAATCAAAGGTTGAAGGTTAGATCTTGAACAAGATGGAAATGCTGGAGTATGGTCTGGAGAAGATGTTGATTGAGTGTGTGTGTGTATTTGGCTTGAAATTTGAAGTGGATTTAAGGAATTAAATCATGATTCTTTGCGACATGATTGTAGCCCATCTATTAGAGACATATATATATATATATATATATATATATATATATATATATATATATATATATATATATATATATTGGCTTTTGATAATTTTTAAATTCTTTTTTGGTTGAAATTAGTTGATTGTTTAGATTTTTATAGTTGTTATAATAAGTTTTTGTCACTTTGGATTCTAGAAATAGTTGTGTTGATTTACTATTTTATTTTATTTACTTTTTTTAAAAGCCAATTATATTTATCTATTTTAAAACATTGCTTTTTATGGTACTTATAATGATATGGACCAGAGCATTAGTTGTCCCAATCAATATTGCTTTGACAACTACTACCACTTGATAGGGAAGATTTTATCATTACCTTCATTACTCAAATGTAATTTAAAAATCATCTTTAAATATAGTAAAAATACCTTATCAATACCACTCTAAATAAATATTAAAATAGCATGGCCATTCTTTTCTCTTCCTTGGAGTCTGGCATGATACAACGAAAAAGATAATTATCTTTTATATATATATATATAGATGTGTGTGTGTGTGTGTGTGTGTGTATAACTTGATAATCTTTTGAGTGTTATTGAATTGGTTTTGTTAAGATTTTTTTTTTTATAATACTAGTGATTTTATAATGATAACTTTGATGTGATTTAATGGTTTATTTCTCTCTCTCATATCTTTTCATTGTAATTTGTAAAGGAAAAAAAAGGATGAGAAGAGAAAAAAAAAGATCTCGGAGATATATCAAAGTTATCATCTTAAGTTTTTTGATAAGGTGGACCTACCAAAAACCAATGAGCCACATGTTATCTTTAGACAACAACTATGACTTGCTCCTATCAATTTTGATGACATTTATTGGTATAATTAGATTTTTTTATGAGGATTTTTTTTATTAATAAAATAGTATCATAATAAGAATTTAGTATGCTTATGATGGTTTTTATTATTTATCTCTCTCTCTTCTTTTTCTTATCTCTTCATCATAATTTGTAAACCTATTTCCCCATTTATTTGAAATCTTAATAACGATAAGATTGAATGTACTATTTTTCCCATTACATTATATATATATATATATATATATATATATATATAGTGTTATTTAACTAATTGTTTTTAATCCGTGTTATTTTGCAAATTAAAAAAAAAAACCCGTACCAATAAGCATAAATAGAAGGTACAATAATAAGAAACGATGTAGTTAAATGAATCCAGCATGTTTTGAAAAGACAAATTTGTGCCAGTGAAAGCATGCTGCTGCTGAACCTTTATCAAGAATTGTGTGATTGGCTTTCCACTGAAAGAAGTGCCCGAAATACCACTATTATTAATTTGATAAAACGGTGCTATTTTTATTACCAATATTATTAATTTGATAAAATGATATAATTTTTATTTTGTTTAAAATTTTAATCTGTTTTGAAAATTTTATTTAAATTTCGGCTACAATATTTCAGTTTTGTTATTCCCGTTATGTTTTGGTCAAATATTAATTTTTTTAAATAATAAATAATTTTACGATATTAATCATATATCTTATCCGATCGTTAGATTGAGATGAAATTTTATAAGAAATCTCTTGATATATTTATATATGTTATGTTACAATTTCAAAACAATCATATAATATAATGACCTTGTGAGATTGATAATGACATTTGCGTAATATTATACATATTCATAATTTTATTCAGAAAAATTATTTTATTGTGTTTAAAATTAATATATTTAATTATATATATACATAAATAGTACAGTACCAAAACAAAAAATCAAAAAAATCCAAATCCAAATCATTCTATTTCAATTAAAAAAACAAATCATGAATGGACAGACTTGCGAAATACAGGAACTTGGACCTCGGTAAATGCCCTCGACAAAGTCGAACAATTCCAATTTGTATTTTTGTATGTTTGGTGGGACCTGTTGTTTGTCGATCTCCCTCTGTCCACGCAACACAATAACGCCGTCTACCATTTATTTAGCAAATTTCTTGATATTTTGATGCATGATATTTTTTGTTTTAAAATATATTTTTATTTCTAATATAGGTATAGCAAAATTATTAAGATTTTCTATAAAAGAATATCAATTTATATAATTTTTAAAATCATCTAAATACAAAAGCTATCAAGAAACTATTAATACAGTGTCGGCTCTTCCATTGAAAAGCTAAAAAAATCTGCTGGGTTGGGTTGTCTTCCAGCAATAGGTTATGATCTTCCCTGATCTCTTTCTCAGTATTTTCTGGACTGCAAAAGGAAAAACTACATGGATAGACGTCGCAGGAAGCAAGCCAAGATCATAACCTATTGCTCTGATCAAGGTGATATTTTCTTTCAACTCTTTCTCTTGTCTCTCTCCTTTTCTTGCGAGGCCGATAGTTTCTCGATTTCTTTGTAGCAAATTCACAGCTAAATCTTTCTGTGTGATGATTTGGTAGAGGTGAGCAGCATCGAGTGGGAATTCATCACCATGTCAGAACAAGAAGAAGATCTCATTTACAGAATGTATAAGCTGGTCGGAGACAGGTAAAGCGTGCGTCCTTTTAAAAGTGTTTATCGAGAAATTGCCCTTTCTTTTTCGCAATGCAAACCGGAAAGTTCTTCTTTTTCAATTAATCGATGGGCCCTGTGTGCTGTGTGTGGTGCTGTAAATGGAAGGTTAATTCCCTGATCGAGAAGGTAGGTCAGCGGTGCTGTCATTTTATTTGCTGCTACTTTCTTCTTTCTTTTCCTGAATGTTGAGGTAGATTTTAATTCATCTATTCCTCCAATATTATCAGAGGATTGCCCTCAAGAATGTGTCTGGGTTTTCAGAAAAATCAAAAATATTTATCTACACTCATGGAGTGTGCCGTGTGTGATGGATCCAGTCACTGTTTAATTTGAATTTCTATTTATATTATAATTTATATTATAATCTAAACATGGTCGAAAAACGGGTCTCATTTGATGTTCCGTCCTTCCCATTAAATTGTCATCTCTACTTTTCTGAATTATAATAATAATAAAACAATTGGAAAAGAAAGGAAATTATTTTTTTAAGGGCTGGCACCGTGAGATAATGACCCAGGAATCTCTCAAAGACAATTAAGAAGAACACCTTTATATTCGGAGCAGCAACACGACATGCATATCCTCCTCCTTTATGACCCAGGAATCATTTTATTTTTATTTTATTTTCATTTCATATGACAATGATTCGATTTGGAGGTATATTTAATGTTTACACAATTTTTTAATGAATATCGATGAACGTGTCTTGAGACTTTGACTTCATTAATTAAAAGAATGCGCATCTTTATGCTGCTTAGGGTTTGCTCACAGAAAAAGAAATCGAGTATTGATCTCCGTTTTGTAAAGTTAATCGGAAATCTCTTATTCATGATTTATTACAGGTGGGCTTTGATCGCAGGTCGAGTTCCCGGCCGCAAAGCTGAGGAAATAGAGAGGTATTGGATTATGAGACACTGTGAAGGGTTTGCCAGTCGACGAAAGCAACAAAAGAGATGTAATTCCTAATATTTTATAATTAGGTTGTGTCAATTTGTTAGGAAATCCCTCTCTCTCCCTTCATCATGTTCTTTTCTGCCTTCATATGTCTTTTGTCACAAGTTTATAGTAGCAGTGATCGTGATTTCCCTCGCCCATTTTTTATTATGAACATTTGAGCAGCTATCCCATGATTGTACTCAGAATCATATGTAGGAAACTACAAGCTGTTCCCCAGAATTTAAAATCGAGGATATATATATATGTGTGTGTGAAATTATAAATATATAATTTCACATTAAAGAAATATAAATTTCTTCTCCATTTGTGAAATGGAGTTTATATCTTTTTGTTATGTAGGGGGAGGGGAAGGTGAGGAACCATATCTCCTGCCTAGCCCAAAATATTCTCATTTTGGGTTTGGAACTTTCCTTTTCCAATAAAATTTAATATATTAAATTCTTTAGAAAGCGAACTATTATTATTATTATACTATATATTAAAAGAGGTCATGAGTCAGTTACTGTGTATTGTAAGACAAATCATTGTGGGTTACAATAGTGTTGCTCAGTTTTCGGGCTGGGTCGGTTTGTACGGTTCGCCACTTTACTGATTTTTTTATAATTTTGCACAAAAAATAAACATTTTGTCCATCGAAAAGGACAAAAAACAGGTGTTGGCTGGAGGGATGCCACGATAATTATATATTTTCAGTCTGGTTCGGGTCACCAGTTTTTTATTTTTTTTATATTTCTTTGCACAGTAAAATAACCATTCTATCCATCGAAAAAGACAAAAATCAGCTCTGACAGGGATGGGTGCCACGAGAATTTCATATTTTTTGAAAATGGCTAAATACTGATATACCCTAATAAGACAAAATTGACGAGTTATATGTCGGGGTGCCCGTGCCACGATAATTTACCATTTTTTTAAATTAATTTTCTCTGAATATTGTGGGCGCGTGTGACACACGCAACCGACAGTATTAGGCCTCACGCTCTCTTCAGGCGGCGCGTGCGGCATCTTACGGTGGCCGAAAATATTCATTCGGTGTCTCCGTGGATACTCTGCCGTGTCATCTTCCTCATGGTGTGGAGCGTGGCATCATACGGTAGCCGAAGACGAGATGGTTCCTTCACCCTAAACTACGTGTCAGCCCCCTGATTTTATGGGTTTTTCATTGTAGTCCCTACTCTTTTAATTGTGCTTTATGGTCCTTATTTTTGTTATGTAAGTGTTGATTTATTTCAATTGTGCTCTTCGATTGAAATTGATTATATATTATATTTTCATTTCAGTCCTTCTTTTTTTAATTTCCGGATTGCTTTTAAATCCCTTAATATTGTCGGTACAGAAGATTTGATGTTTTTAATTTTGTCATTTGATTGAAATTGATAATATATTTGGTTTTCATTTGGCCCCTATACTTTTACTTTTGTATTTTAATTCCTTTATTTTTTCTATATTTCTTAAATAGTCCCTATTTTTTCCATGTTTATATATATGTGCTCTTAATTTTAATTTTTAATTTTTATTATTTTCTCTTTTGTTAAGATACCATTTTTATCAAAAAATTTGTTATTAAATTTTAGTTTGTGCTTATGATCATTTGAAAATTGATATTTTTTTTCCTTTGTTCTTTCTTATGGTTTTTTATTAGTTTTTTTATTATTATTTTCACAACAAATATTTGTTTTTAGCTAATATTTTTTTGCTCTTTTATTTAAGTTTTTGGGCTTTTTTATTTTTTTATTGAATTTATTTTCCCATTATTCACGCAACAATAACAACAACAACAACAACAACAATAGTAATAATTTTATTTTTTTTCTTGTTTCCTCTTTTGTTAATGTTTTTGAGTTTTTTTCCTCGGGATAATTTAATAATTTTTATTGTTTTAGAAATAATAGTAATGATATTTTTAGATGTTAAGCCTTCGATGTTGCTGTTGTTATAATAGGGTGTGTTGATGTGTTTTATTATATCAAACCTTGCATGTATAAATGTTATACTTTATTTGATTTTTTCTATTTTTTCATTTGATTGAAATTGATAATATATTTGGTTTTGTTTTCGGCCCTTACACTTTTGATATTTTATTTTAATTCTTTTATTTTTTTATAGTTATTAAATAATTCATATTTTTGTCTATGTTTATATATATGTGCCTTTAGTTTTGGTTTTTAATTTTTATTATTTTCTCTTTTGTTGAGATAATATTTTTTTCAAAAAAATTGTTCTTAAATTTTAGTTTGTGTTTGTGATCATTTGAAAATTGATATTTCTTATTTATTTTCCTTTGTTTTTTCTTTTGGTTTTTTTATTAGTTTTTTTTATTTTCACGTCAAATGATTTTTTTAGCTAATATTGCTTTTTCATTTTTATTTTGTTTGCTCTTTTGTTAAAGTTTTTGGGCTTTTTTATTCTTTTATTGAATTTATTTTCCCTTTATTCATCCAATAATAATAATAATAATAATAATAATAATAATAATTTTTTTTTTCTTGCTTCCTCTTTTATTAATGTTTTTGAGTTTTTTTTCTCGGAATAATTTAATAATTTTTATTTTTTTATCAATAATAGTAATGATATTTTTAGATGTTAAGATTCGATGTTGCTGTTATTATAATAAGATGTGTTGATGTGTTTCATTATATCAAACCTTGCATGTATAGATTTTATATTTTATTTTTAAACTAGTAAAATCTATTAATTGTGTCAATTCCAACAGTTATAAAAATTATTTGCTCGGCCCGCAACGTAGTGCGAGCAATTTAACTAGTACTATATACTAAAAGAGGTCATGAGTCTGTTATTGTGCATTATGAGACAAATCATTGTGGATTACAAAAGTGTTGCTTAGTTTTCAGGTTGGTTCGGTTCGTTCGGTTCATCGATTTACTTATTTTTTTTTTATAATTTTACACAGTAAAATAATCATTTTGTCCCTCGAAAAAGAAAAAAAACAAAAAAGGTGTTGGCTGGAGGGGTGCCACGATAATTGCACATTTTCCGTCCGGTTTAGGTCACTGTTTTATTGATTTTTTTATATTTCTTTGCACAGTAAAATAATCATTATATCCCTCGAAAGAGACAAAAATCAGCTGTGGTCGGGAGGGGTGCCACGAGAATTTCATATTTTTTTTTAAAATGGCTAAATACAGATATGCCCCCAATAAGACAAAATTGAAGAGATGGTTGTAGAGGTGTTACGGTAATTGATCTTCTTTTTTTCTCCAAATACTATGGGCGCGTGTGACACACGTGGTCATCAGTATTTGGCGTCACACCCTCTTCGGGTGACGCATACGGAGGCATATGGAGGCAAAAAAAAATATATTCGATGTCTCTGTAGATACGCCGTCGTGTCCTCTTCCTCATGGTGTGGCGTGTGGCCTCATACGGTGGCTGGAGATGAGACGGTGGCTGGTTGAACTTCCCCCCCGTTTTCTCTCTCCTTCACCCTAAACTACGCATCAGCCCCCCAATTTTATGGGTTTTTCATTGCAATCCTTGCTCTTTAATTGTGCTTTATGGTCTTTATTTCTGTTATATAAATTTTGATATTTTTCAATTGTGTCATTCGATTGAATCTATCAAACTCTTGACCCTGGTTATGAGATATGTATAGCCTCATAGAAAAAAAATTAAAATAAATCATTAAGTTTAACTCTCAATCAAGTGAATATTGAATAATGAAATTGAGAAAAAGAAATCAACTAGGAGCAAAAAAAAAAAGAAAAATCTAGTTAACTTGTCAAATATGAGTTCTGGTCATAAAATTAAGATAAATCCATAAACAATATGAAAATAATCCCTAATACATCTAATGTTAAAGGATAAAAATAAAATTAAAAAAAAACAAAAAATAATTATAGCGAATAGAGAAGAGGAACACGAATTCCCCCTTTCCTTTTTTTTTTTTGTAATTATAATTTAATTCCTTTAATTACAAGATATTCCTTTGACTTTTAGAGAACATGATTAACTTAAGTTGTGAATTATTTTTAAAAATGCCCATAGTAAATAATTGCATAGAGAATAAAGCGGATTCAAAATTTATTTTAATTTTATTGTAAAGAGCATAATGACCATTTCAAACTTAAGATCCCAACCTTAAGCAAATCCCTTGAAACAACATTAAAAACACTAAACCACAATCTAAACATGATAGATATAAAGTCCTATCATTATATATTGACCTTGAGCCCAAAAACAAAATAGATCCATGTCCTCAAGTCCTTGGTAATTGTGTGGAATGTCCGACAAACAAGAACTATCGGACACCCTCCCTGATGTGAGATGAATATCTAGTCGGAAATATTTTCTTTAAATTTACAAATATATTAAAAAAACACTCCCATACTTGACATTGATACAAGTAAGACCATCAAATATGGATATTAAAGCCCAATACTAGGAGCAAAAACTAATGCATCTTTTTATGGTTTTCACCATGGTAGGTGTTGAAGCGGCAGCCACACGTTTAGCCACCAGCCTGTTGAAATTAACATTCGATATCAAAACCATAAAAAAGCACTAAAAGCTGACAATCAACATGACTGAATCATGAATAAAAATAGCAAAAAAGAAAGGTTTTTAACATCAACAACTTTAATGGTAAACTATATATGGATAAAAATTGATTAGCTATTTTAGGGTAGAAATAGTTAATAATACCAAATGATTGAATGAAGTTAATTAGTCTAAACCGGTGTTGGGAGACTAATGATAATAATAATATTCATTGATTCCTTAGTATCAATAATTACGTTTTGAAGAATGGGAGGGAAATATTGATCAGTTATATTGAAAGAATAGGATAAGCTAATAATGCTAATAGAGGAATAATTGATTTATAAGAGATGGTCTTGATATTTCCAAGATGAAATTATTCTTGAGGTTAGGATATTAGATGTATATTGCTAATAGATGAAAAATGTATGTTGTAAAAAAGGTCGATTCCTATTTCATGTCATTGTTATTGTTTGTTACTCCAATTTTATATTTATATGTACATGTTATTTGTTTTTTTCAGACTCGTCGAGGTCATATAAGGAGTGTACTTTGATTATCCTTTACTTTTGACCATGTGATTATTTTTAAATTAAGAGACTTATCTCTTAAAACTTGAAATGTAATATTAACTTGTAAATTTGGATGTATGACTTTAATATAATGCTTATAATTCTAAGCACCTATTTAACCATTCATATTTATAGATGAAATGGAGCCCTTCACTAGAATTACATTATATGATGTTATTATACAAGATATAGTTTATGTGATGATATTATGTAATAATTGACTTATGCATTGATATTTTATGAACTTGAATTGTATGATGTTATTGAATAAGATGTGTTATCGATGATGAGTTTAATTGAGCTCTAGGATGATTAGATAAGGTTGTGAAATGAAATTGAAAATGTCAATAACTTGGGGACCTTCTGGTATAAAGGAAACTCCAATGAAATTTCAGCAGAAATTTTAGTGGAACTTGTATAAAAAAATAAATTTTTTATTTACCTATTTTGTGTTGTTTTGAAAATTAAAACTATTACAAATATGATATAGCTTGACTGGACAATTAATGAGGTATGAAAATAAATTGTGATTGTATTAGTAGTAGTATGGTGCCCTATTGAAAATAATGATAACTATGTGTTGAAATATAACTATCAACCATGTTATTCAACATAAGAAGTGAGAGAAAAACTATGACTAAAATAATAGATTTATATGAGACTAATCCACTCCAAACATGAATGTACAAAGAAGAGGGAATGCAATGATATTCCAATCATATGATGAAATAGACCACTAAGCTAAAAGATGAAATAAACCTTAAATATGTTTTAACTTACTGGGGGTGAAGATATGATGCAAACCTCTTGATCATGTGGTTAAGCAACCCCCAACAAAGATATAGTTCCTCAAGAAAGCCAAAAATCAAGTTTGAGAAGAGTAACACAATGAAAACCTGTCTCAAGACACCAATACTATTGAGATTGAATCGAATAACACAACAAGGTTAGTTATACTTTGATAAGTCAGATTTGATCTTTGTCCCAACAAAAAAAACGTGTTACATCACGCAAAATACAAGTTTATTTTATTAATTCATGGCTGCTAGGTTTGCTTTATGCAACTAACTTATATAATGTTTCAAATAACCATAATGGATCCCTATATGTGGGTTGATTTAAGCTCACTTACAAAATTGACCCAAATATGCAATAATATTCCAAAAACTAATAAGAAAACATTAAAAATAATAAAATCCTAAATTAATTTCCTAGATATTATAGTATCAGATATGTCATCCATAAGAAGTTGAAATAGATTAGGAAATTTGATCTCCCAACATCTTAATTAACCCAAGCCAACTTTGGACCTCATGTGGCCCAAACTCATATTCATTAAAATGAACCAAATAAGACCCAACATACACTTCAAATAAGCTTTCTTTGTTGTCCAAAAGGAATTGAATAACAAAACTCGTAGAGGCTATTACGATCTACATCATAAGGGCTTGTTAAACTTTGATTGATTTGAAACTTCATCCTCACATAAAAATATAGCTCTAGAATCATTTGGTAAGGTGTCAACACAATCAAACGGTTAGATATGAAGATATGCTCAATATAGTATAATTGAATAATATGAAATTTTACGTCAAAGTCCAAAATTGACCATGTCTGGATCATATCAAGATATGTTAATGATGAGGTAATAATGGAAATATAATATCACAAGTTAAAAAAAATGGTGATAATGCTACTGAAATCAATCGTCATAAAACAAGTAAGTACTAAATAATCAAAGGTATGAAGAATGAGAATTTCAAATTGTTAAGCGTAAAAGTCAAATAAAATGAAAAATATATGATATTATTTTTTGTTGTAAAACAGGAATTTATGTGGTGTTTCTTTATATGGATATTGTTGCCTATTAAGATGTGTGTAAAATTGTTTTATTGGATGACATGATGGGATTATGGAGATATATCTATATAAATTCTGACTTGAAGGGTTTAAATGAAGGATTAGACATAAACAACAAAATTGAGATAGTTAAGTTGATGAGTATGATATATGTAATGTTAATATAAAAATAATGTGAAAACTAAGTTTTGATTATCAAATTATAATTGATTTTGAATATTATGTATACATTAACTCTCTAAGGACTAGAAAGTATAACCTAAACATATCATAGGCAAAAAATGAAAAATAGGAGGTGTCAATCTAAATAAACAAAGAATAGTTGGTTTATCCATAGTGTAACGAAGGAAAAGGGGGTGTTGATCCAAACAAAGAAGGAATAACAATCCCCATGTAAATGAATAATAATTAAAGAATTGTACCTACAAATTCATCTCTTTTTTTTTATTCAAATAAAATCATAGAATATGTAAATAAAAAGAGTTGAAGTTTTAATTAGAGGTGTGATAATAAATAAATAAATCAAGTCATATTCCAGAACAAAATTATTTGAGATGAAAGTTGTGTTCCGTGAGTACATGATATTTCGATAAAGGGTATGAATTGGATGGGCGAGTGGGGAATAATGATTTTTTTTTCACTACAGTATCTTGTTCTATAAGAAAAAAATCATTGTATTAATACAATTTGGAATAAAAATTATTTTCAGAAACAACTTCAACCATACTTTCAAACAAGAATTTCAAGTTACTGAAACTCGAATTTAGTTAAGTGAAAGATGTAACAAGAACCGCCGGACCACTTCTACCCGAATAAAATGATTTTATCCATTTCCGGCCGGTGGAGAGAATCTAAGTAAAGGCATGTGAATTATTTTCCAGATGATCCATCTTACATTCTTACTGGAAAAATCATGACCTTTGGCTCTATGTCCATGGTCAAGTGTGAAATTCAAAAAGGGGATCGTGCCTTTTTCTTTTTAGAACATTCCACTGCTGCCATGATGATTGCTGAGCATAATACATTTTGAAAAATCAAAGAATTAGAATGCATCACTAAATTTACACTTCATAATTCCAGTCAAAATGTTGAAAACGAGGACAAATAATATTCTTACACTTGTCTCAAGTAGCATGACTTGGTATCAAATAGTGCGAGATCTGCTCATCTTATAAAAATCTGAGATGATTTTATTTGATTAATTCGGATTTGTAAAGATTGTCGAAAAAAGATGGGTTTCCTCCATTAAAAAAAAGATATACTTACTCTTAGTTTATTCAAACTTTCACACCAGACGATTGATATACGCTTTGACCTGGTTTTCATATAATTTTTGACAGATTTTGGATAGAAAAAGACGAAGCAACGAGGCACCCCTCACACGTCATTCAATACATTTCAGTCCTGCTTTCGGGACTATAATATCTCAGTTGCTTCATGGAAAGTTCTGCCCCGTGAATTGGTCTAGACGTGATATCGTCTTGGAAATTTGGTAAAATTGTTCACATTGGTATCTTTGAAATTCATGATATGATGGTCAAAGGAGGTATTGATGGTCATAGTTTAGACTTTCAACTATGTTCATGATATTTGCAAATTTATAAATAAGTTTTGTCTGTCGATTTTACAGGATGAGAATGATTACACTTGAAATATCCATTTGAGTGTTTTGGACTTTACAAAATGTTGGTAAATATTAAGTTTATATAAATAATGAGTTTTTTTCCACAACTTTAGTGCATTGTTAAATATGAAGTTAATGATTGTTTTTTCCACGACAAGTAGTATTATGAGTTTGTGTATCAACTAAGCTATTTTTTAAGTGATTTTAAGATTGCATCTCTCATATTGATTTAAATATTCAGAAGAATTTAAAATTTTTTTTATTAAAAAAAAATTCTTCTAAAGATTGAAATTAGAAAAATGACAAATAGTGTGCATTCTTAATCATCATGGGAATTTCTTGAAATTATTTATGAATTACTTTAATGCAAGAGATTTAAAAAATAGCTTGATATTTTTGAAATAGATACAAATTTATAAACAAAAATTATATATTAGAAGTTAATAAAAACCAATTAATATTTATAACATAGTATATTATAAGAATATGAATAGAATAAAAAATAAAAAAATACTTATAGAAAACTAGAAAGCTTACTTAATTTCTCTTTCTACAATAAGAAAATCTAAAGTAAAAAAAATAAGAGCACATAAGTAAATAAGAGAGAAAGCATAAATATTCTATAATATTCTATTTAATTTTTTTTTTCTATTCCCACTTCTACTTTAAAGAATGAAGTTTCTCCACGTCTTAGTTTGTACAGGTGGTGTGGGATGAATTAGAATTAATTCATGGCAACTCATTAAATTTGCAGAACCAATGAATATGAAAAAGATTTAATGGAGGTGGAATAATCCAAGACTAACTATAATTAATTCCAAAGAATTCATTGAATTTATAGAGTCAATGAATCTGATAAGATTGAATAGAACTAAAGTAATTCAAGATTAATTAGAATTAATTCTTGATAATTCATTGTGTTTGTAGAATCAAACGAATATGACAAGAAAGAAATAATAATAAATAAAACTATCCAATCAATTTCGCTTTCACCCTTAATAGTTTTAGACAATATATAAACTATTTTTTTTATCTCCAATAGTTCCCGACATGAAAAGAAACTCATTAATCAATATATTATAATAGTTAGAGTCCATAAGAAAGTCTATTTTTTAATTTAGTTTTTTTTTTTGACAGCTTCATCAATTATAAAAATTATAAATGTGAGAAAAGAATAATTCCAAATATATTTATTAGTTAAAATATGAAATATCCCAGCTATAAAATGTAATGGCAGGGCGTATGGATCTTTATTACTGGAAAGCTTGACAAGTCAAAGCACATGGATGCACTTATGTCGCTGATTGTTTCCATGGTGGTCAAATGAAATATTCCCAAGGTTAAAATGGTAAATTCAAAACTTATTAGTAGTTTTTTTTCCCCTCTCATTTATATTACGCATAAGAGAATTTGAATAACATTCCAACGGAGAACATTCATAACCACCAAAATACATGTATATATTTTTGCTAACAGCCACTTCAGAAATTGCAGGTAGACGACAGGATGGTGCCCAGAAACAAAGGAAAGGCACGCCTATCAATGCATAAACTATATTTTAAGTCATACAGTTGAAATTATTTCTAAAAGTGATTTTTATTTAAAAATATTTTAAAATAATATATATATATATATATATATATATATATATATTTTAACAAATATTTTTGATATTAACATATAAAAATAATTTAATAACATTATTTCTATTTAATTTAAAAAAAAATAAAAAAATATTCAATTTTTTTTCAAAAAAAACATTTTAAAACTGTCAAATAATATAATTTATGAGCTCGGTGCACACGTGTACACGTGGGTGATCTATCAACATCAGTCACCTTGACGCCCACCTCACACGTTAGTCCCACCTCACACGTCAGTCGCCATCGTAATTTAGTTATTTTTCATGTTACCATACTAAAGGAACTAAGTTATAATTAATTCCATTTTTTTCAATCTTTCTGTATAGCTTATTGTAGAAAGTCAGAGAGTGAACTATGAATCCAGAACGATGATATCGAAACCTTCTTCCGCTTTGCTGAGTACTGAACAGTATAATAAATTCGTTGAAGTCGAGAGTGAGAGATCAGAGAGCAGTGATTGGTGACTCACTGTCATTATTTTCAGTCCAGTTTTTATTTATAAAAACAATCAAATTTCTGTTGAAGTTTTTAAAAACATTTAATGGGTTTAAATGGTTTTCTTATTTTATTTTTTTTAAATTTTTGTCGATTTAATTTTTGTTGTGTCGGGGCTTTGATACTGCGGTTTGAAATGGTCAGCAACTGTGAATCTTCTATCACCCGACCTCGAGACTGAAACTGGCCCCACTGCTTTGTGAGAGAAAAAAACAAAAAGCTTTTTCTCCAGTAAAGAGGTTGTCTCTTCCTTCCCCCTTCCCCCTCCCCCCCTTAAATCTCCCTTTTCCTCACAGCTTCTTGATCAGCAACAAAAATCTCCATCTCTACCTTCCTTAGATAGCTTTTTCATTGCATTTATATCCCTCTTGTCCACACCCCCAACCAGTCGTTTCAGATCATTTTCTACTTGCATATTTTGCTCGTCTTCTCTGTTTTAGCAAACCATCTCACAAACCCTGCTGCTATTCTGGCTCATTTAATTCCATCTCTATTTAAAACTAGACATTTTAGCTCTCTTTCTTAATTCAGCCCTATGTTTTTTGCTTTTGATTCCTCAATCCGAAGCCTTACCATAGCCTTTTTGTTCACCCCACATAGCCAGGATCTCATACTAGCTAGAATTTAGCATCTTCGGAATGGAGAGGTCCTTGGAGTGGGAGCAGAAGATTCTAGTTAGCGAGCTAGCTCAAGGGAAAGAGCTAGCAAAACAGCTCGGGAACCATCTCAACCCTTCTTCCTCTTCCCTCGAAGCACGTCAATCCCTCGTCGAGAAGATACTTTCTTCTTACGAGAAAGCACTTTCAATGCTAAATTGCGGTGCTTTCGTTGCTGATCAACCAAAGCCCACGACTGGCATAACGAAATCACCGCATTCATTTATCAACAGCAGTTCTAGGAGCGAAGTCTCCGATCAAGAATGCAAGGAGGAATTGAGCAATGATGTGTCCAGGAAGAGGTAATCATCCCCTTTCTCTTACCACGTACAAGGTTTGCTTTTCAGGTCTAACGTATGATCTAACTTCGAATCTGGGATTCTGTGTCGATGTAGAAAGACGCAGCCTCGATGGACCGAGCAGGTGAAGGCCTGTTCGGGGAACGGCCTGGAAGGACCGCTCGATGATGGTTATTGCTGGAGGAAATACGGGCAGAAGGTTATTCTCGGAGCTAAATTTCCGAGGTGAGAGTCCGAGACAAGTTTTTTTGGTTTCTAAATCATGTTATCTTTCACGTGTTAAAAGTGGAGGATAAAAGCTTTGCTGCTTATCAAAATTGTACGAACAAAAAGAATGGACAGCTTCTTTAATGATGTCGTAATTGCTCGGCACTAGACCTTATCTACCTGGTCGAGGCTCCAATTAAAGTGCCAGCACAGCTTTATATCGTGTCCTTCCTGACTGCTCTCGTTAAAAGTCGCCAGGAACACGGCCCCAGTAATTAAAACTATTTGATTACCATCATCACTGATGAATATTTAAATTACAGTTCTTCTGCACCGTTATTTCCTTGCTAGTCAAAATAAGTTTGAGAGAAATATTACAATTTACAGTTCATAAATAGTTTTTAACATTAATTGGCGTTGCAAATCGCAGAGGATACTACAGATGCACTCACCGTCACTCACAAGGTTGTCTGGCCACGAAGCAAGTGCAGAGATCTGATGAAAACCATTCAATTTTTGAAGTGAACTATCAAGGGAGGCATACATGTAGCCAAGCCTCTCCTCCACCGGTGGCGTCGCCTTCCCTGAATAATGATTTCTCGAAACGAAGTAAATATCTTTGTCAGCAGCAGCGTGAAGAGAAACCAAAGCCATCAAAGGAGATATTTCTTCACGTCGGGTTAGACTGTAATCGAGCCAGAAACGACTCGGGCTCCATGGACGACATTTTCCCATCCTTTTCCTTCCCATGTACATCATCTGGGAATGAAATCGAGGAAAACAATATTTTCACAGAGTCCATGGTCGAAAACTTCCCGGGCAGCTGTTCTCCAGCTTTTAAATCTCCTGCAACGTCCGAATCCAACTATTTCTCAGTGTCACCGTGTCATATGAACAGCTTCGGAACGTTTTACCAAAATGTGAAAACCCGAGGGTGTGGACTCACCAATTCGGTCACCAACTCGCCAACCAGAGATTTGGATATCTCTATCGATGATGTAGATTTTGACACCACTTTCCCGTTTGACAATCCGGAATTCCTTGCTTAATAGAGTTAGGCTGCGCGTTCATCATTCCCGCCTCGCCATTATTGAAACAGAGATGGTGTGTTCAAACAAAGTCTCCATGTGCTGCTGGCCGAGATAAATTTCCCCTTTGATTAGGTAGTACTGAAATCTTTCTAAAATAATGTAACCTTTTAGCTCAGTTTTTTCCATGATTGCTGGAGTGGCTATTGCAATTGCAGTGGTACCCGGTAAAATGTATTGTATCTTGAATCTAGTCGGTGTTGTTGATTGTTGAGCTAACAAAATAAATATAATTCAGCCTTCTCACTTTTTTTTTTATATAATTGATGGGTATATTTGAGGTCAAACTAAAAGGGCTGTCCTGTGTTAAAACCTGGTTGGAACTTAGTTTTCAACGAAAGATCTTTAACACTCAACATTGATATGATTTAAGTAAATTATTTTTAAATAAATTGTGGATGTATGAGAAGTTAATCTTAAGGAATTGTTAGAAGATATGTTTCGTTGAAACTCAAAACTCTCTAAAATAATTCTATAACACATTAAAAAAAACTAAATTTTCTTGGTATTTATAAGATAAAAAGTTAAAATTAAACCTAAAAACACTTAAAATTTTAGAGCAGAGAAGTTGAGTTTTGAGTTTAAAAACACAATCTCAACACCTAATTGTAAAATAACATTTTGGGTCATAAAAAATATATTTTTTTCAATTAAAATTTTGATTTCAACCTCCTTCATGAAGAATAATTTTTTTAGCTTATTGTTTTGTTTAGTTCAGCCCATAATTGCTAACAATATCTTCAATTTATTTATTTTGCAAATTTGAATAGGGTTTTTAGCTCAAAAAATCATATTTATAACCACTATATTCAAGTCTAATTTTTGATCTATGGTGACTAATCCAAAATTGATAATGATGGGAATTATTTTGATAATTATCATGATTAATTCCTTCAAACTTTAGCATATAAAAAAAGAAGGTGACAAAAGAGTTTCCAAAGGGTTTTCCAAAATTTTACACACTCTTCCTCCTTTCTATTTTAGTATTTTCCCTTCTCGTTTTATGTTTTGATTTTTCTCCCAAACTTAGAATTTAAGTTCAATCTATAAAGAGTAATTAAGTCCTTTTACTCTTGTTCAAAAACCTTATTTAAAAGTACATATAAACTAGATGGTGTTGTTAGAATTTTAGAAAAATTAATCCCGTGACAAAAATTATCAAGAGAACTTGGGTTTGACAATTCAACTCTCCCAAGTTGTCCAAATTTTTTTCCTATCAGAATATTTTCGAAGGTTCGTTCGGATTTCATGAGGTTGACCGGTGTAAGGATTGACGTGTTAATTACGACCATATTGTTTGTATACTTTGTACACTTGCAACACGACACCGTCTGCTGGGATCTCCTCCTCTTGAGGGCATCCATTCATTTTTTGAATGCTAAAATGGTTAAAGTTGCTCTACCCCGACGACAAACATCAATTTGTTGTTGTCTTCGGACCAGGCCCGGTTCCTCGTCCAAAACAAAAACACCATGAGAATTTTTCTACGAACTTTGTTATGATCCTTCATGGCTCATTGCTCATTGTTTTGTTGTGTGACGGCCCAAGATCGTATGATCGGCTCCTAATCAGTTCGGATCGCTTGTACCGATTTCTAAAAGCCCAATGGGCTTGGATACAAAACAAAAGCCGACAAGCCTTTTTTAGAGCCCAAGCTCACAGGCAGCATTGAACGGAGGATATAATTTTAGCGTTTCGTCATATAACAATCCATTATAAAATGTAATTGCTCGTTACATAATATTTATAAGTTGTAATAGACTTACAAGAATTATAAATGAATATTACATGGCATTACAATTTTTTTTCCAGCCATACACAGCAACGGAAAATATAATATATATAAAATAAATATATGTTTGAATTAAGGTGATAGGAATTGGATTTTCTTCTTTAATAAAAAACAAGTGAAAATAAGAGTGAGAGTGCAGATAAAGAAACAAAACTGGAAAAAGAAGGTGATTGTAATTTAGCCAATTTTTAAGGAGCCAGAAGAAAATAGTAATAATGCAAGGACCATACATTGTTTATTATTGAAGTCAATAGTAGACCGTTAGAGAGCCTCCACACTATTTTTGCCTTTAGTTTTTTTTCTGTTATTAGTCATCAAGTACTTGTGCTATGTTACGAGTAGAATTTCAAGTTAGTATTTTGCGAAGGAGAAAAATATGTAGGCATTGTCAACATATTTTCTAGCATCGTGAAAATTTTAATTGAAAGTTTAAAAGTTGATGCATGTTTTTAATAAAATACATTATAAATTATAAATTATATAAACCTATAAATTATAAAAAGGATTTTAATTGCTAAATAAGAACTAAAGTGGAAATTTGAGAGATTGGTTAAAATAAAGATAACGTTTTTTCAATATTTTTTATTCAATTATATAAAAATATAAATGTATTTTTGTAGGAAAGGTAATAATTCAAATTTTACAAAAAAAATATGTAATTTTTGCTATAAAGTTTTCTTTTGTTAGTGATGTATTCATTTAACATAAACATATTTGTTTTTTAGCTATGTTGTTTATTGTGTAAGAACTAAAAAAAATTAAAATAAATATCCAGTTGTTTTTTAATAATTCGAAATAAGTTTAAAATATTATTTTTATTAATCAAAACCCCTTTCCCTTTTAAATAGTACTGGATATATATATAGTCTGATTTTTTAAAATAAAATCTTATCAAAATTTCAAAAGCAGGTTTCAATACAAGAAATAATGAGTCGATAATTTTGTTGTAAATATGCTTTAAAAAACATAAAAGTTATATAAAAACTATATATAAATAAAAAAAAATCATTTGTAAATAGAAGGTTATGGATATAAGTCTCATGTATAATCATTTGAAAAGAAATTGTTAATATTAATATATAAAAAATGCTAATGTCATTTAAAAATAATAGCATAATTGAATAGTTATTTAAACATCATTTAAAAAGTTTTTTTTGGAGATAAAAACAAATCAGGGTAAAGAATCTTGGAGCATAAAAACCCAAAATTCAAGCATTTTTTTCACCTAAGAACTTGAAGAAAAAATAGAATTATGAAATTACTACTAATTCTCTAACATACTTGTCTAATTAACTAAGGCTAACAATTATAAAGGTTTTTAACAATTAAATAACTATTGAAAGAAAAATATTTAAGATATAAATAAAGTAATACACACATCCTATGATAATTTGTAATGCTATAATTATCCCTAACCCACTATAACCCTAATGAACTATACGTTATCGTCGCCTACCCTAGAATTTTAATAAGATGGTTCTTAAATACCTAAATATTTCCCTTTCTATCCCGGTTTATATATATATATATATATATATATATATATATATATATATATATATATATATCATTATTGTATTTATTGAGAAAATAAAATGGAATTAAATATGCAGAGATATGTTGAGCACATTAATCCCTGAAATTTAAGAATTGATGTAGCAGATTATTATAGATAAATTTCATGAGATTTCTCTTAAAAAAAGCCAAAACATGAAAGATCATTTAACAATGATTTCACAACCTCTTACTTGTTAACAATGTAATCATTATTATCGTTTTTTTTACACTCCACATATATACAATTTGAAAAGGTGATGGATATATATCTGGTCTGCACAAAATAATGATATCCTTCCCACCTCGTGAATGATTTTCCCTTTGACGACTATATAGAGAATCATTGAAGTAACCTTTCTTTATTAGTTGGCTTTCACTTTTATAAAAAGTACTTGAAACCTTTCATTCTTCCATTGATGAGGTCCATGATGGTGGAAAGACCACCAGGCTCTTAAGAGTTTAACTTGCCAACTAATGATCCCAAATAATTACGTGTGTATTTAAGTATTGTGATAGTTTTTTTAGCTATGGTTTGAAAAAAAGATATAGATTTTAAAATAATAGATTTAATTGTGATTTTTAGAATTTTTGTTTTAAAATTTATATATATTTAGTTGAAGTTTTTTAGAGATGAATTTTTGCATGTAAAAAGAAAAGAGGTCTTCATAAATAATAATAATAAAAAAATGCTATTTTAGCTTTTATGACACAAAGGTTTGGAGTGCAATTATTTATGGACCCAATGCAAAATGAAGAAGCTATTTATCTAACCAAATAATTTTCTTATACATATAATTAGGCAACAGAAAAGTTATCTCAGTATTAAACTGTCTCTACAGCTAGATTTAAATTTCATTCTTGTGTTTCATGGGCAACACTTGTAAATGTTAGCTAATGACCTTATTATATACTATATATGTTGTGCATAAATAACAAAATAAAAATTCTAGCTCATGGCCAACATTTGTAAATTTTTACTTCTTTCCTGTTAACACCATTTTCACCTTTTTTCGAGACCACACATATTCTTTCTACAAACATGACATGCCCTAAAAATATAGTCTAGCAATAATCCACACTTGTTTAGTTTTGTAAAAAAATGATTTTCTCTTAAAACTTGAAACACCATTTTAAAATATTGATCAAGATATGCCAAAGTCTTGCCATGGATAAAAACATGATTGTTAAATAAATAGAGTCGTTATTCTTGTATTTAACTAGAAATAGAAATTGTCATGGTAAATATCAAAAGATAGATTGTATTATAGCTAAAATTACATTGTATATTTTCCTATTTAAATCCTATTGTAACAGCAATGAAATCAATTAAATATATAGAAATTATTCGAATTCAAATTCTTACTTGGTATTAGAGCAAATCTCGAATTTTTTTCTTTGAAATCGAATTATTGAAATGTTTTTCTTCCCCTTCTAGTTCGCAACCCAGAACTCAATCTGCACAGTACTTACTTATCACACGTACTGTTCATCAAACAATAAACCCATAATTTGATCACTACAATGGTGGTTTGGTACTGTAGCAACAATTACTGTAGCAATCGAGAGCCAAATAGCCCCACTGTTCATACACACGAAACCCGAAAAATCCCATAAATCAACCCACCAATCCCCACAGTAAAACAAACCCAAAAAACCCATTGATACCCATAGAAACAACACAGAAAAAACCCATAAACCCCTTTGCAAACATATTCAATCCACCGCCTCAAATTGTAGTCCACTAGGACAACTCCCCTCTTCCAACTAGTATTACCCTCGATGAAACGAGCTATTCCCTGTGGATCCAACTCATGGAGATGAGAATAAGTGCAAGGAATAATGTTGGGTACCTCATCGGAGACACGAAGAGACCAGACCCAGCTAACTTGAGAATGGAAACTTGGATTACCGAAAAACCACAAAGTCAAGAGCTGGTTGATTGACTCGATGAGCCCACCGTTGATGTAACAGTTCATTAGGCTACCCACGACGAAGGAAATTTGGGAGGCGACAACAAAAACTTTTTACGATGGCTTGGACAGGATATGAGTTTTTGAGTTAAATCAAAAGGCGTTCTCTATCAAGCAAAACGGACGGCCATTACCCACGTATTACAATGAACTTATCGCTATTTTTCAAGAAATTGATCATGAACACAGTCACAAGCTGGCACCGTTGATGACATTGTTCATCTTCACTCAGCCATAGCGAGGCTTCAAGTGCACATCTTCAAAAGTGGCCTGGACCTGGTGTTTGACTAGGTTCGTGGGGAGAGCCTGAGGAAGGACCCGAAGTTAGAGCTTGAGACTACCTCTGCCAATGTCCAACGAGAATACCAACAATGTCAGGTGATTGGGGGAGGAGTAGAGGTTGGCTGAAAGGTTAGTGATGGTGGAGGAGGGAGTCACCACCATCACAACCCATTTTTGAATGGTCAGTGATGGTGGAGCACCGGAGCAACATGCCACGCCCCTCGGTTCCCTGGCAACCTAAATACCGATGGGGGAAATGGCTTTAAATGATGAGAAAATTAGGAGACTTGTTTGTAGTCATTGCAGAGAATCGGGTCACTCAAAGAAACGATGTATTGAAATTATTGGTTACCTAGACTGGTGGGATTTTCCAAAAAAAAAAACTAGAAAAAATTATCAGAAGATAGACGCGAAACAAGTACAGCCCGCAGCCAATGTGGTCCACCCACGTATCATCGAAAAAAATTTGCACGCTCTGTTATTACTAAAAATAGTACGTAGATTATTAATACAAGTGAATCCAATCACCTGACTAAAGATTCTGATAAATTAATTTGTCATTAACCCTCCTCACGGTCAGTTATTTGCACCGCTAACAGCAATACCTATGTTGTTATGGGGGAAGGCTCTATAATCTTGACTGGCACTATAACATTATATACTGTTCTTATTACTCCATCTCTTACATATAACCTTTTGTCGGTTAACCAAATTACTATTAGTCTTGCGTGCATGGTAATGTTTTGGCCTCTGTTTTGTATTTTTCAGAACATTTTAACCCGAAAGATTCTTGGTTATGATGTTAGACGAGGCAACCTATATTATTAGGAGTTAACAAAAAAAGGAGGGTCAAAGCTCGGTCACACATATTAGACCAAAAGTAAGGATCAAGCTCATGCTCTCGTATGGTTATGGTATCGACGACTCAGACATCTTTCCTTTAGGTACCTTAAAAAGTTACAACCACATTTATTTTCGAGTTTAAGTATTTTGGATTTTTAGTGTGAAATTTGTGAACTGGAGAAAAGACATCGTATTTCCTATTTGCCGAGTTTGATTAAAAGTGTAGAATCATTCGCAGTTATTCATTCAGATATTTGGGGTCCTGCAAAAGTTTTGTCTTTTTCTAATGCACGTTTCTTTATTACATGTATTGATGAATGTACTTGGATGACTTGTATATCTCTTCTCCAAAATAAAAGTGGTGGCAGTCCAGCTTTTCAGGAATTTCATAAAATTATGACAGCTTAATACCGACGTCCAATTCGTATACCATAATTTGAAAATGATATAGAGTTTATGGATCATGTGTTAGGTACATTCTTGGGTCACTATGGAATTCGACATCAAACTTCGTGCACTTATACTCCATAACAGAATGGATTGGCAGAACGAAAAAACCGACAGATTATGGAAGTGGTACATGCCTCCCTATTTGGCATGAATATGCCTAAATTCTATTGGGGTGAGGCAGTGAAGTCAGATGTCTACTTGATTAATTGCACACTGTCTAGTGTGCTCAATTTTCAAACTCCTCAACAATAGATGGAATCCTTACTCTTCGTCCTTTATTTACCAAATCTTGAACCCATAGTACGTGGATGTACTGTTTATGTTTAAATACCTAAAGTTTTGCGAGGTAAACCTGATCCTTGCGCTAAAAGGTGTGCCTATATCGATTATTCAAAATTTTAAAAGGGGTATCGATGTTACGACCCCCAACACCCGAAGTTACATGTGACCTGGATACCTCGTTTCACAAGTTGGAACCCTACTATTCAGGGGGAGTTTCTGGGACATCTCTTCAAGGGGCGAGAAGCAATAAAGAGAATGACGACAATTTATTTGAATTAGAGAAAAATAGAAGGATACCTGAAAATTTCTCGGAGAAAATAGGACAAAAAGATATGATGCTACAGGATGATATAAATTTAGAATTGAGTACAGACCAGAGTGTTCTAAGCAATAATCCCCCTCGATCTTCAGAGATGCCTACGTCTATATCATCAACCGAAGAATCAACCCAGAATGTTCTTCCTCAGGCAAACCCAAACATTATTCTTGATGAAACTAACGAAATTCTTGTCCTTGTAGAAAATACAGAAAACAAATACCCGCAGAGATCGAATAGAGGAGTCCCGAGAAAACAATATGAACCTAATCTAGAAACCAAGATGAAATACCCAATCAGTAATTATGTTTCTTCCCATAGGTTGTTAGAATCGTATGCATTCTCTGTTAATCAATTATCCACTATATTTATTCCTAGTAATGTACAAGAGGCATTAGCAGATCCAAAATTGACTAAGGTGATGAACGAAAAAATAGAGGCACTATAGAGAAATAACACTTGGGAGCTGTGTGCACTACCCAAAGAGAAGAACACCATTGGTTGCAAATGGGTGTTCACAGTCAAACTCAAAGAAGATGGTTGTATTGACGGGTATAGAGCAAGGTTGGTTGCGAAGGGGTATACACAGAAATATGGAGTAGATTATCAAGAGACCTTTGCCCCGGTTGCAAAGATCAATATTATATGTATTCTCATATCTCTAGCAAGTGAATCGAGACTGGGTCTTGCAATAGTTTGATATCAAGAATACCTTCCTCAATAGAGACCTTGAAAAAGAAGTGTACATAGAGCTACCACCTAGAGCTAAACACAAGTCCTTGACTGAGGTTTGCAAATTGAAGAAGGCATTATGTGGTCTTAAACACTCACCCCAGGCTTGGTTCGAAAGGCTCCGTCTATAATGAAGGAATTTGGCTATAAACAAAACAACTTGGATCACACCTTGTTTATAAAACACAAAGAAGGCAGAATTATGACATTAATTGTGTATATGGATGATATGGTTCCAACAGAAGATGACCCAGAGAAAAGAATAGCACTATAATAGTTTCTGGCATCCAAATTTGAAATGAAAGATCTTAGACAACTAAAGTATTTCTTAGGAATTGAGATCTCGAGGTCAAAAATAGAGATATGTCTATCACAAAGAAAATATGTGCTAGACTTGTTAGCAGAAACCGGAATGCTGGCATGCAAACTTGTTGACACACCTATGGAGATGAATCACAAGCGTGGGGAATTGGAAAACCAGACGCCAACAAATAAAGGGCGTTATCAGTGGTTAGTGGGGAGACTGATATATTTATCTCATACTACACCAGACATAACCTATGCAGTGAGTGTGGTGAGCCATTTCATGCACTCACCAAGAGAAGAACACATGGAAGCAGAATATCAAATCTTAAGATACTTGAAGAGTGCACCAAGGAAAGGACTACTTTTTTTTTCAAAAAAGGAAGTTCATGAGATTAAAGGGTATACAGACTCAGATTGAGCAGGAAATCACATTGATAGAAGATCAACATCAAGTTACTTTACTTTTGTCGAAGGTAATCTTGTCACATGGAGAAGTAAAAAGCAGAAAGTAGTCACTAGATCAAGTGCAGAGACAGAATACCGAGGTATGATTCATGGGGTGTGCGAGTTACTATGGATTAAACATGTATAATAAGACTTAGAAATTGATTATGGAACACTTATGGACCTACACTGTGATAATAAGGCAGCTATTGAAATTGCACACAATCTAGTGCAATATGATCGTACCAAACACGTTGAAGTCGATCAACACTTCATTAAGGAGAATCTTGATCGAAAAATTATACAATTATTGTTTGTTAGGTCTGAAGATCAACTGGATGATATGCTCACAAAGGCAGTCTCAAAAAGAGTGTTTTATGACGCACTTAGCAAGTTGGGCATGATAAATATCTACTCACCAACTTGAGGGAGAGTGTAAAATAAATAGAGTTGTTATTCTTGTATTTAACTAAAAATAAAAATTGTTATAGTAAGTACCAAAAGATAGATTGTATTATAGCTAAAATTACATTGTACATTTTCCTATTCAAATACTATTGTAACAGCATTGAATCAATTAAATATATAGAAATTATCCGAATTCAAATTCTTACACTGATCAACAAACATATTTGTCAAAAAATAGCTAAAAAATTAGTTTATCAAATTCATAAACATTATTGGGGCATTAGTTAAACCAAAAGGCATCAATAGAAATTAAAAATAACCATAACAGGTTCTAAAAGAATTTTTAAACACAACTGCCTCTCTTATTTACAAAAACACAACCAGGTTATTGGGGTGGGATCATGATACCTCAAACTTTCACAAATTTGTAGGTTGGTTTAAAAAAATTCAAAATATTGCAAATGCAATCTAAAGCTTTATACTTTTTGTATCTAAAAAATTGTCTATTATTCCGCAACTAGCTTGAGCTTATTTTATTTTCAAACATATCTTAATATAATTCTATATTGGCACTCCCAGTCCAAAAATCTTATTTTCCCCAACATTTCCTCGCGGATCTGTTTTGTTTCCCATGCAGAACAAACAAGGGCATCTATGATAACGTTCCCTTAACGATTCGTTTTCTTACTTCTACGTGCGTACAAAGCACAGTTTCATAATAAGTTGATTTAAATTTTAAAATGATATACGTAAAACGTCACTAACATATGTGTTTTACCCCAAGCAATTGCCCCCTCGACATAAAATTTACACTAAAAGGTATTTTATTAATAAAAGTATATGGGCATGTAAATTTTTATTAATTATTATATTAGTAGCTATATAATTTAAATTTAAATTTAAAATTATAAGAAGATCAAACCTTTTAATCTTAATTTTTTTTATTACTAGATCATGTAATGGATGATTTATTTTATTTCTTTTTCATTCTCCACAAACTCGTTTTCAAAGTGTCATATCGTGATATATATTTTAGTGCCCACCAACCTCTACAGGCCATAGACGTGCGCAGTGGACAGTTTAACACACTTGAACATCTTGAAAAGAAAGAGAGAGAAACCCTTCTTAAGTTGAATTTGAATTTTATAATCAATTCTTTGGCAGTGGACAACATAAAATAAATATTTTTTCGATAAAGAACTAATTTAACCGTGGCGCTCCATTTATAAATAAGAAACTGCTGGTCCAACACGAGTAAGCCAACAGGCTTTAAAGAACTTTCCAGGGTGAAAAACATTCATGCCATGATACGAGAGGTTTGGACCATGTCAAGCTTTTTAGTATTGGAACCGTACGCACTCCCTTGTTGACCCCTTTTTAATTTGTGCAAGTAATTTTAATTTTTTTTATTAACATTTTCTAATTTTCTACGAGTTTAGATTTACAGCTGTGTTGAAAATTATGCATAAGATTTTCTAGTTGTACCTCGCTAAATCCCAAACCTAGTTGGTTTCCCTGTTAAACATGGTCCTGCTTGAAAAAAAATGTATAGTTTGAAATTTAACCGGTCGAAGTTGATGACATATTATGATTTCCATCCGGGAAAATATTTTCAATTCTGATCTACGATGAGGTTCATTTAATTTATGTGCAGTATTTAAAAGCGATGTCAGGGAGAAGTTTTGAGAAGTAGAGTCAATTAATAAACAAATCTTACAAGAAAAAAACTAAAGTGTGCTGAAGAAAGATTGAAAAGGAAAAGGCCTATGAGTAAAAATAATAAAGTATATATGAGTAAGGGTAATGGAAAATTGACCCAATAATTTATAATTAGAACATAAGCCCAATCTATGGTGATTAATAACAGTACAAAAACTATATGCATAGATCACCAATATATGGAAACGATGGGGAATGTAAAGAAACATTATATAGTTTTGTAGGAGATGACAATAATAAATATGTTAAATAGCACACCACCAATTCTTTCTTTTATAGTGGTAGACCACCAATTCTTTCTTTTATAGTGGTAGATACCATATTTATAGAGAATAAAAGCATGGATGGTGTTGGCTAGAATAAAGCAAACCAGGGGGCTGATAAGGATGCCATCATGGTTTAAAATAAATAAGCTCTTAACAAGAAAGGTTGTCTTCATGATGGGGAAAATTGGATGTTGTGGTTTTTACCTTATTAAAAAAATTTATGAAGGTTTTGTATTAGATTTATAAAGGGGTTGGGAATACAGGATTTGTTTTTCATTATGAATTATTACAAGAGGTTGCACAACTTTGATATTATAACAGTAGGTGAACCACTGGTAAGTGGTGATGCTATTTATAAATTTAAGACCGAAATAAAATTTAGTGATGGTTTTAGGGTGGAAGATCAAGGTAAGTTAAGTGGATTATGGATTTTATGGAATAAAAAAAACATAGACAAACAAGTTTTACATTCATCTAAACATTGTTTTCATTTTATAGTAGATGATAAAAAAAAGGTCTTCGTGATTACGTACAGTTATCTATGTGAATCTCAAAGATAAATAAAAAAAAAAAAAGGAATATTTTAAGAAGGTTAATAAAATATCAAAGTTTGTATTGTCAGCTTGGATAATAGTTAGAGATTTTAATGAAATTATGTTATCTTCTTAAAAATAGAAGAGGCACAAATTGTTATGAGGAAATGTCTACAATTTAAAAAATGTACACAAAAGTATGGATTAATTGATATTCATAGATTTGGTCCAAAATTTACCTGGAGGATTTAAGAAAGTAGATGATACAATAAAGTATTTAAAAGATATGAACGTGAGTGTAGAATTCATTCTTAGAGACTTTGATTCTTATAAACTTGAATCAGTATGTTGTTTAGAGTTAAGTTAGATCACTACCCAATTCTTGAAGGGATTGGTAGCATGCTATATTAGAGATAAAAATATAGCCAAACATTTAGGTTCAAAGCTGCATATCTCGCTCATGGGAAATTTACAAAATTTATATATGGTAATTAGAGTAGTAAAAAAAATCTTGATACATACACTTAGGGAGATGATAGGAAAATTAAAAAAAAAATGAAATAAACATGTATTTAAGGATATTTTTCTACATTCAAGGATGGTGTTAGTTAGATTAAGAGAGATTCAAAGATCCTTGAATAATGAAGTTAATTAGAATTTATAGAGGCTAGAAAAACAGTTAATAGAGAAAAATAATTGTTTTCTATCTTATGATGAAATTTTATGGTATAAAAAATCTAGATGTCAATGAATCTCTTTCAAAGATTGAGACTCATCATATTTCCATATAAAGACAATAATTATGAGGTAAGAAATAAAACCAAAGCTATTATAGGTGATAATAGACAACGGATTTAGGATGATAATTTGTTAAATAAATGGTTGTTGATATTTATCAAAGATTTTACAGTAGAGAAAATGATGCTTTAACATATGTCTAACTTTATAAAGCCTTTTTATTGGTCAGTCAGGGTTTATATATAATGTGTTAGCTCTAATCATTGATAAGAAAGTAAAAAAAAAAAAGTAGTGTTTGACATAAAGCCTTACAGAACACCTGGATTAGATGATTATCAATCTATTATTTTATATTAGTCATAATAGAAATGATTAGGAAAGTTTGTTTGCAAGTTTATAAAGGATGTAGTTAAAAGCAAGACTAATGCTCAAGAGATTAGTCAGACATATTTGGCGTTGATCCCAAAATTATCTAAATAACAATATATTCACCAATTTAGACCTATTAGGATGTGTAATGTGATATTCAAAGTTATGATAAAGGTTTTAGTAAATAGATTGAAATTGATGATGTTATATTTAATTTCACAATTCTAAAAAATATTATACAACATGACATATTATTGATAATATAGTTATAACTCAAGAGACTATCTGAAATAAAAGGAATACAAAGAGGCTACATGGAAATCAGGATGGGACTTTTTAAGGATATATTGAAAGATGTTGATTTATCATAACAATTTTACGTATTGAGAAGCTTTAAGCTTACTAAAAGGATAAGACAGGGGGACCCTCTCTCACCTTATATTTTTGTTCTTTACCTATAATAGTTATCCTAGTTGATAAGTAAAGTAGTTAAGGATAAATTATAAAAGTTTTCAGAGTTAGCAAAAATGGGCATGTGATTTATCATTTATATTTTGCATATGACATGTTATTTACTAAAGTTGCTAAAGTACAACTTTAAAAGGTATTGTATTGTTTAAATGTTGTTTAGTGTCTCGTCAAGCTAAAAAACGAATATAAGGTTTTATTAAATCAAATGACATTGAATATCTTAGGGCCACATTACTATACCAAAGAAGAATTAAACAATCATATGGTTTATGTTTTATTTTGTATTTGAGATTGATTGGGTATATGTTACCTTGGTTAATTTTATTTTCTTAGGGCCTTTTGGTCCTAATTATAACCCAAAAAAATAAAAAGAAATAGACCAAACTAAAAACAAAAGATAAACAACAATGTTTATCTTAGATTCATGCAACAAAAAAAAATTATTGTCCACATGTTATCCATTGACTTTGGTCCCTTTAATTTTAGGATTTGAAGTTTCAATTTAAAATTTTATTTTCTTCATATTTCATTCATTATATGAAGTGATTCGTTGACCATATTTTGATCAATAAAAAATAATAATAATAGAAAGTGTTATTTTTTTTCACAACCTTTTATATTGATTTTCCCCCATTAAAATTTAGTCAAAATACATTGTAATCAAATACTTAAAATCATATTTAAGACTTTATTATATTAAATGCATTTAATTTGGCACTTATTTTCAGATAAAAATAGAATGTCAAATAGAGTCTCACTCAAGTTACAATTTAACTTTTTAGGTCAAACAAAGTTTAATCGAGCCAACTTCTACCTAGTTCAACATGAAACCTGGTAGGGCCATGTAAGCACCGGGAAATAAATGTAAGTGTTAAATTAAATAAATAAATTAAAAGAGAAATAAAATAAGTTGAGGGGAGAGTGAAATTGAAATAAATATAAAGATTATGATTTAAATTATAAGAAGAGAACATGCGGGGTAAAAAGAAACATTTAAAGGGGGGGCTTAGTGCAATAAGAGAAATTGAGGAGTATAAATACCCCTCTTGTCTCTCATTTCCAGAAAAAAGGAGGGGAAGAAAGGAAGGAAGATTTTGATATTGTCTTACCCAAATTAAAGAAGAATTTTGAAGCGAATGTGAGATTAAGGGTTACCAAAACATTCAAACACTAAAAAAACTCAAAGATTTGGAGTATTATTGGAAGGAGAAAGTGGAGGAAAAGGAGTGTTTGGGCTGCAGCAGTAGGAAGAGAAAGAGGAGAGGAGGATATTGTGATTTCACAAGCTATTAGGATCTTGAATCCTTCTTGGTAAAGTGTTTCTATATGCATCTAAAAGATTCGTGACTTTATGGTTAAATTGCATTATTTTTTTTATGAATTTTGGATTAGGGTTCTTGAAAATTTTTGGGGGAAATGTGGAATTGTGTGAAATTGATGAATGTGGCATTAAATAGGGTGAAATGAGAGTTAATTGGCAAGACAAATGGAAAGGAAAAAGGGGGAGCCCTAGGAAAGGCCATGGTTGGCCATTGAGGACAGAAATTAGGAGAGAAAGATTATGTGTTTTGTAAAATAATTATTGTATATGTTGTGTTGCATGTGAATGGTTGTGTAATGAATGATTGAGCATGAAAAGAATGAGGGAAGTCTTGTTTTCCAAGGCCAACTTTCGGCCAAATGCATGTGTTGCATAAGTGAATAACTTGACAGATTAATCTCTTGATTTTCGGAGAGAATTTGAGTGGGAAAATAAGGGAATTAGGGTTGGGTTCCTTTACAGGAGTTGTAGTTATGGATGTCTACTATCCAAGGAAACTTGTTTCATTTAATTTGGAATTTTATAACTCTAGTTAAGGGTCACCTAACGTGACTGTGCAGGGCAGGCTCTGCAGAACAGCAGGTCTGTCACATTCGTGATGCATTTCATGAATTTTGGGGACAGAACTGGGTTTTCTCCCCTTCATAAGAGTTGTATCCCTATATGTTAGCTTTCTAACAAGATAAAGTTTGTACAAAACAGACCTCTACAACTCCTTTTATAGTGAAAACTCTAGGAAGAGGTCAAAATCCGACCTCTGCTGAAAGCTTTGAGAAAAAGGGGGGAAAGAGGGGGAGGTCGCGAAACGATGAAGTGAGATGCATTAAAGGAAAAGAAACAAGTTATGTTTGAAAATGGGTTTTTATAATGATATTTTTTTTATTGACAAAAGTTATAAAAGAATAACAAATGTAAAGGCATATTGAATTGTTTCGATGTGGTTGTTATGAAGAGTATCGGTGGTTGGAAATGATTTACGAGAATTTCCTGTAATTGCAGGAGGGAACAAAATTGTGGTGCAACAGCAGCAACAAGGGACCACGAGCAGAGCATCCACAGCAGGTAGGTGATTCATGCCTATGTTTCTAATTTAATTTTCATAGTGGAAATGTGTGATTTATGCTTAAAGTCTTGGTGGAAGTTTGAGAAGATATGATGTATCAATAAGAATATTTAAGGCTTGTGTATCATGAAAGTTTGGAAAAGTCACGAACAAAACATGGCGATAGCTAACATACATTCAGTGTATGTTAGGATCCCGGATAAGGGGATCACCATGAATAACTGTCATACATTCAGTGTATGCCAGGATCCCGGGTAAAGGGATCGGTATAAAAGGCTAACATACATTCAGTGTATGTTAGGATCCCGGATAAGGGGATCACCATGAATAACTGTCATACATTCAGTGTATGCCAGGATCCCGGGTAAAGGGATCGGTATAAAAGGCTAACATACATTCAGTGTATGTTAGGATCCCGGATAAGGGGATCACCATGAATAACTGTCATACATTCAGTGTATGCCAGGATCCCGGGTAAAGGGATTGGTATCAAAGGCTGACATACATTTAGTGTATGTTAGGATTCCGGATAATGGGATCATCATGAATAACTGTCGTACATTCAGTGTATGTCAGGATCCCGGGTAAAGGGATCGGTATAAATGGCTAACATACATTTAATGTATGTTAGGATCCCGGATAAAGAGAAAATAGTTTGACTTTCGAATAGCTATGTTGATTATTTCAATTATATATGATGGCATATCGTGGGTTTAATAGCTTTAATATGATTTCTTCTAGAATTTCTTAATGAGATAATCTTGTATTTCTATTTCAGGTCCATCATCTTCACGTCAGGAGTAAAGCTATCATTTCTTAGTTTTTTTGTATCCAATAGTAGCTTGTATAAAGTAAATGTGGCAAACTAAATGTATGTTCACCCTTTTTAGAAAATATTGGAATGTAAGAAAATTAACTTGTTTGTCGTATTTTATTAAATGTGACTAGATTTATATCAACTCTAGTGTAAATGGTTGAATGATGTTAAATGTATGGTTTATTAATAATGGTTGCGATGAGGATGATGTTTAAGGTTTTGTAGACCCAGGATGAATGGGTCAAGATTGAATTAAGGGTTATGTTATTACCCATCTGTTACTGTTTCGGACCTGTTATTGTTTCGGGACACGTTCTGTTTTGAGACATGTTATTGTCTCGGGATCTGTTACTGTTTTGGATCTGTTATTGTTTGGAGACATGTTACTGTTTTGAGACTTGTTATTATTTGAGAACATGTTATTGTCTCGGGACCTGTTACTGTTTTGAGACCTGTTACTGTTTAGGGTCATGTTACTGTTTGCTTGTGATTGAGAAAAAAAAATTATTACTTGGTTGTCCCCAAGAGTAGGGGGTGTTACAGGCCAAGTCTAGGGACAAAGAGTTATAGGTTGACTTATCAAGTCGGTTTATATTTAATTTTACTATAAACAAGGACGATATTCCATGGAAAATGGACTGATTTTTTTTTTAAGTTTGTGACCATGAATGCTCAATAAAAATATAGTTTATATTTTGTTATTTTTTATTCTAATTTTTTTAAACTTATTTTTTTCATATATAAAATAGAGAGAAATGATTTTCAATATGATTTTTTAGTGACACTTAATTTTAATATCATGTTAAAAAAATTTTATATCGGAAAACAATGTTTCGAATAAAAATATTTATTTATTTGATATATATATATATATATATATATAATTTTTTATTTATTTTATTAAGAGCATACATCAATTTTTCAATTTACATTTTTTTTTTATGATACCAACGAAGCATTAACAATACCTGTCTTTTTTTAAAATAAAAAAACTGATGTTACCCGCAAAGTAGAGGAATCTAATCGGGGTCACCCGCCTTTCCCAATTGTTCACCTCTTCTAGTATATTTTCCATCTTGCAATGATAAATGCACGTGAAATGGAATTATGGTGGTGTTAATATTCAGCCACCCACCTCATTTTATAGCTCTATGCGATGTTGCTACATTTTATTAGTGTTGTTAATTTTGTTTTATTTTGGCTATAAAAAAATAGGATAAAATAATACAGTTTTTTTTTTTATATGCCAAATATTTTAGTTTTGTTCTGTTCATTTTGTTTCGGGTAAATAGTATTTTTTAAAATAATAAATAATTTTACAATATCAATCATATATTTTAATTCGATCGTTAGATTGAGATGAATTTTTACGATGAGTCTCTTGACATTTATATATATTATGTTAAAATTTCAGACCAATCAAAGAATACAATAACCTTGCAAAATTGATGATATTCTCATATTCATAATTTTATTTAGAAAATTTATTTTATACGTACCGAAACTCTACATTTGGTGGGTCCTCATATAAGGCATATAATTCATGATAGTGGGTATTTTATTGCTGAAGGCGAAACACCTCGCACCTAATCCATGTTCTACGAGCAAATTGTTGAAAGAAACAACAGTACTCCCGTGTAAGAAAATGCTGGGTATAAAGCATCAAATATTCGAACCAGATAAAAAGAAAAACTAAAAAACAAAGAACTACATGACTATCATACAATCATGTAGCAGAGCAGATGACAACAGAGAACTCGAAGAAAGTGAACCCTAATTCCATTTTTGGTTCTTCCACCTGCGAGCCAACTCGGATAGAGATCCATCTTCAGTACTGAGCACCCTGGCTGCTGCCTCTTTCAGGTCCTTCATTCTATTGCGGACCCTCTTCCCCTCCTCGCCCTCCATTAGACCTCTCACAACATTTGCAATCTCCTCTCTTCCGATGAGGCCATTCTCGCTGGCCTTTGGTCGGAGGGCCACTTTAATATCCTGAGTTAACATCCATGCATTCATTTTCTGCTCGGCGTAGAGTGGCCACACGATTAACGGCACACCATTCACAACACTTTCAAGGGTGGAATTCCAGCCACAGTGAGTTAAGAACCCTCCCGTCGACCCGTGACTCAGCACCTGCGGTTGCGGCGCCCATGACGGCACCACCAGACCCCTCCCCTTGGTCCTCTCCGGAAAACCTTTTGGTAGGAAATTGAAAGGGTCTTCGTGACTGTCCACAGAAAAAAATGTGGCGTTAGAGACTGCATCATTTGGGCTCCTCGCAACCCATAAAAATCTCTGCTCACTCATTTCCAGACCCAGAGCCAACTCAGTTATCTGATCCAGAGACAGCGTCCCGCCACTCCCAAATGAAACAAACAACACCGAGCCGTGTGGCTGATCATCTAGCCACTTCAAACACTCAGACCCTTCAACCCCAGTACTGGAATCCATATTCACGAGTGGTCCAACGGGGTAGACGGCTGGTTTACCAGCTTCTACCTCTCGCAAAGCCTGTATAGCCCCCTTTTCCAAGTCCGTGAAGCTATTCACCATCACACCCTCCGCCAGTCTATACCTCTTTGTATGGTAGAGAAGCCATTTATAGGCGTCATTCTTTCTGTCCTGAGCCGGGTCAAGCAACTCTCCCCCGTGAATCGGTAAGCACCCGGGTATTTTCACGGGTTCCTTCATCTCTCTGTACTCGCAAGAAACCATCTCATCAAGCTTTGGCAAATGAAAGAATAAAGACAGGGCCATGGCCGTAGAAGGAAAGAAAATGTAAGGAGAGACATTGAATTCTCTTGCGACGTCAAATGCATCGGTCCCAAAAAGATCAACAACTAAGGCCACGACCCTGTTACCTCTATCAGCTAGAGACCTGAAAACATCACGCAGAGAAGGAAGTGACCTGGCGACTGTAAGGCTGATTGTGGTTTCAATCTTGACATCTTCAGGGAGATCACTTAAATTAACTGGGGGGAGAAACACGGAGCGAATTGTGCTAGGCAGTGATCCAAGAACTGATCTTTGTGCCTTAGAGGGAGAGCCGTCTGTTGGGATAACGAAAGTGATTGAAAAGCTGTGTTGGTGAACGAGTCTCTTGGCTAACTCAGCTAGAGGGATGAGATGACCCATCCCCGGACTCGGTAGAATCGCTACATGGGCTTGTGAGTCTGGTTGTGCCATTGATAGCAGGGGAAAAGCTTGGCTTAAGTTTGCTGCTAGTAGCTTGTAGGTGTGTTATAGGTATGAAGCACATAAGAGGAAGGAATTATATAAGAGGATTTGGTTACGTATATATTTAATAATATCTATTTTATTTTATTTCGGCGTGTAATTGTCAATTGTGGTCGTGTGATGAATTAATTAGGAGACGATTGTTTGTTTGGTGGTAAACTGTGGAATTAATGATTGGAGTATAATTTCTTTTCTTTATTTGAGAGTCATGGCCAACTCTTGAAAAGGGAAAGGAATCTCTCTCTGTCATAATTTTCTTTTCTTTTTTTTTGCTTCTAGATGGTTGGAGTTTTTCTGGATGGGTATGCTCTCTCTGACACACTTCCTGTACATGAGTGGTGATGATGTCATTTCCGACGTAAGGCTTATGTTATCAACTTACCCAGGAATAAGAAGTATCCCGCCATTTGACTTTAAAAAAAAATCATTTGGATTTTGTTTGGATGCAATCTTTTTCCTTTTCTTTTTAAAAACATTTTAATATCCCATTCTTCAACTATATGAATAATCTCAATTTTATCATCAAATAATCTTTAATTCAATTTTTTAATTTTTTGAAAAATTAAAATTGCATCTATTTTAAGACTTCTCATTTAAATTATATTTGTTTTTGGTAAAAAAAATGATATCATTTAATATTTCATTCTTCAACTATATGAATAATTCTAAATTTATAATTAGATAATGTTTTTAAAATTATAATTTTCATCTATTTTAAGATTTTTCATTTAAATTGCATTTTTTTGTGAGAAAATTATATCATTTCATAAAAACACTTGACATTTTTTTATTGAGTTAATTTAATAAAATTATTTATTCAAAAATTAAAATGATTTGGTGATAAATTGATAAAAATAGATTCGATACAAAAATGAGATCACTACATTAATTTAATAGTATATTTAAAGTTTGCTCTATTTTTTAGCATCATCATTATTTTTAAATGGATTTTCATCTATCAGCATTAAATATTAGTACATGATGTATGATTTGTTTGTAAAATAAAAGTACTTTTCCACTATTTTATGAAAAGTTTCTTGATCGAATTTACTTGTTTAAAAATTTCAATCATTTGATTTATGGAACTAATTACTAATTGTTGATTTGTTCAATGCATGGAATTTATTAGAAGTTAAAAGGAATATTGAGTGCATTACTTTTATATTTTATATATATATTAACATATTTTACCTACTAAGTTACCATTAGAGTTTTATATTTGTTGATGATTTTGGTGGTCGTTACTAAAAAAAAAATTTAATGCTATCAAAATATTTTTATATTAAAAAACATTAAACAAAAAATTAACTTGATGAACACATTTAATATTATTAATTTAATTGTGAAAGTTATTTATAAATGTTTATAAATATTAAAAAAAAGGTTACAGATGGAGGTGAATGTATAAAAAAAACCTCGTGTAGATCTATAAGAGGAAAGATAATGACTAGACATGTATAATATCATCTCCTCTCATTATTGTCTTTTTTGCTCTTTATACTTTACCTTCATGTTGACCCTTAAAGCACGAATTCATTGTTCAACTAACTCTTCAACATCTTATGATGGTTAATCTACATTATAGTATAGGGTGTCTATAGTTGAAATACTACATCCCAATCTTATATAATAGGTTGTAGTCATAGAGATATCATAAACATGATTCTTATTGAGTCCACCAATTGCTTCAGCCTAAAACAATAAGTTCAAATTATTTTTCCAATAGGTAAAAGGGTTTTCTCCATGTTTGGCATGCATGCCAACATTGTATTGTTTCTACATAACAAAATAAACAAGTTAAGAATATAGATAAAAAAAAATATTAGTCTAGATAATATATAAAAGGTTTAAAATTTTACTTGCAATAAATATCTCATCTCGACTACCCATTATTTGTTTCACCTTTTTGTATATTTTTTTTGTTTATATGTTTCCATATATAACTCCATTTGAGTTGGCTCACACTCGAGTTGTGTAGTTTGTAAAATAAATCACTAGTTAAATTTTATCATAAATAATAACTATAATTGTTTTTTAAAAAAGCTTAAAATCAAAACAAGCTTTCATACCACACGGTTTGTCTAGTTAGTAAAAGGAAACAACCCATTAGTATGCTTGCTAATTGAACTATGGGTGTTATTATTGTTTTTGTTTGATAACCCACTCTATGAATGTCAAATATAATGAAACACGTGAATCTAAAATACTCAAAACAAAACAAATTATAACAATCCATTAAGAACACGAGATTTAGGAACTTTGGCATCATAAGATCCTATTTTCACATCAATAGTTACCTTTTTCTTTTTTTTTAAAAAAAAAGATGAAGTCTAAAAGTATTAGCTAGTAAACCAACAATGTCTACTACCTTTTCTTCATCAATGTGAAACAAAATTTTTGAAAGAATGAAAATGTGTAGTTTTGTGTCTCTTGAACAAACACTTTCTATGAACCTATGACTTGTATTACTATAAAAATTTGAAATTCCAACATAGAATTTTGAGTTTCTTAACTTGTGTTGTTATAACCAACCTTACTCATACCATAATCATACTTGAGGGTAAACACTTGTGTAATGACCACTAACTTATTAAAATTAGTGCCCACATTACATAGTGGTTGATCAAAATCTTTTAAGATTCTAAATAAAATTAATTGTATCTACATTTGATTTCTTATCTGCATGTGAACCTTTACTTGAATAACCATAATTTATAATCATTGCATCCATCACTATACTCCTATAATGATTACTAATATCATCTACAACTATAATGATAGAATTAGATCTTAAGCCAACAATTATTTCTAACATGGTCTTGTAAGGAACTTAGGATTCTTCATGTGTAAACCAACAAATATTTCTCAACGAACCATTTTTTTGAAGACGCATCATCACAACATTTGATTCGTGAAACTTTTTGTTCTTACACTTCACACGTCAGTCTCTAATTTTTCCTTCACTAGTATTCTTTGAATTTAAAAGTGCAAAATTAATAAACTCTTAACCCCTTTACAATAATCTTTTCTATAAAACTCTTGAGATGAATCTCAATGCATCCAAGTACGATTATTCATTACTTAGAAAACTTATATAGAAATATTTTTTAATAATATAATAATCAATTCAAAATTCAACTTTGGTAATTAAAAATGAATTCACAATCTAGTAACCATTTATTATTTTTGTAGAATGATGTGTGAAAAATATTAACTAAACAAATACAATTAACAATGAGCTGGGATTTTGCAGTGTGATGTAGGTTCCAATGCAAATAAGATTTGGTAAATAAACTTCTAGTATGATTCAGTGGTAAAAATTTAAGATTAAAATATTTATTTTCCATATAATTTCATATTAGAACTCTAAGATTTCTAATATGATAGTTATTAGGCATACATGATTATTAAATGCAAGACTCATGAAATTAGTCAAGTTACACGCAAGGTAACCAAACATCCATCTAAATAAAAAAAGATTTGGTAAATTGGTTGTCTTCCCGTGTCTCCATCCTTGTTTCTAAAATAAGGGTTTTTGCTTGATGAAATGAGCTTGATCAGATTCGGTTTGCTATGGTTCGTGGTGTAATGTAGGTCATAAATATAGTTACTTTTTACATAAAATTATGAATAATAAAGCACATTTCATTTTTTCCTTTCAATTCAATCACCTTCTCCCTTTTTTTTTCTTTTCCATTTTCCTTCTTAAATTTTAATTTAATTTTTTTTTGTCAATTTTATCCTTAGATTTTAATAGTTATACAAGTCGATTTTAGATTGGTCAAGTCAACTAGATCATATCAGAGCAACCCCCACATAGTTTAATTTTAAACACGGGCTAAGTAAAGAGATTGGGTAACAGATTTTTCCTTGTCAATCTCATCATTATTCTCTCTAAATTATTCCTTAGATATCTTTCATATTAGCTATCCAAGTTGCTTTTGAGTTGTCCAAGTTGATAGAGTCATATTAGAGCAACTCTCACAAGTTTTAATTTTAGACTCGGACTAGGCAAGCATTAGGGTGAAAGGTTAGTTTACATAAATTTCATCATAAATATTTTTTTACTAGTCAATCGAGATGAATTTGGATGGACTAAGTCATTTGGGTTACGTAAAGGGAAACTCTTTCATGATTTAATTTTAAAATAAAGTTAAACAAGAAGTTAAATTAAGAAGTTTTAAGGTTGAGCCATAGAGTCTAATTTAATAAAAATATCAAATAATGTTTTATAACTTGAATATTTGTAATTAAGTTTTTTTTAAAAAGAATTAATCTAATTTGCGATACAACGAGAGGATGTAAACTAGTGACATGCTATAATTATTTAACTAGATTACTATGTTGTATAACATGACAAAACACATTAAACAGCGTGACACTAACCTTTTCATGTTATGCTGTGAATCGACTTATTTTTATAAATATTGTACTATAATAACTAAAAAACACATAAAAAATGAAATTGTTTTTTGAAGTTGAGTTATTTTTATTTGATTGTTTTTTTACTTAAAAATATCTCTCCTTTCTATACATACATACATACATAAAAAATACCATTCACTTCAAATGAAGATATTATAGCATTGGATACGAGGTGAAGATTATGGTAAATATGCATCATTGGTGATTTTGCATAAGAAAATTAAAATAAAGATGAGTTTGGTTTTTATTTTATTTAAAAAAAAAAACTTAATAAAAAACAAATACATGTATAAAAACAAATCTTAGTGATTTTTTTTTTAATTGACCATGAATTTTATTCTATCTTCTTCTTATATCTATTTTTTATTTATTTAAAGTAGGCTCAAAATAAATAATAAAATGTCGAACACCATAAAATTTCCCACCGTGACACGTGGTTTCCTGTTTTCGTCTTTCACCTCTTTTGTTTTATTGCAGAGCGATGTCTAGCAATCTTGCTTCTCGTAGTACTTTCTTTAAAAAAACAATTCTTGTAGGGATTGGGCTTATGTGCCCTTAGGACAAGATCCAGTCCATCTGTGGAATTATCAGAAGATACACATGTAATTTGAAAATTAGCCCACAAGATTCCTTCAGGTATAATCCAGCCCAAATATTAACTGGTGTTATTAGTACTTGGTGATCACTAGCTCGGAGCTCCGCTTCATTTCTGTTTGACTTGATTGCCCTGAGGGCGGAGCCTGAGAATGGAGTAGAAACTGAAAATCGGAAGAAATGATGTAAACTGAAAATGGAGTCTGCTGGAGGGGCTAGCCAGCGGCAATCTGGGGTGGCATCCTGGATACTTTTTTCGTGTTAACATCCTCGTTAAGAATGTAAGGCTTTCCTTTTTATCTCTACACTTAATTTCCCCCCTTTTCGATCTAAGCTTAAATAAGATCTATTCTCTTTGAGATTTTACTATTTAGATTTGATTATCTTAATGAAATATGATGAATTGAAAATTGATGTTTTTCTTTTATGTTGGGATTTGTATGTGGTGTTTTTCTTTTTAATGGAAAATTGATTGGCAGCAAAGTAAAGGGGGAAATATGATGAATTTAACTTCATCGCTTATATTCTTAGGAAAAAAACACATTCTTACTGTAATCGAATCCGACCATCAACATTATTATGACCAGAGTGCAGAAATCTTAATGAAATACTTATCGTCTTTTTGCAAAATAAAAGTATTCCTTTCGAGTAGTTCCATCAGATGACACTACAAGAATATTCCAGGTCTCACTCCCACCCCTTCGATCAAATCTAGTGTTTCTTGCAATTATGCTTCCGTTCTAATGTAATTCTGTTTTCATTTTTCAGACTTCTCTATTCTCTTAAAGTGTTAAAAGGAGTTGTTAGTCTTGTTCACTGTAATGGCGAAGCGTGGAACCAAATTGATTGGCTGGCATGGACTTCAAAACTGTCGGGTGCCTGTTGTGGTTACGTGTCTGGCTGTGATACTTGTATTGTTAATATTGTTGTTTTGCAACAATGGGAAAAGCCCTGATTCTTCTCTTGGATTTCCCATAAAAAAGTGGAATTCTTTTGAGTCAGTGCAATTTCACCCAACAGTAGAGTTGAGGAATGGAAAAGATGTGATATGGCAAATACCCAGTTTGCCGAAAGCAGTTCTCTTTGTGGCTCATGGATGCAATGGTGGAGCTGTTAACTTTTGGGACAGATCTTCAAGCTGCCCTAATTGCATTGGTCTGCCTGAGGAAAGGCTGCTTGTTCTTCATGCACTTGCTCGCAAATTTGCCGTGATCACAATTTCAAGCGCAGGGAGATGCTGGACATTGGGGGAGGAAAGAATAACTGTTAAGAATATAATACAATGGTGGGCACTGACACATAATCTTGAGTCACTTCCTCTTGTAGCTTTGGGGGCCTCTTCTGGTGGATACTTTGTCTCTGCACTCGCCACCAATTTGAGGTTTAGTAGCATAACAATTATGATTGCGGAAGGGGTGTTTGATCAAATGAATATCACAGTGAACTATCCACCTACGCTTTTTGTTCACATGCCTAAAGATTCATACAGGCAGCAGAAGATAAGTGAGTTTATAGAAGTTCTGAAGAACAAGGGCATTGATGCAGAAGAGGTTGAATGCATGGAGTTTCCTTTGTCACCAAGTTTCTTAGCTGATAGAATCCCAGGAATGAATCAAAATGTTTCTGCCAAGTTGTTTGAGCTATTTCAGGTCAAGAGTTTTGTTGATGGGAATGGATATATGAAGAAAGACGGGCGTGCAACGCGATGGAAAGAAGCTCTCCGTGAATGCGAGAACCTTGTGATGGATAAGAGTATGGTCCAACACGTGCAGGAGGAACTCAATCTTGCATTTGCTTACCATGAAATGACTAGCCTGCAGTCTGAGCAAATATTTAAATGGTTTGAATCTCATTTGAACTAATCAGCACTCTTTCTGGCAAGTCAGTTTCTTAAAATCCATATCTTAAAAATCAGAGCAAACAAAGCAGGATTCAACACCATCGACCTAATAGAATGGAAGGGAGGTGAAATGTGTTACGGATGACTGTAATCTTTGGTGGGAGTTTGTGTTTTTTTGACAATGGTTCTTCCAAAGCTGCTGAGGCTTGAGTTTTTAGTTGAATTAGTGATATGGGGATTTTGAATCAACATTTGAGTTACTGTCGCAGTTGATTTTTTATAACTCAAACGATAAGCTATTTTGGCATTAAGGGCCTGTTTGGCACAACTGTTGCTGTTGTGGTTGAGGTTGAAAAAAAAACAGTTTCATAAAAACTTCTTTTAGCTGCGGTTCAAAACTGAAAGTGAAGTGTTTGGTTAAAATTGTGGTTGAGTTTGAGGTTTAATGAAAAACAATTCGAGTGTTTGGTTATCATGCTTTTCATATTGCTGTCAACTTGTGAAATGACTTTAAAGAATACACATGTTTTTTTAATATTGTAGATTTAATTATCATAATAATAAAATGTAATTAATAATTCAAGTAAATTACCCACTCATTTTTATTCTCCCATCAAACTACTTGCAATTCCATCACGAACTAAATTCATACGATACGCCAAGGCTGTGGAGTAAAATGAAGTAAAACCGGTTATGATATTCAATTTTTGTTTTAAAACATGAGAAAGATGCAATATATTTTTTTACAAAAAATATGATAGGAAAAACCTTGAAATTCGACCATATGCATGAAAACAACACCTTTTATGTTTTTTTAATTTTTTAATTTTTTTAATAAAATAAAGCAAAAATAAAAAAAATCAGTGGGCTGATTATCCAGCCCTGATGGGCCGGACTGATAACCCAATGTGCATGGGATGGGCCTCCAGCCCACCTCCCTTATGCGTTTGGGCCCGGCACAAAGCCCGGCCCATTTCACGCAAGCCTGGCTTGCATGAACAGTGGAACGCAAAGTTATTGATCTCGTCCCGTTCCGACCGGAACGCCCCGTCCCGTTGCAAAATCCGGGACAAAACTGCGACGTTTTTGTCCCGGCTAGAATCCCGGCCTGTCCCGGAAAATCCGGCCGGAACGCCCCGGTTCCGTACCGGGCGTTCCGTTCCGGTACGGTCTAAAACGACGTCGTTTTGATAAGTAACAAAAAAAGAAGAAGAAGAAGCTGAACCAGAGCAGTAACAGAGTGAGATTCATTGTGAAGTAGCGAAGCATGCCTCTGTCAAGTATTTGCATGATCACCAGAGAGTTCTATCAATCAAAACCACTCATAATAGTAAAGAAATTGAAGTTTGTTTGTCCACAGATTTGGCAGCTTCTACTGCACTTATTGATTGTGATTTGATTGTGCCTCCATCGTGTTCGGCTAGGATTAAGGTACTGATAGATCTGGAGATGGAGGTTACGGAGGAAAATCGAAGGAGAGGAGTGGTTTTGAGTTTGTAGCAGTTGCCTCTCTACTCCTCTGCTCCAGATGCTCCTCTGCTCAAGACTCGCGGCTTCATCTTTCTTGCCATAAAGAGGCTCGATTTGTAGTGCCAGCAGTAACTCAACTCGGTCTTGTGTGGCGAGTCCACTCGATCAACTCGCTTCTGAATCATGTATGCAGATGAAGCAGCGAAAATCAGAAGAGAAAATGGTTGTTGGGTTGGTTGCGGCGTGGCTGAGAGAGGATAAGTAGAAACCCTAGGTTTATAGATTTTCTGTTTTGTGTGCTGGTGTCGTTTGTTTTTTGTATGTTGTCGTCTGTGTGCTGTGCCGTTTTATGTGTTCATGCTGCCGTTTAAATGAAAAAAAAAAAAATTCTTTGTAGGAATATGAGCAGAACAAGAGATGCTTTAGATCCCATTAGCCTTGACAACATTGATCTATTGAATGAATGGATTTGTGAAGAACCCGTTCTTCTTGATGGAGATGACATAAGTTGGGAGAGTATCGAAGCACCTTTCACTACTTTAAATTTAGATGATGAAGAGACATGTGTAAATGAGGAGAATGAGCTTGGTGGAGATGACCAGCTATTGGAATGTCTTGTTGACGACTTTCCTTATGTTCCACAGCCAGATCAAGATCCTTACTTTTATATTAATGATGTAGAGGATGTTTGATGTATTTTTCTTTTATTTTAGAACATTTTACTTTCATAATATTTTGGAATTTCAAAGATGTTTCTAATTTTGAGATTATGTTTGTATTGTATAATTTAAATTTCATTTATCTTGAATTTAAATTATACTTGTTAAATTAATATTTTATTTTTTTCATATATATAATTAAATAAAAATAAACAGTACAAAACCGGAACGGTACCCAGAACGGTACCGAAACCGGAACGTTCCGTTCCAAACACAAAACCGGAACGGTACCCGGGACGGGATCAATAACTATGGTGGAACGTGAATTATGTCCCACTGCATGCAGGCGACAAGGCGAAGAAGATGATGAATAATTAATTTTTCAAGTGTTATGAAAGGTATACTTGTTAGTACTGTTGGGTAGAGGAGGTCAAGGTGATGATTCCTGTTGTGGTGGCGTTGGAAATGGTGGTCTGTGGTGGCCGGAGGAGGCTTCCAAAGGTGATGGGGCTCACGTTGCAGCTGCTGCAACCGTGGTTGTTGCCTCGCTGGAGAGTGTGGTTAGGTTGCTAGTGTGTAGGGGAAGTTCACGGCGGTGATAAGGGTGATGTTGGGTGGCCTCTAACGGTGAAGAGAGAGAGAGCTCGACACGGCTGATTTTAGAGAGAGAGAGCACCTGCAAACCGAGAGAGAGAGAAGGAGCTGGTTGCCGAGGGGAATGAGGGATGATGGTGTGATTTTTGTGTGGTATTTCCTTGTTTTTCGCTTGTTTTTCTTTGCTAAAATTTCTATAAATTTCCCCAGAATTTCTCGTTTCTTCCCTGGTCTCTCTCTCGCGACAGCAACGATGAAGATGATGGGCCCATGGTTTGCGTTCATTACGTCTGCGAAGTTCATCTGTTAAATGCAAGAAACGCAGGTAATACCTGAAATAGAACGCAGCCAAAAACATCAAATTTTTAATTCTCATAAACAGCGGTTCGAACGTGATTTAGGTGGGTCCCACCGCAATTAAAATTGCGGTTTTCTAATTACGAAACGGGTGCAAACTGCTTTTCCCCTTAAAACGCAGTTTGCACCGCGTTGCCAAACGGCATCTAAATCACGCAGTGCGTTTAAGCATAGTTTGTGTTTTTGTTTGAATTGACCTCCTCAGATTACTGCTGGAGCCGCAAAGAGTGCTTCTGTCAAATGATATAATGGTTTCAAATTCATGGAAACACTTTTCCTGACTTGTGATGCGTTTACTAGCTTTTATTTTGCCAACTGATGGAGCAGCTTGTGGTTGGTGTTTTACTGCTAGTTATTCTGTTCTCTAATTGTCAGCACTCGTGATTAAATACATCATAATTTGAAAACCAATGCCAAATCAGTTAGCAATGTGCTCGCTTAACGTTATTATATAGATCAATAACTACAGATGTTCATTACAATTAGAAAAGGTTTTTTGTTCTGTTGGGTCTTAAAAAAAAGGAAGAAGACAACAGTGAGGGTTTTCTGTGATAGAACGACTGTAAATTCTAAATGTATGACCAAATAGCTGTGATGAAATGAAATGATCATAAAGAATGTAGGCTTTCATTTACAATCGCGCCAACTCAACGGGCTTACATAGGCATGGCCTCCCGAGTAGGCAAGCACAAGCCATAGAAAATCAGCTGTTCCTTTTCCAAATGTCAAATCCCACTTCATTCAATCATCAAAATCTTATTCAGCCAAGCTTGTCAAAAAAATCATGGAAAATCCCATCCTAGAAAGAATCTGTCACTGATATATTCCACCGTTGACTATCATCTCCATCACCAAATCATTCCAAGAGTCTATTGGCCCAGGCAAGCACCAATGTAGGCAATCATTCTGAACTTTAGCCTTCTTATCTCCAGCAAATGGCTGAAACTGCCTGTACGGTCCCGGGTGCCCATCTGGTCTCAGCAATGATAATCGAGTGGTATCCAGTAGTTTCAAAACCACCCTTTTTTCAGGTCCTAACGCTGCAGCCTTCGCGAATTCTTCCAGTTCAATATTACGCATTATCGTGTCTACGTCAGTCATATTAACCCCGTCTTCTTTGAAGGGCACCTTTCTATTGCAAGTTCCCCCACTAAACCATTCTCCATTCTCGAAGTGGTCTGGCGTAGTTGTTCTAAGGAAAGCAAGAGTATTGTGACCAGAGCTTGTGATGAAGTTAAAAACCAGCTGCAATGCTTTGCGATACGCATAATCGAACCCTAGCTCAGTTAAATTCTTTCCAGGGCAGTAATGGCAGCCTGTAACCACGTTGTTCTCATGGTAGATAGCAGTTTTCAGGAACCATTTTCCTCCGGCAATTATTGCATAATCAAAACTCCTATATTGATCGGTCCATTTTTTATCAAGTTCATCTAGATGAAGCTGGATTTCTGAAGAGGAAACTCCGTTCATGTCTTCAAAAATATCAGCTCTGATGAGGAAGGGGGTCCAAATTACTGAAAGGGTGAAGTTGTGGGTTGGAAAGTGCCATATTTTCGACCTGTATTCCTCATCATGGTATGTTTCGACAGCTTGCTCCACCTGTTGGACATAAATAACAAGCAATTGAGCAATTGAGCAATTACTATTGTTAAACCTAAATAGAACATATCACTCCAAAGCAAGGAAAAAAAACGACACATCTCCAGAATAAGAAAAATTAGGCAAACAGATCATCACCTGGGATTATTTATTTATTTTTTTCTATGGAGAACACTATGTTTATTTTGTGCAGGACTTAGCTTGAATTAATGAGTTTAAATCAGGTTTTATCGTGTTAGTAAATACAACAACTGCTAACAGTTGCCGATTATTGCTGCCAAATAATTCAATAGACTAGCCAACAAGATTTGTGGATATATAAATGACTAATAGTTCAATGTCATGAGCGCACATAATAAAGATTCAAAATGAAAATTGAAATCCTCCACAAGTATGGTAGGTAAACCATCTCTGAAAAAGACTGGATAACCTCATAAAAGCGGTGCTCTGACCATTGAAGTAGCAGCTGTATTTCACAATAAATTAAGATATGATCTAGCTTCATGAGGGGAAAAAAAGAATCCAACAAAAGAATTCAAGCTGGCACATCAAATAACAAAAAACCTTTAGATATAATACCCCAATTTTTGACAGAAATTCATCAGTAACCAGAACCCTGTCCCAGGTTCAATGTACAAATATTTACAGTAGTGATATGAAGAGGCAAAGTGTCTTTAACCATGACAACCTCAAACTACACCACCTCAGTTCAATGCCTAGTTAAGTAGTTAGCAATTCTAATCTCGCATGTAAAAGGTGGCTAATGTGTAGCAATTGATACAGAATAATTAAACTTAGCCTCTACTCTAACTCTTTTGACTAGTTCAGTTCTCATAAGAAACAGCACATTGCACATATTGATGATCTACAGTGCTCCCTCATATCAATTTAGGAAACTTTAATTAATTGTTGCACCTGACCAAGAAATTATTCACAATGAAGTGCTAACCATCGAAAAACTTAACCAAGCAAATGCTACGTAGTTGGCGACCAACAGAGAAATCAAAATAGCAAAACACAGAAAATTTCTTCAGGCTCTTCGTTTTACCTGAGAGAGAATGCAAAGCAATGACTGGACATGGTTACGTGAAATGGAATCACCAATGAATGCCCATGACTTGTTCCTCATCAGATGAAGAAATTTTTTAGGTTTAAACCTGGGGAGACTGCAGCCACGTGGACTCCACCTCCAGTAGAGGTACCCTGAATCAGGTCTTCCATTTTTCATACAATTTTGATGACCTTCTATCTGAAAGCAACTCTGATTGGTGTAGACCGGACCAGAAGGGTCCGGTACCCATTCTCCAGTGAACAAATCACACTTTCCTGCAATTACATGGGCATGGAAGACATCACTACACTACAGAGAGTGGCATGGGAGTACTAACTGGAAGTGAAAGCTAATGCAAAGACTTGACAGCAAACGAAATTCTATGAAATGGGAGCGCAAGCCTTGAGTGAAATAATAATAGTAATAATGATGATGATGGCTGAATTAAATGGTGAATGATTTATCTGCATTGATGGGTTCACTGGAGAAGACAGGATGAAAGAACTGCGACTGTAAAATAGAATAAAGAGATGTAATAAAAAGCAATAGCAAAAGAAAAGGATCGATTCAATCTTCAAATATTCGGAAAATGAAAATGAAACGAGGGAAAGAGAAGTTCTCATTGAATCACAAAACAAAGACCGTACACTGAATCCAGTTTTCGCATCCAAGAAAACCCACATCCTCGTTTTGATTAGAACTTTCTGACAGCAAAACCAATTCCTCGTTTTGATTAGAACTTTACCTGATTGTGAAGTTCGGCTTTTATTAGCTTCAAAATCATTAGGAGCTGGCTCTTCAGCAGGCATAGAAGCCATTAAAGACTCTGGTTTAGTCTCTTCATTAGCTGGTACGGATGTCTCGACAACTGAATAGAATCTGAATGAATCAGAGATTAATAAACGAAAAGCAAGACCCACCAGGAGAACGGAGGCCGCAAACTTTATAATGACGTTATTGTGTTTCAGGAGTGAAAATGGGTTCAAATCAGACCTCATTTCCTTCACCATTTGGCGTCAGAGAGGCCAACAAATTCTCTTAGATTTTGAGGGGGAAAAAAAGGAAAAAAAAAGAGTGGAATCTGGTTTCCTTTACAGCCCAAATGGTGTTTTAGCATGGAAAATTAATTATGGTTTAATTTCCTTCGCTTTTTCATTTGCAATTAGGTGCCTTGTCTCTACAAATTATTTTTCCGGGGTAGCCCTTATTCTTTTCCTTCACACCATTCTTTCATCTTACTTGCGCGTGTCTATATATATATATATATATATCACAATAATAGACCATCCACTTATAATGGCTTCCTTTTTTCTCTTCTGTTTGTAATCTGGTTGAAGTATAGTGATCCAGGCTGGGGTTTATAATCTGGTTACCGTTATAAACAGATGGTGGACAAGGAACAGTGCATGATAACAGTAGAGAGCACATGTGTCCTGAGATTGCACATGTGTCCACAAGTTGCAAGAATGTTTGAGAGTACAATGAAAAGTTGATTTTGGAATAATTTTTATTTAAAAATATATTTAAATGATGATTTTTATTTTTTTAAAAATATTTTTTATATTAGCCCATAAAAATAATTTGAAGTAGGTAATACTGCACATGGGATGTCCTCTCTACCACCTTAGATCTCAGAAGTCATCGATGAATTGCATATGCATTCGCCATTAACACACAGCTGGAGCCTGTCCACACTGATTTTTAAGAGTTTTTTTAGGTCACATGTGGACCAAATGGACCGCCCCTCAGTCCCTCCTATCCTCTCCAGGAATTGAAAGGTGACCAGATCATTTACGTTTCGAATCTACACCCACCATATGATTAAACGAAAAAAAGAATTTTTATATCCACCAGATATAGTTTCATTTTCCACGGAGATTGCAACTCAGATATAGTTTTAACAATACTGTAATTAATTTACAATTAACCCATCTGTTTCCTATCCATTTATAATTAATTTAACTCTTTCACCAATTTATTAGTTTATTTTACAAAATATATAAGCAAGGAGGAGGAAAGAAGAAGATAAGATGGAAATTCTTGACGTGGAAAGACAAGATTATTGAGACAAGAATAAGCAAACCTCTGGGCAAAACATCTGAGCAAATTGCACTGGTAAATTTGTAATATTATATTTGTTTTTTGAGATGCTCAAGAAGGGCATGTCGGTGTCTTTATTTTTTAATACATTGTTAGTATTACAATATGCTCACGGTGATTTTTTAATGGGGGCGTAAATCCCACTGTATGGTTAAAACTCAAAGATTAAAACTCAAAGATTAAAACTTCCTGCTAAGCTAAAAAAGATAGGAAAATTAAAACTACCAAGAAGTCTGATAATTCAAAGTGATGTAACACGCAACACTTAGGAGTGTGTTTGGGAGTTTGTTAGTAAGACATTTTTGAAAAAAAATTATTTAAATTAAAAAAAATTAATATATTTAGATTATTTTGATGTGTTCATATAAAAAATATTTTTTAAAAAATAAAAATAATATTATTTTTATGTATTTTTGAAACTTTAATAACACTACTAAATTTACACTAAAATTTAAAAATTATTTTTGGGAGCTAGGCTCCGAAGGACAAGAGGGAGGTCCACGTGGCACCGGCAAAAAGCTTGATCATGTGTTTTGTGGGCAGCACTGTTTGCTTTAACGAGGATCGTACAAATAAACAAATTGGAGGTCTACCGGCTACACCTGTACTGATAAACCAATGATTGGTTAGGCCAATCTCGTGAAAACCAACTCAATCTCAGGACACTTGTATATTCTCTGAGCTCGTACGGGTCTTTTGGAATACTAAATGGAGTTACTCTCAAAAAATTATAAATTATTGGAATTGCAGTGGAGTTTTGAACCAACAAAACTCTCCAATGGGGCTTTTAAGCCTAGAGCTATATTTAGAAATGATTTTGACTTTTGTTATCTGATAAAGCCAAAGTTATTGATCCCGTTCCGTTCCGGCCGGAACGGCCCGTTCCAATGCAAAATCCGGGACAAAACGGCGACGTTTTTGTCCCGGTTAAAATCCCGACCAGATCCGGAAATTCCGGCCGGATTCCAGCCGGAACGCCCCGATTCCGTACCGGGCGTTCCGTTCCAGGTTCAAAATAAAAAAAGAAGCCTGGACGAAAGGGAGAGTTAGTAAGCCATGGGAAGACCTCCTTGCTGTGACAAAGATGGGATCAAGAAAGGGCCATGGACGCCTGAGGAGGACATCATCCTGGTGTCTTTTATTCAAGAACATGGTCCTGGAAATTGGAGATTAGTTCCTACCAGCACTGGTGAACGCCGGGCGTACTGGGCGTTCCGTACATAGCACAGATATGTTTTCTTTTGGGGTGGTTTTGTTGGCGGCGGCTAGAGAAGAAGAAGGGATGGGTAGGGTTTTGTTTATTCAAATGAAGGGGACAAACGGGTGGGGTAGTTTTTATAGTAATTATTGGTTTTTATACTAATTATTATATAATAATAATAATTAATTATTATATTAATTAATTATTAATTACTATAATAATAGTTAACATAAAAAATAGGGGTATTAATTTGTAATTAATTTGATTGAATTATTTGTAATGGAATGTATTTTAATTAATTATGTTTGAACTTATTGATTATTTCTTAATGTGTTCATTTTGTTTTTTTAAGTTTTTCTAACATTAAAAAACAATAAGTAACATTAATTAATTTCAAATACAACAACCATAAAAAAACATAGAATTACTTGAAAAACATACAATAAGTAGCTTAAATTTCAAATATTTTGGATCTTTTAATTATAATTAAATTCATTCTTTATTTTTTATTTTTAAAAAAATAATTTTATTGTTGGAATTTTAGAGATGTTTCTAATTTTGAGATTATGTTTGTTTGATTTTGTGTTTGTATTGTATAATTTAAATTTCATTTATCTTGAATTTAAATTATACTTGTTAAATTAATATTTTATTTTTTTCATATATATAATTAAATAAAAATGAACAGTACAAAACCGGAACGGTACCCGGAACGTTCCGTTCCAAACACAAAACCGGAACAGTACCCGGGACGGGATCAATAACTATGGATAAAGCCCTTTCTTTAGTGGGAAGAGGCTATCAAGTACTCGTGCCATCACTAGAAAAGCTACAAGCTTTTTACTAAATGGGCCATATAACTATCACTTTCATACATGTTTGAGACTTGAGAGTATAGTTGTGTTGTTTATACAAATATTTTTTTATTCAGATATATATTAAAATATTTTCTAAGTATAGGCTCACCTTTTTTTGGGATTCTTTCAGCCATTTAAATTTTTTTTATAAGTACGATCTTTTTTTTTATGGATTTCTCCACATATTAGAAAACTTTTCTAAATATAGGTTCTTTATGGTTTCACCTCATCTTTCGAAATGATTTTTTAAAATATATGTTTTTAAATATATGTCTACAAGAAAGTCTCCCTCTTCTCCTAGGATCAACCTATGGGAAGAGCTTAGCCTCTATGGAATTAGCTCAGGGGAAGAGCCCAATCCTAAATGACTCAATCTAGGGATCCAATAAATTTTGGATAGTACTCCCTACACCCATATGTGTATAAATTTTGGATAACCTACCATATTTCCATCTTATTAATGTCTCTGTAAGAGATCTTTATTCCTTGTTAATTCTATTATAGAAAAATAATTCTCCTGTTAGAGAATAATATAAATTATATTCTGGCGCCTCATCTATAAGCTTAAGCTTTTAGGTGAGATGGTTCCTTAACATGGTATCAGAGCTTTGTTGACCCAGCGGTCACGAGTTCGAATCTCACCACCCCCATTCTATTTGATAAAAACAAAGCACAAGATAATGTGAGTCTGTGCAAGTTTCAAGCCCAAAGGGCTTTCACTTGAGAGGGAATGTTAGAGAATAATATAAATCATATTCTGACGCCTCACCTATAAGCTTAAGCTTTTAGGTGAGATGGTTCCTTAACATCTCCATCCTATCTTTTCCATAAAAAAAACAAGATTTACGGGTTATAAATATTTCATGAATCTTTTAAGCTATAGTTCACCATCTTCATTCTCTACTGCAAAAATATTTTTAGAATATCTCTCTTTAAAATATCATTGCATTCTCTCTATCTACAAAGATATTTATTTAAACGCGTAAGTCTTATTACTTATCACCGAAACCCTTTTGTAGGAACTTGACTACATCCATGAAGAATAAATTTATGGGTATTGCTACATGCATTTTGGCAAGCAATACCCATTTCCATTTTTGTCATCTTAGTCATGAAGAATAGAGTAGATTGCAAGACTAAGTGATTAATCAATTTGTTCACATGCAAGACCATTGTTTCTAAACACCTTAATTTTTTTTGGACATCATCAAAATTAATATGCCAGGTTCAAATCAAATATTAAATCAAAATCTGGTGTCTCTCGCAAGGATAGGAAAACCCATAATTTCCATATAGCATAGGGTTCTCCATGCAATATTCGACAAGGGTAAGTGATCAATGACAGCAAAGAGTCTTAACATTGCAATTGATTTTATTTAATTATAAAATTTTGAGCAATATAACCAGGAACAATGTTTGATAGATTGAATTAGTACAACAGAAAAATGTTCCGTACTTTAAGAAGAGAAGTACCACGAATTCGAAAGATACTTCAACAAATCAACGAACAAAATGAAAGTCACCGTACGATCTCAAACAAGCAATCAAGATAACCCCTCATGGCCGATTACCTGTTTTATCGACCCTTTTTGAGTTATTTCTAGCTGCTGGCTTCACAAACCAAACTTGATACAAGAGCTACAATGTCCTACTTTAAGCTTCTCGGAATTATCCTTCCTGCTGTGTGATCGGATCCTCTTCTTTATCCACAACTTCTCGGAACTATCCTTCCTCCTGTGTGATCGGATCCTCTTCTTTATCCGCAACTTTCTCTTCACAAACTCACTCATGGTGTTCAGAGTAGAAGAAAAACGTGGTCTTTTGGTTTCACTCTTGGAGCCCATATTTGACACCAATATTGCAGCAGGGACGGCGACAGAAGCTTGAGAAGTTTTCTTGGACGAGAGTCTTTTTGATCCTCCAAGAGATGGCAGTGTCATGAGGTGGCGCTCAATGAGATGAGTGAGGGACACCAACTCATGCGAGTCATATAATGAACTGTCTAAATCCCATATGGCCAATGCTTTCTCGTCATCTTCTTCTTCCTGCTGATCATCTTTTCTGGATTCTAACGTTCTATTCATTGGGATCTAACTTGAGATTACAGAAGAAACGAGACAGACAACATAAATCTGCCTAGCTTGTGAGCAACTACAGAGATCAATTCTCATTCGATTTAGAATTTAGGCTGGCCACTTGAGAGGACATCTTGCCTTGTCACCATATATTTAATTTTGAAAGGAGACTAGAAGTTGAAGGTAGGATTCTGAAAATATCCCTTTAAATTAGAGAGAATGTGGGAATTATATTTGTTGAAAGGAAGAAAAAAAGGTGCCTGTTCGGTGAGGAAAATGACAGATCCCCTTGTTCACAAATGCATGTTAAAACCCTATTCATTTATTTAAACAAGTAAAACCACGTTTTGTGTTAATGCATTGCTGTCTAATGTAATGCTGTTAACGTAAAAACAATGCTACGTATGGACATTGGCAAGAACACGAATATAAATGTGTTTTTCTTATCATAACTGAAGAAACAAAAAGAGGGGAGAATGTCTATGCGGTGTTTGGGAGGGCTTTTTAAAAGTGTTTTTGAAAAAAATTTAAAAAAATTTATTTTTATTTTTAAGTTTAAATTAATAAAATTTGGTGTTTTTAGATCATTTTGATGTGCTGATGTCAAAAATAATTTAAAAAAAAAAAAAAACATTTTTAATGTATTTTTGAACGAAAAGCACTTTTAAAAGCAACCATAACCATACTCTCAAACAGATACTATAACTATCACGAAAGTTGATTTATATTATTTTGTGTACAATTATCAAGTAGTTTATATAATAATATCTTGACTACTTTTTTTCATTAAACTTAGCACATCAATTTAAACTCTAAGTTTTCTTACTTGATTTTGTAGTTAATCTAAAATTTAAATTAAATCATGTGAAAATCATTTTAACATAATGTTGTCAAACTTGATGAACCTAAAGAAAAAGAAGAAGGAGAACAAAAAGAAAAAGATCAGGTTCATCTAGTCAACCCATCAAATTTATGAATTAAACTACGTTGAATTAGTTTTTTTAATTATTATATGAAAAAATATAAATATTAATTCATCATAAATTTAATATTATATAATAAAATTTAATTAAAAAACTATGTGCTGTCTATTAAGATGTAAAGCATTTTTTTTCTCTCACTATTAATCCAACCGGTGACATCAACTATGCATCTCCACTCGTTAACCGAGCTATTTAACAATTTCTATAAATTAAAATAATATATTAATATGATTTATTATTTATATTAATAGCTGAATTGACTATATTTAACTTCTAGTTGTATTGATAATTATGTTTTAGTTTTTGATGTGTAATATAAATTTGTTTTTTACCCGTTTATACATACATATATAATATAATTTTTTTTTACCCGTTTATACATGCATGTAATCAAATAAATTGATAGCTATATGTGTTAATAAATGAAAAAAAGTAATTAATAATAAATAAAAATTAAAAAAATATATTAATATTATTATTTCTGGTCAGTACAATAATATAGGCGATGCTTCACTTGCTGGGCATCCACTATAAAGTGATTACCATTGTATAACTAAAAAATCAACTGAGGGGTTTAGGGTCTTAAATCCTATTATTCATGTTATTTCCACCTAAAAAATTATAAAACCCTTTATACGCCACCTAATAACCTTAAAATACCTTAAAACCACTCACAAAAACCAAATTCAACTAAATAAAAAAATATATAAACTGAACATGATCTCTTATTTTAGGTATGCTTAGAGAAAAACACCACAATCATTAAATTTTCATTGTCGAATGTAACTTATTGACACCTAGAATGACAGGTTTCATTGTAGCCAAAGTGATAACTTTCTCTCTTCTCTCTTAAAGTCAGGGACTACAAAATGAACAAAATAAAATTTTGGACCAAAATAAAAATTATTGATATTTTAGGATTAGGTATTTTTTTGTGTGTTTTACATTTTAATCCATTTTCTTTTAATTTAGTATGTTTACCTAAATTCAAGCATAAATTCATCTAATTAAATCATAAGAGATTCAATTGGGGAAAAAAAATAAGCTGTGGTGATAAAAAAGAAAGACCTAGGATACTCATATATTTTAATACATTGGTAATAGAGGTAATAACTTCCATGACCTACTCACTCTAAAATAGTTATTACCTCAACAATCTAAAAGAAATAAAGAGTTTCTTTTTACTATTTATATGAATAGTGAAACATTTTTTAATCTAAAATACCAATTTCATGTCGTAGCAAGAGTTGTGAATGCATTCAAGATAAAGATGAGATCGAGGTTTTGAATCCTTTTAGAGACATGTATAATGTATAATGGTTAAATTATGATAGATAAATTATCATTTATTTCTTTTTTGTATAAAAAAACAGAGATTGATGACATGTCATTCTCCCTTTTAATACAAAAATAAAAAATAAAAAATTAAAGAAAAGTGAGGCATAGTGGCTTGATTTGACTGACTTGTTACTGGTGGGTTAGACATTGAGCATCCTTTTGTTTTGTTTTTTGACGCCCTGAAAACAATTTATCAAATTCATTCTTAAATACTATTATAAGTTTTTTATTTTTTAAAAATATAATACAAATAATAAATAATAAAATTTAATTATTATAAAATTTTATAGATAAATTTGAACACGATTTATCACATATGATTTTTGCTTGTTAACCTGCATTAACAATCATTAAATATTGTGTTAAGAGAAACAATCATTCTAGTTAAAAACAGTGTATAAACTAAGATAAACAAGAGTTACATTAATAAAAACATTTATCTTGATTAAAAAATAATTAAAAATCACTATATTTCTGGATTTAATAATAATAATAATAATAAAAGAATATCTTCTTCTTCTTCTTTCCTCCTGATTCAGTTCAAAATCACTAAACAAGTTACAATTAGTGAATTCTAAAGTGACACCTTGTCTAATCACTTGCTTAAAGTGCTTATAAAGTGATTCGCACTCAAAGTCTAAATCTTCCTAAAGGATATCATTAGCTCGGAACTTCCTTCAAATTCAAAATTTCTTTCTATTCTCCATCGTTTTGCAGGGGGTAAGATGTTTCATTGACCTTGAGTGGACAATGACAAGTTGCACCAGCTCTAATGGAAACCTGAGGACAGCAAACTCGCAAGAGTTATCCAAATTTTAAATTAAAAAATAAAAATTTCCCATCCAATAAAAAGAAGAAAAAAAATGATAGAACATAGGCCAGGTTCAATTTCCTAGAGGTGCCATCCATCCATCATAGAGTTTTGCTAATCTTCATTGGAGGTGCGCATGTATGATAGATTGATAGATAAATAGATTATTTGGATTTGATTTTAAATCTAAACAAATAGGATTTATACATATAAAATATATTTTATTAATACATTGACATAAACTATATATATATAATGGATTCGAAGTCATATCCAACATATACCTATGTCTTGTTAGTGACAATGTTGTCAATTCCATTTTGGTGAATCTTTTGTTTTTTGTTTTTTTGTTTTGGTGTGCTATTTCGGAGTTATACTGTTTATGTATATATATATAATTAAATATATTAATTCAAAAAAACTAGTTCAAATCCAAAATAAAATTATTTAGAATTGTACAATTTAATCTAAAAAAAAACACAATAAAATGATTTTTCCAAACAAAGTTATGAATATGTATAATATTACGAGAATGTCATCATCAATCTCGCAAGGTCATTACATTTTTTGATTGCTCTAAAATTTTAACATAATATATATAAGTATGTCAAGAAACTCCTCGTAAATTTTATCTCAATCTAACGGTCGGATTAAAAGATATGATTGATATTGTAAAATTATTCATTATTTAAAAAAATACTATTTGGCCAAACCAGCATAGACGAAATGATTCCGGCGTATTTTGGCTAAAAAATCCGGAATGGACCGAAATTTAACCTGAAGTAAAAACAACATTATTTTATCTCGTTTTTTAACTGGTACGAAACATTTTGACTGTTTTAACCGAAACAAGATTGACATCCTTGGTCTGTCCGTGGAGGTCGATCCACATTCATGTTATCTTCCTTTAAATAATAATCCCACTTCATATTTAAGCTGATTCCTTACCTAATACCAACAACAACAGATGAGGCTGGATGGACTCGATAGTTCATGCAGATTATAACTATTTTAAGAGGCAATTAACAAAGCGCAGTTCGCAGATATTAACTAAAATCCTGTACTAAAGAAGGTCTTGGCAACGTTATTGCACAGGATTTGCTGCACCTTGCTGTTCATGGGCCCAACACATCGTGGTGTTTTAAACTGGCTAACGACAGTTCCTAATCCAAGGTAATGCTCCAGAATCTTCAGGAAAGTTCCTCTCCAAACAACTCGGAGCTCAAGCGGTCCAATGGCTTTGACCTTTCGTGAGCTGACATAGCCTGCATCGACAAAGGACAGGTCCAAGCAGTTGCAGCACTCTTGCAGCACCTCCTCGCTGGCTTCGCCACCAATTTCCAGAAAGATAACGTAGTGGCCAGGGTCTTTGGATACATCGACAAGACTGCTGAAGTCAACTACTTCGAGTTTTTCCTCGGCCAGCAGTTTGCCAGCTTCCTCTACGGATAGCTGCAAGTCTTTCTCGGTGTTCTTATCAATGTTTATGGAAAGGATAAGGTTCCTCCTGCACACAAATTTAAGTTCTGGGGTCGAGTTATGGGAGCCCATAACCCTCACCACATCTCCAAGCCTGTACCTGTACAACCCTGCAGTTCATTTATGGTCAACATCAAAATTAAATAAAAGAGGTCCTGCCATGGTTTGAACACACTTTATTTTCAATCACGTAACAAAATATGTTACATTGACATTGAATAATTCAACTTGCTATGTTTGAAGTAAAGAAAAACTTGGACAGGTCAAAGTTCAGAGTAAAATATTACAAATAATAAATACTTGCAGGTCCGGGAGTTGATTTCCCCCCTTCCAATCACTAAAATGAAAGAATTCTATAATATGTAATCATTTTAATAGCATGTATATCCATCTAATAGTTTAAATTTTTAGATAAAATGATTATTTGATATAATACTAGAACCTTCTTGACTAAACTATCACAAGTTCAAATTTTACTAATCTTATTCTATTTAATAAAAATTAAGCACAAAAAATATATTGTGGGTTTATGCAAGTTCAAACTCAAAAAACTTTCATCCAAGAAGGTGGGTTAGTAAATAATATAAAGCATAAAAGTACTCATGTGTGGCCAATAAATAAGGTACTTTGAGTTTGTGCGAATTTTAAATCAAAAGACTTTCACTTCACTCGATTGAATACGTTAAAAAATAAAATAAAATAAATCATAAAAAAAATTACATGTATTAGTTTTAACTGTTGAGCACTCAAATACTCATGTGTGGGCAACAAAAAGGTATATATACAAGTTTCAAACCTAAAAAAGTAAAAAAATAATGTATAAAAATCATGAAAGAATCCTCCATGTTCTCCTTATTTTTGCTATGTCATGTGGTGTGATCTTATATTGCCAAGAGACTACAAATGAATAGACATGCACTTCTCTAATCTAAATGTAAATGATTTTTACCCACATTCTACCATATCATGAAATGAAGATGAAAGATATCAGACAAGATATCAGACAAGAGCATGGAAAGGGTTCATAAGTGGGGTTGCAGTGCCAAATATTGTTGAAAAGAAAAACATTATTAGATTACATGTCGCAAGGGTACTTTTGTAACATCGCATAAAAACACTATTTCTCTCAGAGAACAGCCAATCTAACAGCAGAAAACACATTTTACGGAAGTTTTTAGTTAGCAGAACACGGGTTTCCCTGCAAAAAAGACAAGCTGGTTCTAATGGTGTGCCACGCATGGGGAACCTTGCATGAAAGATTACCGGGACCCCGCGCGATGTTTTCCTAAGATATATAATAAATTTCCCTTGATTAAAAAAGAAAAAGAAAAAGAAAAGATAGGAGTGTGGGGCCCCACAACCATTCCGTCTAGAACAAAGTTCATCAAACATTAATAGATGGGACCGTGCTCAAAGCCAGCTGGAACAGTCAAGCCAAATAGTTCCTGCTGCCATTGGCCACTCCAGAGAAACAAAATCAATAATTGAAGAGCACGGAAGCATGGAGAACAATAATAATTGTAATAAGATATATGTATATTTAGTTTTGCAGATTCTTTTAAATGGCCTCTACAAAGAAGACAACAGAGAGTAGCCACCCAAGCTTAGACGTATCAACAGAGAAAACAAAGCTTCTGCACTAGTGAATCCTAAAAAATGTTGAAAAAACGTTAATGGCGGTGCTATTGGCCTGTTCTGGACAGGCATTTACATAATGAAATGGGGTTTCGATCTTCAGTTCATGTCAACATTGTGGAAAAGCAGCGAGCATTCATGGACCCCAACAAATAATTTCAAAGGAAAAGTAATCTATGAGGAGAGATTGCGAGTACCTGCAAAATTGGTGACGACGATCTCATAATCTTCACCGATCTTGACTTCAGTCAGACCCACTAGCCTGGGCTCCTTATACATGCACTCGTCGCTGTCCTCGAGAGGAATGAATTCAAAATATCCAATGTTAGGAAGAACAGCAAAAGTAGCCATCTCAGGGGGCAATTTCGGATTGACATTCGCTGCGATCCACCCTTCTGAAGAACCGTAATCAGCACTCATCAATGGCAGCTCCCCTGCATAGTGCCTCAGTTTCTTCAAGTACGGCTCCATCGACCCCGTCATTATCCCATAGATGTACTTGGCATTGGGGAACAGTTCTGATATTACACCATACCAGTTACTTAATCCTGAGCATTTTTTATAGATCGAATCAGCCAGATCAGGGTTCGGCCTGAGCAGTTTCTGCATTGCCATTCTGACAGAGAGAGCAGTGACTCGGCTGCTCAGTTCGCCGACACGTATATCATTGCAGAGCTCCTCCCAGACTTGTTCAAATGTCCGGAATGCGAGGACGATGCTGTGAGCAAATGTAGAGAACACAAATTGAATTTCCTCGCGAAAGAGTAGCCCGCATAAGAGATGGCAGTACAATGATTGGTGGAAATCAGGACCAAATATTACTTCGTCAGGGCTGCAGCAGTGGAACTGAATTGCCTTCATTCCACTTTTGTATTTCGAATTGCGGTACAGATTTGTTGTGGCAGTTCCTGCACCTAAACCCCCTTTTGTTTTCCCTGGCTTGCTGCTGTAGACGAACTGTAATGATTTCCCCTTCTCCAGCGGGAATTCTCTGCGTTATACAATCCACTTGCGTCAACAGAGAATTGATAGCTAACCCTTCTTTTTTAATCATTTAAACAACAAAGTAGTATCATCTTGTAGCAAAAATAGGAAAAGTTTTCCGTATAATGAAAAAAATAAAACAATTCCATACTGATACCTGTTTCTGAAAGCAAATGAAGTTCTAAATATCTGCAAGGTGTTCTCCATCAATTCATCGTTGAAAGGTACAAACTTTCTCTTCCCCTGAGTAGTGCCAGAACTGCAAAAATTAAAATTTTCTCGAGATTTAGAAGCTATTACACGATTCCAAAAAAACAATTAATTGAAATCAAGAAATAAAATACCTCAAAGACATGTTTGGTATGGGTTTCCCGGTGAGAATGGAAGAAGAGTCACCATCAGCAATTCTGTGAATATAAGCTTCCAAGTCTTTGTGAGTAACAAGTGGAACACAGGACTTGAAACTCTCAGGGTCAGTCCTTCCATTAAGACCCAGATTCTGCAAATACTCAGCAGATCCATTCTCTTCCAGAATCTTCTTCAGGGTTTCTCTCTGAACCCTTCCAGCATCTTTAGTCAATGCTTCAAATTCCTCTATCACTTTATTAGTGTCGATCCCTTCCATCTTTTTCTCCAACATCCTCACTTACCCTTTTGAAAACTGCAATCAAAGCATCAAAAGGAAGGAAGAAAACATATTTTAGCAGTCATATAATAGTAGTACAAGAAAGGATAAATGATCAGGCTTGTACAATTTTTATCATTGAATAAAACGACAAATAGGTTGGTCGATCAGTACATGTAAATCAAACCGTGAGAATATAAAGAAGGTAGACAGGGCTAGAAGACAAAAGCTATCTATGGTGCATTCATTTAACCAGAAATACTCGAAGGTGCAGTGTTTATAGCACATCACTTTGTAGCAGAAAACCCCACTAACAAAAATGGAATTCAATGCGTTGAATCTTTCACGGATTACTATTTTGTGTCCCGGTAAATCAAGGAACTCCGACAAACGCAATTTCCAGTTACTCTCAAGTCTCAAACAGCCAAAATAAAAGAAGGGGCAAAACTCAAAATTTTAGTGTTTTTTTCTTTATCTCAAGGTTTTTCCCTGCGCACATGGAGGAGCTCAGAAGTTGGCGAAGAAGAGATACAGAAAAGGGAGTCAAAATCTATAAGCAACAGCAGCAGGTTTATAAAGGAGATAAGATTCACAAGGATAAGTGTAAGAGCTTTTGGTCTTCTTTTTTAAGATAGTCAGCTATTTGGTCAACGTTCGGGAAATCTGCAGGGAAACAAAAAGTAAAGCAAATACATATACAAATGAGCTCAAGTTCCTATATAGTTTCCTGGTAAACGGAATATGAAACGGAAAACAAAACTAAAAAAGGATTATTTCCTGCAAAAGATAAAAAACGAAACTAGAAGAACGTTAGACGATAAAAAGAAAGACAAAGGTCCCTTTATGATTGTAAGGGTGAAAATTTAACAGTCTCAGGATTGCAGACGGACAAACCAATCATCGCAAGAACAGGAAAAGAAATGAAGCAGCAGCAGCAGCAGCATACGAAGAAGAAGAAGAAGAAGAGAGACAATACCTTTAGCTTTTTATAAGTGAAAGTGAAAGACGAGGAGAAGTACGGGACGATGTTCTGTTTCGCAGACTTGTAAGCTATCTTTGTTTCACTCCCTGTCACTCTACCGCAGGCTTTAAGAACTTCAAAAGACTTTGGAGTTAATGTAAGCTTTAGATTTGGATAATAGCCAATTGGTTAAGGAAATGAAATGCTTTGTGAGAGAGAGAGATTCACAATGTTTTTGATGGGCAGGAGATTCTGTTTTATAGGCAATTACTCTGCTCTGTATGCCTCCCCTCCTCAACTACCGTCCACTTTCTTCCTCCTATTTCTCCAATCCCCATTATTGCCCTTACTTTTCTATTATATTATGGCAAAAAAAAAAAGAGAAAAAAAAAAACAGTGGATTGAAATTGAACCTGGGTGCTTGCCAAATGACGGTTATGGGCTTGGTGAAGTCGAGGAACTGGGTGCCAACTCGCCGTGTCAATGCCAGGTGTCAGACAGATGAGTCTACTCATTATTGGACTTCAATTTAACTTTGGATTTGACGGTGATGATTGTTAGTTTTTTTATTATTCCGTAAATCATCGTCTCGGCAAGTAATATTTCGGGCATAACTAATTGAAGTTTTAATTAATAAATTGTAATCTGATATTACCCTGTGTAATCTTACTTTACTTAATAAATTTGTACCTTATGTGATCACCCTTAATTAAAGGCTGGGAAAAAAAAGTATATGGAGATTGTGTTTGCTTTTATAGAAGCGTTATTAGTCAACTCAATTCCCAACTGCCCAGAAACCTCTAAACACGTATGCTTTTCCACATCCACGTGGCGTGATTCTAAATGGTATCGTCGCTAATATCTGAGGTCTGGTTCGCATTAATGGTAAGGGGTTGAGTTCTGATTTTATTTCACATTTAAATTTTACTTATGAGCAAGAAAATCATTTTACTTGTATCATTGTAGAACAAATAATAATAATAAAAACAATAATAGTAGTAGTAATTCTTAATAGCTGTCTTAATTATATATATATATGATATGTTGGAAGCATTCATGCTTCCTCCGACGCAGCGTCGATTACCCAAACAGATTGGATATGACTCGGTGGAGGAATGGTGGTGGCGGTGGCATGAAGCGACGACCACTGGCAACAGTTGTGGGACCGGCGGATTGGATCTTTCCTGGTCTAGAACCATGTCAAGTTTAAAAAACAAAGGGGAAGATAATTTCTGAGATATGGCCAAAAATTCAAAGTGGTTGACCCGGCAAGACCTATTATCTATTTTTTTAACAAAAACAATATTATTTTGATTTATATAAAATAAAATAAAAAAACAGGGTTAATCCAATGACTTTGTGAGCCAGTCAAAACCCATGACACGTCTGGGACATATCAACTACCGGCCAGGTTTAAAAACTCTAAATTGAATTACTAGGTGGAGTTTGTGGCATTTATATTAGGTTTAAAACTTAACAGTGCGTATTTATAATCACACAAAACAAATTACTTAAATATTTGTTCTGAGATTTCTCTTGCAAAACAAGAACTCCCAGCATCAAAGAATGTCACGACCACCATAAAATGATGGCATGATGAGGGTTAGATGGAGATCATGGAGCGGTTAACTGCACTGTTGGTGTTCGGTAGTTCTCTCTCCGCGATAAAAGAAATGGGTGTTTGACACTATATTTTAAAAGTGTTTTTTAAAAAAAAATTATTTTTTATTTTAAATAAAAATATTTTCGTGTTTTGACATTATTTTCATATGTTGATGTCAAAAATAATTTTTAAAAAATAAAAAAATATATTATTTTTAGCACATAGTCATATGATTTTCTAAATTTTATGTCTGCTATATCTTCTCCTCACTGGTTTTTTCAATAATAATCACCAGTATTCATCGATGGACCTTGAAGGTCGAGGTTTATGAGGTTTCTCTTATTTATTTTTATCATAATGTTTTTTAATTTCATTTTAATAAGTAAAAGACATAAAAAATTTAATTGAAAATATGTGTGTTTGAATTGGACATATGTAATGTAAAATGTATTTTTAACTAATAACAAAATAATTCAAATTGTGAATATATTTTCTATATAAGTTTTAGGACTCAATTCTTGAAACAAAACTCAAATCACCTTTCATAGATACCAAATTCAATAACAATTCCATTAAAATTAAAAAAAAAAAAAACATAAAACCAGAAAAATAATTATATTAGCCGGAATATTGTTTAGCAAGATCATCATATAAAATGGTACCATGATAAAAAAGAAGTTTAGGGGGAAGGGGATACAAGTATGCAACTTTGTTTGTTATGATTGATTGAAAGATTAATAGATAATAATAGATTTATGTAATTCAAATATCTATCACCAATAAGATATTATAAATTTGAGAACATACAAAAGATCACAATGGATGTCGATGAACAAATAAATTCTAATAAGATCAGTTTTATTTATTTCCATTATGTCCATTATAAGTGTTATTTGTAGTTCTTTGGTTGATTTTAGTTAAGAAAATTGATATGCAAGTAAGAAGCTTACCTTCTTGGTTAATTTGCATTTTCCTAGTTAGGTATCTTAGTTTAGTAACTCAACTTGAAAAAAAAAATAAAGGCTATATAATATTGGTAGATTTTTTTTTACTGAATAGCACAATTAAGTACATATCACACTTAAAAACATGATGTTTTGAATAAAATATTAAATGAGCTATCATGAATAACAATGAAGAGAAAAAAATAAATAGGCTCTAGAAACATGCTAAAGTTCTGATTATGACACCACTCATACTATTGAAAAGATTTTAACGAGATGAATCTAACAACACCAAGAAATATCATCAATCACTCTTAGAAGAATATCAAATACAAATATCAATAGAAAAAACTTATTAGTAGATTACAAGGACATTTATTAACAAAATATCTCCTTACTATTTTCATCGGTCAATACTAAGAGAATTACAATTAGAAATGAAACAATTAAAAAATAACATGTAATTATTATATAAAAAAATTAAGATATATGTTCAGACTATAGTATTTAGAAAACACACCCCGCCCATGTCATAGACAAACCACAACTTTGTAGGGACAAGGTCGTGAGTTGATGATGTTATTGACATCCTTATACTTAATGATCAGTCCATAAAAACACATAATAGAACAAAGGCATGTTATCCTTTATGTTTACATCAAAACTACATATTTGAAATCTTTATCACATAACCATTTATCTAATTCCCTTTGGATTATAAACATAATAAAATAAACACTTTGTAAGGATATATTGCAGTTCAAATATTTTGTAAAATATTTTTGAAAGTTATAAGTAGATAGATATATGAACATACGAATAGATAAATATTTTTTTAATGATTTTAACATTATATATATACATGTTCATAGTGTATATCCGAACAGCATAATATACATGTTCCTAGTTTTTTTTATATGGATGTTCGGATCAGCTTGTGCGTATCTCGACTAGTTTTACGGGTCTTAAAATTTATGATCATATAAGTCTCTACTAGTTATCATATTAACAACCACAATACTTAAACTTCAAACTATAGAAAGAACAAATCATTAGTCCTAAGATTTTATCACATGGTTACCTAGTTGATGGTTTTGTAGTTTGTTTTTGTTCTGTTGGGTTGTGGCACCGTGTGTTCAAGCAATAATAAAAAAACACAATATACATGATAAGTTTGCGTCTTGAAGAAAAGTTCTGTAAACCTATTTTCAAAGGATTTAAAAAGTTTTGGGTCGAAAAAACATGTCTGACTTGTTTAATGACTCAATAAATGAGCTTGGTTTAAATTTTGTCTCATTTGTCATATTACCAATTAGCCATCAACCCTGCACCAAGAAAAAAACTATATAATGAAAAATAAGGGTCGTTTAGTTTTATTAAATAATTTGTTAAACCCTCCCTATAATATATCTTTATTATTTAGATAGATGAAAATATATTAATTATATTTTTGTATAAAAATATTAAATATTGATTTTAAAATTATATATAAAAATATAGCTTAAAATAGAAAATATTCCTTTTTGTAATCATTATATTCAAATAATTTAATCTTTTATGATCACAACCTATCAACAAATTTGATTTCTTCAAAAAATAATGGCCATGCTACCTTTTTTCTCTCTCTCTTTTTTTCCCCCAAAATTACCAAAACAAATATTTATTTCAGAAACTATAATACAGCTACAATTTTTATATGTTTATTTTTTACTTGAGTTCATAATTAGAAAGTAATATTTCAATAAAAAATATCTTTTATGCATACATATTATTTAAAATCTTTCCGAATGACCTTGGCTCATAAACCTAGTCATAATAGTTATACTAAGTCAAAGATAAGTTGGAGTAAATCGTTCTTTGCAAGTACAAAACTACATCACCATCATTCTTTTGACATATAATAAAATGATTAATGTGGATGTTGATGGGTTGAATTCTTCTAAAGTTTAATAATAAATACTAGTGGATTTCTTTATGTTAAAATGGAATAAAAGTGGTGGCTAATATAAAACTATAAAGTAAATTATTCAACTTTTGAAAGTAAGTAGAAGTATACAAGGTTTAGATTTAGCTTACATCATAGTATAAATCAAAATAATTTTTTATAATGTAAGAAATAGTTCAAGTTGTGTTAATATTTGTTTTATAATAGAAAAAACAAATTTAAGGGTTGATATAATATGACATAGTGACGAGTCAAAAAACCACTTGGACGACTACTTGACTATAAAAATTCAAAACAATATTATTTTTTAAAAAATATTAAGATGACAACATATTGAGTCGATCCAAGTCTATTTGGGTTAACCTGCCAATTTTCATAGCGTGTGCTATAAAACCATGATGACCAATGTAAAACAAATAAAAATAAATTATGAAGTTAAATTCTTAATCAATTTAATATTGAAAAATAAAATTAAAAAATAATCATAAAAAAAGAACAAACAAACATGTTTTATTAGAGAAACAAAGACTGGCATAAAATAAAATTTTCAATGAAAGAATTTTGAAGTGAATTTTTATACCTTCAAAACAATAAATACATGAGAGCAATCGAATGTTACATGAAATATTCATTCTTATACTTGCCTCACCACATACACACACTTACTACATACACACACTTACGCACACAAATGTGTGTGTATGTGAAGCTAGGAGAGTTTAGTCTTTCACTTTGCATTTTGCATAATAAAATTATTGTTTTGCCTTTAACCATTTAAGTTTTGTAACATGTATTTAAGAGTTATTTAATTTTTTTCATGGAATTTATTAGTCATTACAAGAATGAACGAGATTAATTAGTTAGTCTTTTACATTTTTATTGCACAATGCAATTACTTTATTATTCTTGACAACAAAACAAAACTAAACTTTGGTCAATAGGCTTTTTAGTGAAAATTAAATTAACTATTGCACTTCAAATTTAAAAAAAGTTGTGCCTTTGATTTAAAAGTTATTTTGTCTTTTTTTTGTTTGGTTATTTGGTAGCTATTAAGTGTCATTAGGGGTAACGATGTAATTTTATAAATAAAAAAACAAAAAATAAAGATTAAAAGTGTGTGGAGTGTCTACTAATTTTGGATTGTACGTGCAACTTTGTCTCATGACCAAAACATTGTTTTAAAGGTATTGTCCAACACTTCTTGACATCCTCTCCACATACAAATAGTGTGTGTTGCTCAATTGTTTCTAGTTAGATACGTGTAGATTTACTTTCTCCTCTCTTATACTTGTTTTTCATGTTGGCCTTTAAAAAAATCAAATAAGTCCCTAAGGTTTGTTGTCGTTAAGATTTTCATATTCTATTTATTATATATTTTTATTTAGAACTATTTATAAAATTAAGGTTTTTTTCTAAATTTCACCTCTAATTGATTTTCTCATGTCACACTCGATTTATATATAGTCTTATCATCATCTAATCCTTTTTTTATTATTACCTTTTTACCTTGCAATATTTTCTTAAGATTGATTTCTTTACTGTTATTTAATCCTCCAATATTTGATTGACGGAGTGTTTAGCTTTTTAGTTGAATCTGAGCCTATAATTTAATAGGTTATAGATTTGAGAGATTAACCCTAATTTTATAAATTAACATAGGCTTCCTTGTTTTTTTCTTCTTTTTTTTAAGTTGTTTTTTTTCATCCTCTAGCATTTTGTTATTTTTTTATTCACTCTTTATGAGTGTTTTTAGTCATTTTGGAAGTGATAATGGCTACTTAGTCTTTGTTAAATTTATCTTTTTATAAGGATTTTTGTTTTTAAATTAAATTAATGTAACTGATTTCATCCTTCAATTTTTTACTATTAAGGTTTTGAGCTTCTAGGTTAAGCTTTGGTTGAGAATTTAATGGATTACAAGTTTGAAAATTTAGCCTAAGTTTATGAGGTTTAACATGCTTGCTTTTTTTTTTTAATAAGCTATTTTTTTCTTATTGCCATATCATTACTAATATTTTTTATTAGTTTACAATGGGGTTTATCTTTCTTTTTAAAATAATAAGGATTGATTCCATCCCTTGCATTAGAAATGAATTTTATAATTTGATGAAATGATTTTTTTTTATTTCATCATTGCATTTGATTTAGAAGGTTTCGAGCTTTTTACCCAAGTCTTGATTTAACAAGTTACAAGTTTAAAAACTTAACCTAGGTTTACAAGGTTCACTTTATATTGCTTAATTTTTTTCTTTTTTTTTGAAGTTCATTTTTCCCTATATCATAAATCAATTATTAATTTTTTATTGGATTTTATGTGATTTTTAAAGTAACAAGGGTTAAGTTAGATTTTTTATATATATATATATTTGTTGAATCTAATTGTTCTAAAAGTAAATGTGAGATGCTCGATTTGTTTCCTTGTTTGTTTTCCATATCACCATTCTTACATCATATAGGACCTCTTCAAATTCTTGGATTTTTTTTACTCTCTTTCAAACATTGATATCATATAAAAATTATTTTTTTATATATTTGTTGAATCTAATTGTTCTAAGAGTAAATGTGAGATGCTCGATTTGTTTCCTTGTTTTTTTTCCATATCACCATTCTTACATCATATAGGACCTCTTCAAATTCTTGGATTTTTTTTACTCTCTTTCAAACATTGATATCATATAATTATTATTTTTTATATATTTGTTGAATCTAATTGTTCTAAGAGTAAATGTGAGATGCTCGATTTGTTTCCTTGTTTGTTTTCCATATCACCATTCTTACATCATATAGGACCTCTTCAAATTCTTGGATTTTCTTTACTCTCTTTCAAACATTGATATCATATAAATATTATTTTTTATATATTTGTTGAATCTAATTGTTCTAAAAGTAAATGTGAGATGCTCGATTTGTTTCCTTGTTTGTTTTCCATATCACCATTCTTACATCATATAGGACCTCTTCAAATTCTTGGATTTTTTTTACTCTCTTTCAAACATTGATATCATATAAATATTATTTTTTATATATTGATAGAAGTTTAAGCCGTTCATAGCATACCACATCCATTTATCTAGTTGGGACTAATTAAGGAAATCATCCATGTCCGCTTTTAGTGGACCATTTTCTTAGGTTAATTAAACAATGCATACACAACATGGGGAGTTCGACTAGGAAATAAGAAACATAATAAATCTTCTTCGCTGGGCATTATTTCTCGATAACAATAAAATAATTTCTTGATAAATCTTTTGCCCCCTAAATGTTCTTATTTTCGCAAACTGCAAAACATTTCTTGTGTTTGGAGAAACCATCTCTTCAATTCTTCAAATTAGTAAGCTCTCGGCTTATTTCTTAATAAAATAATTTCTTGATAAATATTTTGCCCCCTAAATTTTCTTATTTTCGAAAATTGCAAAACATTTCTTGTGTTTGGAGAAACCATCTCTTCAATTCTTCAAATTAGTAAGCTCTCGGCTTATTTCTTAGTGCTCGAGAGTGTGATAGAGCCTATATTTGGGAGTGTGTTTTTTTAAAATATTTTTTATTTAAAAATATATTAAAATAATAATTTTTTATTTTTTAAAAATTATTTTTGATATCAACATATGAAAATCATATTAAAGCACCCAAAACATCTAGTTTAAAATAAAAAAATAATTTTTTTTTTCAAAAACGTTTTTGAAATGCAATACCAAACAAGATATACGGTTGTTTTTTAAAGTGATTTTTGTTAAAAAAAAATATATTAAAATAATGATTTTGTTATTTTTAAAAGTAATTTTTGATATCAGCCAATAAACCAAAAAAAAATTAATTTAAAATAAATTTTTTTTTTTTTTAAAATAATTCTAAAACGGAGTGACAAAAATCCCTTTTAGACGTTGAAGAATTTAGTCAGAGAACTCTGCCATCATGACATCATTTCTTGGTTTCTTAGTTCGTACTAAATTAGTCCTTCCTTGGAGGGTATTTCAGAATTACAACACAGTTTTTAAGAGTCCCGGGAAAGGAAAACATGTTATAAAATATTAAGCAAATAATACAGTTTGAACGCAATTACAAATAGTTCTCAAACCATGTCCTTTTCAATATAACCACCATGCAAAAAAATAATTTAAAATTTTATGAAGATACCATGGACAAGAAATAAAATTTAAAATCTAATGGTTAATAAAAAAGGGTTATTGAATATTGAATTTTACTTAGATTAATCTAATGGTTAATAAAATTCGTCACCATCATTTAATGAGAAACAATAAAATAATTTGCATGATTGTTGACAGGTCAAGTCTCTTGAAGACGAATGAATCATAGGGATTAGTGAAGTTTTTATTATATTAAATTAAAATAAAAGTGACGGCTAATGTAAGCCTTTAGAATTAGTTAAATTATATTATATCTAGAAAAGCAAATAAATAATAATAAAATCTCAGATATAAATTGTTTGGTTGATATATATGATGATTATAGCGATGATAAAAATTACAAACACATTGACAGGAGCAGATAAATAACCGACACATGGATAAAAAATATTTTTGTTTTTTATTTTAATTTAAATAATTTTGATGGTTTTAGATTATTTACTGATAGTAAAAATATTTTTTTTTAAATAAAATATTATTTTAATATATTTCTGAAAAAAAAAACTTAAAAAAAAGAGTAAATAACTAAACTTTCAAACCGTTACTTAAATAATCTAAGGAAATCGGACGGGGGATGCATTCGTTGTTTTTAAAATAATTATTTCCTTGATCATAATTGACCATAAATCTGACACGACTTTTCTAAACAAAAAAGGACTTTTCACTATTTACTTATTGAAAATATACAAAGCATTCGTTCAACTTTTCGGCTATTGTCGAGTAGTAAAAGTAATTATGCTTTAATCATAGAACGTTAACTATGAAGCAAAGAATAATTGGAGAGCCTTTAGTGAATCCAGCTCAGAAAAAATAAATGTTTTTAAATCTCGTGACTTTCTCTCTCTCTCTTTATTTAAAAAAAATAACAAAGTTTGGTAAGGATTTTTAAAAAATAGCATAAATTAGAAAAAAATCACTATTAGAATCAGGTACATTTACTCACAATGTACAATGGAAATGGGTTCACAGATGAAACGACTATTTCTTTTAGTTGTTTCTATAATAATAATAATAATAATAATAATAATTACAAGCATAATTATAATTATAAAAAGTTAAAGGTAAAAATAAAGAAGTAAAGCAGTGGGTTCAATAGTGAAGCAATTATCCCTTTTAAAAGATGCAAGAATTTTTTTTTTAAATCAATTAAAAAAAATAATTTGGGCTAACTTGGTAAATTTGCGACTTGATTTATAAGATATGGATAAATTTCATGCGAAGAAACAAAGAACTAAATTCATCAAATTAAAATAGCTCTACAAAAAGCAAATTTAAAAAATTACAATCTCAATTTCTATACAATCTAATGTTCAATGATGATATTTAAAAATAAATATTAAAACTTAAGAGGGTACTGCTGGAGGGTAAAATTAAAAAAAAAATCCAAAAAAAATGACAAAAAAAAAAAACATAGACGACCCAGACCAACCTATATAGTCTATGAACCATGCCATGAGATCAAGATATCTCTATTGAAAAAATAATATAAATAATGAAGAATCCCAATTAAAATGTTATTAAGTTAAAAAATGATAAAACAAAACATAATAAATTGAGGTTAGCTTGTCAAACTCACAACCTAGGTAATGAGATAAAGATCACTGTATAGCAAATAAAATAGAAACAAATTCATGAAGCTCAACTTCCAATCAATCCAATAATAAAGGACAACATAAAAAAAAATCTATTAGAAAAAGTGGCTCAAAAATAAACAGTCTAAGTTAACTACAGTTAGCATGTTAAACTTGTGACATGAGTAATGGAATCGTGATACGTTTATAGAAAAAAAGCAAATAAAAAAAAAACAATTATGAAGTTTCATTTCCAACAGATCTAACGTTGGAGACTAAAATCGAGCAAAAAATAATTGAAAAAAAAAGGATCTGAGTCAGCTCGGGTTCACCTGTTAAACTCACAACCTCGATTATGAGATCATGATAAATTAATTGAAAGTAAATAATAAAAAAAATTTGTGTAGCCCACTTCCAATAGAACTAATGTTTAAGGTTGAAATCAAAAAAAAAAAAAACTAAATTATCGAGACTTAAAATAAAAATATATATAAAATGCAATTTCTAAAATTATCTAATATGAAAGATGAGATAAAAAAAATGAAAAAAAAAGTTATTAAAATATGAGATAAAAAAAAATGCTAAACAAAAAAATCACAAAATTCTATTCAAGTAAATAGTATTATTATATGGATATCGTAACTACAAGGATTTAACCACACTCTTTATATTATTATTTTTTAATAATAGAATTACAATTATAATATAATATAGCAAATTCGAAAGAGAAATCCTGCAAGGGCCGACAAATGTCCTTTATTTTCTTCATGAATGAACATAAACTTTCTATTCCACAATCATTAAGTAATAGATATATTCCTGATTTCAAATTTTCTGTTCATATTTATATGTCCCTCGGATCGTGTTGTTGAAAAATCCATCACTTTATTGAAAAAAACAGACCATGCCAGCTCCAGAAGTGTCCCCATATATGATCTCTCTCCCTCCCTTCCTCTCTCTCTCTCTCTCTATCTATCTATCTCTATCTCTTCTTATCAATTTAAAACATCTTCGTACCAGGGAAAATAAATTGTTTTGTCATATTTAACCTGTTTAGGTTTCCACATTCGTAATATTATGCAGCATGCAGGCAATATACTGCACTTATGACGAGGGCATGCATGCCCATCTTCTCTTCCAACTGAAAATGGTGCTCAAACCTTTTAAGCGCTGCCAAAACCATGCTCGCGAATAATATAAATTATATTTTTGGAGTCTTATCTAATAATTTAAGTTTTTAAATAAGACAGTTTCTTGACAGACGAAACCATCAACTCCATCGATTTCATGTCTAGAATATTACAGCCAATCACAAAGAGAAAAGACACAATGAGAACGCAGAGGCGTTCTTTTTGAAATGGAGAGAGACGTAGCTAGGGTTTCATGTTCATGTCAATCATTTTCGTGATATAGTTGTCTGTGAAAAAGATTTGAACTCCAAACCTCTTTCTTCCCTCAGTAAAATGGCTACAGACACTCGGTTTAGTGAAATCCAATCTTTAGCTAGAGCAGTGGGTCTGTGGCTAGCTCCTTCGAGTTTCACATGCATGCTTCCTAATTAATCTATAATTAGAAAGAAACGCAGAGAATATCCATTTATGTATATTGGTTTTACATTTTATGAGTGTCCTAATTTTAATTTTTTATTTTTCTCCTTTATAAGTTGTAAATAGCAGGAAAAAGAAAGAATAGCAGGTTATTTTTTGTTCTTTTTCTAAAAGATGTTCTAGAGATTCCTGGCCAAAATGCCCAAAATGCCGTAAAGCCACTTTAAAAAAAAACAAATGATTTAAGTTTTGAAAAAAAAAAAAACAAATGATTTAAGTTTTGAAAAAAAAACTATTTCCCCTACCAAAATTCTTCTTTTTCTTTTTTAACAGAGCAATGATTTCTTGTGAATAGTATACCTATTTGAACAAAAACTTAAGACAATGAAAATGATTTAAATTAAGTAGAAGAAAATATATTTTTTTAGAAAAAAATAGATTTTCTTTATTTGTATATTTCTTTTTTATTTTTCAGAAACTTTTTTTAAATTAGAAAAAAATGATTACTTAATCAAACCATGGTTCGTAAAACAATTCTGAAGCAACGAACAAAAAATAATGTTTTAATTATTTTTATAAGGTTATATGAAGAAAAAAAGACTATTTAATTTAAAAAATAATATACAAAACAACAATTTTAAAATAAAAATATATTTTATTCTCATTGTATATACATGTATTTTTTTTAATAAAAAAAACTACCACATATTAATTTCATATATAATCATAAAAAAGAAAGAATTAAAATAAAAAAATAACTTAAATATTATTTAGGAATTAAGAATGATTAAACACGTTCTTAAGTTTCATTGTAACTAATTATGTAAATATGATTTATTTTAAGATATACAAAATGGAAGGAAAATAAAGAGAAATGCCTAGTGAATAAGTCTTGGAGGGCGTGAGCCTGGAAGGTTGAAATATATTTTGATTACCAAGATTAGCTTTGATGATAAAAAGATTTTAAGTTGAAATTTTTAAATTCTAAAAACTAAAATTTCAAACCTTTTTTTAACAAGAAATATTAAAAACAAAATCATATAAGCCTCTAAAACTCCATTTTCACCTACAAAACACATTTAAATCATTTTTTTTTTTTTGGATTCGAAGAAATCCTATTCCCTGGAGAACATATTTGGTGGGTCAAGGTGAACAAGTAAAATCTCGGTTATCCCAGACTCTTATAAAATGTGCACATCCTGACTCGAACTTGAAACCTGCCACGTATATTTCAAGCTCTTTGACATCATACCATACCTCTTGGAGACACTTTTTAAATCATGATAAGAGCTTAAAATTAAATCAAAATTCAAAGGTAAGAACAGAGACCAAATATGTAAAGATTGAAAGTTGAGAAATCAAATGCTATTTTTCGATGTCATTTGTGAAAACAAGCTCTATTTTATTTAAATGTTAAATTTCATCCTTAATCTCTTAAAAATAACCTATAATTCTATTTTGTAAAATTGTTATTTGATTCCGTGTTAGAAAATTTAAGGAATTATTAGATATGAAAGAGCTTGAAAATTAAAATAAATTTCAACAGCCATGGTATCATAACTCAAAAGCTAAAACTTAAAAAAATAAAATTCAATAATAAAAAATTCAGGATATAAAAGTATAGTTACATACCCCATGTTTGACATTGTATTTCAAGTGTTTCTGAAAAAAATTGAAAATTTTTATTATTTATTTTAAATTTATTTTTTTAATTTTTTTAGATCATTTTTATATATTGTTATAAAAAAATATTTTAACATATTTAAAAACAAAAAATATTTTAAAAAACAACTTCAACCAAACAATCAAACAACATTACCGTTACTATTTACAAAATATCTAATAATTTCATATTGAAATGGAACTCACCAGTTCCCATCTCTCTCTCTCTCTCTCTCTGATTTGACACAAGGCATTATAGCATCTGTTTCCCTGTAAAGTTGGCTCAAAATTGAAAATTTGACACTCTCTGTTAGAAAGGAGAAATGTCCAGCTAGTGGGAGTGATCTAATCCAAGGGTTCACCGGTCATTTTCGTTTGCCTGAATTGGCTCGTGTCACTAGGCAGTTATTTAAATGTTCGGAGTATAATTATGGTTATTTTTTAAAGTATTTTTTATTTAAAAATATATTAAATAATATTTTTTTAAAAGAAATATTTTTAATATAGTGATCTAAAAAAAATAAATATTTTTAATTTAAAACAATAAATAAATTATATTTTTTTTAAAATAATTTTAAAATATAGTGTCAAACATCACATCATATTGTCTCCAGCTTTAATTTTCACAACATTAATTATATGATTAGTTGAGCCTTGACTCTTGAAGAGGGATTAGCTAGGAGTAATGGCCCAATTGTCTCGGTTCGCAAGGGGGGGCTGGACGCCACGATCATACGCTAGCTTGGCATGGCCGCCATGGATGAAGAAGTTTCGTCACCTTTTTCCTTTTTATTTTTCTATTTTTAATTAGGGTAAAAGGCCACGAGGGTCGTTGTCATGCTCAGTATTTCATCAATCTTATCATTCATTTATGAGGGTCTTCAATTTTTATTTTTTAATGGTTAAGATATTCTTGAATTTAAAGTCATTCAGCATCTCCAATACATCATCTTTATCTAAATTAATATATTTATAAGAAATTTATTGTTAATGTTAAACAAATTCATAATCTATTAAGAGTATCTTTGATATAACTCATGGATTAAAACTTTTTTACTTAAAATAACTCTTGGCATAAATGAGTTAAGCTAAAAACTTGTATGATAAAAATTCTCAAATCAAATTCTTTAAAGAAAGAGTAGTCACAATAAAAATTCGGAAGTTTAAAAACCTTATTAGATAATCATAACTTTTATTTTTTTTAATAACATAAGTTTCTGGGTCAGTTTGTACGCACCTCGACTAATTTCACTGACCCTAAAATTTACGATCATGTAAATCTCAAGTAGACATCATATTAGCAATCACATGGCTTGAAACTGAGATCACAGGAAAAACAAACTCTTAGTCTCAAGTTTATATCACTGGATCACCTACTATATCGCTATATAAGTTTTTTATATTGAGTCCAAGTTTATTCCGACCAAACATAGAGCAGAAGTTGTTCCAAATATAATATAATCTGAATCTTAAAAATTGAAAGAAAAAAATCAATGTTGCTATCACAATAATGGCGTGGAAGAAATTTTTGAAAGGTAATACTTGGGCCGGTATTTTGGATTCTTGTAAGAGAAAAAAGAAGGCAACCATCATGTGGCCCCGTGGAAGATTAGATGATATTAATGTAAAATCAATGGTGACTCATAGAATTTTTGATGTGCTATCCATCTCAGCATAAAACATTTCCAATCGGGTATGCGCTCAATGAGTTTGTTTGCGGGAGCATGCAGCAGCAGCAGCAGTCGCACCAATCACAAGTGGAGTGGACAAGTCGGAGGAGGGGAAATGGAGATTATGCTTCATCCAGTTCCCCCCCACAAACTAGCTCAAGATTCGAGAATGATATTACTGTTTGGAATTTTGCTTGAGATTGATTTTTAAAATATTTATTGTTCATAAACTTATCAAAATAATATTTTTTATTTTATTTTTTAAAATTATTATTGATATTAGTATATGAAAACAATTTAAAATTATTAAAAAATAATAATTTAAAATAAAAAATAAATATTTTTAATTTTTTTAAAAAATACTTTTAAAACACATCAAAAACTGGGTGGCTTGTCATGGTGGCATGTCAAGATATTCATCCACCGCATAAAAATCAGCTCTGCAGATTCTCATGCCTGGTCCAATAGTTGAGCATAATGGTGGATTTTAATTCAGCTAGACAACTTGAGGGGCTTGAGACTTCGGAGATGATCTTCCCCACTGCCCCTTTATATTTTTTGGGATTTTAGCATGGTTAACAATGTATTTTGATAAAATAACATTCAAGAGAAAATATTTAAACAAATAATTAAACTTTAATGAGCTGTAAGAAGCTAATATCATAATTTTCATGACTTTGTGCCTGTTTGAAAGTATGGTTAAGAATAAGATTGCTTTGAGAGTGTTTTTTGTTCAGAAATATATCAAAATAATATATATTTTTTACTTTTAAAAATTATTTTTAATATCAGCACATGAAAATAATCTAAAAACATCAAAATAATTTAATATAAAATAAAAAAAAATCATTTTTTTTCAAAAAACATTTTGGACACATAATAACAAACACCCTCTTTATATGAGATTTAAACCCAGGATCCTTTTCTTCCTCATCTTTCTCTTCACAATTAACATCTCTTCTCCTATTAAATGTCATTTCTGACTCTTTTTTTTCATCGTGAAACACTCTTAAAACACAACAAGATTATCTTCTCTCTCTCTAGCATGGGATTGTCTTCCCCCTCTCTCTACCCACTATGGTTCAACTTGTTTACAGCTAAAACCACCACCACTTACATTCTATACATGGAGGCATATGCTACATTTTTTTCTCTACTAATTTGATGGATTTAGATGGTTGTTGATTAATTTGATGAATTTGGGTTTTAGCTGATTATATTACCACTATGGTTTTGTTGATAAATTATTCACTTTGATTAACCTCAAGATATTAATAAATTATATTTATTTATTATTGTATTTTTTTGACATAATATTTAGTAATGTAGAAATATTATGCTTTGAGTGTAATACTATTGTCAACACCGACAATGGTATCACTTATAATAAAGAAAGCCATGGGTTCTTGCCTGTTATATTAGATATGTTTTTTAACAAGTTATCTAGAATGTTGTGTTTGACATGGGATGTGAACCAACCTAGAAACACCAACAAGGACTCATTATATGTTCCAAATGGTCCAATGATTCGATCTAAGATAAAGACATTGAACGCATTGGTTTTGAAGGTTTCAACCAAGTAAGAATTGAAAGGTCAATTGGAGTATCAAGAGGATACCCTAGTACATCTTATTCATGTGCAAGAAGGGTCCAATACAATCTTATTTGGGTCATGAAGTAAGGACAACAAAGGAAATAAAAGAATCCTAGTGTAACTTGAAAACAACATGGTGACTATCTTTTCTTTTTGTTTGCAAGATTAAGGGGTTGGATGGAACGTTATAAATAAGCCTTGAATCATCCCTGTAATATTTTACTTCCTCTGTAATATTTTACTTCCTTCTTTTCTTCTTATAGCAGAACATAAATTTAATATTAGGGGATTTATTTTATTTTGTTAGCTACAATCCAAGGCTTGTTTGAGCTCAATTAATACTTTGTTTTGAGCTATGATTCAAGGCTTGTTTGAATTAAGTTACATGTTTTTCAGTTTATAGTTTTGGGTCAGTTTTGGTATACCTCATATAAGCTCAATAAGAGGTCAATTAGAGTTAATTTTTCAAGAACTATTTAAACTCATGTAACCAAATTTTTGGCAGCCTTTGATGATTATTACTTCTGAATTTTTAAGTTTTAATGTGTGAGAGTGATTCTTGCATTCTTCATTTCTTGAACGAATTGAATCCGACTTATCAAAGATTAACTGATTTTGTGGTGTCATTCCACTAATTCCAATAGTGTTGGTGCCTTGGGACAAGTTTTCATTGTGTCACACTCTTATAAGATTATTTTGACTTTTTAGGATCAGATCTCAATTTTGATTGTAGGTTGCGTGACCATGTGATCACGAGGTTCACATCAACATGGCTATAATATGTTTGAAATAGAAGTAGAAATTACTTAGAGGATGTTCCAAGCCGCCAGTGAAACTCGTTATATTAGTGTACCAATCTATATTGATAAAAGTTTGGATCAATGTCTAAGTTTGTGAGGATTAATGAGAATAATATGTTAGAGATCTACTTGAATAGCTAACCTAGAACATACTATTATCTGCTATAAGAATTATGAATAAATAAATAAATAATTTAGTTTTAATAAAATATTATGTTATGTTATGTCAATAATGGGTCTAATTTTGATAATTATAATTGAATATGTTATGTACTGATTATGTGAATTGTGGTTTATGAATGTAAAACTGGTTATTTTATATTTGCGGCTTTGCGAGTATTCTAAATCCTTTTTTTTTTGTGACAATCTTACTTTATTAAAAAAATGTGCCAAGTTTAAAAAAGAAAAAACTCGTTGATGAAATTGAAGAAGATATAGTTCAAGATCCCTGTACTACACCATGCATTAATGAGGATGCTGGTGTTAATTAAAAGTGTATGAAGCTAAGCAAGCCCTTTCTACATTTTGGACCACCTGAGGTCCATGTTCCGTACAATTGTAAATATGATTTTATTGCATTACAGATAGTGTCTCGATTGGATTCCACCAATTATCACAGGGGCCATCTCCGGAGTTAGAAAACAAGAAAAAAAAATCCCGCCGGTTTTGTTGACAAGGCCAGCACACATCCTTTTCTTCAACGGCGGTAACAGTTACCCGGCCGTAAAATATCAACCCCATGAATGCAGGCAGAAATAAAGCAACCACTGCACGTGGACAGGCAAAATCTCAAGGTTGACCATATTTATTTTTTAAAATATTTTTTATTTAAAAATATATTAAAATAATATTTTTTATTTTTTTAAAAAAATATTTCTTACATCAGCATACATATAAAAATAATTTAAAAACATTAAAAAAAACCCATTCAAACCAGAACTCGTACAAAAATATATTTCACGGGATGGACGTTTTTTTTTTTAAAAAAAAATACTGCTCATCTTTTTGGCTTCTTCTTCTGTAGGGACACACATTACTCTAATTTAGTTTCATGTATCATTTGTTTCATACAGGTCTATGATGTAAGAAGTTATCCTACAAAATCTTAATAATGTATCCATTTTTCATTTAAATCTTCTCTTGAATTGTTGGCTGTAGCCTTTTCAGAAATCTCACCATGTGCTCCTCGGTGAAACCTGTAATGCTATACCATCCTATAAAACGCTGATATATTTGAAATAAATATTGCATGCAATCAAGAGGAATGAACGTTTCATGCATCATTTGTCTAGTTTTTAGGTCCATGATATTTCCATCGTCTCTAAATTATTTGCTTAATCGATGTTTGTCTAAGTGGGTGCCTTGAGGTAAATCTTCAGACCCTTTCCTTTTCTCTTCACAATCCTCGTTTGCACTCTTCAATCACCCAAACTAAATCTACTATTGTTGTTTTTGTGGGATCTATATTTTATTAAATAATAATATAAATCATATTTTGGAGTCTCATTTAATAGTTTAAGTTTGTAGGTAAAATGATGTCTTAACATGGTATCAGAGCATTGTTGACCTAGCGGTCACGAGTTCGAATCTCGCCTATTTTATTTGATAAAAATCAAGCAGAAAATAAAGTGATCTTGTGCAAGTTTCAAACTCAAATAGATATATATATTAGCAACTAATCCCATGTCATTAACAATGCTCTGATAATAATATAAATTATCACCTAATAGCTTGAGAATAATATTAGAGAATAATATAAATCGTATTCTAGAATCTCACCTAATAGCTTAGCTTGAGTTTTTAGGTGAGATGGTTTCTTAACATATTTAACATGTTCAGGCTTCTTCATTTGTTTTTTTTTTTTTTTTAACTTAAACTACTCTATCTAGTCGATATATATATATTAGCAACTAATTCCATGTCATTAACATTAGCACGTAGCAAAATATCTATAAGAGAAGAAGTGTGTGTATACGTCCATTGAAAGATATGCATCCCTAATATGAGCAAACGGCCACCTGAAATAAAAATAAAAGCTTAAACCCACTCAAATATTGCTGATTTCATACCCACTGGGAAACAGCATTGCCATTTGGCTTTATTAATCCTTATCCACGCATGTCGATGTATAATTATGAGAAGATTATTTATTTATTTATTTATTTCAGTTAAATGCCAGCAATCAACAAATTTTTAAGCAATTAGCAAACTTTGCATGTGATCGAAATTAAAAACCGTGTCGGGCTAAAATTATGATGCTTGAATTTTCTAAAGCGACATGGTTCGATGGATGATGCTAGCTCAATTATACTAGCTAGTTGGTGAAGCTAATTTTTAACTAAATATTAAGAAATTGTGTTGGAAATAAGTGTCCGTTTTAGTTTTAAAGTCTGCTTGAGATGATTTTTCAAAATATTTTTGTTTAAAAATATATTAAAATTATTTATTTAAAAAAATATATTTTTAATACTAGCATATTCAAATAATCTAAACACACACAAAAAAACCAGTTTAAAGAAATAAAATCAGTTTTTTTTCCAAACACCCCTAAGTTTTTCTCAAAATCATGTATGTATGTATGTATGTATGTATGTATGTACATGTGTGTGGATTAGACAATTTACCTACCGTCTACCATTACGTCGAGGATTGACAAAAATCGAGCTTGAAAATAAGAAAAAAATGGCGCGCACTCGTATGCTAACAAATAGGAATCTGCCGACTATCTGTTTCAAACTCCCAATCATCTCATTGCTTGAAATTAAATTAAATTAATTCTTCGGAAACCGATGGAAGAGAATGTCAAATAAATCAAACTGCAGTCAATTCCTTTCCAATTTTATTTTCAAGGATGCACCAGAAAGGCTCGTGTTCATGATTCAAAAACTGACTCCGAGAGCAAAACCAGTTCATGTAACTTCTCCAACGAATATATAATCCATTCTCTCTCTCTCTCTCTCTCTCTCTCTCTCTCTCCGAACAGCAAAGATTAGCCAGAATTAAACTCGAAATCAATTTACTTCTCCAACGATTTCTTCTGCTAAGTTGATATTTTCTCCAAATTGCCTGTTTAGCACTGCTAGTTAGAGAATAATATAAATTATATTATAGGACCTCATCTATCAACTTGAGCTTTTAGGTGAGATGATTTCTTAGTATGGTATCAGAGTCTTGTAGACCCAGCGATCATGAGTTTGAATCTCACCACTCCTGTTTTATTTGATGAAAATCAAGCACAAGATAGTATGAGTCTGTGCAAATTTCAAGCCCAAAAGGCTTTCACTTGAGGAGGAGTGTTAGAAAATAATATAAATTATATTATGGAGTCTCACCTATAAGGTTAAGCTCTTAGGTGAGATGATTTCTTAATACTACTTGCTGATGCCTTCGTCAAAAAATTATGGGGTTTGGTGTACCTGATTGGGTTTGAAAACCATCAAGTTTATGAATTCATTGTTTCATTTCTGTAAACTAGTTTGGTTCTGATTAATTTTGACAATCGATTGTTGGCTTTTCACTTCTTTGAAAAGCAAACAGCCTTTAGTAGGTGGTCTTTTATGCCTAGATTACGAGTTTCTTGCCTGTGATTTACTTTTGGCAACAACTGATGTGTAGACAGGATGGAAATGAGGAATCGGCCATTGATGTGGTCTTCAAAGTCAGACAGTTATACTGTGAAGAAAAAAAGATTTTGACCCTTTTGACTCGAGCCATTGTAAGAGTGTAGTCGTGTAGGTGGAGAAAGAGAAGGTCACTTTATGGCATTAACGTTTGAATAATTTTGAGTAATTAAATAAAATAATAATAACAATTCTATAAATAACCAAACCTTGTCTCGGGGAGTGATATAAGATAATCACGAACGGTTGAAAGACCGGGCCAGCTGCTACAAGCCTAGTATATTAGAGTTAGGCCCAGATTACATCATCTACTGGCTGTACATGGGCTACTAACCAGTGTTTGTCTGGTGGACTCCTTTGCAACCGAAGGGAGATCGAGAAAAGATTAATGGATCTCGTTTTGTTTTGATTGAAATGACTGAAATATTTTATATTAGTTAAAAAGTAAAATAAAATAATAGTTTTTATCTGTTTAAAATTTGGGTATGTTTAGGATATTTCACGCCGGAATATTATGGATTCGTTTTGCTTATTCTGTTTCGGTTAAATAGTATTTTTATTTAAATAATAAATAATTTTATAATATCAATTACATCTCTTAATCTGACTGTTAGATTAAGATGAAATTTTACAAGGAATCTCTTGATATATTTATATTATTATGTTAAAATTTCAGAATAATCAGAGAATACAATGACCTTGCAAGATTGATGATGACATTCTCATAATATTATACATGTTCATAATTTTATCCAGAAAATCATTTTATTATGTTTTTTTAGATTAAATTGCATAATTCTAAATAATTTATTTTTAAATTTGAACTATTTTTTTTAATATATATAGTGCAACCCAAAAATGAATTGCCTAAACATTTTGAAACCAAAATATTCCATTTGAAGCAGAAACAAAAAACAAAATTGATAATCTTGGCGAAGAGTAGTAGAGTGCGGTTGCCTAGCTGACGGGAAATGAGTTTTGTCAGCTTCGGGGATGAAGATTAATGGGCAAGAAACCCAGCAGCTCCTGTGGTTAGTCATCGGAAAAAGAGAGCAGCAGATTGCTCGGTGTGTAATTTTCCCTTTACTAGTGACCTTGGTCGCTCCTTGGGCATTCCTTGTACTCATTCTTGAGTTGCTATACATATTTTGATTACATTTTCGAGAGAATACACTCAATTTACGATGCAGTGAAATTATGAGCATGGTATCAAGTTAATAAATAGATATTTGATCTAAATAAATTATATAAATGACTAAGAAAATACTTTTATGGATTAGTAAGTGATATATTAAAGGATATTTAATCATTGGATTAAGCTCCATTTCTTACAAGTGATCGTCGTGAAACAGCACTGCATCGTTAAACAAATCATCAGTTTTTCTATAATCATGTTTTGAGCACTAATATTTCTGTTACAACGTGGCTTAATATTTTTTTTTTTCTTATTCTATGTTTTAATTTATAATATTTTTTGTTTATTTTCTTTATTCTTAGTTGTTTTCTAGCATAGATAATGCTTTCTTATTCTATGCTTTCAACATTCTGTTTTGAGGTTGTACTTTTTATGTATATATATATAATTAAAAATATTAATTCAAAAAAAATAGATCAAATTCAAAAATAAAATTATTTAGAATTGTGCAATTTAATCTAAAAAAGACACAATAAAATAATTTTTATGAAAAAAAAATTCGGGAAGGGATCGAAATTTTAAACAAAATAAAAACTACACCGTTCTATTTCATTTTTTTAATGAATACAAAAGGTTTCGATCATTTCAGCCGAAACGAAACCAAACAGAAAACTATGCTATAAAGGCTCGAAACTGTTATGGCTGTTAGAGTTTGTTAAATCTGTTAGTCTGTTAAGAGTCTGTTAGTTGGTTAAATATGGAGATAGTTAATCTCCAACTGTAACACATTTTCTGCATGCTCTGTTCTTCAACTTGTAAGGCTATATAAGCCATATTATATGTTAAATACATTAGAGTGATATTCCAGGAGATTCTTCTGTGTGAAGTTCTTTACGTCTAACAATCTGGTATCAGAGCAACTTGGATACTGAAAGCCGTAAGAATGAGTGAAGAGAAGAACTATCTGCAACCTGCCATACCACGTTTTGATGGTCATTATGACCATTGGAGCATGCTTATGGAAAATCTTTTGAGATCTAAAGGTTAATGGAGTCTAGTTGAGACTGGCTATGAAGAAGCAAAACCAGAGACTATGTTGAGTGAAACACGGCAGAAACAATTGGATGAGTTGATAATGAAAGATCTCAAAGTGAAAAACTACCTGTTTCAAGCGATTGACAGGATAACTCTTCAACAAATTCTGGAGAAGAGGACCTCGAAGCAGATATGGGATTCTATGAAAAAGAAATTTGAAGGAAATGCTAGGGTGAAGCGTTCTGCTCTGCAAGGGTTGAGAAGGAATTTTGAGATTCTGGAAATGAAGATAGGTGAAACCATCACTAATTATTTTGGTAGAGTCATGACTGTTGTTGACAAAATAAGAAGTAATGGTGAGCAAATGAATGAAGTTACCATTGTAGAGAAGATTCTCAAAACATTGACTGAGAAGTTTAACTATATTGTTGTTTCTATTGAAGAGTCTAAGAACATGGACTTACTCGCAATTGATGAACTGCAAAGTTCACTCATTGTACATGAGCAAAAATTCCACAAGAGTCGTGGAGAAGAACAAGCACTGAAAGTGACACATGAGGAGAGATTCCGTGGCAGAGGATGAGGGAGAGCTTTGTTTAGAAGAGGCAGAGGAGGAGGTCGTCAATTCTATAACAAAGCTATAATTGAATGCTTCAAATGTCATCAATTGGAACATTATCAATATGAATGTCCACAGTGGGATAAACATTCATCATCTATCCTCGGTTGCTTCAATTTACTGGACTGGGTTACTTGATCCCTCATGGCTGTGCTGCTCCCCTTTCCCTCCTGTGAAACTAGTTGCACCCATGTTTTGGCCTCTCGGTGAGCTGTGTCCTAGGCATAGGTTTCTTGCTGAGTGTTGGTTGGAAGGGGAGGCTGTTTGTCTCTCGCCAAAATATTGGGTCCATCTTCCATTTTGCGCTGACCTTCATCTTCCTTGGGCTTGCCTTGGGTTGGCTCTACTCCCTTCTGAACACAGCTATGGCCAAAGCTCCCACGCCTTTCACATCGTGACGGCTTCCATTCATACTCCACGTTAACCCTTAGTGGCTCCTCCGATAGGGGGCTTTCCACGTCAAAGTGGTGGACAAAAGGTAGTCTTGCATCTAGCTCAACACATAGCCGAGCATAATCCAACCTTTTGCAGGTAATCGTGTGTTCATCACAGGAGAGAGGCTTCCCGACCATGCTGGCCGCTAAGCTCAGACCTTGTTTGGTCCACAAAGGGATAGGCAGCCCCTTCAGGCGTATCCACACAGGGAGCTTGGACACCTTGCATCTGTCAAACTGGAAATTCGGCGTCTATTTTTGAAGGATAATAGTTTTACCCCCAAACATCCATGGACCTTTCTCTATAACCTCTAAGACTGCCTCTTCCTTAGTGAAACGAAAGATGATAAAGCCATCAGCTAAGGTGAGAACTTGTTCCAGGCCATAGGAACCACATACCTTCCTAGCTATATGGTTTACCGCATGGTAAGGCATCTTGCATCCTGTAAAGAAGCCTATCATGCAACGGGACCATTGTTCCATATCATTCATTAGCATTTCAGCCGGTATCTTGAGGCGGCTCCCTACTTGTTTTTGGGGAACTGGCTCCAGAGTGTATCTTGTTGAGGAGTCCGTTACCCGAACCCTATCTGCCCAAGTGACTGGTTGGTGGGGAATCCCTCCACTTTCCGTCGGCTTGTCTGTCTACTTATCAGCATGCCCTTGGATCGTCTATGCGTGTCCCTGGTTGCTGGCCTCAGGATTGTTATCAGCGAATCCCTTTGTTTTGGTGTTCTTTGTTGTTTGGTGGTTTGTGCCCAGTGGGTCTTTTGAGGAATTAGTATTTGGTTTGTGGGACTGCGTTGTTTGTGGTTTGTGCTCTAGGTATTCCGTGCTGTCTAAGAAGAAAGGTGACCCAAACACATCCTACACAATGAGAGATGTGATTGGACCACCTCACCTACCTCTACATCCTTACAAAAACACGCAAAAATGTATCTTCTCCACGTGTCCTTCAATACGCAGCAAGTCCAAACCATAGTTATTAATTTCAATATGTTTTGACCGAAATAGTCTACATATTTTGTACAAGTAAAAAACAGACAAAATAACATTGTTTTTATTTCGGTTTAAATTCCTACTCGTTTTGAATTTTTTGGCCATATACCGGCCGAAATATACCGATTTTGTTCCGCCCGTTCCGTTTCGTCCAAATAGAATTTTCTTTAAATAATGAATAATTTTACAATATCAATCATATCTTTTAATCTGACTATTAGATTAAGATGAAATTTTACGGGAGTCTCTTAACATATTTATATATATTATGTTAAAATTTCCGAGCAATCAAAGAATGTAATGACCTTGCAAGATTGATGATGATATTTTTGTAATATTATACATGTTTATAATTTTGTTCAGAAAAATTATTTCGTGTTTTTTTAGATTAAATTGCACAATTCTATATAATTTTATTTTTAGATTTGAACTATTTTTTTAAAATTAATATATTTAGTTATATATATACTTAAATAATACAGCTCTAAAATGACATACCAAAATTTTCCAAAATCAAAACATTTTTTTTCAATTGAGAAAACAAATCACAAACCGAAATTAACAACTTTGATCCAAACGTCTCATGTCCACCGGCGACACAACGAAAACGAAAACATCCAACACCAAAATAAAACAAACGAAAACGAATCCACGCACACGCAAGGAAAACCAGCCCCCTTGTCAGTCACACACGCACGCGCCCACTCGCTCTAAGCTTGAGGCCTCAGCTACTCTCACTTCTCTCTCTCGAGCCGTCATTGCAGAAAGAAAGAAATGCAGAGACTGCCTCTTCGCTGAATTAAATAAGAATAATTAAGATCCGACCAGATTGATTGCCGGAGAATTCGAGATCTTTTCATATCATAGAGTTGACTATACTTGGCTTCTCTTTTGGTGATCAATCAATGGCATCGGAGGATGTGAAGGCGAGCGAATCCGCTGTGACTACTATTGTCAATTTGGCAGAGGAAGCTAAGCTTGCTAGAGAAGGAGTCAAGGCTCCTAGCCTTGCTATTCTTAGCATCTGCAAGTCTCTTGTTGCCGGTGGTGTTGCTGGTGGAGTGTAAGCTCTCTTTTCTGCTTTAGCAGCTACTATTTAGTTAGTTTGCTTCTTTTTTTAATATATTTTAGTAATTTGAAGGAATTTAATATTATCTATGTAATTATTGTTTTTTAATTGTATAGAAATTATTGCAGTACGTAGCAGATGAAATCATGGAGCTTAACTTACGTACTACTGATGTATTAAAAATTCATAATTTCAAGCAATTGTTTTGTTCAGTCTTGGTGAAAAGGTTTGAGGAGGATTGGAAAAGACGGGGGGGAATCAAATCAAAATGAAGTTCCTAATACAAAAGGTTGTGACTTTCGTGTTAGGGATGAAAGTTTGATTTTCAAGAATGTGAAGAAATTATAAATATTAAAAATTTGAATAATTTGAGGTGGGTCAATGACTTTCCAGAGAATTTGAACCTGCATAAAACTTACAATACTTTAGATGCCCTAGCCTTATGATATAGTTTTCCTTCCTCTTTGTTTACTTTTAATTCAGTGAATGTTGAAAACTAAGTGCTAATTATATTGTATATTTCAAATACATGATTTGTTTTTAAGTTTTGTTCAGCACTTATGCTGAACTTGTGTATTATTTTTTGCCTTGCAAATAAATGAAGAGATGCTTTTACACTTGCAAGATGATTTTTGTTTTTATCATTTATGGTAGTCTAGATTTTTTGTAAAGTTTTGTTTCCAAGGGGATCACTCTTGAATGTGTGTGCGGATGGCAGAGGTTATACACTTTTATGATTTCTGTTGTTGTGGTGTTGCTACATTGAATTTTCTCCACCTTTAATGGTTGCATGTGTGTTCAGGTCTCGCACTGCTGTTGCTCCCCTGGAGAGGTTGAAAATATTGCTACAGGTTAGATCTTCTGATGTGTTTGTTTCATTGCATATTTTTCATTCACATCCATTGGAATGCGACATCCGTTGGAATGTGCACTTACAAGTAAATTTTGCACTGATGAAATCCTACAATTTGCAGGTTCAAAATCCACATAACATAAAATACAATGGAACAATTCAAGGGTTGAAATACATATGGAGGACCGAGGGATTTCGTGGACTGTTCAAAGGCAATGGTACCAATTGTGCTCGTATAGTCCCAAACTCGGCAGTCAAGTTTTTCAGCTATGAGCAAGCTTCCAAGTATGATTCTTTGATTTCATTGGCTGTTGAAAGACACATATATTTTATAATATATAGTGGTGAAACTTTTGTGGTCTCCTCATTCTGCTTTGATCCATATTGGCGAAAGAAAGTTGTCAAGTCTGTTCAACTGGTGAATACAGTGCAGATACGGTTTTAACCATGATAACATATGAGCTATGTAAATGATTTAGAATTGATTGTGTACTGAGAGAAAATGCATTTAGGCATTCTACTCTCATTTTAATCTTTGTATCTGCAGAAGACTGATTTTTCAACTCACTCATACACAATTCTTACAGAGGAAGCACACCATGCTTACTTCTGTCACTTTTGAAATTCAGGCACACCTGATCCTGCACATATTGTCATTTTTTGCTTGGATTGCCATTGGGCTTTATTTCTGATTACTGGACCAGTCTATACCAAAGTGGTCTAAGCCATTTGGTGCTGGTTTCTTCAGACATAAATTTCTTTGCTTTCTTCAGTCCTGCCAATATACACCATACTGCTTGTTCTAAGCATTAACCGACATTTCTTTCTTCAAACATTTGAAATCTCCTCTGTTCATGATTCTTATGTAAGATCCATTTATGTGAGCTTTTTTTCCTTTTCCTGATGGGTCCTCTATCCATATGACAGGGGAATAATTTATCTTTATCAACAACAAACTGGTAATGGTATGTCAATCTTTGCTCTCCATCACTTTGTTTTAGATATTCTTTGTGAATTTACATCACTTGATGGAGATTTTTTCTAAAGTTTTTTTGGGGCATAAAAATTATTTTTAGATTAAGCAGCCTGCCAGAATTATATTGTCCAGTAATCAATTGTTACAAAAATATATAGTTTCTTTGCACGCCATTTAGTTGCAGAGAGTAATGCAATGACAAACATTGAGTTGCGGATGCATGGTTTACCTTATTAGTGAATTTGAATGTAGAAGTACCCTTTCATCACAGTTTTTGTGCTGGTATTCTCACGTATGTGAGTCTTTCCCTTGTTGTTCCTCCAGAGGATGCTCAGCTCACTCCTCTTTTACGCCTTGGAGCTGGAGCATGTGCAGGAATTATAGCAATGTCTGCAACTTATCCCATGGATATGGTACGAGGCAGGCTAACTGTACAGGTATGATCACTGAGTTTCCTTTGGAAAAGCCCTGGGAGAACAATATTTTCCTTTGTTTTGTATGCTCAAAAATATTATACTTCTATTTGAAGCCTCTTGAAAGATTTTTATATCTACGTAACAAGGCATGGAGATAAATTATTTATTGGAACAAATGAAAAGTCATTTTATTTAACATGCCCCATTATTTGCTTTGATTATTCGGGGTTCTCAATGTTGGATTTTTCAATACAAAGTTTTTATTTTTTTGTTGTATTGTGTTTGCAGACTGAGAAATCGCCTTATCAATACAGAGGAATGTTCCATGCTCTATCAAGCGTGCTACGGCAAGAAGGCCCAAGGGCACTGTACAGGGGCTGGCTTCCTTCTGTCATTGGAGTTGTAAGTCATTAGTTGCCAAATAACACTGCATCTTAACATTCTTCTAAAATGCTTGTGCTATTGGTTGTATTTCTAAATGAGACACTTTTAAGGTATTTCTATTCTATTTTGGTCACATATCTTGATTTCATCAAACTGATAACCTGGCATCTTCTTTTCCTTGTCTAAAGCTGAAAAGTAAGGCCATTTCTATGTCTATATCTTGATTTATAAATTTGATTATACTATAGACATTTGTACTTAGATGGAAAGCCTATGTTGACTTCTTGATTTGTTTATTTAAGTATGCAATCTTTTTGGTTCTTGGAATTATTAGCACCAGATGAGAGAATACCGGAGCTATATGCTGCTAAGATGAAATTTTACTGGTGCAAGCGTTGGCTTCACTCTCCCCATCCCGCTTCTTTCTCTTGTATATTTCAAAGGGTCTATTGGGCTTAATACTGTAAATCTTAGCATTGATGTTCTTATGTGTGGGAAAGACAACCCACCAGCCCCCATTCTCCCTGTTCTTTGACAATAAATAAGCATGACATCTTTGCTGGTACTGTTAATATCACATTCCTTCATATTCTTATGTGATCCGAGTACCAAAGTGGTTTCTGTCTGTTTGCTGGCTGTAACCCTGTACTTATACTTCTTGTTGGCAGGTTCCATATGTGGGTCTCAACTTTTCAGTGTATGAATCTCTAAAGGACTGGTTGGTTAAAGCTAGACCATTTGGACTAGTTGAAGATTCTGAATTGAGTGTGACTACAAGGTTAGCTTGTGGGGCTGCAGCTGGAACTGTTGGCCAAACTGTTGCTTATCCTCTTGATGTTATTCGACGGCGGATGCAAATGGTGGGATGGAAAGGTGCTGCTTCCATTGTCACTGGTGATGGGAGGAGCAAGGCCCCGCTTGAGTATACTGGCATGATTGATGCATTCAGTAAAACTGTTCGGCATGAGGGCTTTGGAGCATTATACAAGGGTTTGGTACCGAATTCAGTGAAGGTGAGTCGTTCTATTTTCAGTGTTTCCTTCGTAAATAACTTTCAGCGGCTACCTTAACTTCACCTGATCATAGTTTCCTAAAAGGATTTAGTGAGGATGGGAAGACGGCCAATGTTGGCTGTTGGTTGCTTTGGGCTTTCCTGTTATTTTGTGGCATTTCCTCTCACAAGAATCTTGGTATCTTAAGAATCAGTGTCAAGCATCTCTGCAATTCTTTCCATGCTCTAATCATGGATCGTAACTTACCATGCATTCCATAATAGGATTGGTTGGTTGGTTCTGGAGTAACTCATTTGCCTTTATCCCACACAATAAAGATTTATGTCTGAATGCCTGGATCAACATGCCAGCATGGTCAACTAGAGTTTAGTGTGTAAATTACATTCCGCAAACATTTTGCTGGAGGTCTGAATGACATGTTTACTCATTTAGTTAAGCCATTAATCCGAACCCAGAGCACGCATGGTTTAGATTTATATTTCTTTTGGGGGTAACGCAGCTTTTATATATGCCTAAATTGCTGTCCCCATAGCATTCAAATTAATTTCTTCCCCCGTTTTCAGGTGGTTCCATCCATAGCAATTGCATTTGTGACATATGAGATGGTGAAAGACATTTTAGGAGTCGAGTTCAGAATATCAGACTGAAGTCAGGGGGTCCTGCCTGGTATTTGTTGAATCAGGGTGCTGCTATTTTTGTAGGCAAGGAATAGAGAGAAGGTAAACTAGGAAAATTATTTCCAGCTCATGCAAAAGAGCGAGTTTAGAAACAAGTTGAAGACTGTTTTATGCATTATTCCCCCCCTGTTTCCTTTCTGTCTCCTTGAAGAATAAGATTAGCCTTTAGATTCTCATTCATTTTTTTTTCAAAAATATTTCTTAAACTCATTCTGAAACAACCCTTTCAGCTCTAGGTCAAAGCGCTTCTAAATCCGAGGCAAAGCTCCTTCCTTCACCTAGAGAGGATGCACCTGGTGTTGGCGTTTAAAAAATCTATCAACTAGGAAAATTGTAAAAATCAAAAAACGGTTTAACCGAAAACACTTTGGGAGAAAAAGCTGAAAAAAAGAGAGAATAAATTACGACCCAACATAACCCTAAAACATTCCTCCCTGTCTCTTTTCCATTGCATTGACAGCAGTCACCAGTCTGCCAGAAGACAAATTGATTCAACAAATTGGATAAAATTATCCTATTGGCCATCTCCCTCTACCCTCCTTTTGTTTGAAGACTCAACCCATGAAATCTAATATGTAGAATCTAAGGTAATCTTGTATTTTTCTCTACTTAACTAATTTTTTTAATTAATTAATAGCTAGGGTCTTTGAATTTTCTTTTTCTTTTTTTAAGTTCAATGGATCTCAAATAAGACTTTATTTGATTTCAATGAATGGAATCTAATTAGGAAGCCAGTCTATATTTGTGTTTCAAATCAGGATCTTGTTTCAGAACCAAATTAAAAAATACTCTGGTTGATCAAAATTATAAGGATTTCTATTATCTTTTGCTATATCCAAAGTCAATCCATGTAACCTATTCTTAAATATGACTCCTAAAAAATTCTTGAAGATTTTAAGTTTTTAGATGTAACTTTGAAATATATAAGTCAAATGATTATGGAAGATTATATTGTATTCTTCAAGAATCTTTAGATCTTTCAACTCCATAAACTTATTGTTTTTTTATAAGGATAATCAGGAAAATCCTACACCAAAGCAAAAAAATCCTTCATGTTTGGAACCTAATTTTTCATTTATTCTTGTTACCACCTCTAGTACAAATAGTAATATTAAATGTAACAATCATCCACCTTCTAGATGTAATAAAATAAAAACATCCTAAATTTAGGATCACTTTAAAAAACTTGATGGACATCTTAAAGCTTCTAGGGCTGCATAGATCTACTATGGAAAAGACTATGTTTGTCATGTTAATATGACAAGTAACATGTGGAATCATATAGGTTTATGCAAAAACAATTCTTTTGCGATTGATAAGGGAAAAAAAGATTTTAGAACCTAAGCCTAAAATAGAGGGAGATGACAAGGAAAAGGAATATTTTGTTGTCATTAAAACAATAGATTATAATTATAATGAGTGTAGGAAAGCCATAACAAAAAATAATTATACATGATGAGATATCTTTTAACTTTGTTAAAAATCATGGATTTAAATCAATATAATTATATATAAAAATTGGTCACTAGGTGAAGAGGGAAGAGTAATAATGACCTTCACTAATGATAAAAATAACCTAGTAGGGAAACATAAAATCAGAAGCTCAAAAAATGAGGTGTGTCGGCAATCTCACATATAAGTAGAATAACTAAAATATCCCCATGGAAGAAAAAAAATCATTAGTTTTAGGTATATTTAGGTGTTTTCTTTTTGCCTTTCTATCAAAGTTTTTATGGCCTTTTAATTTTATTTTTCAAATCAGGTTTATAATTTTTTTCAGTGATAATAATGATTCCAATTTGGTACCTTTTCTTTTTATTTCTTACTATTTTTCTTGGTTTTTTTGTCAAATTTTTTTATAGTTTTCATATTAAGTTCACTACTGAAAATAATCATATTATCGATGATTAAAATTATAATAATGATAGTACAACAACAAAAACAATGATGAAGATGATTAAATTAACGATGATTTCAATAATAGTGGTGGTATGGTGGTGGTGGTGGTACCACTATGACCACGATCACCACCGTTAGCACTGCTACTAATAATGGTAGTTAATTATGATGATGACAATGATATTAGTAGTAGTAATACTACTACTATTGTTACTATAAAATGAAAACAAATAAAAATAATAATTAACTTAGAGACGTGAAAACATTATCTTTAAGATGTTTATTTGTCACACTACTGGCAACACATTCAGGATACAACTAAACTCTCCAATTCTCATAATGGATAAGAAGAAAAGACAAAGAAAGGAAAATATATTTTTGATATATATTTTTTCTCTATGTAGTAATAGGTTTATATAGACTTGAAATATCATAATAAAACATTATAATTGTCGATATTTTAATTGTTAATGAAACTATATTATTGTTCATACAACAATTATATTTTAATTAAATTGAATTACTTTTATTCAGTTTTATCCCAACAATCATAAATATTAAAATTATTTAAGAAAATTAAAATAAATTAATTCAAAAATAATTAATCTCACTAACATATTTAGTTCCAAGTTCTATTTTTTGATAATAATAATAATAATAATAATAATAATAATAATAATAATAACAACAACAACAACAACAATATAAGAGGGAGAAGAAGAATACAAGAATGATGATGATGATGATAAAAATACTAATAATAGTTGTAATGATAATAATATTAATAATAACAATAATAATAGCAACGATAATGATCATCATTGTGAAAATTATAATAATATTAATAGGAATGCTACTATTACCACTAATAATGATAATGCTAGCAAATAGCTAGTAGTGGTACCAATAATAGTAATTTTAATAATGATAGAAATAATAGTAATGATATTAATAATAGTAATGATATTACTTATTAATATTAGTAGCAATAATGATTTTGGTCCTCATTATTTGAATTGCTATTTTTAAAATTATTTTGTATGATTTTTAAAAAAAATCTTTTAAAGTCATCATTTAATATTTAATTTATTAGAAATTGAACTTCATGGTTTTTTTATATTGAGTTTTTTAAGTCTAATAATTCGGAATAAGAATTTAAAAAACTACTTTTTTAAAAAAATAATTATAATTCTTTTTATTTTTTATCAGTTAACTTCAATCACGCAATCTAGATCGCGGGTTTGAAAGGATATCTCGTATTGACTTAGCTCTAATTAGTGTTGTTTGTATTGTCATAACTGTTTTATCCTATATTTCAATACTTAAACATTATTTTTTATACAAAAAATAGGTCAATTTTGCTACTAAGAATGGGCAGGAGGCTAGTAACCAATCCAAGAAGAAAACCATATTCAATATAAAAATCTACTTGTTTGTGCATATAATTGTTAATAAACCAGCTGAAAAGGCAGCTATGGTTAGATATAAAAAAAATTCAATCAAGAGTTAGATCAATTTAATCTATTAGTTCAATTTGTGACTTGATTAATCTAGTCTTTGACACTACATTTTTTTTATATATAAATCACATCCTTTTGACTTTTAAAAAAATATTACTAAGCTAAGTCAACCCATCCATCCAATAACCCTATTCTTATGCCAAATGACGTTTAATAAACATGATATACACTATTTGAAATATTAATAAACAAAGTTCACAAAACAAATCGAGAGAATTTGAAATGAAAGTGACTTTCATTTCAAATTTTCTGGATATATATATATATATATATATATATATATATATATAAAGACAATATTCACTAATATTCACTGTGTGCTAGCTATCGACACATTAATGTTTCCATATGTTATTTAAAAAAATAGTAAAATTATAAAGTTTTAGCATGTATTCATTATGTGACGTGGAAGTAAAAGACTTAAAATTTATCTTGAAGGTTTTAGGTTCGAGTTAGGAAATGTTCACTTTGTAAAAATTTAGGATAACCAAAATTTTATTCCCTTAACTCGAACCCACAAAAATAATTAAAAAAATAGAATTTCCTTGAATAAGAAAATAATTATTTAATTGTGTTCTATTTCTGAAAAATTTTATTTATAATCTCACTCTGACGTAAAAAATGGTGAAATTCCTACGCATCATTGTCAGTTGTCAGCATCTTGTATTTGAAGACTTTCTCCTTTTCTTTTGTTTTTGGTCTCCACACGTCTTCAATTTTATTTTATTTGCACATATAGCTATTTTGCCTGAATTTTTCTCTCTTCCTTTATTTTTTTGAAACCCTCTTCTTATTTCTAGTATTTTGTTCTTCCACTGCAGAAATTAGAAGTGATGGTGGCGTGAGCTTATTACTGTTTATTTTTTATTGGAAGTGTTGGTAGAGGCAGTGTTTGTGTATGCAATGAAAGACCTAAATTCACATCATTTATACCATGTAATCACGAGTACAATTAACTATGCTTTTTAATTCAACTCGTTTTTCAGAAATGTTTATTCTCACTAACCTAAAAATCCCATTAATTATCATTTTAATATTCACCTTATGCATTTAACACAGTGTTTTCCTTGTTAATTTCGTGAACTTTATATTGGGTGTCTAAGAATTAAGCTTTATAATTTATTTATTTATTTTGGTGAATATTTTATTAGACTAAGTTGGATTCATAATTCAAAATATGACTTTTTTTATATAAAAAAAATACACTAACGACATTTTAATATATGTTTTTTACATTAATTCTATCCCGTCCATGGTGGATGGCCACCTATATAGCATAGTTGATTTTGGGCCAGTGGGTTGCAGCCACCCACCGACAGCAAAATTAAACGACACGTGGTGTACATTCCGTTCCGGTTCTTCCGAGCTCCGGACAGCCAGTTATTTTACCTGTCAATGTGTTAATATTACAAATGGGCCACTACAGTCTATAGTGTCCTCCACGTTAGTGGTTGCCAGTGTGATTAATAATGCAGTTGCAGCGCCCACGTATGATTTTCATCGGGATGATATGTGGTCAGTAAGCGAGCTGAGTTATTGCCATCTCTAATCTACCTTGCATTTGTGGATTTAATCAATCAACGAAAAGTCTTGTCAGAGAAAAAATCAACCATTGATAGAAGTTTGATGCGATTGGTGGGGTTCATTAATTATCAGCTTAAAGAAAAAAATAATAATCTCATATTATGGTCTAAAAATATTTTTGAAAAAACTTAAATTTTTATTTTTATTTTAAATTATTATTTTTAAATATTTTTAATATACTGGTATTAAAAATAATTTTTAAAACATAAAAATAATATCACTTTAATATATTTTTAAGCAAAAAACACTTTGAAAAACAATTTCAGTTATTCTTTCAAATAGACACCAAATGTCCCCGATGTGTGGCAATGGATTTTATTTTATTTTATTTGTTTTTATTAAATAAAAGATACTTTGTTTTAAATTAAATTTTTATATGTTTTTTTAATATTATTTTTAAATAAAAAAAACTTTTAAGAAAATAATATCAACCATCTTCCTGAATAAACAGTAACTAAAAAACTTTAGGGCAGCGTGGTTACGATTATTTTTTAAAGTATTTTTCATTCAAAAATATATTAAAATTATATATTTTTATTTTTTAAAAAATTATTTTTGATATCAGAATTAAAATGATCTAAAAACAATAATTTTTTAATTTAAAATTAAATTAATTTTTTTTTTTAAATTTCTTCTAAACTGGAGACGGTTCCATGACCCCTCCAAAGTTTGAAAAGAAAATCAAAATCCCTCGTTTTTTTTTCCTCTTCAAATAAGTCCTAATTTTAACGGCCATCTCAAAATTGAAAATTTAACGCTCTGACCCTTCCAAACACTAAAGCCTGGATTTGTCCCTGCTCATTAAGATTGTTTGGGATAAAATCTTAGTTTTAATTAATATATAAGTTATTTTGACGATATCTTTAATAATCAAATAAAAAATTGTTGTGATCTGATTATATTATAAAAAAATAATCTAAAATAGATATTTGAAATCAATAGACAAAGTACACTTCTGTTTTTAAATAATACATGCTTGATAATACGGTTTTATAAAAATATATTACAATATTAAAACCATTTAAAAACACATAAAAGAATAATAATTTATATTTTTTAAAATAAAAAATAAGCTGCTACTTGTCATTGAATTGAACAGTTCAATACTCTAAATTCTCATTGGGCACGAGCGATTGAGATATGATCAGCTAGAATAATCTTGTTTGACTTTGCGTGCACGCTTTCAGGTTCTGTATGCTTTATTTACTATTTAGGATATTAGATACTATAAGGACTGATTGATTGATTTCAGTAAACTACAAGGACTAAATTGCAATTACTCCTTTAAAACCTCTATAAAATGCCCCAACATTCAACAGCTAACTTGCACATTTGGCCAAGCTACACTACAGCATAGAAGCTGTTAAGAGTGGAGGTGGGATCTGGGATGGAGTCAGTAGTCAGGCCGCCGCCACCTCCAAGCGTAGGCAATGGGCCAGGTGGGCCGCACACAAAGGAGCGGTGCGGGAACTTTCAGATGCCACTGCACTACCCGAGATACACCGGAGCCGAGTACCAGACCATGCCGGAGTGGAAACTTGATTGCCTGCTCAGAGAGTATGGGTTGCCAATCACCGGAGATGTTGAGCAGAAGAGGAAGTTCGCCATGGGAGCTTTTCTTTGGCCCAATTAGACCTCCTATTTGTGTTTTCTTTTTCTTTTTTAATCATGTAATTATGATGCGAGGAGATCAGGTATTGCTACGTTATGCCACGTATATACCTGTTGATTTGTTCTTGGATCGGTAAATGCTTGGATTGTATTGAAGGGGATCAGGGCAGAGGCATGATTCTGGTAGGAGCAATTTAATTTATGAAGTCTGGGATATGAGTGTACAAATTAGGTGATGTGTAAAGTAGGTCAGTGGACTAATGTGAGGTTTAATGATCAGTTAATATAATGATGCGGGTGTTATTTTCAGTAATGTGGTAACAATTTTTTTTTGTTTAATTTTTTATTTTATTTTTAAAACTAATATATTAAAAAAATTTAAATATATACAAAAACTATTTAAAAAAATAAAATGAAAGGCATTCCTAAACATGCTGTTTATGTGTAATTCATACAGTAAAGGTTTGGTGCATTTAAAGAGTTTAGTTCAAGTTAAGATGTGTATTTTTTTAAAAAAATTAAGATAATTGAGATTTTATTTGTTTATTTAAATTCATAAAATATATTTTATAATAGTGGGTTTACTCACATAATAGAAAGGAAAATAAGAGCATTATATATAAAATTATTTTTTTTATGTAGAGAGATGCTACAATCTCAAACTTTTAAACCCTTACTTTGTCCTTTATTAACGTTTAGCTATAATTATTTTATTATTTTTTAGTTGCTAATTTAATATTGAAAAGAACATTAAAATCTAAGTCAACTATTATTATACATATCAGTATCCTTTAAAAGGAAAAAAGTTAATTGATACAATTTTTAATGACTCGCAAAATGCTTGACTCGTCGTGATTGCAAGTTACTGAAGTTTACTCTCCTTTTATTTTCAGAGATGGACTGTCACTCTTTTGTTTTTATGTTTTATTACACAAACATCGTAGGATCTATGCTTAATAAAAAAATCCCAGATTTTTTATATTAAAAATCATACTTACATTTTAAATATTTATTTAAATAAGATATATAGAGCATAGATATGTCATTTTTTTATATACATAAAAAAAAATACCATTTGGAATCAAACCTAAGCACATCTAGCCGATCAAGGTACTGTTTGCACTGCATTTTTCGAGAGTTCTTTTGAAAAACATTATTTTTATTTTTTATTTTAAAATTATTTTCTAATATTTTTAAAACATTTTATATTAAAAATGATTATTTAAAATAAAAAAATATTATTTTAATATATTTCTAAACAAAACTATCCAAACCATTCTGTACAGTGTACATCACGAATAACTCCTTGCAGGCAAATTTTACCTTCTTTTTATTTTTTTAATCATGGGCAAACGTGGGATTGCAAGATAGCGACGCATGCCTGCACGCGCCATCATAAATTTTCAACACCTCTCTCTTATCATGCATGTAAGAAAATTATTTAATATTATGTTTGATTTTATATTTTAATGTATTTTTAATTTATTTTGTAAATAATTTTATATCGTTTTAATATGTTAATATTAAAAATAAAAAAAATATATTTTCAAATAAAAAAATATTTTAAAAAATGAATAAATGACCTTCCAAAATGAAATGGTTGAACCAGTTGCATAAAACCTACTGATGCCCAGTAAAAATCCATTATTTCTTAGCCTGCAGATAAAAAAGATAAGGTGCCGAGCCCATGCAGTTTGGCAGGCCCATGAGCTTAACCTACCCATGGTGAAGCACATTAGCAAACACTCCTAGCCTGCTCGGCTTCGAGTGAGTTGCTTCTTCGACTCAATTCACTGTGTATAAGCATTTATTTAAGCGCGCGCGCAAATCCAATATTCTCGGAGATTCCCTTTTTTTCTCCCTCTTTTTTTAAAATCCTCCCCTCGCCAGATTCATCTCTCACATTTTCATTTCTCTCCGTCGATCCCAAAACCCTAGTTTTCCCGAGAAAAGAAAAGGGCAAACGTAACAAAAATGCCGAGAGAGATAATCACGCTGCAAGTAGGACAATGCGGGAACCAGATCGGCATGGAGTTCTGGAAACAGCTTTGCCTTGAACACGGCATCAACAAAGATGGCATTCTCGAAGATTTCGCTACTCAGGTAGGCCTTCGATTCTCACTTTCTTTTATGTGTTGGAATTTAACTGTATGCTTTATTGTTATTATTATTATTATTAACTAACACACACACACCCTTTCTGCTATTAATTCGAAATGCGAAATAATATATATATATACTTGTTACTCGATTAACGCGTGTTTTTTTTTTTGTCGAATTTGGTGTGACTCAGGGAGGTGATAGGAAAGATGTGTTTTTCTACCAAGCGGATGATCAGCACTACATACCACGAGCTTTACTAATTGATTTGGAGCCTAGGGTCATCAATGGAATTCAAAACAGTGAATATCGTAATCTTTACAATCATGAGAACATCTTTGTTTCGGATCATGGTGGTGGTGCAGGAAATAACTGGGCAAGTGGATATCATCAGGTTTGTTGCTTGTCTGTCCTGTGTGACCAATGATTTTATTTAGGATATCCAGGGTAAAGGATATCTTCCCTTCTCGAAATTTTTGCAGTTAGGTTCTTATTGTCATCAACTGAGTTTGTGTGATTCATGTTTATTTATATATTTCTGACCAGGGAAAGGGCGTTGAAGAGGATATAGTGGACATGATTGATAGAGAGGCAGATGGAAGTGATAGTCTTGAGGGTTTTGTTCTGTGCCATTCAATTGCTGGAGGAACAGGATCAGGTTGCTTTATTTGTCATTGCCTTTTCTTGTCTTTAAAGTTCTGAAGTTGCGATGCAATTTTGCAGTACTCTTGTACAGGCTATATTAGGAATGTTTTTTGACAAATGGTCTTGAAAACTTGTACGAACATTGTTCCACTAAGCTTAGTTTGGTTCAAAATCAGACAACTCTTGGTTTGTGATACATAATTTGTCCATCTTAGCTTGATAATGCTGTGGCCAGTGTCAACTTGATACAAATGTCTGCACATTGTATTGATTTAATTGTGAATAATATATGATGGAACTCGGATAAGTTTTTTTACTTCAGAGTTTTCTTACTTCTTGAATGTTGCATTGTATAAATAAGGTATGGGCTCGTATCTGCTAGAGACACTGAATGATCGCTATAGCAAAAAGTTAGTACAGACATACAGTGTATTTCCTAATCAGATGGAGACAAGTGATGTGGTAGTCCAACCCTATAACTCACTTTTAACACTGAAGAGACTGACGCTAAATGCGGATTGTGTTGTCGTTCTGGACAATACTGCACTGAATAGAATAGCTGCTGACCGCCTACATTTGTCAAATCCCACATTTTCTCAAACAAACTCTTTGGTATCTACTGTAATGTCCGCGAGCACGACTACTCTGCGGTATCCAGGATATATGAACAATGACTTGGTTGGTCTTCTTGCATCGTTAATTCCAACACCAAGATGCCATTTTCTTATGACTGGATATACACCACTCACAGTGGAGCGCCAGGTCAGATTCGAACTTGTTTCAATGGATTTGTTCGATGATAATCTTTTGTTTCATTAATAGTTTTATAATTGAAAGTCTCAATTAATCAATTTTTGGAATCTCATCAATAGTTATGGATTTTGGGGTAGACAGCTGGATTATTTCGGAAACAATAATTCGTGGTTCCATCAAAATAGATTTTATTGGTTTATTATTTATATAAATATTTAATCTGGGCCTGCTCATGCTCTTAAAGGAGGATTTTTGCTGATGCAAATAATCTCATGGCAGGCTAATGTGATTCGTAAAACTACTGTACTGGATGTTATGAGAAGACTTCTGCAGGTGAGAAAATTTCATTCATTATTGTTTAACCAAATGGCAGTTAGGCACTCACCTGGCCCTGTTCTTTTTTTGCAGACCAAGAATATCATGGTTTCCTCTTATGCCAGAACAAAAGAAGCTAGTCAAGCAAAGTACATTTCAATATTGAATATTATTCAGGGAGAAGTAGACCCTACTCAGGTAATAATCTCATATAGTTTATGAACCTGATAAAAGTATCTTACTGTGGAAGGCTGCTTGGAAGATGGGTGAACTTGTTTAGTTCTTTAGCATTCATCTCAAGGGCAACATATTTGGAAAGTCAACCCTTAGCTGCTAAACGCCTTTTTTTCTCCAGCTAACTCATAAATGGGCTTTATTATGTGATACTTCAGTTTCAGTATGTTGGCTTTTCGCTAAGTCAACCCAGCTATAGGCCAGTGATGCATTCATAAGCAATGATAAAAGGGTTTGTTATGTAGATTTTTGAAGGTCAAAAACACCATAAATACAGGGATACTTTTTAAGTACTTAATTTTATTTATTTATATCTATATTTTTCAAAAGACTATTACAATCTTTTATATAAAAAAATTAGAAAACCTTAAAAATATGAAATATAAAAAAATGAACTAGTAAAAACATTCTATTCATCTATTTTTTTTAAAAGTATCATATTAAATAATAGGAAAATAACAATAGAGAAATATCTATTTTTCAAAAAAAAAGCCCATGCATCAGTCTCTTCAGAATGCAAGAATCTTTTTTCAATTTTCTTACTAGTAAATTCACCATTATTCGTTGCCAACTCTTTTATCAGGTTCATGAAAGTTTGCAGAGGATTCGTGAAAGAAAGCTCGTTAACTTTATTGACTGGGGTCCTGCAAGTATTCAGGTCTTTTTCTATATTAACAAAGAATAAAAATCTCTCTTCATTTCATCTATTTTCTTGCCTCTTCAAACCAGTTGTAATATCTGCTAATGTTATCTTGTCCTTTTATTTTTGAAGGTTGCTCTGTCTAGAAAGTCTCCCTATGTTCAAACTGCGCACAGGGTAAGAAATTATTTTATGCCCTGCTTTCTCTGTTTTGGATTATTTTTCTTTAAATCTTGCCAAGAACAAAATCTTTTTTTTTTCTTTTGATATTATGCTATCCAGTTGTGTCTGTAAATTTTGTAAACCTTGTAATGTTTAGTGTATTGGAATGATATGCGAATTTTGAGAAAGAATAAATGAACGTTCTGCATTTGTAGGTAAGTGGTCTCATGCTAGCAAGCCACACTAGCATCCGCCACCTCTTCAGCAAATGTTTGAGCCAGTATGACAAGCTGAGAAAAAAACAAGCATTTCTTGACAACTACAGAAAATTTCCGATGTTCGCTGTAAGTTGCCTTCATGTTTCTCTCGTACTTCTGGTCAGTTTTCAATTTATGGATTATTGTTTTATCTTCAGCTAGTAGTCTTGAATAAAGAATCCATCTTTTCGATCAGAAAACGGTTTTATAGCTCGTAAGGCTCCACCAGATTGTTTCTTGCCAGAGTGTAGAATGCTCCTATATAAGATGGCTAGCTTTGTAGGCTTCTTTATTATTATCTAATGCAAAATGTTATTCAGGACAACGATCTTTCTGAATTCGATGAATCACGGGACATAATTGAGAGTTTGGTTGATGAATACAAAGCCTGTGAGTCCCCAGATTACATCAAATGGGGAATGGAGGTATATATTCTTACCGGTCCTGACGTTCCCCAAATTACATCTTGTGCCAGTTTGGCACTGCGGCCAAACCGGCGTTTGACCTTTTTTTTTTCATTTTAAATGAAAATTTTTAGTGTTTTTAGATCATTTTGATGTGCTGAAGTCAAAAATAATTTTTTTTAAAAAAATCATTTTGATGTATTTCTAAACGAAAAGCACTTTCAAAAGCAACCGCAACCGCCCTTCCAAACAGGCCCAATCTCTATGCTGCTGATTTTACATTCTATTGCAGGATCCCAACAATCTTCTAACAGAAGAAGGCAATGCTAAAGGAACCGTGGATCCAAAATTGGCAATTTAAATTACCAAGTTAGAAATTTATGTGGAATTGCTTGCATTCCAGGTTTTAGTTATGTTTCCTGTCAGTGAGTTGAAATTTATCTGACCTAGAATGCCTTTCTGGAGTGAGCATGTACGAGACTGCAGGCTGTAAAAAATTAGCTCCAATGAATGTCTCTACAAAATAGATCACAGAATTAGCTTGTTATACTTTATGTTATCTGAGGTCAAAATTCAAATTCTCATTATACAGTGCTCAAATTGAAAAATCTCTTTAATACTTTACAACCATTTCAAATCATATTTTACATATCTATTTGTCCATCATAAATTTTGAATAAATACACAATATATTTAAATTTGATATTTCAGATTGAATCCAAATCAGTTGTCAATGATATATTAGCCGGTGAATATGAAAGTTTATCTATCTATTTATTTAAAAAAAAAAAACTTTCATCATTCTTAAAATGAATATCAGAATACGCTTATCTGAAATTGTTAGAAATTAAATCTGTATATTTCAATTGATTAACTTGCTATTACATTTGCTGTTTGAATTTATGGAATAATTACAATGTTAAACTAGCTAGAATACAATATACTTTTCCTGACTAAACACAATTTCTATTTTTAGTTAATGATAAAATAACATCTACATTTTAACACTCCCCCTCAAGTTGGAGCGTAGATATTTATTTTGCTCAACTTGCTAATTGTGTCATAAAACACCTTTCCAAAGACTGTCTTTGTGAGAATGTCGACTATTTGATCTTCAGATCGAACAAACGAAAATTGTATAATTTTTTGATCAAGATTTTCTTTAATGAAGTGTTGGTCAACTTCAACGTGTTTAGTACGATAATGTTGAACATGATTGTGAGCAATTTCGATAGCTGCCTTATTATCACAATGTAGACCCATGGATGTCCCATAATCAATTCTCAAGTCTTGTAACACCTGTTTAATTCATAGTAATTCACACACCATGAGTCATACCTTGGTATTATACCTCTGCACTTGATCTAGCGATTACTTTCTGCTTCTTATTTCTTCAAGTGATAAGGTTGCCTTCTAAAACGTAAAATATCTTGATGTCGATCTCCTATCAGTTTGATTTTCTGTCCAATCCGAGTCTGTATACCCTTTAACCTCGTGGACCTCCTTTTTAGAAAATAGTAGTCCTCTTCCTAATGCATTCTTTAGATACCTTAAGATTCGATATATGGCTTTCATAAGTTTTTCTCCTGGTGAATGCATGAATTGACTTACCACACTTACTACATAGGCTATGTTTGGCCTTGTATGTGATAAATATATCAGTTTTCCAACTAATTGTTGATAACATTCTTTTTTTGTTGGGGTCTGATTTTCTGTTTGTCCTAGCTTGTGATTCATTTTCATAGGTGTGTCGACTGGTTTGCACGCAAGCATTCCGGTTTCTGTTAACAAATCTAACATATATTTTTGTTGTGATATACATATCCCAGTTTTTTACCTTGAAACCTCAATCCCTAAGAAATACTTCAGTTGTCAGAGATCTTTCATTTCAAATTTTGATGTCAGGAACTATTGTAGTGTCTTTCTTTCTTCTGGATCATTTCTTGTTAAAACCATATCATCCACATATACGATTAGTGTTGTTACCTTTCCTTCTTTGTGTTTTATAAACAAAGTATGATCTGAATTACTTTCCTTATAGTCGAATTCCTTCATCGTGGATGAAAATCTTCTGAACCATGCTCGGGGTGACTGCTTTAGACCATATAATATTTTTTTTTAAATTTTTACACTTTAGTTCCACACGAGGACCTGGTTTTAACTCCAGGAAGTAATTTCATGTAAACTTCTTTTCAAGATCTCCATTAGAGAAAGCATTCTTGACATCGAATTGTTGTAAGGCCAAGTCTCAATTCACTACTATAGATATGAGAATACGGATGGTGTTCATTTTTGCAATTGAGACAAAAGTTTCTTGATAATCTATTTCATACTTCTGCGTATATCTCTTCGCGACTAATCTTGTTTTGTATCTATCAATACTCTCATTTACTTCTAGTTTTACCGTGAACACTCATCTACACCTAAGTTTTTTTTTGGTAGTTGACATAATTTCCAAGTGTTATTCTTCTGAAGCACCTCCATCTCCTCATTCATCGTCTTGGTCCACTTTGGGTCTACTAATACATCATGTATATTACTAGGAATAGACACATTGGATAATTGATTAATAGTAAATGCATATGATTCCAATAATCTATGGGAAAAGATGTAATTATTAATGGGGTATTTAGTTTTGTTTCTAGGATCAGGTTCATACTGTTTCTTGGGACTCCCCAGTTTAGTCTTTGTGGATATCTGTTGATCATATTTATTTCTAGGACAGGAGTTTCGTTTATCTCATTAAGAATAGGATTTAGAGATACCTAAGGAGACTGAGGAGAGACATTCTTGGTTGATTATTCAGTTAATGGTGTAGGCGTAGGCAACCCTAAAGACATAGGGGGGGTCGTTGCTGAGAACATTCAGGTGTGTGCAGAATTCCAAGTTCTCATCACAACCTGGTCTCATTTTCTCTATCCCTCCAATTTCCTCTAATTCGAATATATCTTTGTTGTCTTCATTGTTACTCTCCTCCTGAAAAGAAGACCCGAGAACTCCTTCTGAATAGTAGGGTTCTGATTCTCGAAATGATGCATCCAAGGTTACATGTAGCTTTCGATGGTGAGGATCATAACATCGATATCCTTTCTGAAACTCCGAGTAACCTATAAAAATGCACCGCTTTTCATAGGAATCCAGTTTGTTTCGCAAGACTTTAGGGATGTGGACATACACCATACAACCAAACACTCGTGGTTCTCGGTGACCCATGCTTCCATTCGTGGGTCACCTAGTTCGGGTCGTGGTGTATCTCCAGTAAGATGTCCAACCTTGTTACGAGCCCCAATTCACATTTCCATTAATTGTGACCATAATGCGTAATTGTTTTCATCCAGCACAATGCTTACTGGAAATGCAGAGTTATCTTGATGGACGACAATGTGTGGTGACGGGTTGGATGTAAGTATGTTCATTGGATTTATCTCCATTTATGGATTTTGGGTGTCTGGGTTAATGTTGGGTGTTGGTATTTCTGGGTTTCTTGTGAAATATTTTTTGGGTTCAATGTTAGGGTTCGTGTTTCTGGGTTTTTGTGTTGGAATTTCTGGGTTTTTAAGTGAAGAACAGGGTGAACAGTAACAATTTCTTGGACTATTTTGAACAGTAACTATTCGATGAACAGTAATATTGCACTGTAGCCTCCCGGAGAAAAAAATTGATTCGAAATAGAAAAAATCATAAAAATTCAGAGATGATCTGATACCATGTTAGAAATTGAATCTATATATTTCAATTGATTAACTTGCTATTACATTTGGTGTTCGAATTTATAGAATAGTTACGATGTTAAATTAGCTAGAATACAATCTACTTTTCATGACTAAATAAACACAGTTTTTATTTTTAGTTAATGACAAAATAACGGCTACACGTTTTAACAGAAATCAATATTCAAATTTCATACGTGAGAAATTGAAAAGATATCTCACTATCATTTCAACTCAAATTTCACTGATGTATCTGCCTATCATAAATTATGAAAAGAAATAGAAGAAATTAGCTGTTAAGTCCGTTTCAAAAGCAAGAGGGCTATGTTATTGATTTTTAATCTAGTTTTATTGTAATTTAACTTTTAAATTTAAGATATATTTTTAAATTGTTTTAGTATAGAATATCAAAAATCAATTTTTAAAAATACTATTTTAATTTATGTTTTAAAATAACATCCACACATTTTCAAACGGTCACCAGTTTAAACATAAGGAATCAGAGAGCGTCCATCACATGGCCTCGTCTTTGTAATCAAAACCAGATTTTAAAAGACAGACAGATACCTTCTCTCGCTCTCGCTTTTAAACTCTCCCTCGATCCTCCAGTCCTCCTCCATTTCTCTCTTTCTATCGTAAAAGAGGATCTCATTATTCGTCTTTCCTTTCTCTCCTTTCTTTGCTAATCTAGTTGTGCCTGGATATTTCTTTTTCAAAACTATGGCAGTCTGCGCTTCATCCAAGGCTTTTACAGGCGTTTTGGCCATTGTTATTCTTGTTTTGCCTCTTGTCTCGCTTTCTGTTGAGGCCCAGTCTCCTGCTCCTGCACCTACCAGCGATGGTAATTTCTTCTCTTCTTTCCATTTGCTTTGATTTTACCCTAAGTAAAAGATAAGGGACATTCTTTAAAACTATCTGCTTGGGTCTTTGGTTCGCGCTTAAAAGAAGTAAAGCAAAAATTTTCAAAATAAAATATTGCAATTCTGGTAAATTTGCTGGTCTTCTTAGAACTTAAAATAGGATTAGCTATTCAGATAGGGTGCTTTTAGTGAATTGGCATATTTCTTTTTGAGTGGCTTTTGCTTTCGCGCAGGGACTACAATCGACCAGGGAATCGCATACCTGCTGATGCTCGTGGCTCTGGCGCTCACATACCTGATTCATCCCCTCGATGCTTCATCCTACAATTTCTTTTGATTTTTTTTGGACTTGTAGAGATGGAAGGAATTCTTATGTAAATGTATATGGCGAGTGATTGTTGGCGGTGGGGATCCCATTCTATTATTAGTATTATTATTATTATTATTATTATTATTTGAAGTCGAGTGGTAATTAAAGCTTATATATCCTGGTCAACTTTTGCTACTATACTTGTCCACTTACTTTTTTTAGATTGAGTGGAATCCACCACAGGAGAAAAAAAAACAAGATTTCAATAGGGCAAGCCACCATTTGCACGTAAAACCAAGATAGATTGTTTTGTAAGTAAGGCAATTCTTTCTATTTCTGTCCATGGATAACTTGAATGCCTGGGTCAGGTGCAAAACCATCAACAGCACTCGAGTAGTTTGATCATATTGTTTCAAACACCACGATTACCCTTCAGCAATTTCATTTTCCATTTTTTTACCATTGCAAATCAGGTTTGAAGTGTTAAGAGGATACCAAAAAGTAATGATTACAATAAAACAAAATGAATCAAGACATATTTCCATTTCAGGAAAAAAATTGAAGTGTGAGTAAAAAACTATCCCGGAATTCCCAGGCCCCCCCAAGAGAGTGATTTCTTATTGTCTATGCCTCTAACCTGTTGTTTTTGAAGTACTAATAAGATCCTTGCATGGTTGCCAAAGCTCGCGAAATACTTTCAATGGAATGCGGTGCTGAGTGACTCTTTTCCTGATCTTATGATTTCTGAAGACAAGTCAATGCCTTGTAATGCAATCACACTTGCCGACGTGTCATGCCAGCAGGAGTCATTCGCAATTAACGAATGCTGGTGTTTATCCCTTTCATGTTAGCTGGTATCTGTGATGTAAAGTGTATTTAACAACTTCGTAAAAGGAAACGACTATTCCAACAGAAGGGCCAGCACGAGCAACACGGGGACCAACTCCTGCAAACAGTCCCTTAACTCCTCCATCCCTGTTCCACAAGGAAGTCAGTGGCAAGTAAAAGCTGATAACTAGAAGACCACTTATCAGCTAAAAATTAGATTTATCAGTTAAAAATAGAATAGATTCGAATAGCAATTTTCTTCTTTGGCTTCGACTATCTGGCTCAAGCACAAGTGAAGCATAGTATGTCAGGCAAATGTGCTCACAGCAAACATATATACCTACAATGAATTGCCTGGATAAATCATGGAATGAATTGGATTTTTCACATAAATGAAAAAAGAAATGGAAACCTTTTAAGTAGGACATTCCTAGCAGACTGGATGATACAAATGCTGCCATGGAAATTCAAGGGCAACAGTAGATGATAGATGTGGAGCAGTTCAGTCAACAGAACTGGACAAGTGAAAGAAAAGACATGATCGGACTAGTAACTTCATTCAAATCTTAAGTAATCTGGGAGGCAACAACTTACATCTGATTTTTCCCATGAGAAAAAAATGGTAAGAATGGTTGCCCAGAAACATGTGAAGCATAAATGGCACCAACATGGCTGGAGTAGTGAAATTTTGCTTCGTCTATTGATCAATAATGCATATTTCTAAAGAATCTAAAGATAAAAAAAGAGAGACAGGATGTCATATTGATCAGCAGCTTACAGACTATCAAATAGGATAATGTGATCCTATGCTATAGATGATGCTCCCTGTAGGTGCCTATCATTAGATTACAAAAGCCCCATCTCAGGTGCTTATCATTAGATTACAAAAGTGCCATCTATGAGAATCTTTAGAGTGGGCATGTAGCAAGACAGTACTAGTGCATCAGTTTAACATCACCAATAAACCCACTCAAAGCATGGAGATAATCGCCTAGTTCTTAAGCAAATATATCCATACTTCCTCGTGACTGAAGAATAACATAAAAACAGCATACCTCCAGATCTCCAGCAATGTTCGTGTTGTAGTCATATTTAATGCCCTATTTGGATCCTTCTATAGTTGCAACCATCACAAGCATTATGCCACAAAACAATATGCATGTTAGTGATCGACAAGAAGTTTATTTTGTCAAAGTTGATTAAATATAATGTCAATTGCCAACTCCAAATAGAGCAGCTATGACATGTGATCAATTTTGAATGTATAATCATTTCAAAGCAGCAATATTAAATGAAAACAAATCAACTGCATGTCTCTCACATCCCAGCTGAAATAATATTGAAATTACAGTAGTCTAATAATAACCGTGATAAAAGTATCAGCAGCACGCTCAAGGAAGTTGACAGCATTGGGGGGGAAATGCATGTGGCTGTCAACATTTCACGTGGTTCATGCAATTAAACTGATATAGTTTATCAACTGTATACCTCTATTTTATTCATTTTTCCTGCAGAAACTTTTTGATTCATGTTAATAAAGGCTGGTTTTACAGACTCACCTCTATCTGCCTTCTGGTCTTTGCGACATCAAATGGACATGTAGCAGCTGCTGCAAGGGTTCCAGCAACAAAGCCAGCAGAAAAGTTTGCCCCAAGGACACGAGATGCCCCACCTTCATCACCCAAGAGGGCAAGAATTTGTCTCCTGGTCTGCAGGAAAAGCAGCTTCGCATTCAATCGGTGTGATCCAAATAAATATAAAAAATCATGTTTTTTTTAGATAATAAAAACTCACAGGCTCAAGGGTTGCCCAGCAGATTGCAGAGTAGGGGACATCACGAGCAAGCTGTGCTCCAAGTCCAGTCCAAAGGATGCGGTAGCTTTGCACTGTTATTTAAAGTTCATTAAATTATTTGTGCTTGGTACAAAAGGAAATACAAATAGCTACAGCAATTCATTGTAATTTATTATACTGGCAACTCGGCAGTAGAATCAAATCTGTCAGTCAAAGAGTGATCAAATCAACACATTATAAACTTGGACATCAACATACACTTTTGAGTGTTGTTTGTTCCCCCAACTGGGTTGATGACCTCAATTAATGTCTTCCACACTCCTGAAGGCTTCACACCAGCGTGTGTTTCTTTAAATGCCTATTATTAGCAAGAGGTAATTAGAATGCAGAATGGATTCTCCATAATATATAGCTATCTCAATGCATGCGGCGGTATGCCTTTATCACAGATATCAAAATCCTCAAGGAATGGCAGTTTAAGGATAGCAAAAATTAAAACATTATCTTGGGATTAACAGTTTAAACATTCTTCCTGGTTATGATCGTTGTTCAGTAGCAACTTAATCACTCAACAGAGTTAGAATCTAATCGTCTGTTCCAAAATTAATCACTTCCTAATTTCACCTGGCTAACACATGCATTGCACAATCTTACTCCTATCAGAAACAAACACATACTGAAATGATATTTTACTGACATCAAGTTTATTGGATTGGATAAAATGCCCACAACTAAAATATTTACAGTATTTGAAGTTAGAAATATACTTGATGATCTTCATAAAAAAGGATTGAGGTATATGGTAACCAATCAGGATCAAGTAAATGAATCAAATATACTTGATGATCTTCATAAAAAAGGATTGAGGTATATGGTAACCAATCAGGATCAAGTAAATGAATCAAATCAGTAATTCATGGACACCTTAATAAATGTGATGCTCAAAAACAAAACCAACAAGCAAACTACCTGCATGCGTGTCCTTGCCAGCTCCAATGGATAACAAGTAATGCAGGATAATGAGCGTGCAACTGCCCCTGCAACTAGTGGGACATAAGGTGTCAAGGATGGGCAACTCTGAGTTGTAAATTCTTCCATTGAATTCCGGAAAATGTCGTAACAAGGCATGTAGATTCCAACCTAGTTTACAGTACGAAAAAAAACACAAACACCATCAGTAAAACATGACCCAGAAGATGTGAACAATATCTTCGTGACAAAATCAGCTTCCAATCCATTATCCTGACACTCTGTAAAAGGCATAAACCATATGAGAGGAGGAAATCTCTTCTAATCTAGAGACTTACAGTAGGGACAGCCAAAGCTAAGCTTGCATTTGTACCTCTCCATAGCCTTCCAATACCTTCCTGCACAAATTCAACCCTGTGAAGGCTCTGAATAAGTACATTCTTGCCAAGCACTAATTCAACCAGAAAAATAACAAATGCACCAACATATATACAAGACAAGTAATTTAGCAGCACAAAACATAATAATCTATAAGTACAAAGCAATGCTTCCCTACTGCCATGGCACTAAGAAGTCATTTCATATAGAAAAATTTGTTCATGCATTCTGCTTTCCAACTCCCATCTATATTATTAGCACAATAGATCGCAGCGTCTCACCAGCCTAGCTTGGTGCAGACACTTCGTTTCCGACAATCAAAGTTCATACAATGCAAAGAAAATTAACAAAATCATCACCCCTGAAACACTAAAAACCATTCTCAAAACTCTGTATTGCCTTTATATGTCAACAATGCTCCCACTCCGAAAGGAAAAAAGAAAAAACCTTAAATTTTCTGTTTCTTTAATGCATCAACAGTATTCATTAATGTGTTTAAGATTATGAAAAGGACTACATCATAAGGTTTAGGACTATATTCTGACACCAAAAACCCATGCAAAAATTTGATGCATGCATGGTTCTCTGAGATGGAACTGCACGTAAAAACACCCATCATGGGAGCAAAACAATCAACCAATTGATATTGGAAGACCCAAAGGATTCTTCCTTTGTATCATTTCAGGGTCCAATAGAATTCATAGGTATAGTAAGAAGTCCCTGTCATCTTTCCTTGGAAGCTGGAGCACCAACAGAACAAATCATTTAAGAAAGAAGTCGGGTCCATTACTTGCAAAATTATCAATATTAAGTAGCTCCACTAACCTGTCGGATCACTTTATAGAAAACATCCATTGCTCCCTTGTACCGATTACATTCTGAAGCGCATAATTGTTGCGAGCCAGGAAATGCATGCGGTGAACCTTTCACATGAGGAAATATCTGGAATAGAACCAGAATTAACACTGTTCAATATGCTATTTACCAAACACCCTCCTAATTTCCTTTCCTTCCTCCTAATTTTAAAAATAAAAATCAATAAAATCATGTTCAAGTGAATTAGCATACGGTAGTACCGTATTTGATTCAAAACACACCGTCCCACATAGAACTTTGTAAGGAACTCCAGCTGCCTGTGCTTGCAACCTTGTCTGTGAAAAACACATAAATAAATTATTAATTATATTAAAGCACAATCATTCACAAAACAGATTTAATTAAATTAAAAAAATGGAGAGTTGGAGAAAATGAGTGGCGATTGAGAAATTAAAGTAAAAAAAGAAAAGAAAAGAAAGGGAGTTAGTTACCTTGGCGACATCGAGAGGGTTAACAATGACGGCGGAGAGAACAGCAGCACCAGCGGCAGCGAAAGCTCTCTCAGCAAAACCTAAATCAAAATCCGAGGCTGATGGAACTGTTTTTGATTCCTCATATTTAGGACTGCCTTCTTCAGAGGAGTTGTTGATTCCTTCAATATCAACTCTTGTTGTGGTTGCTGCAGCAGCAGCAGTTATCCATGAAGGCAAGCCCTGCCTTGATGATCCCGCCATTTGCTCCTGTTTCTCCTCTTCTGTCATTCATAAAAATAAAATCCATTATCATTATTATGGTGATTGAGCAAGTCAAGTTCGATATTGATACTACACACGCACCTGCTGACGATTGAATTGAAGAGAAGAAAAGAGAGGGGAGGGGAGTTCGTCGCCGGTTGCTCTAAGAAAAACAGGCGGTTTGTGAAATATATTTATTTGTATTGTAGGGGTTTCCAAATCGCAATTGCATTGGGAATTCGGTTCGCGATGAAGAAATGAATAATAATATCGAATTTGTTGATTCCTTGCGTGGAAAAAAGGGCGCCATACAGTTGGAGAGCTGCTTCCTGTGACTTGCGAGCGGCAGGGACCAGAATAAATATATAAGAAAAAAAAGGATTATTAGTAACTTTTCTCGCTCCTCAAGAGAGACGGCTAGAAACTTCCTACTAGGAATGGCTTCGTTTCAGGTTGTGTGTTACAGACCAGACTGTTCTAACTTCTACCAGGAATGGTTCGGCACAGGCTAATAAGCCGCAACAGTAGAATATAAGACCAGGAGTACTGGAATTTAGATTTGGCATTGGTTTGGGCTGGGCTGGGCTGGGCTGGAGAACTTTCTTAGTGGAAAGAATCGAAGCCCATGAAAGAAAATACATTTCTTCCACAGTCAATGGATTCCTCGTCCGACGCTCTTGCGAAGCCGGGCTCAACTTTCTTCGTGTTTTCTCACCGTCACCATTTTTTAGATTTGAATTTGTAGAAAGAAAGGTTTTTTTTTTTGGTAAATGTATTAATTAGGATATCATTGGTAACAACGTCTATGACCCTATCATAATATATAAGAACTGCTACTAAAATATTTAATTATTATTTTATTTTATTTTGAACAATTTGATTCATTTGTGATCAAATTGAAAGCCAATTGCTTTTGAATTATTATGGAATGACAAGAATGAAAACAAGCGGGGAAAACCGACAGGTGGCTCTTGCCTGTCAATCGGCTTCCATGATCGTAATCTCTGCATGATGATATTGGAGGAGCAATTTAATGAGAAAACGACGTAGACTTGTCCGCCGTCACCTTCTTTCGAAGCCCAATTTAGGTCAGACATCAAAGAAACGTAATGCTCTCTTACAGCTCATTACATGAATAAAATTCCGAGAGTATTAAATCCCTGTACCTTCATGTAGTTGGATCTTGACTATGAAATATGTACTGTGTATCTCTATTTACAGTGAACTGAAAGAAGCATAAAAATATTGAATGCTAGACCTGTGTTTTGGTGGCTTTTTTCAGTACTGGTCTTCATGGTTTCTCAGAAATGTTCACTTAAAAACATTCCAGACTTGGCCAGCTATTGATGGTTTGTGGTTGAAATAGAAAACCTGAGACCATTCAATGCAATGAAATTGGAAGGTAGCCTCTTCTGCAATATTTGGTATTTTATAAAAAAAAAAAAAAAAATCATTCTGCAACTTTAATTCCTTTCTTCTTTTTGTGGGGGTTCGCTTTAAAGAGGAGTTTTGTTCGTGAACAAGAGGCTTTATCTGTTTATACCCCACAGATGATCTATAACATTGATCTTTTCCAAAATCAGAGACATTGGAATACTTTTATTCAGAAGGTTGCAGGAACCACTCCAATCAAATGATCACAAGATAGACAATTATGAAATCTCGCTGCCTCTTCCATTCCATTTTAATGAATCTTCTCTAATCTCAGCATTATTATGTTAACAGTAACTGGCTCTTCGCAGCACCATAATTAAGACTGTAAGAGAAATCCGAAGGGTCAGCTTTGGCGAGCCGGAACATGGTCCTACAAAAAGATTTGTAGACCAAGCAGGCAAGATTTTTATTTTATTTTTTTGTGGCATCGGTAGCATTTCCAGACAAAATCTTGAGAATAATCATACACTTGACCGGCAGAAGTAACTTCACGGATAATTATTATCAAGGAAGAGGGAGGGACATGATAAAAAAAATCATCAAGATTTTATATATATATATATATATATATATATATATATATAGTGCGCTATCAAAACCAACTGGCCTTTGGAGCCTTGGACGGAAACCTTAAACCCTCAGTTCTCGGCACTTGACTAGCCAAAAGACCTGCCAGCAGGACCACAACAGTTCATCATTTTTTTTTTCAACCCCACAAAAATGAAACGTCGAATCAATATACTGAACAGATGAAAATATATTAAAATAATATTATTTTTATTTTTTAAAATTTATTTTCAATATTAATACATCAAAATAATATAAAAATATTAAAATAATTAGTTTAAATTTATTAAAAAAAAAGGAAAAACAAATCCCCAAAATTGATCAACTTTATTTGATGGGTGTTATACTGTTATTAGCATATTATTATTAAATTAATGTACGGTGAGAGGAACGGTTGGAGTATTAGTGCTCCATTAATTCCGTTTAGTACCTTTTCAGTTCATGATACTTGTATTTTCTCGGATCCAAGTATCGCCGTTAAAATATGTTATCCACACGATACCAAGGGATAAAAAAAAAGATATCAAGCTTCTCTGTACTGTTTGTCGATGTCTGGGATTTTTTTTTTTGATTTTCCACTTTTATCTTTATTTGGCGTCCCTTTCATTTTGATAACGAACTTTTCTGCCTAACCATTTGAATTCCTTAAAACGACATAGATGGCTGTGCCCAACATTAAATGATGACCATTGAAATTGAGGGTGTTCTGGAGTGTGATTGTGGTTAGTTTTGCAATTGTTTTTTGTTTAGAAATACATTAAAATGATATTTTTTTATTTTTTAAAAATTATTTTTGACATCAGCACATCAAAATGATATTTTTTTATTTTTTAAAAATTATTTTTGACATCAGCACATCAAAATGATTTAAATACATCAAAAAAATTTATTTAAAATGAAAAGAAAAAAAATTGAATTTTGACCAAACACGGATTTGACTGCAGTGCCAAACAGGCTCTAAAACTCTTTCATCCATTGGATTTTATTACACGCATCTGAAACGTTATTTAACATGCTTCGAGCCCCCTTATGCTTCGAACATCAAAATGAGACAATAATTCTAAAAATGGTTTACCAAACGCCGGAATCTGTACGGACTACCTCGTAATACGTGTTAAGGAACGAATCCTCGTGTTCTACACCGCTTCACCCGTGAGTGACTTTTGCATTGTACATCTCATGTAATTTCTTTAACACTAGTATTTGCTTGCGCTGTATGTATATATTTATATCAAAATACTTTTTTATTAGTGACAGGATTTTTAAATTAAAAGTGAGCGCAACTAAAAATACGAAAGATAAGATTTAAACTCTTTTAAAAATAAATTTTATTACATGAATTATTCTTTTTTTATTCACGCGTCTTTTACCACAATATTTTTTGTCAGTAGCATGTTTTTTAAATTAAAATAAATTTATCTAAAATCTTAATAACTTAAATTAAATAGAAAAAAATATATCTATATAGTTTCCGCATTTACTAGACTCGAGGAAAGGAAAAACACAAGATAATAGTCGGGAATTTAAAGAGTGTCCATTAATACAAAATAAAGGCTCATAAAACGCAGGAGCGTATGGCTGTCAAGTGGCTAAAGTGGCCAACCGTTGAGCATGGAAACCACTTTAGCCACTTGGTAGGCTCTTTTTGGTCCAGCAAGTAAAAATATCACTCCCCGAACCCACCCATGATATTATTTGAAAATATTTGATTTGTTTTACTTTTATCAAATAATTTTTAAGAAAAAATTTAGATTTTTTAATATCCTGGTATCAAAAATTGTTTTCTTTTTAAATAATATATTATTTTAATATATTTCTTAATAAAAAAACAATTTAAAAAGCAATACCAACCAAATAATAATCACTTGAATGTTCACTATCCTGCCAAAAAGTGACAAAATCTTAAAATGAATATTTAAGATCCATAATCCGAAAACAAATTATAAAAGAGGATATAATCTACATATTTTGCAAATTGGAAGCTTAACCTTACAATTTTTTAGACAACTACTGCAACTAGAATGGAAAAACAAAACACGTCCGTACCAATCCAAAACTCCCCTCGGAAATTACCAAACGATCATATCAATAGGCAGACAACTAAAACCTTAAACCCAAATAGAGAGTGATTAAGGTTTATGATCTTGAATTAAGCCTCAAAATACTTGTCGACATCCCATAAACAGGAACCGAAATCACCATCAAAATGTACCGAGATATCGGCATAATCTTCTCTCGAAACAGTATCCGGTACACTACACTCCTCAAAAAAAATCGGAGCAGGATTTTCAAAATCCCAAAACTCTCCCAAACACGATGGATCCGTAACCAAACACTCATCATCACCATCACCAACCTTTATTGATTCTTCTCTAACTTCTTGCGCTGGTATCCTCCAGTAACAATCACTCTGCACCTGAGACTCTGCCCCCGGTTCCTCGGTAGATTGAAATCTTAGCACAGAAGTTGGAGAGCATAGACTATTATGAGATTCTTTACCAGAATCATACCCGGAAATGTTAACGTTAATATCAACATCTCGGGGATGCTGTTTGCTCACCGGAGGTTTTGTGAAATTGGTTTGTGCATCAGGACCTTTAATACGAATAGCTGCCTGATCATAAGCCATGGCTGCCTCCTCTGCTGTATCATAAGTCCCTAACCATAGCCGGGCTCTCCTATAAGGGTCTCTGATCTCTGCTGCCCATCTCCCCCATGGCCTTTGTCTCACACCGCGATACCTTTTCACCCCGGGATAATAGCTCTGGTCTCTCGAAATACTTTTCACAACCTGTTGCCGGCTTACCACTTTTGAAGATTTTCTTGCATCCTCCGCTGCCCTGTCGCTCCCGGAATTTGTTATTCTTATCTCGTTTATATGTTTTCTAACTCTTGGATGATGCCCTTTCGACTCCTCGTTTTCATCACCAGACGAGTCCGTAGCATTGTCATCGGTAACTGAAATCCGTACTATTCTTGTGGCTTTCGTCGAGTCCTCCCATTTCACCAGCTTGTTGGTCACAGTTTTATGCTCAGTGTACTTGGTAGAAAAGCGATTCATTTTTTCAATGGAATCAAAGCTTATGGGGCTGGATCTCGGGTGAAAACATCAAAGATGGGAAAATTTCGCAGAAAACGTTTGAAAGAGAAAATACAAAAAAGCTTCAAAAATTACACACAAAAAGAATTCAACTGATGTGAAGATTAGAGAGTGGTAGATGGAGAGATAGAGAAGAGGGCGGCTGCCGAGGGAGTGTGGAGAGAGTATAAATGAGGGGATAGTAGAGATAGTTTCGTAGTCAAATGTCAAAAGGCCTAGGAATCGCTGTTTTATAGGAAGATCCTAGAAAACAGAGAGCCCAGCCTTTTTCATTATTTTTCTTAAAATATGTCGGTTAAAGAGAGAGTGATGTTAGGCTATGACATGAAATCTTAGTTAAATTTTTAATTGGGTGATTTGTTTTATTAAAAATGGTTTGGATGGCTACAACATCGCAGAGGAGATTAAAGTAATGTTTAAAATTATTATAATCATTATTTTTTAAAAATAATTTCTTGTAAATATATTAAAATAATATTTTTCAAATTTTATTTTTATATCAGTATTTATAAAATTATATAAGAAAATAATTTTCTTACCGTGTAAGCAAACGGGGAAATCCCGAACCACTCGCCGCGTTTAGAAAAATAGATGGTTGACAGTATGCCACGTGGCAACTCTAGGTGAATGAGAGGGGTCAGTGATCTCGAACTTGGTCCCCAAGTAAGTCACGCGCCAACTCCTTTCGTAGTGTACAAAGTTTAAGACTTTAAATAACACATCATAAACGGGGAGGCAGTGCTTTACTGAGAGAATGACAGCTGTTGTCCTTTTCCTGCAAGAGAGGGTGAGAGAGAAATGCGGCTGGGTTTTAAGTTAAAGATTCTGGGTTAACAACGCCGCTAGGACATGTTTTTGTAAGAGTTTAATTTATTTTTATTTTAAATTGTTTTGATATATTGCTATTAAAATTATATAATTTTAATACTCTGAGAGAGACCAGTTATGTTGGGGATGGAGTAGATTTAGGTGGAGGAGTTTTTTAATTCTGGCAGACAAACTCGCTTGTCAATCAAGCATCAAATATTTAATTGTGGTAATTTAAGTAATTGAATATTGAATTGATTCATTTTCTATAATGTTTTCTCTCTTTCTTTTTGGGATGGCCTTTGTCGATGTCTTTACATTGAGTGAATAAGGATTTCAAGATCCTCTTGCGAATATATATATATATATATACACACACACAAATAGCAAATAGGCAATAAGCACCCGTCCACTTCTTATTTATTATTATTATTATTATTATAAAGCAAGGCTTATCTTCCGTGCAATAAATGTCTATGCTCGTGGTCATGTTTTGTATTGTTTATATGTGATGTGTTAAGGGCTGGTGGGCTGGTGTGTGCACATTGCAGAACAACGGGTCACTCGAAATAGAGATGTTATGTAATTATTGGTTATCTTAACTGGTGAGATTTTCAGGAAGAAAAAAAACCTCGTAAAAATATTAGAAAAAATATGATAAATTTTACGGAAGCAGAACAAGGATAACCTAAGGCGAAAGTTGCTCATCCAGGTATAATTGGTAAAACTCTTGTACTCTCTGTTATTACTACTAATAGTTGGATTATTGATACAGGTGCATCCGATCATATTATTAAAGATCTTGGTAACTTAAATTCCTCAAAACCTTCCTCTCAGTCAATTATTTGTACCACTAAGATAGTACTTCTCCAATTACCAGAGAAGGATTTGCAATCTTGAACGATTCTCTCACTCTGGACATCGTTCTTATTGTTTCATCACTCGAATACAACCTCCTATTGATTAGCCAAATTACTTCTACCCTTTCAATGATACACCTATAGAGATGAACCACAAGCTAGGAGAATTAGAGAATCAAACATCAGCGGACAAAGGACGTTACCAACGGTTAGTTAGAAAACTAATATATTTATCACATACAAGGCCAAACATAACCTATGCAATCAGTGTGGTAAGTTAGTTCATGCATTCACCAAGAGAGGGACATATGGAAGCAGTATATCGGATCTTAAGGTATTTGAAGAGTGCACCAGGAACAGGATTATTATTCTCAAAAAATGAGGTTCGTGAAATTAAAGGGTACACATACTCGAACTGGGCAGGAGATCAGACAGATAGGAGATCGACATCAGGTTACTTTACTTTTGTAGAAGGTAACCTAATAACTTGGAGAAGTAAGAAATAAAAAGTGGTCACTAGATCGAGTGCGGAGGCAGAATGCCAAGAAATGACTCATGGTGTGTGCGAATTATTATGAATAAAATATGTGTTATAGGAATTGAAGGTTGGTTATGGGTCATCCATGAGTTTATATTATGATAATAAGGCAGCTATCGAGATTGCACACAATCTAGTACAACATGATCGTACCAAACATGTCGAAGTCGACCTATATTTTATTAAAGAAAACCTTGATCAGAAAATTATACAATTTTTATTTGTAAGGTTAGAAGATTGGCTGACTAATGTACTCACAAAGGCGGTTTCAGGAAGAGTGTTTCACGGTGCAATTAACAAGTTGGGCATGATAAACATTTACACTCCAATTTGAGGGGAGTGTTAAATTCCATTTGTAAATAAAGTTGTTACAATTGAATTTGTCTTTTAGTGTTAAGCAATTTTTGTGTTTATTTTGTATTGTAGTGTAATTGAAATACTTTAGCTTCTATAAATATTCTAGCACTGTAACACAAAGAAAATACTAAAGAAATATACATTTGAAATTTTACATAAAGTGTTATATATATGTGTGTGTGTATGTAATCCAACTTCAACAATTTTTTTATGGGCACGCACTAAAACCATTAAGGTTTATGAACCAATTGCGAGGCAATGTATAAATTTTTGAAAGACGTAGGTAAAATATCTTATAAATACAAGTTTTCAGGAGTGATATTATTCAATTTACTCTCCTATTTAAAAATTTGCAAAATCTATATATGGGTCATTTTGGTAATTTTTATATAGAAAGTTAAACAAAATTAGATAGCCTTTAAAATTTAGTGTTTCTCGCCATCCATTATCCATTATTCAAGAAGTTTTATTAGCTTTATTTCCCTTTAATCCTTCATTATCTTCAATTAATATTCCATTAGCAAATGCGTTAACTTATTTCTCAAGTTAAATAGTACTATTTCCAACTCCCGCTTTCAAACAAGGTAAACATGATGAATTTTTGAGATATTTCAATACTCAAGTCATTTTCTTCATTTAGCATTGAGGTTTCATATTATTATTATTATTATTATTATTTGTTGTTGTTGTTATTGTTGTTGTATACTTGTTAAAATTGCAAGAATATGTTGTAAAGTAACTAAAAAGCTTTATGTTTTTCTATTCTACATTCCAAGTTTTTTACTTCATTACGAGTGCAAGATCTATATATTAAAGTGTTTTTTTTAAATATTTAATTGATTTATTATTAAATTAATCTTAACCTATTGTTAATTTTGAATCTCGTGAATTATATTGTTTATTTTTTCTGGTGTTTAATAATTGACCTTGTTGGGGAAAATAACCTCACTCCATATACTGAAAACACACTTTTTTTTCATCTTATAATGCCCATAAAAGGAAAAGGAAAATGTCGGACCAGTGAGTTTTTTTTAGATGCGATGAAATATTATTTTCCGGAAAGCATATTTTGTGAGTCCAGAAGAGTGTATACAACTCTGACTGTCCCAGATTCTTATAATGGATGCACGTCCTTATTCGAACTCTAGATTTGCAGTGCAAATCTCAATCTTTTTATCATCATGCCACGCCTCTTGAAAACAAGGACCAATGAGTTTATGAACATAAGATTCTAAGTTTTATAATTAAATTAAGCTATTAAATTTCATGTCTCATTTATGCATTCCCTTTTCTTTCTCATCACATTAGCTTAATTTTAGCTAAATATAATTAATTATTGATCTCTACACATAATATATAGATGTTTGATTCCGTCAACGAATTGGGTCGAAATAAGAATTCCGGCAGTGAAAGGGAAACGGAGTAGGGAATTTGTTTCAAGTAAAAACTTTTTTTTTGAAACGAATTTTCCAAGCTAAACAGGCTTGGGTGGAGGCCCAAGGGGTTCTGGATATTGAGCCTATTTCAAGTAAAAACATGTGAATGGATCTTAGTTGAGAGTGATACTTAATTTTGGTCAAAACTGATTGGGTTTATTATATTATTTTAATAGTTAAAATATATAGATATCCTGCTTTATAATTGTGTTTAGAAATTTTTTTATTTTACTTTAAATTAAAAAATTTAGTGTTTTTAGATTATTTTCATATGCTAATGTCAAAAATAAAATTTAAAAAATAAAAAAATATATCATTTTAATATATTTTAAAAAAAAATATATTTTAAAAAACAACTTTAATTATAATCCCAAATAAACACTGTACGGTCTAAAAACCACCTTGAATTAACGAGTGTGGCGTGCATTTTATGGCTTGGGGATCAAGTAACTGGAAGACAGCCGTTGAGCAGCACTCTAGGAGGTGCGAACGACAAGGACCTTCTTGTTCGTTTCTGTCACCATTTGAACTTCATTCATTGGTTCATCTCACTGGCATCACCTTTACTCGATTCTTTTCTATTTTCAAAGCACTTCAATTTGTATTTCCAAGGATAAATAAAATAAAATAATATAAGATAAAGAACCATATGCTAACTTTGGATTATTCGTATAATCACCATTCACATATTATTAATATAGTCTTTAAACTCGAGTAATGGATTAACTCATTTAGTTTTTTAATAAAAAAATAACATATTCTAGTTAAATTAATTAGGTATTGGGTTGATCTATTGAGTCGATTTGCTAAAACCCCATGTTAATTTTTTCTAACAACAATTTCTCAATTACATTTAATAACCATGATTGTTCATAATTTAAAACTATTAGTGGTATCATCGATCAATTAATTATCGATAAAAGATAATTATGATCTCAAATTATAGTATAATCTCGATAAATTAATAGACATTAAACTTGATTAAATAGTATTTATATTTGATATTCACTTACATTTAAGACTTAGATAATATTTTAATAAATAAATATATTTTTATAATCCCAAAAATATTAATTTATAGAGAAATAAGTGCAATTTAATGTTATTAATGAAATTGTAGTTGTTCTGTTGCGGAATAGTGAATAGTGATGCGAAACTCCTTTAAAATTCTTTCGAAGATGAAACGACATGTCACATGTTGGATCCATTAAGGAGACGGCGTCATTGTAAGTTTAAAAACCCAAGGCTATTATTGCTGTTGTCTTGCACAGAACACGAGCGGACAGATTAGTTAATGATGGTTTTTATTATGAATGAAATTATTTTTAAAAATGTTTTTTTGTTTAGAAATATATTAAAATAATATTTTTTTTAATTTTGTTTACATCACCACATTTAAATAATCTAAAAACATAATTTTTTCTTAATTTAAAGTAAAAAGGTAAAAATAATCAATTTTTTTAAAAAATATTTTTGAAATGCAATGTCAAACACCTCTTTTATAACTAATTAGTAATTAACTTAACTAATAGATCAATCCAATACCATGGGGTGGCAAAGGGATTGTTAGAGCATCCATATTATTTATAGCTAAAATAGCTACAAGAATCATTTTATCTAAAACATGTGATGATATCCATGCTCTTTAAAATAAATAATTATAAGATTTTTTTTTGTTTTTTATAATCCAAATTAAGTAAAATGAATATTTAAATATATCATATTTATTTCTTTTAAATTATGCTAATGAATCTTTTAATAAGACATTTAAAAACTAATTCTTTTAGTGTGGTAAAAATAAAAATAATAAAAAGAAAATGTATATGCTTAAGGAAATAATGATAATGTAAACAAAAATAACTTGCCCAATCACCTTGTTTCCCCACCCCAAATGGAAACCTCCATGAACAAAGCTTCAATACCCCTAAACTCCATACAATCCTTTTTTCAAATCAGTATTTATGCCTTCTGGGATTGTTCCTTCTCCACTATTGCAAGGATCCATTATTTTTGATAGAGATGGAAAGGAAAATGAGAATCCCTTTTTGAGAGAGAGAGGGAGAGAGAGAGGGAGGGAGGGAGGGGATAATCAAATATTCTTCGAAGTGAGGGAAGACTTTAATGGCTCTTTTGTAATTAAATTGATTATGATGAATATTTCGTATAAAGTGTTAGTGACCATATGGATGTAAATAATTATTATTTAAACTATAGTAGATAATCATAATATAGATTAAACATTAACAGACAGGATGCATAATTTCTTAACATATATATAATTTAATCAGTACTTATAAATAATATAATATACACACGGTTATGGACATGAATGGTAGAAAAAACTTTCATTGCCAAAAGAAATAATTTATTTTTCAGGGGTAAAGAATATAAATTTGATTTAAATTCACTGCAAACCTCCAAGCATACACGATAGAAGTTTAATTTTCAATCAAATATAAATATTATATTTTTTATAATCACATTTTAAAATACTTTTAGAAATCGTCCCCCTTTCGCTGCATGCTAAAAACCTTTCAGAACATGCAGAAAATTTTAATCAGAGTCACAAATCACAGTAACTGAAATCACATCCCACTCTCTCTATCCTTGCTTAGCGAGGCAGACATATTAATAGTGTTTTTGAAAAGAAAATTAATTTTTTTTTATATTTTAAATCATTTTAATGTGTTGTAATTTTATAAAATATAAAAAAGATAGTTTTAATATATTTTTAAACTAAAAACATTTCTAAAAACAAACATAATTGCACTTACAAACAGATGGCCCTAAGCTGTCCATCTAATTTTTTTTAAAATTCCTAACCTAACTCTGAAAAAGCAAAATAAGATCCGACGGCCTACGCCTCGTTTCATTTAGATCCTGTTTCTCCTTTTCTTTTCCCTTGCAGGCAAAAAATAGAATAAAAAATCCAATGCAAGTATGGCAACCTGTCAGCTAAATCAGGAATCCAAGAGCCTCCTTTGCAGCTCCATCACGAGAGGGATATTCTTCCATAGAAGAACAAAAGAAAAAAAGATCTAGAGATAAATAAAAAACCTGACCAGGTCCAGCCACCATAAATAAACAAATAATTTAAATTCAGCCCCATTATGTATTATATGACATCAGGAACCAAAATCTAGACATGGACCACCTTGACAGTTCGAATGATACTCTTTAATCCTCACCTTCTTCCCATAATAACCCTCTAATATATATATATAGATATATAAATGTAAAAAAAATAAAATCAGCCTCCAATACAATCCGGTTAAGGTGCAGATGTTTGTCTGCCATCATAAACTGCCTCGTTAATTTGCTTTCTAGTCTTATTAATTCTTACAATCAGCTCTGCGCACACAGCTTCCTGTCAACGGACGCTAATCCTGCACGCGAAGCAACAATCTTAATCAGCATTGTCGATTCATTAATCGATACATGTATGAAATGTCCTAATTAAGTGGGTGTTTTGAAATGTGATACTAGGTTGTCTTTCAATCAAAATGTTTTTAATTTAAAAATGATTAAAACGATTTGAAAATACTTGGATTTTTTAATTTATTTATTTTCAAAAATACTTTTAAGACTCGTTACTCACAAACAACCTCTGTTTTTATCATGGAAGTGAGGATTCCTGACCCCCATTTACCCTGTCATAAATTACCCATCATGTAATCAGAACCTAAACCAAACCCATAGTTTAGTTTATGCATTCTAAAAAAAGGGGGGGAGGAAAGAAAGAAGAAGCATGAGATCGTCGAATTGATAATCTCACCAAACAAATTAAAAAATAAAAATCAGAAAGAAATTAAAGTCTTACCATTTAAGCGTGCTAATGATGCATCTTGGCATCTCAGAAATGGTCTCCTTCAACGTTACACCTCCACACAAAACTTCCACTCCCAGCAACCCTGTCTTCACCCCTTCAGCGCCAATTCCAATGCTCGTTTTCACGTCCAAATTCACCTTCAATTTTTTGCTCGTGAACTGATCAAGAATCTTCGATCCAATTCCATCCTCGATCAGCTCATTGTTCACACTGGTTTCGATTTTCAAACTGGTCGTGTTCTTTTGTCCCTGTGTGAACTCAGGCAAGGTCGTCGATCCCAAACTGACCGCGTCGTCCCCCGCTGTCGTTTCCACGTTAGACTCTCCGAAATGATAAATGATTTTTTCATTGGGATTCCTAACTTCGATTCTCGCAACCATTTTGGCGCTAAGGAACGTGCCGTCTGGCTTCTTCGTGATGTTAAAAGCGGAGAGTCTAAGAGACTGGAGGTGGAAAACGGGGAGTTTTGGATCGAACCAGAGGTAAAACAGACCACCTGCGATCATCAGAAGGAGAATGGCGATCATGATGAGAAGGATTAAGCAGGAAAAGCACTGACGGCAATGCCTGGACCGTCTTTTCCTTGGCTGGAAGGAGGGAGGTAGCATTGCCTTTGTCGGTAGCGGTCTCGGTGCAGATTTTGCCGGGAGGTTAGGGTCTCTGTAACCTGGTGGTGTTTGGAGAGCTGGTTTCATTGGCTTGTCAGCCATTATTTGTAATCTCGAGTTTGGACCGTTCTGTTTGTCAGGAAATTATCTATAAATCAAAACAATGATTTAACCAGCAAGAAAGTCTAGGAATTCAATTCAAATTCTAACTCAATCAACACATCATTAATCTGAAAAGATTATCTGAGCAACCCCTGGATTTTGATGCATGACCCAATTATAAATAATAATAAAAAAAAAACATGCGTGAGAGAATTGGGGCAAAATTACCTCGACAGGGAAATGACAGAAGTAACGTTGAAGAGGTTAAGTTCTTGCTGAGGTTTCAAAATCTGGGGAAAAAGGGATCTGCAGTGGGATCTGAGAAAATTGAAATTTCTGTGAGATCATTAAGAGAAGGAAAATGATTTTTGAACATTGAATCACGAGGACAGAGTCATTCTAAATATATATATATATATATATATATAGAGAGAGAGAGAGAGAGAGAGAGAGAGAGACAGGGGGGAGGTTGTTGTCTCTGGTAGAAAGCTTGAGGTATCTTTGGCAGGAATTCAGCTAGCAAGATTCACGCGCCACGTCATGGGGGCAGGTTGATGACACTTTGTGTTGTACCCTGACACAAATGTTCCACTGGAGGCTGACTCCGCTCTCTGTCGTTTATTTTTCTTTATTTGTCCCTTCGTTCTTGTTTTTTTTGGTATAAACCACGCGATATTCCAGACATTGATCCAGATTAATCCATATTTATACCGGGTGAGCTCCGAAGAGATGAAAATGCTTTCCAAATAGCCGGCTCCATACAAGAGGAAGGGTTGAACTCCTGATCTCTTTTAAAAGATGAGATCGCCCTCACCACTCATGTCAGGACCAATTGGTTCCCTTCGTCCTTGTTAACCTCTCTCAGAATGTAAAGAATGCAGCTCCTTCAATTAGTTAGGCAATACACACAATGAAAACTGTGTGGAGGTTACGTGGTGTTTATTATTATTATTATTATTATTATTATTATTATCTACCACACTTTTTAAATAATACTCCAAAATATAATTTATATTATAAATTATAATTGCAAATTTGAATGAAATTACAAAAGCATAATGCATCTTTTTGAGTTTGAAGCTATTTTTGTACGGTCAATATGATAAAAGAGAAAATACATACATACATATTACAAAAACACTAAACGGCGTGGTGATATTCCTGTGCATTCCACTGTGCACTGTCTCACAATCCACTGTGGATTGTGGCAGTGCACAGGCGAGATTAGCATTGGTGCTCCGGCGATTGTTGTATATTTTATGGGGGTATTTTCGGTTTTTGGCTTTTTTTTTTAATAGCCGCAATGTGCACAGTGCATTGACGCTTCTAGCCCCCGAAAACGACAAAACAGAGCACAGTGGCGAGGGGCTCCGGCGGATTTTCACATTTTTTTGCACAGTGCGCTGACGGAAAAAACCCCCGAAAAAGACAAAATTTTGCACAGTAAACGGGGGCTGCGTCGTCTTTTCCCCCTCGGTATTTTCGTAAATACCAGTGGGGACAGGGTTCTTTGGGTCATTAGCCAGGGGGACAGCTGGCGCGTCGCCTGGCCGCGCCAGCGGCGTTCCAGGCCAACGCGCCCTTTAGGCGGCGCGTGTGGCGTCTTCCCGGCGTCAGAAATTCACTTCCGTCGTTCCACAAGATGCGCCTGACGGTCCTCTATCCGCCGTCGCGGCGCGTGCCCTCCACAGGTGACGGGTTAAGCCTCGGAGGACGGTTTTCTCTCCGGCGTCCCTTTTCTCTCTCCTGCAGCAACCAAATGCAGATCAGGTCCCTGATGTTGGCGTGAAGTTCCATTTGGTCCCTGAGGTTTTTATTTCGTTTTTATGACTGATTTATTCAAATTAAAGTTTTATTGTTTTCAATTGTGCCCTTCAATTAAAACTGATTATATAATAAAGTTTTATTTCAGTCCTTATACTTTTGATTTTGTATTGATTTTTTATTACTTCAATTATTCCGGTACAAATGTTTTGCTTTCTTTGATTTGGTCCTCCAAATGAAATTGCTAATATATGCAAAGTTTGATTTCAGTCCCTCTTCTTCTGATTTTTTTAAAAATGGCAGCAGTTTTCATTATTTATTTTTGGTCCTCAAATTTTTTTTTTAATTTTATCCTTCAATTGGAATTAATTTCATATATGTTATTTTTCATTTCGGTCCTTATTCTTTTAATTTTTTATTTGTTATTAATTCATTTGTTTTTAATGTTTATTTTGTTTTTTTTATTGATTGATTTTTTTATTGTTTTTTATACAAATATTATGTTTTTTTGTAATAATTTTCCAGGGCAATTTAATTATTTGAATTCCTTTTTTATTAATATTGCTCCTTTTTTTCTTTTTGTTCATTTATTTTGTTTTTTGCTTCTCTTTTTTCTTCTTCTTTGGATTAGGTTATTTTTATGATTTGATTATTTATGCAATAATCATGATAATTTCAGTGGTTTTTTTTTTTCTGTGATTTTGCAAGATAATTTAATTATTTAAATTATTTTGACAGTAATGTTGATAATAATTTTAACTATTATAGTAATGATAATAACAATCACATAAGCACATATTTTCAATTTATTTATTCATCTTTTTGTTGATAGAAATTTAACTATTTTGTTTTTTATTTGATTATTCGAGGGTTTATTATATTAATTCATTTAGTTTTTTTTTTAAATCTTACACAATATATATTTTTTATTCGTATTTATACATCTATACTTTTAGTTTTTTTTATAGGTTTTTTTGTTGGTATTTTTTTTATCGGTTCAATCCTAAGTTTCAAATTTAAATTAGTAGTCATTTTAAAATTAATACTGTCTTTTTCCCTTCACTTATGTTTTTTTTTTTTTCTGTTATTTTTATATGTTTTTTGGATTGAATGATTTTTATGATTTTACTATTTACACAATAATAATGATAATTTTAGTTATTGTTTTTTATAACTTTTTTTTATAAATCTTTTGTTTTTTTTTATAATTTTTCAAGGCAATGAAATTCTTTTTCAAACCAATTAATTTATATTCATGTCAAATTTATATATTTTATACAAAACTTGCACTTTATAAAAATTATATACAAATTTATTATTTTTTTCTACATTTATGCTATGATAAAAAAATTTATACATAATAAATATTTTTTTACAATTAAAAAAATATGATTCCGCCCGCGACAAGGCGCGGGTGCCACGGCTAGATGTTTTCTTTTATTTCCATTTGTTCTTTGGATTAGATCATTGTTATAATTTTATTATTTGCGCAATAATAATGATAATTTTAGTTGTTATTTTTTAATAAAAATCTTTTCATTTTTTTTAAGATTTTCCTGAAATTTTAATTTATATCGGTAATCATTTTAAGAGTAATATTACTCTATTTTTCCCTTTATTCATTTTTCTTTTATTCTCTGTTTCTTTATTTGTTCTTTAGATTATATTATTTTTATAATTTCATTATTTATGCAATAATAATGATAATTTTAGTTATTATTTCTTAGTTGTTTTCTTTATAAAATTCTTTTGCTTTGTTTTTTTTATTTTTCAGGGCAATTTAATTATTTCAATTCTTCTGACAGTAATGTTAGTAATAATTTTAGCTTTTATAGCAATGATAATGGCAATAACGTCAGGATGAATTTTCAATCTATGTTGTCGTATTTTTATTGATAGAAGATTAACAACTTATTTTTTAAAATTTTATTATTGTGGGTATTTTCACAATTTATAAATTTTTTTTATTTCAATTGAATTATAAAATAAACTAATCTTAATACAGTGAACTGAATAATTCAGATATCCGAGTTTTCTTGCTTTTTTATGATGAAGATAAATTCATGCTGGTTATTTCTTTTGAAACTACTAAAAAAATAAATTTATATCGATTTTAAATTAATATATTTTATAGAAAACTTGCACTTGACATAAATTCTGCACAGATTTATTATTTTAGCTAAATTTATATTATAATAAAAAAAATACACATAATTAATATTTTTTACATTGAAAAAAAAATTGTGCCCCCCCGCGGCAAAGCGCGGGGACATTGTCTAGTATATATATATAGACACACACACCCCTATGCAATTTTACATGTATCAATGTAAAATTGGATGAGTTTCATGGTTTAATTGATCGAAGTCATTTACAACTTGTAAGTGGTTTTACTGCTATTAAAATTCGAGATTTTTTTCTTATATATAAAAGAGATTTGAACTCGAGATGGGTTATTTAAATGTTTATGGCTTCAACACGTTCGCAATGTGTTTTGTCATAGCTGGCTGGTATTGTTGGTCGCATCCAAGAATCACGATATATTTTGCACTTCAAATCGATGCTACCGTTTACGTTGTTGGGATATTTTGATTACTTATTGATGAATATTTTCTCGGGCGATTAACATATATGTCTTTAGTTATTCGTCAAACAATGGAAGAAGGGCTCGCTCTCAGATCCTTGTCTATTTCGAGAGTGTTTGAGAATGTATTTGTAAAATGTTTTTAAAAAAAAAATTAAAAAAAAATATTTTTATTTTTTATTTTAAATAAAAAAAAATTGATGTTTTTAGTAAATTTTGATATGCTGATGTTAAAAATAATTTTTAAAAATAAAAAATATTATTTTGATGTATTTTTAGATAAAAATACTTTTAAAAACAATCTCAACTATACTCTCAAACAAGCATTTCCTCCGGATCTTTTCCTTGTTCTAGTGGATGCTGATTCTTTTTATTTCTTACTGAATTGCTGCCTGTATAATTTTGCTGATATGTATGGAGTTAATTTCAAAAATGAAAATCATTCATGAATAATAATACCCTTTACTAACTCCTTGATGTTTGCTTCTTTTTTTTTTGGATTATCTTTCGCAGCTATGCACTCCCACTCTGTTCATTTTATCATTACATGAAACATAACTCCGTACTCTTTTCCAAGTTTCAAGGAAATTTGGGGGAAAACCCTCTTACCACAACCGATTGGTCCAATTTTGGGAGTTTTTTTTTTTTAACAATTCCATGAATTTCACACTCTCTTCCGATTTGATTTAGTTCATTTGTTAGGAATTATCTACTCCACACCCTCCATTATTCGAGGGAGACGAAAAAAAGTGAAGGAAAAGAAGGAACAAAAGTCAAGCTTTTCTCTCCCTTTAAAAACATCTGTCTATTTAAAAAAAGAAAGGGAAGGGCTTTTCCTTTCTAATTCGTTTAATATTTCATGTGTTATTTTTATTAAAAATTTTATTGTAGATTTTTTTTTTGCCTAAGGACTTTCTACCGATTAACTAAGAATTTTCACCCCTAGTCATAAAAATTTCCTCTTTAATTTATTAGTTTTGGTTAGGAATTATGTTATTTAACCCGAAGTTTTCAACAAAGCATTAGGTCATTAAACACAGGGTGTATATGATCATCTATTTTCAACTCATGATGCATGTTTTGAGCCAAATGTTTAGATTTACCTCAAAGTATTCCATAGTAAAATGACTTAAGATATCTATGAAGATAAACTTTTTATTTATTGTTTTCATGATAACTTAATTGAGCATATTTAAATATCTGTTTAATATTGTGGTTGATATTATTTTTTAAAATGTTTTTCATTTAAAAATGTATCAAAATAATTTTTTTATCAGCACATGAAAATAATCTTAAACATCAAAAATAATTTATTTAAAATAAAATTTATTTATTTTTTCAAAAATATTTTTGAAACTTAATGCCAAATAAATACCGATATATGGGTTTTCAAACAACTCTAAAATGTTGAGGTGGGGATATTTGTTTTTCTATTGCCATGGCGATCTGCGGGTAAAAGATCTGGTGACAATCTAATCGGTGAAGCTGTCGGGGAATGTGCTGGCACTGGTTGCCTATGCCAGCACTTCACAGAAGAAAAAAGGGTTTGGATGACGGTAACACATCGTTATATTAATGCTAATCTACAAAAGCGGTAAAAATAAAAATAAAAATAAAAAAGCACCCAAATTTAAAGCAATTTACAGCAGTACGTTTGTTTCCCTAGAAAATAAACTAACTCTACAATATCATCTCAGAGACCTCGTCTCTGAAGATCAAAGTATTCACTACAAAAGCTTGAAGGCACAGCTGAGAGCACCAAAAGCCCTGTCCATTCCTCACCTGGCTTTAAGGTGACAGGCTTCTCAACCACTGCTCCATCCACACATAACATCTTTTTGTATTCTTCATCGCCAAAATCCACCATTGCTTTCGATTTCTTCTCCCATGGATTCCACACCGCTGCTTGTGGGAATCATAAATAATAAAGGTAAATAAATAATAATAAAGGGTACAGCCCAGAATGTGCAACTTTCAACTCGTTTACAGAATCGTGCCTGGCAGGCTCATGCATGGTTTTGTTGAACTCAGCTTACCTACATCTGGCAGTCCATCCTTTCTAATAACATATGTCCGCTTCCTCTCATGATCCAGGATTGCTATTGCATTGGGACAGCTGAGATAAACTCGATCCACCTGCCAGATAAATCCAGACAGTAATTAATAAAGACACAAAATCCAGATAAATCAGCATTTCTGTCGAGTTTACCTCGGATTCAAAGGTGAGGGCATCTCCTTGTTCAGTAAATCGTTCTCTTCGTCGAAGGTTGTCGAGGTAGTCAAGTGTTTCCAATCCTTCTACCCTCACTTCACTGATATAAAGATTCACTTCTGAGTGAGTCCAAGCAATGCATTTTGCAAAGGATGCTTGTTGAAATCAGGTGAGAAATTTAAAGCATGCATGCTAGGCCACTTTTAATGGATTCCCAGCACTTGAATCGTATTCCTAAAACACATTTTTGGTAATAGATTTACCATGCTTTGTTATTATTTCTATAGCTGAGCAATAAATATCTGACTGGAATCTTAAGGAAATTTCAGTTTTTCTATTGATTCTGATGATTCTGGAAAAGAGTTCAATTTCGGAAAAGTGGGAAACAAAACACGTGACCGAAAGCACAATGTTTCCTAGCTAGAATACCTCTAGAAAACCATGAAATGAAAAGGGTATTTCCGATTATTCCATTTTAGAAAAAGAAGTCTCAATTTGGTTCTCTAGCTACTATATGTCTTTTTATATACATAAATATTTTATCCTTCTCTAATTTGAAGGTCAGCCAAACAAGTTCATGCTTTCTATTCTTGAGCAGGTCCATTTTCTATATGTTCCCGAGAAAAGGATGGAGAAAAGAGCAAGGAATGAGAAAATGTGAAAATTTGTTTTCCAGAAGTGAATGCATGCTAAAGGACTTAATCTTTTCCATTTTATAGGTGTAACATTTATGAAAATAGACTTCGTACCTTATATCAGAAACTGACAGATATGTGTGATATGCAAAAGAGAAACTAAATGGTTTTCCATTGATGTTCCGAACTCTTGATGTCAGCGCCAAGTCTCCATTTGCTGCAAGTGAAACCCTAAGACGACACTCATAACTGAAAGGAAAACAAAAGACGAGCCACTTCAAACCCATTGCATGCACAGACAGAGGCCTTGCTTTCTGAATGAACTATTCGGTAGTGTGTTATCATAGTTTCAATTGCACAAAATGCCAATAATCCAACAACAAGGAAAAAACAAAATTAAAATCTTAATCAGGGAGAAATAAGAAGCTTAGTCTTGTTCTTCACAATAAAATGATTGTATGAGCATGCTTATTAAAAAAATAAAAAACCCCGAGCTCGTACCTATAGGGCCAGCACTTCAGGTCTTCTTCAGATGGTTTAAGCAGGAGGTCAATGAAGGATTTCCCATGGGAATCATTGGGATGCAGAGGAGGAGGATTGTCATCTACTGTCCAAATCTTGCTCCTAGCAAAACCATGTTGCTCTAGAGATCCACAGTTTCCAAACTTCACAAGCATTAAAGTGATGTGATTTACACAGGTAAAGATTTGTTCGCTCATGAAGTTCATAGCATATAAAAGAGGAACATTAGAAGTACCTGCGGGAAACAAACAGGGATACCTCCGCGCACTGCTTTTGGAGGCTGAAAGATTCCCTGCAATAATTGAAAAGGTCAGATGATTGAATCGGTCTTGGATCTCTCAAAAGTTAAAGCTTATCAACCTGTACCACCTGCAAGACTCTGGTTTGCTAGAACAACTCTAGGATAACTTGTTAAGAAACTAAAAATCTAACAGCAATTCAGAATCTAGCGAGTCCTATGATTATGGTTCCATGAATTTGTCTAAAGAAGAAGAAGAATTCCCGGTCATTTGGTTTTTAGATCTTAGTTCTGATACCAAGACAGCTGTGCAACGAAAAATATCCCTTTCTGGATACTGCCTAGCTCGAAACTAACATTGACCTGAGAAGACACTGCAGGACTTTTAAGGTTCTGAAAAAGGCACATACCTTGCTGCTTGTGAACAGAAGTTCTTCCCCTTGCTCATTCATCCACGAAAAAACTTTCCCTCCATGCAGACTAACCTGTTATCACAGAGCTAGGAATTATGAAAACGCATACCTCACCAATCAATTTATCAGTTATCTACAGATTAACAACGGATACCATCTCCTTTATAGTAAAGATCTCCCATTACAGAGATAATTATCAGTAAATTAATCCTAACTAATGAATTCGTTGCTTTAACAGAACAGCTATGAGGAAGAAAAAGGCCCGAATTAAAAGAATCTCACCCGTGCTGAAGCCCCCTGTGGGTTGCGAAGCACGACCTGGTCCATACCGTTCCAGTCTTTGGTATGCTCAATTGCTGCTCTATAATCCCATACAGCTGCAGAATGCCTCATTTTTCAAAAAGACAAACTGAAAAGAGTCTACTTCTCTACCCTCTCTTTGCAATCCAAAGAAACTCCGAATGGACTTGTAAATCTCTGGTTAAGCCTCCCCAATCACCAAGAATAACAGAGCAACGTCAATTCCAGCAAATTAAGGGAAACAAAAAGGTACCTTTTTACGCAATTGAAAATCTCAGCAGACATCATTTGTATTCTGAAGTGCTGTGAGTTCAAATCACATGTACCAACTAAAGCTTAGATCTGAGAACAGTAACTCTAATTTCCTTCTTATGCTAACATCTACGAGAATAATAATGTCATCCCTACGTTTGGCAAACCCTAGGCTAACTCCTATTTAGAATGATGAAGGAATCACCAAAGATACGACACATTATCACCAGAAGAAGACAATCAAACGATAAGACTGTTGAAATGATAACTTCTAACTTTTTGTGAAATATTTTCACAAAGTTTCATCATTTGCTTAAAAAACAAAAGGAGGACCCAATTCCCAGCTGCAGGATCCAAATTACAAAATCTCACCAAAACAGCCTATTCGTATGTGTATCTAATACCATATGATAATTGTTGCCAACTACCTTGCAATTGGATTTCCAACAAAACCCACTTGGTAACATCAAACCCCAGAATAGCTAAGCAACAAAAAGCCATAAATTCCAAACATTCATCCTTTTAAAGACTCCCATATGCATCAAAAACTTCAACTTTGACATCATAACAATACCCCCATTAGAAGTTAGAACTGGTACTAAATACATCCATGGCCAACAATACAAGTGTTTTTAAAGCTTAACCGAAAATGAGAATAGAAGGGACAAGACGCAAAAATGAACAACGGGTCTAGGCAAGATCGTAGAAGGATGAGAAGAACTGAATTTTCAAAAAGTTTGTGATATTTATTTATTATATGATAAGTTGAACAAAACTCCTTGTTTTTTTTTTTTTTAAGGAGTTGCCAAGATCTAGGACGTGGAGATACGAGAAGTACACGTACTATGTACAAACGGTTAGAATTTAATAATGGGAATTTTAAGATTAAGACCGTTTTAATTCAGTATTTATTTTAAGAAAAAATGCAATATAAAAATACATTTTCACATTGGTGGAGACAAGGAGAGCCCTCCATCAGATATCATCGTTGGTGAGCAGTATTTTATTTTGTTTTAAAAATATTAAATTAATAATTTTTTAAATATATTTTTTTTGTAATTTTAATATCATGATATTAAAAATAAATAAAAAATAATATATTCTCAAATAAAAAACACTTATAAAAACACATTACATCTAAAATATCAATCACACACTTAGTAGCTTGAAGATAATGAAAAATTATATAATTTTGCTGTATCAGATACGTTATACTATTTTATATTCTGAATGATTTGATTTTGATTACTTTTAATTATTTCATTATTAAAAAATCGTAATTTCAAAATATAGCTGTTATATTTTAGATTTGGACATTTATTATTTTTATCTAAAAAAATGTTGTTTTATTTTTTTATTTTACTTGATCAAGTTTAGATTAAATTTAATATGGTCACATACTAACCCATCAAATTACCTAAATTTAATTAGATGAATATGAAAAATATTAAAAATAAAATTTAATTTAAGTAAAGCTCTGGAATGTGGAGTCTAGGGATGAAAAAAATAAAATAAAAATCGATTAAACCAAGTAAAAAAGAAAAAAATAACCAAGAAAAATCGAGCTTTTAGATTAGAATTTTTTTTAGACCTCCGGTCCAGTTCGGTATTTGAAGACTAAAACCAGTAAACTAAAACCAAACCAATTCAAATTACAAAAAAAAAATATTATATTTTGTTTAATTCTTCCGGTTCACTTCAAAAATTTTAGTCTAATTCTATATTGGTGAAATGGAAGAAAAGAAAACTTAATTAAAGTAAAAAAAAAAAAGTACAAAAACCAAAATTATTTTTTGATTTTTTAGTTAAAAAACCATACCGAACTAAAACTGATCGATATGAACCACTTGCAATTCAGTTTCAGGTTTCTTTAATTACTTTTATAGATAAAAACCAAACCGAATCGAAAATCATCTCACCCCTGGTGTGTAGTCAATCTAACTACATTTCACAGTACATGAACGGTGACCGGAAAAGTAAAAAGACGCGTCCGGTCAAGTTAAGCAAGGTGGCTACCATCAGGCGGTACCTACCTTAATCAGAATAATCAATCAATTATTAACATCTGATTAGAAATGGAGGCAACCTAAAGTAGCGATGAGTGCATGTGAGCTTGAGGCAAAGGGAAGGGAATCAGACAGAAGCCTGAGGAAGGATTATATATTTTTATTTTCTTGAAATCCACTACGTGGGCCCTCAGTTCCAGGTCATGTGCGTCATCAACTTTTTAGCTATGGAGCCCATGGATTTCAAATTGTCCAGCCCGTATCATGTGGCGGGGGCTCCGCTTTACCTTTCGTTTTTCACTTCTAACTGTATTTTTGGAAAGTATTTTGTTTTTGTTTTAAGAAAATAGTTTTAATAGAAAGTGAATTCTTGAGAGGTTGAGTTTATATATATATATAAAAATGAAAAATATTTTCAAGTGTTAAAAAAATAATGATTAAATCCTACGAGAAAAAGTTGAAGGGAAATAAAATGTAAGAACAAATATATGTAATTTTACAATTTATTTCAAATATAACAAATAACAATTAAAAGAATGGAGATAAAATCTTGTGTATACAAAATTAAAACATGATGAGATCTTTTTGAAAAAAAAATCAAACTATTTCAAATAAGATAAATAGAAATCAAAATAATAGGAACCAAATATGATAGATGAAAAGGTTGAAACATGATAAAAAAAAAAAAACAATCATGCTAAGAAAATAAATAACAACCAAAAGAATGAGGACCCAATATAATAGATAAAAAAAACTTAATTAAGAAAACAATAAGAGAAAAATAAATAACAGTCAAAATAATAATGATAAAAGTTGATATAAAAATCAAATTCAAAAATGCTGTGGTATAACATATAAGTTGTCATAATTAAGTCAATTTCAGCTGCATGGTCAACATCCTAAATTGGTGATAAGGAAATGCGATAAGTATTTCATGGCTCCTAAAGAGTATTGGGCATGAAAAATTTCTAGTATGAGTTGCTAGTTAGAAGGATTTTTCCATGGCTTTCCAAAAAAGATTTGGAAGTAAGGGTGACATAGTTGATGAATTCAACAAGTTAGTCTAGGAAAGGAATATGAAGGATCGTGTGGAGAAATATGAGGAGTTAAGTCTCTCATAGTTGATGAGTTCAACAATTTTTAACTTGTTTAAAATTTCAGTCTATTCTGGAAATTCCGTATAAATTTCGGCTGGAACATTTCGGTTTTGTTTTGGCCAAATAATATTTTTTAAATAATGAATAATTTTACAATATCAATTATATCTCTTAATCCGACTGTTAAATTGAGATAAAATTTTACGAGGAGTCTCTTGGCATATTTATATATTATGTTAAAATTTCATATTAATTAGATAATGTAATAGCCTTGCAAAATTAATGATGATATTCCTGTAATATTATACTTGCTCATAATCTTGTTTAGAAAAATCATTTTATTGTGTCTTTTTTTAGATTAAACTGTACAATTCTAAATAATTTTATTTTTGGATTTGAACTATTTTTTTTAATTAATATATATATATATATATATATATATATATATATATATATATATAAACAGTATAATCCCGAAACGGCACACCGAAACACTCTGAAACCAAAATATTTTGTTTTAATTGAAAAAACAAAACACCGTCCGAAACAGAATTTACATCCCTGAGTTAAAGTGGTTAGAAATGGCAAAAAAGTTGATTGCAAGTTGGAAAGTTTTGTATAAAGGCAATGTGAGGCATAATTGGAGAATTAAACATAAGAGAAACATTTCTTTTCTTTCAAAACATGTTTTCTTTTCATCTTGTTAAGGTGGGATCTTAACATGGGCAAAGACAATGAAACGAGAATCAAAGAAAAATATGAAGTCGGAGACGCTTTGTGTGTTGTTGTGGAAGTCATAAATATGAGTGATTGTGAAGTGAAAGGCTTAGATAAGGAAAGGGAATAAGTTTTGATGGTCTTTTCGGTGGAGAAAGAGTCAAGAAGATGGCCATTGGGGGAGAATTTGATAGACAAGATGGAGGATCTTCCGAGGCCTTGTAAGGATGGGTAAGTATTAGATAATAATATAAATTATATTTTAGTGTTTCATCTAACAGATGAAATTCTAATATCTCACTTAACAAATTAAACTTTCAGCTTCAGCTGAAACTAGAATGGCATTCCCGAAAGCTTCCCTTGTATTTGTGGCCCACTTCGCATGGTATTTCACATATTTCGCAAAATATCAATAAACAACTTATTTGTTTCTCCAATGATTAAAAGAAGCAGCAAACAAGCTCATCACAGTAGCTATCCTGGATGGATCTTATTTTGATCCTCCTTTTCCTCTTCATTGATGTTCTCTCTTTAATTTTAGAAACTAGCAAATGATGCCAGCAAGGCTAATGATCCTCTCAACTCTGATTTTCTATGATTAGTTGGATCCTGGGGATCTTCAAAGTCGCTCCGGGGCTAATTCATTGCCAAATGATGCAAAGCTTATTGGAGCCAACTCAATCTAATGAGTTTTCCATATATACTAGTGTCACAAAACAATTTGCATATTCGTTTGTTCTGACTTGGGGTACGAACTCAATTATTGACGATGAAGCGAGGAATCATGGCTGAAAAAGGTAGGAAACTTTATTATGCCTTGTGGCATTTTCTGACCTGTTGAAAACTATATGCGTCAGAGTTTATACATGAGATGCCAAGCGCTCAATCTTTTTTCAAAAAAAAAAAAAAAAAACTCTGTAAACATGTTCCAGACTTCCAGATGAACAAGGAATCAAAATGAGCTGTGCTCCGATGTGTTCTCAGTCGCAATCAACATTGGTTTCCAGAGGGCTGATAATATTAGACCCGAGCAGCAGAGGTTCTGTGCTGTGTACGTTCAATTTCAGCACCCGAGTCTAACGTGAAATGACATTTTCAACATTATTAACAATTGTGCTTTATCCAAGTTATTCTTTAAAGAACTAAGAAAAAAAATGTATTTAAGTTTTTATGAAAGGACTGACCAGAAAATCACAGTGAAAATGTTTTTCTTTTATTAAGAGAAATTGTTTTTCTCTTTCAATGCTCTTATAAGTTGTAAAAAATCCTGGGGTAATTGGTCTTGAAATGGTAGAGCCAAAGGTGTGAGGTTAGATTTTTTTTTTTTTTTTTTGGAATAAGATGAGCAATAGCCGGCTCTTACAGTTGTTGAGATCACAAACAATTGTTTCTGGGACCATTTTAACTCGGGATGTTTTGTCATTCATGAGTACCAGCACTTGATTTCCAGTGAATAATTCTACAATCACAAGAGCCAAGTTGCCGACCTGACAAAACCTGATTTCAAGAAGTGCCCGACCACAAGTACTGAGCATATAACAGAGGATAGTAATCACTAACTACTGAAACAAAAATGGAATTAAGTGCATACCAATGTTCATGTTTTGAAAGATTTGCCTAAAAGCACTCGAAGAACTCTTGTCTGATAAGTTTCTTATTTTTATTTGGGATTCGATGAAATTTTTAGAAAGTGTATTTTGTGGGTTCAGGTGAGTGAGTAAAATTTTGGTTGTCTCAAACTCTGATAAGAGATACACACCCTGATTCAAAATCGAGACCTGCTGCGTAGATCTCCAGCTCTTTATCATCATGACAAATACAGTTTCTTATTTCTCTCAAACAAATTTCAAATGTAGCTGCCTCAACTTTGAGAGCATGCATCGCATATTACAAACAATAATTAATTGAAAAATTGGGGGGGGGGGGGGGGGGGGGGGGGGGGGAAGGTGTCATCACTCCAAAAAATTGAAAGAAGAACTGGAATGTAAGTCAAGGAACATAGTCTTGCTCAAGGGCTGGCTGGGTTCTTACCATGGATGCTGAAGGCATCTTACTTCTTCCAATTGAAGTAGCGTCAAGAGCCACCCCATTTTCAGACTCTGCTTCCATTTTTCTTAATTTTTTACTCCTCGCTAGTTTAAAAGTGGTGCATCCAATCACACCCAGCAAAACCAAGGCCAACAACCCAGCTCCAAATCCAGCCACATACCATCTCCATACTCTCCTATTCTTCTCCACTTCTGGGTTTTGAACAGCAAGTGAAAAATGACCATCACCTTGTGTGATGCAAGTGTTTTCCCTGGTTATGTTCCTGAATTGGACAAGCCCATCTGGACCAAGCTTGACGCATTTTAATGTCTCGAGCTTACCTCTAATCCCAAGGTCAGGAAAGCTGATCAAAATGGGGTCACCCAGAACGCTAAACTTGAGCGCTTCACTACCCAATGAACTTAAATTTGAAGCATCATAAGCCATGAAGCCAACAACAGGAGCAACCAATGAATAATCAGGCACTTTGTAGTAACGAGTAGACCAATTTCCCAAATTCTGATATACTATAGATATTCTCTTCACAAATGGGAATGGATGAACCCTTGGCGGGATATAAAAAGAGCTGAAATTGACTCCTCTTTCCCAGAAATGACCACTTCTTAGCCTAACAACGGAGACTTCGATTCCAGAGAAATTAGCAGGGAGAGAAACTTTTAAAGAAGTATCTGTGCGTTTCTTTGCCTGTGCATTCATGGCGTATCTGTGAATCAAAGCATCTAAAGACTCCGGGTCATAGCTCGTTAAGCCATGAACAGGTGAGAATAACATCAGCAGCAAGGGAAAGATCACAGAGGTGATGGCGTGCCCGCTTCTGTTTCGCCCCATCAAGATTGCGCATGCCATTTGAGTTGGTTTGCTAGGATGAGATCACATAGCCTGACAATGGTTTGCTAGGATGAGATTAGGGAGGGGCTGGAGAAAATGCAGCAATGGAAAATCATGGGGGGTGCCAGGTTAGACTGGCACCAGAAAGAAAGGGTCCTTCTGAGTTGTTCTTTGGTCCCTTATCAAATTTCTTTTCAGTTTTTTTTTGTGTGTGTGTCACCTGGTCAACTGGATTGCTTGATTAAAGGTTTCGTCATGACAATCGATTCCAACGAGGTTTTAGGGTGGATTAGTCCCACAAGAAAGGATGGATTCTCGTACGCGTCTAAAAATAGATTTTCATTGTTTTTAGTCAAAATGGTTTGAAGCTATCAAATACAGAACCACGACCTATTTGTGTGGTGGTTTATATATGACATAGTACTCTACATTATTCTTATTATTATTATTCTTATTATTATTATTATACAAACGGAAATTCACTCTTTTTTTGAGCCACAATACAATCCATTTCGACAATTGTCAAATGTTTTCTATGTACATAATTATTAATAATAAGATTATTTTTTTCAATTGCCTATGAGAGTACTATCTTACAAGGGATCTATCCACTCTTACACCATACTCTTTTGTTTTTGCTATTGATAAATAGGCCGGTCCCGTTATATGTTTTGTGCATGGCCTCGATTTTGATTGGATTAAATACAAACCCCTTTTTTTTTTTTATTGGGTTATTCATGCTCGAATCATTGTATTTATAAGAATATTTTCTGTGATGTCATTTAAGATTTTCATTGATAATATAAAGTATTTTTGTCAGTAATTATTTTTCCGGCAACAATACGAATGAAAATCTTCTGAAAATAAAACTCTTATCGATAATTTCTTCTGTTGGTGATTCTATCGAAATTGAATTTATCAACAAAAATATTAATTGTAAACTTTTTAACAAAAAGACTGATTGTAATTTCATCCTAACATTTCGCCGACAATGTCATTTGTATTTGTCATTGATGACTTCATCATTAATATTATATCGGTATAATCATTGATAATAATGATATTTTTAGTAATTACAGTTAAATTATATAGAAAATACCAACAAAATATTTTATCTGTATAGCCATTTAAGATTTTCTGGAAAATACGAAAGAAATGTAAATTGTGGCAGTGCCTCAACAAATTCAAATGTTTTTTTTTTTTTCTTGAAGATCTCCTCCTTATCCCACATCTACGCATCCTCTCCTCAGGCACGATGACAGTCCCTAGTTTGTATGAAGGAAGTTGATGCAGGTAAGAAGATGGGCGTTTTGACCTTCTTCCACGCAACCCAGATGACAAGGGAATCTCTTCAAGTAATATCATAGAATTTCAACTCTCTTGATCTGTTCAGTTTAATCGACTCGAAATAAATGATTAAATCCTCGAATAATTGTTGATTGAATGCATTAAAGATATCTTAATGATAATACAATGGTTTTTTGGAGAGTTTTGTTTTTTTATAATTTACACTGTGTATTGAAGTTTCCAATTACTATAGACCATTTATCAGTGTTAATGACACACATTTATATATTTTAGGATTTTAATTATTATTGAATTATTTTTATTTATTTTGCATGTATATAACTAAACATTAGTTAAAATAATCTGAGAAATAATAACCACCTAAATCAAATAATCTGAAAAACAATCTCCTTCCATTGATGCGGCGGTTCTCAGCCAGTATATGCGGCGGTTCAGAAAAACGATGTGTTATTTAGCCATTTTTTTGCATTTTATATGCTAATTTGCGGCGCCATAAACGTGGATTTTTAGATAGGGAATCAACCAATACAAATGCACACCAAGTCCACGTGTCATCAGCTAACTGAAGCTCAGCACCGAAAAATACCATCCACGGATAAATAAACAATTAAACGAAAAAATAAAGTGAATAGAAAAATAAAGTAAAACCAACGCAAGAGAGTGGAGAAACAGAGGATAGGAAGCAAGAGTGCCACACATCGAAAATCCAAATGGCATCGACGATGATTGCGGCGGCGGCATCTTCCTCCATGGCGGCCACTGCCATCAGAACCACTCGCTGCTCTGCCTTGCCTTACCTTCGCCCTCGCTCCTCCTCTTCCCAGTCCTTTCCCATCAAACATGTCTCTCTCTCAGGTATATCGTTTCTCTTTGCTCGAGTGAATGAATACAAAGAAGAAGACAAAACCAAGCAAATCCCACATGCAAACAACCGTTGCCAATTATTACATAAAATTATTAATAATCAATTGCTTGTTGCTCCTTGGCCTGCAAGTTTGACAATTTAGTCTTAATATATGTCACCTGAAAGAGGGAACCTAGTACATTATTTAATTTCCCATCAGATTTTGTGTCTAGTTTTCATGTCTTTTCGTCAAGAAAAAAAGAGAGGTTACTATTAGATGCTATGTTTGAGCCTGATATTAGGGGGTTCTTTCTCATTTGCAAACCTAGCACTGAAAGGAATCGGTTTACCTTGAGTAGTTAATTTTTACTTTTGTTGTGGAATTTCCTGCTAGACCATTGCCCTTCTTTGATTTTTTTTTTCTCTGTTTAGTTAAGGAAAAAAATTATGTACAAGACTTGAAATAATTATTTTGAAAGGAACCTGAAATAAAAGCATCAGCAAGTTGAGATGGGAATGAGAACATATTTGCTGGATTTATCATAGTAACTCTAGTACTGCTTTTGATTTCCCCACTGTGGTTTGTGGCTTTTTTATCAAATGGTATTCATGTTTTCTCAGAGAGTTGTGTAGAATGAAAAATAGGCGGCTATCTGTATTCTTGGTAGCTAGTGAACAGTCATGGGATAAGGAAAATGAATTTTACAGTGGATCCGATATAATTTACCTTTAATAGCTGGTGCTTTATCAATTGGACTGAAGTCAGGGGCTGGGCAAGATATGTACCTGGAAACCTATGTATCTCTCTTCTTTATTTCTCCTCCTTTCACAGCACATTGCATTACTATTGATTGTTTCTGTGAGATAGTTTAAGGCCCTCTAAATTTTTAAACTTGATGTCTAAGCACGACTACTTGCTCCTGTTTGAGATTTTGAAATTATACACTTAGGTTTCCAGTTCCTTGCAAACAGAGTCCCACAGGTTTGCTCCACTCCAGATCAGAGCCTCTTCTTCAGAAGAATCCTCTGCCGATGCTAATGAGATTTTCACTGACTTGAAGAAAAAGGTAAGAAACAAGCTTGGCACGTTATAATTCAGTGGTGTTTCTCTTTCTGAATAGTCCAATTTTGGGCTAACTTTCCATTCCTTACTAAATCCCCTCAATAGTTGGACTGAAATGAACTGCATCTGTTGTCAATGCTAGTGGGATGAAGTTGAAAACAAGTCCACAGTAATTCTCTATGGAGGAGGGGCAATAGTTTTTGTTTGGCTATCATCGGTTGTCACCAGTGCCATCAATTCAGTACCTTTGGTATGCTATTCTTTTAAATAAGTATCAAGGAGATCGATGCTTTTCCAGCTCTCATATTTGCTGATTTTCCGCTCTTATTAGCTCCCCAAAATCATGGAGTTGGTGGGGCTTGGATACACTGGATGGTTTGTCTATAGATATCTTCTCTTCAAGGTAAGAGTTTCAGCATGTTTGATATGATCTTAGTGGGCGTTGGTATGTTTTTTTATGCTGTCATGCAATCTGCTCCTATCCAAGTAAGCGTCAGTTCAAGCAAAAGAATTATATAAAACAGGCAATACAAGTTGATAACATCCTCATTTTCGATTACTATAATTTGAATTCCATACATACCTTGTTCTGAAAATTGCTACAGGTTGAGATTAAGTTAGACAAAACCCTGCAAGTTGAGATAAAGTTAGCCACATTTTATTCGATCGCAAAAGAAATAATCACACAACGATATCTATCTAACAAGTTGCTAAAAACATTTCACTTCCTCAGTCGAGCAGAAAAGAACTAGCCACGGACATTGAAGCGTTGAAGAAGAAGATTGCAGGAACTGAATAGACTTGCTTTGCTGGGCAGTGGATGTAAACTCCTCCCATATCAATATATTTATTTGCTCTGCGTCCCTGCAGTAAGATTCGTTTTGTATTCAGTAATGTAGAATAGGCCTTCTTGCCTTGTAAGAGTTCTGTTACTCTGCATTTCCTGGTTCATTATTGTAATAAGATTGGCAATTTGTTGTGTTCTTGAAGATGGATACTGATTATCTTACTTGTATGGTGATGATTCAGAAGTAATTGCGCCCACCCAGGTCCGCACCATAAGGCTAGTTCTCGAAAATGTGACAGGACCTGCAGAGACTGGTTGTGTTTTAAAATATATTTTTTATTTATTAAAAAAATCAGTTTAAAAATATAAAAAATAAATTAAAAAAACTAGATTTTTTGAGAGCACCTTTATAAGCTAATGACCCTGGGGCTGGGGCAGCAGCTTCATTGTAGAAATGAATCGTGAAGCAGCTGCCACATGTTTGGAGGAACATTATAAATCCCCAAAATATATGCCAAAATACATTAAGGTAGGGGTTGCGTGTATATTATAGTGTTTGAGAATGGATTGCAGTGCATTTTTTAAAATAATTTTTTACTTGAAAATATTTCAAAATAAATTTTTTTTTATCAGTAATTTTTTTAAAAAATATTATCAAATATACTTTCAAAAAACATCAAAAAAATATAATTTTAAAACACTTACAAACCCATATCAATGGTTATAAACAAATGTGTGCATTAAGATATGTGGAAGGCCATAGGAACGCGAGGTATCATACTAGTGATCAAGAAAGCACAAGACTCTTCTCGATATGTATTCATCTTTCATTTTCGTAAGATAATTTTTTAAAATGTTTTTTTTTAAATATTAAAATAATATTTTTAAAATTTATTTTTGACATGATCATACCAATGAGTGCAAGCAAAGCAACAGACACCGCATGCACATGAAAGAAGGCGCAAGGTTGACATGTTACTGTTAAACAGCTATTTATCAGTTGCATGGTTCTCGAGATGGATTCTTAATATAAAAGTGGTGAGAGCAGAGATCCATTGCCATGATCTAACCACATTTACATTTCCCTGCTCATTTCCAAGCACCATTCAGCCTGGGAACAAAAGGAACATGTTAATCTCAACATCCATTCCAGAACTAAATCTATATTTATTAAATTTCACATTTGATCAAGTTTAAGAAGGAAATCTAAAAGGGCTTAGGACTTCTAAATCAGAAAGCTTATATGAAATTAGTGCCTGATAGTAAGCTCTGCTCTAAGATGCAAGACGCCATTTATGAAATAAGGACTGTCCTCGGCCATGAAGGAAGTCCATGGTATGGCAAATAAGTTTCGGTAGCCAACTGCCTTGCCACCAGTGAATGTGTAATTTCCCTTGTATTTGCTAACAAACTCCTCTGTTGGCTTCGACCTAGCTGCAAATTCATAGTCAACAGCAAAACTAACTGACCCCTTCTCCTGCATCCCTAGAAACAGACCAAAGCAATGAAAAGAGCTTTGTTGGTCCATGTTGCAATGTGCTGACAAGAAAAACCCTTGTCCACCCAGGTGGAATGCCTGAGAGTATACCCGTCCGGAAGGGAACAAATTGACACATTCCTCCCGTTTCAAGTCCAGGTACACCACACACTGCTGCCTAGGTAGTTCAAACTCTACCACTTTAACAGGCCGATACTTGTATGCACGCTCCACAAAACGACGATTCAAGGTGGATGATTCCTCTGCTGCCAGGGTTCGTTGCCGGTGTGGTGGCTCACCCTTAAAAAAGAGAGCCTCGAGCACAAGCTTAGATGCAGCTTCATGCTCAAAGTCGGTACAAGTTAAAACCTTCTTAAGCTTCCGGCAAGTCATGTAAGGGAAGCGAATATAGCGTGCTAAGCGTGCTCCCAGGACTTCACGCCGCTCTTCCAATATCAGATACTGAGCCCTAGCCCACTTCAACACAAAGTCATACACAGCATCTTCTGAAGCCACCTGCAGGTCATCACTGGACAATACTGCCTCAATTCCAGCTAAGGGAAGTGCCATTACCTCTTCTTGGAATCTGCTCAAGAGTACAGCAGTCAGAACATAAGCCTCCCAAAAAGGACTCCTATATAAATCTACATGCAAGAGTTAGAAGAAAATTTTAGTGGAGGATCCAATCAGATGCTATTGGCTTGTTTAGCTCTTTGTATATTAAACCACCCATTCATGTTCTTAAAAAAGGATGCTACATATAATACCCGTCAAAACCTCTAGCTAATGATAAGGTATCATATACTCTTGCAAGAGCAGTTAAAGGTAGATGACAAGAGTTCCGAGTAAGAATATATATCAAGTAGAACAGGACATTACTTGATGATGTCCTTGTAACGGGCTGCAAGGTATTGCTTTGCTGCATCTGTCAATGGCTGGACAGCTTCAGCCATCAAGACACTGGATGGAAGCTCCAGATAAAGCAAAGCAGACTCTGGCTTCATGGGTAGGTTACGCAATTGTCGACTGCAATACCTCATGCATGAAGCAACCTCAAACTTGTCAGCAGCCATTAGCACATCAAGTAATTGGGGAGCCTGAGAAGCAGTTAGGGTATTGCTGTACATAAAATTCAGTAACTCCATAAGGGCTGCTTCCTCTGTTCCAGGTGAAAAAGAAAATGGTAGAAATTCATGAGAAAACTTCATTTGATTACACAATGTTTTGTGTCCAAATCTCTACAGTGAGGCAGACCGATTACTAAAATAGAATGCGTTACATGAGGATGTAGGACTAATATGATGCACTCAAATATTGCATTTGACATTCTTGTTTGAGCTTCACATAGCAAGCATAACTACGAGCATGTAAAAATCAGTTATAAAGAAGAGAGAAAGTGGTAACCCCATGAAAGTAATTTCAACAATAGGCTGATTGAAAAAAATAGAGGACTGAAGGCAATGGTTTCTACAAGGATGAGAGTGTCAATCGAAGTAAGAGGTTGTGATGTTTTCTAACCAGAGGCGTTGATGCGTAATGTCACATGCCGCTGCTCTGACTCCCTCATTCCATTTGAGAATAGCTATCAAAAGTAAAAGCATTGATCAACAGAAACACCAATTGTAGTTCCAGTGAGCAAAGAGACAACATTTAAATTAGGGATAATTGCACTAGTACACCAGCTGTGCAATTTTTTTCTCAATTGAGTAAAATGAACTTCATTTTTTTTTCATTTGAGTACACCAATTTTTTTAAAACTTCTAATCACGTACTTTCATTTTCCTTCTGCCAATTGCTCCATTATTTGATGACGAGTCCATTGACCTTACCTAACTGTTGGCAAACAAGCTTCCACTTTATCTTAATCAAGTACACAGACTTTAATCTTCTTGTTTTGTTACACTGACCTTTTCGATGGTGCCAATTAAGTACTTCCATGATTTTTTATTTATTTATTTTCTAATGTGATTTTTATTTGTAGTAGTACTTTCCAAAGAAATATTATATTTAATGAAAGAAAATATTTGAAATCATAATAAACCCTTTTAAAAAGAAAATCCTTGTAATTAGTGGTATGCTATCTGCATTCTACACCAAAATGAAAAAAGTTAGCTCACCAAAATGAAAAAAAATAAAAATTCATGTACTTGATTAAGAAAATTACTGTACCAACATTGCAACGTGACTCAAAATAAACAGATTTTTCTAGAAGTACTCAATTGAAACAATAGAAAAGTTAGTGTACCAAAATGAAAAAAAATAAAGTTCATGTACTTGATTGAGAAAATTTGAAAGGTAGTGTACCAACATTGCATTTTTCTTTTAGTAAAGCTCAAAGGACATGTAAGTGATAATCGAGCAATTAATAGAAGATGGACAGAATTACTTGATTGGAAGTTTTAAAAAAGTCAAAGTCCATGTACTCGAATGAGAAAAGGCATAAGGTTATTGTACTCATAATGTAATTATCCCTTTAAAACTACTACACGGGAAGAAAGGGGGGGAGCTTTACCTTATAGAAAAATGGACTTTTGGCAGCTAAAATGGGAGAGCTAATGTGTAATGTTTTAACTCTCACTACTGTAGAGCAATCCATGCTCCAAGATGACTCATTGTCATCTGCAGCTTCATCACCTGCAGAGTAACAAGCAAAATTAAAGTGGGCACAACATAATGGAAAGAAAAAAGCAGGTACGCATATACAATGACTATAGGCACAGAATTTTCAAAGAAAAAAGAATCTCTCTCTGCCATATGAAAAGTGTAGTTCATACAAATAACTTATAACAGCCAATATATTAAATTCACCCAAGGGATTGAAAGGCAACAGTTGGTGAACTTCACCCAGCATTCTGAAAAAGTTTCTTTTCTTGTCACGGAAATTCACCATTGATAAAATTGTAAGAGATTAGCTAGCTTCCCCAAATTGTCTCAAAGATTTCTCAAGCCATGGGTTTTTTCATCATTTATATTGCAAATAATACTCTTCACTTTCCTTATTTCCTTCAATCAATTAACCCCACCCCACATGTCATGGCTTCTTCCCAGGCTATGATGACATTTAACTAACCTCATGTTAGTTCTAACTTAAAGATACATCAGTATCAAGAGAAATTCCAAAAGGAGATTAGCGTATAAGACTTTTCATGCAACCACACACATGTAGACAGACACATAGCATTCAGAAGATTAATGCAGGCAACAAGATGAAAAATCTGAGAAATCTAAGTACCTGAAGGTGACCCTTCGACCATTGCCTCTGCTTCCTCATCCTGATTGTCACACACCACGCAATCATCCATGTCAGGTTGGTTACTACCTAAAATCTGCTCCTCTGCACCTACAGAGAGATCACCTGCATGAACACAGTTAACACTGACCCACATCAGCAACCTTTTGTAGGCAAAAAAAAAACAGACAGTACATAAACATAATAAGCAGCACGAAAGCACACACCAATTCACAACACAGCCATGGCCAATTACACAAACTTAAAGAGTATGGGAACAAAATAACAATACCAAAAGTAAGAAGCAAACATCATTTTTGTCTCATGTAATAACATAAATTCAATAAGAGAAATGAAAGGGAAACGGACCATTATTAATATCCTTCTTGATGTCTTCTCTCCTCCTCTTACGATGCCTGGCCCAATCAATGATACTATTACAACCTTCACCATCGGCTCTATCCTCAGCCGAACCACCCATGATCTCGATCCGCAGAAGCCGGTCCGAAAAATTACTATCATTAAAAGCAAACCCGAAATCTCCATCGGAAGTTGAACCTCCACGCGTAAAATCGGAGTCCATCTCCGTTCTCGGGTCAAACAGATCCGAGTTTGACCCTCTCAACATCTATCAAAGCCCTAGATAAAGATACCAGGGACTGTATCCAGTACAGGGTAGAAGATATGGTGGTGTTTTTCTTGTGCTTTGGGGTAGTTAGAGAAAAGTGTTAGTTTAGTTGTTGCTACTCAAAGGTGGAGAGGAATGGGTCAGGTGTGGCCGAGTGGTAGAAGGGGGTGTTTGGTGTTGCGTTGGATTGTAATTTAAAAAACAATTCTTTATTATCTTTTTAAACTAATTATTTATATTTTTATATTATTTTAATGTATTAATATCTAGGATAAATTTTAAAAATGAAAAAATAATTATTTTCATGTATTTTTAAAAGTATTTCCAATAATTTCTGGGAGAATTCTTTTTATTATTTATTGTTATTGTTTATTTAGTATGTAATAGAGAGAGAACGTTGTGCTATTTTTTCTTAACAAAAAAAAAAAATTGGTGATGACAGTGTTTTTAAAGATAAAATAAATCAAGAAAATAATAAAAACAAAAAAATTAAAGAAATGTGATTAAATTGAATACAAAAATTTAATGACGAGAGCTTCAAACATCATTAAAAACAAAACAAAAATAAGAACAAAGATTAATACAAATACAAAGACATATTTAATTTTATTAAAAGTAAATGCTTAACCGAAGGCACATGGAGAGAAGAAAGAGGAGAAAAATAATATGCCATGGTCACATTATTGATTTTTCATCAACACGTGCCCCATCACCCGGAAGAGCTTGGTGTATTGCTCCTAATGCCACATAGAAGTCGATGTTTGGAGATAGTATACGTTTTGATAAATTCAAGACATGGTCAATTTTGAATTTTAAAGTAAAGTTTTGTACTATTTAGTTATATTCTATTTAGCAGATCTCCATATATAACCATTGGAGTTCATAAAGATCTTGCGATATAAATCATAACAATTCTAACGAGTTTTGTTAGTCAAATCCTTTTAGACAACCAAGAAAGCTTATTTGAAATATATGTTGGGTCTTACATGGTTCATATTAATAAATATGAGTTTTGGTTGTATGAGATCCAAAATTGGATTAGGTTAATTAGGATGGTAGAATCATATCAAAATTCCTAGTCTACTAGGGACTTCTCATTGATGACAAATTTGTAACTAGCATATCTAGGATATTAATTTTGGTTTTTTTATTTTTTTTATTTTCTTATTAGTTTTTTTTTATTATTATTATATATTTGGATCAATGTTTTAAATGGACTCAAATCATCCCATGTATTGAGATCTATTAAGGTTATTTGAAACATTATATAAGTTAATTGTATGTTGTAATCCTGACACTCATAGATTAATAAAATAAACTTGTGTTTTGTGTGATGCAACATGTTTTCATTGTTAGGACAAATATCACATCTGACTTATTAAGGTATAACTGACTTGTGGCATCATTTGATTCAATTCCAATAGTGTTGGTATATTGGGACATATTTTCATTGTGTCACTTCTTAAACTTGATTTTCAGTTTTCTTGGGGAAATATCATTTTCATTGGGGGGTTTTGATTATGTGATCAAGAGATTCGCATCAGGTTTCATATGCTATCTAAAGATGATAGATGTTCTCCACTCGCTAGCTCGTATGTCGGATGTGTCAACCACTTTTTATTTTTAAATTATATCTTATATTCAGTAAAGCACTAAATTTTCCTGATAATAACTTAAAAACAATATATTGAAAATATGAAAAGGATAGTGAATTTTATTTTTAAAATAAATACTTTTAAAAGTGATTTACTAATTTAACTGTGCTTTTAAAATGGTAAGAAAATAATTTGCCCTCTATCAATTTAATAATTAATAATAAACATTTAGAAAATATTCTACTACTTAAGTTTAATGTTTTTTTTGTGCAAATACAATAACTTTGTTGCATTGTAACATTATAGTAATCCCAAGTGTTGTGAATTCACGTGCAATAAAACACCAAGCACTCATAGCTTCTTTTATAATTAGTATCAGTTTGACTTTTCGGTCTTACCAACTGCAATAAATTGTGGAGAAGAAAACAAGATGGAAAGAGGTAATTTTTTAATTGATATAATATTAAAGGACAAGATAGAAATAAAATAATTTTAAAAATAAGAGATCAACAAAAAAACCATATTTGGTCACTGGATAAACCCTTTAAACCTATTAATCATATAAACTAGGTAACCACGCTAAGTTCATGAACTGAGTTATGGACTTCATTGGAAATATACTTTTTTTTTTAAATATATTTTTTATTTAACTATATAATAACAAAAAATGAAACAAATTACAAAGTTAAATCCCAATATCTATAGATAAAAAAAAAAAAAAAAAGTTAAACTCGTTAGACATGTAAACCATGCCAGTCAGCCAAACCTATGAACAAGTCCATAAACTTTAAAAAATTTAATAAAATATTTTTTAAAAACCATTTTTTTCTAAACATACAAGAAAAAAAAACAACAAAATCAATTTCAATGTTTTTTTTTTAAAAAAAACTTATTAAACCTATAAACCAGAACAATTTGAGTTACTCTACAAATTCACGAAGCACCTTAACTTTATATAAAAACAAAATAAAAATATATAAAATTTAATTTTTAATTATATTATTCAAAATAAAATAAACAAAAAAATGATAAAAAATATGCAATACATGGTGCAATGAGTGTGATGTTAGTTTCTCAACATAACTCATGTACTTCAATAGGTTTAAGAGCTTTATTTTTTCAAATATTTTTTTTCTTAAAAATATGATAGCAAAAATAACAATCACAAAATTGATTATTAACTAAATATCAGGATGTTTGTTTAAAATTACAATAACTTCATATAAAAAAATCAAAATAAATTATAATAATGAATTCAAAATCAACAAAATATTAAAAGATAAAATTGAAATAAAAAAAACTAGAAATGATCCAATTGAAATAGACACTCTAAAAATCAACCATCAATACAAAATAAAAATTGTTTGATAACATTATAAAAATAAACAGAAGCAAATTATAAAAAAAGAGAAAAGAAATAAGAAATATATATATATATATATATATATATATATTACAAAACACATAAACGTTGTGGTGTTTTCACTGTGCTCCCTCTCACAGATCACTGTGGATTCGAGCAGTATAGGGGCGATTTTGGCCCTCGGTCGCGCGGCAAAGTGGGGCTGTCAAACGGGGCTATTTTGGGTTTTTCCTTTTCCCGTCCTTTTTGTTTTAAAATAATCAACCGTGAACAGTGCATTGACGATGTCGTCCCCAGTAATAAGACAAAATAAGGGTTCCGGCTGAGGGGCACCGGTGTAATTGCGCGCGGCCGGACCGGTCCGGTCCGCCGCAACTTTTTATTTTTTTAATATTTTCGTAAATGGCTAAATACGGTTTTAGCCACTAATAAGACAAAAACACTGACTTGGATCCAGGGACAGGACGGTAATTGACCCTATTTTTTCAATTTAATATTCAGTGTCTGTCAGGGCGTGAGGCGCACACGCCAGACGGTTTTTCGCCTCACGTCCTGTTTAGGTGGCGCGTGCGGCGTGATACGGTGGACGAAAATTGGCTACCGGCGTCCAACCCGATGCGCCGCCGCGTGATCTTCCTCCCGCGGTGGCGCGTGTAAGCTAAAAAAGTCTGTGGATGCGGAGGAGGCCGGTTAAAGCCGCCGGCCACGTTTCTCTCTCTCCTGCACGTCAATGTGCAGAAGAGTCCCCCAATTTTTGTTGCTTTTCACTTCGGTCCCTCGACTTTTAATTTTGTTTTTGGTCCTAATTTCTGTTATATAAGTTTTGATTTAGTTCGATTGGGTCCTCCGATTTTAATTAATTGAATGTCAAAGTTTCACTTCGGTCCTGCTACTTTCAATTTCCGGATTGGCTGTATATAACTCAATTAATTCGGTACACAAATTCTGATTTTTGCAATTTTGTCCTCTGATTTCAATTGAGAATAAATGTAATTTGCATGTTAGCCCTTTGACTTTTAATTTTTTAATTTAAGCCCTTTATATTTGATTTTCATTTAAGTCCTTATACTTTTATTTTTTTATATTTCTAGAATAATCCCTTCTTTTGTCCATGTATATATAAGTGTATTTAACACAATAATAATAATAATAATAATAATTTAATTATTTTTTGTTCTTACTCTTCTGTGTTTTTTTTTCTTTCTCCCGATAATTTGATAATATTTTTTGTTTTGCCGGTAATAGCAATAATAATTGTTTTTTTTTTTTATCTTTTGTTAAAGTTTCTTGCATATTTTTAGTCTTTCATTTATTTTTGTTTCTTTCATTATTAACATAATAATAATAATAATAATAATAATAATAATAATAATAATAATAATAATAATTAAATTGTTTTTCTTGCTTGCTCTTTCTTTAATGTTTTTTTTCCCTCTGGATAATGTGATAATTTTTTTTTATTTTGACAGTAATAGCAATAATAGTTTTTTTTTTAATCTTTTGTTAAAGTTTCTAAGATATTTTTAGCCTTTCATTTATTTTTGTTTCTTTCATAATTAACATAATAATAATAATAATAATAATAACAATAATTTAATTGTTTCTCTTACTTATTCTTTTGTTAATGTTTTTGAGTTTTTTTCCATTATAATTTAATAATTATTTTGTCGTTTTCGAGGGGTTGATTCGTTATTATACTGTGCACATTGCGGCTAATTAAAAAAAAAAGCCAAAAACCGAAAACACCTCCAGAAAAAAAACACAACACGCCTGATCACCAAGCCCATTTTCTTTTGTGATCTTTTATAACGCAGTTTCTTTATTCTAAAAAATATTATTTATGCTTACGCAACAAACTCTATTTAAAAATTGCTACATTTTATCTCATAATCTATAATTTTTCTTAAGTATATCATATAAATTTATTGTTTTTGATTTAATTATGTTAAATTATATACACAAAAATGCCCGCGGCAACGCGCGGGCAATATAGCTAGTATATATATATATATATATATATAAAGAAGGTAAAACCAATTTTCGTTTTTGGGCTCAATGTGACTTCACTTCGTGTACATGCTGTGCACGCATGAGCTTGCAAGCTTTAGGGGCGACTCTCGTAGGGTTACATTCTGTGATCACCCCAGAACTCGTACATTTCCCATCTCCATAATATATAATTCCAAAATTTACAAGTGGAAAGGAAATATAATAGACGTATCATTTATTCTGAATGTTGCACAACAAAATGGTGAAAATTCTTACGTTCGTGGAGAAGAGATTCTTACTCCAGGCATATCCACCTTCCCCTATCAACCTAAAAGTTAGCTTTAGAAGCCCTTAAGCGAGATTTCTGGCCCTCCAATCTTGCTTCAAGTAGCTTTGCCTCCAGTGTATTTTCCTTCAAGACCCTGGTCAGTTTTAAGTAAGATTCGGACTTCTCAAATTCTGGGGATTTCAACTTTGACATCCATTGTTGCACTGGACTAGCATGACCTACAAATACAGGTTGAGCACAACCATCTTTCTTGAAATCACTGACAGGATGACTTTTTTCACCCTCATATGAGAAGGAGTGATGTCTTGTTAGGGTATCAAGCATATAATTGGAGTTCAATCCATGGGTCCCCATCTGTTTACTTTTCCTTTCATGTTGACCATCTTGTTTAGCTTCATAGATATTGGATAAAACCTGACTCTCTCCTCTTAATTCATTCTGCCCTCTATCTGGAAATCTGGTTTTGTTTCCAGCAATGTGTTCTTCAAACTGCACCTGAAAATTGACTGGGTTATGAACCTTGGTAATTTCCCCTGATCCAGCCATTCTCTTTTTAGAATTTGAGAACAATATTTTCTCAAGATGAGTTTCTGAAGCATTATCTGCTTGTTTAGAGTTGCATGTAGTCTGTCTTTTACTCGAGCTCTTGTTTGGTTCGAAACAACGTGAATCACTGTCAGTAGAATCTTCGTCAGCTGCAGCTCGGGGTGCGCTTGCATCGTCATTTAACGGAAATGATTCGCGCCGTGAGGACTTCCTTATTCTCTCCTTTGCAAAGCTACTGTCGTTCTTCAATTCAATGGAGAGTCTAGCTTGAAGAAAGGCTTCAATATCCAGACCTAGTTTATCAACAATTGTATTCTTTTCAACAGGATCACTTTCAGCTTCTGCTAGTTTCATTTGCATCCGTTCATCAAGCCATGCTTCTGAAATATGGAGAACCAACCGGTCAGGTTTTTCCCTACCTACACTATCCATGTCAGAATTGTGCCTAAGGGACCGCACCTCTTGCTCATAATCTCTTATTCCCTTGGCAAACTCATCACACAAATTTTCCAACAAAAAACAGGCTTTCCTTTCTCTCTCAAGCTCTTTTAAAGCATTAGAGAAAGAGTATTTTACCTCAGAAAGCTCTCTAGCCAGCTTCCGGTGGAGGCTCTCTGAGCGCTTCCTTAACTTCTTTTCATCTTCCAGCTCTTCTTGCACTGACTGAACAGCATCTTTGATTCGATCTTGCTCCTTGATCTTCCTGACAACTTTATCTTCTGCGAGTTGCTTCATTAAGTTGTCCATTTCTTGCCTATCCGCTTGCTTCTCTTTGAGCAACTCTTCTATTTGTGACTGAGAATGATCCAGTTCCATTTTTAAAGCTCTTAACAACGACATATTGGATGCTTGCTGCTCTTCAAGACTCCAGATCCGATTCAGCAACTTGAGCAATTCTGTTGACGTCTTAAGACTATAACTTGACTCTCCAATCCTGCCCTTAAAATCTGAAGAACAATTAGGGGTAACTGCAGGGTTATAAGGTGCCACCTGCGGAAAAGAGCCACTCCTGAATTTGTAGAAGAAATACAAAGAGAAACAAACAGATAATTCGGGGAATCACAATGATAATAAAAGAAACGGTTATGGTAAGGAACTTCTCGAGGAGATCAACTAATGTAACAGTCACAGTGTCCTTATCAGCAGCATGCTAACTTAAATGAGAACCATTAACATGATAAACACCCAGTTCATCATTTTCCACTTTAATATGTCAGCTTTAGTTTGGGTCCTTGACTTTCTTCTGTTTATGAATTGAGACAAAAAAAAAAACAGCAAATTGTAGTCTCAAGTTTTATTAGAACATGAATGATAATCATATCCTTTTTGTTGTACATGAAACTTTTCTGAGGACAAAATTCTCAAAATACAGGAATTACATAATTAGATCTGTCTAAGTTTTACTTGAAACTGTGTGTTTTATATAGCAGCAGCATAAACGTCTAATTGATGATTGCAAAGGAACGGTTACTAGAGGCATCCAAGTTCATCTCACAAGTCTATATCTAACACAAGACAATTTCCAAATCAAGATTCCCACTGTTACTCCATGAATAGTACATATAAGGAAACTACGTACTATAAGTTACTTTTGAGCTTCCATGGATTGCTGATATTGCAAGAACTCACGGGACACCTAATTCCCTCAAGTCTATATCTAACACGAGACAATTTACAAATCAAGATTCCCACTGTTACTCCATGATTAGTACATAGAAGGAAACTACGTACTATAAGTTACCTTTGAACTTCCATGGATTGCTGATATTGCAAAAACTCATGGGACACCTAATTGCCTCAATTTTGTTTTCGTTTTGAATTTCCTATATGCAAAAAATCAAAACAAAAATTGCAGAGGGGTGGGAGGAGAACATCTATATACCTCCATTGGGCTATCACATCTTGCAGGTGACATAGGCTGTAGAGCATTACCATCTCTTCCAGTTGATCGATGGCGCTGCGTCGATGATGCAGCATGTTTCCTCAAGGGACTTGCCCTTGCTGGCTGGAAATATCAGCTAGGATTAGTTACTTTGTGAAAATGATAATACTCAAAGCTACTTTATCATTAGAGTAAGCTACTTTGTTCATCCAGTGTACGTGGGAATTTCAACTCCAAGAAACCAAACTAAGAGCATCAATGGAAAAGTACTTTTAATGAGGTTACTCTACAAAACAAGAAACAGATTATTACTCGAACATTTGTTATGTCATCAGAAAAAGGTAGATACTTCACTTCCATACACATTACAACGGGGCAGATTTGTTGCGTATAGGCACCCCTTATGTTAAGACTACCAAAGCAGGTAACCAGAAATTTTGCACGCAATGAAGAACGAGATATGGTTCCAGGCAACGACTGATAGCATAACCAGCAAAAGGAAAACAAAAATAATAAAGAAAACCACCAGGACATCAACAATCAGAGCGAAACTAGGAGGGAGCATGTTTTTTTATTACAATAGTATTACCTAGGAGTAAATGTTGAAACCACTAACACAGACAGAAACTCAATTTGGAGTCCAGAACATGCATTTAGGAAATTGCAGACCACAAGGAAGAAACTTTTCAGCTCAAACATGAACTGCCAAATGAGAGCATGCATGGAACAAAGCTGCCTAAGGACCACCAGCACAATAGTAGAAAACATGAGATAAAGCGATTAAAAAATATGTTTTTAGAAAAGGCATTCTGCAAATAAATAAATAAAATAAGAACCCAAGCCATCAGACTTTAAATAATTCTAAGAGAAGGCTAAAATTCTCTGCATTAATTGGCACTTCCTCTCAACTAAAATGTAAATAATATATACAAGAAACCAGACCACGCGAGTAAAACCCCCCAGCCATCACAAATCAATTGAAGATGGTAATGACAGCAAAGAAAACACAACTCGAGAACCAGCCAATCACAAAACAAGATTATGATCGAAAACCCCATTTCTTTCTTAATTAGTCATAAACCCCATCAAAATTAAAAACGATAAAGAAATGCCAAGCGATAGTTAAACCTGATCGAGGGGGCTACTAAGAGGATCAACTAAATGAGTACGTGGCGCAGATGCCGTCTTGTCTTTATACTGGTGGCTAGGGTGTGCTCTTCTATGACCAAGACCCTTGTTCATTTTAGGCGCAGAATGATGAACTTGGGGCTGAATCTCCCAAAAACTGGCACAGAGCTTTCTAGCAGAGACAGCAGTGGTAGTGTCGAGAAATTCTTGAATGGGGTTGCCATGGCTATCATTTGGAGAAGATAACTCAACTCTCCAGGTGGGTGATGGAGTAGATGGGCCTCCTCTTTTCCCTACCTGCAGTAGCATCCCTCCTTTCAACTCCTTCTTACCCATCAATATTTCTCCCTCTTTCTTTTCGCCTTTATCTTTTCTTTCCATGGTTCGCTTCAAGTTCCAAGCTTTGGGTTCTTCTCTGTTTTACTCATCTGGCCTGGTCTGCTGTTTTGGTTTGAGTGAAGTTTGGTCTCTGTAAGCGTGTTTCTCTCCTGTCCTGCCGTTACTTGTGGAGCTAGAGGTGTTGAGTGCGGTTGCTTCTCCTCATGTTTCAAGTTTTGTGTTCAGTGTGAAAGTTTTTCAACTTCATTTCTGGGCTCTGGTTTTTCCCCCTGTTATTTTCTGTTAATTTATTGTCCTCTGCCCCTATTCTCTAGCCACCTATGCTATTAATTAGGTTGAGGTGTGTTTGCTTTTGCATAAATGCTTTGAAATGATTTTTTAAATATATTTTATTATTTTTAAATATTTTTTATAATTTTAATGTTCTCATATTAAAAAATATCATGCATTTCAAACACATACTTGTATCTTCTCTGACTCACCATTTTTCATCTTACTACCCGAATAGTTTATTTATTTTTGTGTTTAAAAGTATTTTCTTATGTATTTTCATATTATAATCTAGGAGCTGTCTAAAATAGCATGACCAATAGTGAAATCGATTTGTAAATAAGAAGCTATATCGCATTGAACTCTCTGTTTTCCTACTTCTGGTTGACACGAAAGAAGAAAAAAAGAATTTCTATAGAAAGTGATGGAAATAAGAAAAGGAAAAACAGTATCTCCTGAGTTAGAGCATGCATCGCCTGATCTGGAAACAGGAAGAAGCTAGAGGAATGGATAGACCCCTGCATCTATTCCCGTAATCATTAAGGTCTCTTAAAGTCAAAAAAGATGATGATAAGCTAGAGGTATTTTTGCACAATTAGAGCATCTCCAGCTGAAAATGTCATTTTAGAGAGATAAATCTTTAAAATGATATTTTGAATAGTGTATTTATAGTTTTTTTGTTGATGTGTGTTTCAGTGGTAAAAGCCATTTATTTTTATATTATTTTAAATATAGTATAATTATTTTGTATGTAGTTTAATTATGCAATTAATTATACAATTAATAAGAGTAAGTTATATAATTAAATAATTGCTTTTAAAAAACCCTCCAACAATATAATTATTAATTTTATATATAATTTTTTACTCTCTTATCAAAGTATTTTTAAGTAAAAATAAAAACAAATATTTTTGATATAATTACATTATTTTCTAATATATATATATATATATATATATATATATATATATAAAGAATGTGGCCCCAAGGTGGGGCCACGATTTTACCTTCCTCTCCTGAGCTGCTACAAATAGCAGCTCATGAAGAGGAAGGTAATTTTACCTATCCATATATTTATCCCGTTGGAGCATGAACAAGAACACAAAAATATTAAAAAAATTAATATTTTAATTTTGTTTTTTCATATGCCTTCTCCGCTGGAAATGCTCTTAGGCCTCCAAAGTTAAACCTCCCACGTTACAGCTCTGTTCACATGATTTATCAAACCATTTTTTGAACCTTTTCTTGCCACCATTTCTGTTGGGTCCTCTGGTTGTCGGAGGTTTAGCATTGTATTTTTATTTTAAAAAAATATTTTTATTTTCATTTTAAATAAAAAAAAATTGTGTGTTTTTAGATATTTTCATGTGCTAATATCTAAAATAATTTTTTAAAAATAAAAATATATATATTATTTTAATATATTTATGAATAAAAACATTTTAAACTACAGTCGCAAATACAATCCCAAATAGTCGCATTAAATGTCAAAGACTGCTGATTCTACATCTAGCTATTTGCTCGTTGTCGACATTTCTGGTATCAAGGCCACCTTATTTGTCTCACAGGGATGTAGGTGGACCTGCCAGGCCGGCAGGTTAAGTTTTGCAAATGCCCTATACAGGAGCGCGGTGTTTTGGGTTGTGTTTTTAAAATAAATTAAAAAAAATAAATTTAAATTTTTAATATTTTTAGATTATTTTATATATTAATATTAAAAATAATTAAAAAATATATTATTTTAATATATTTTTAAATAAAAAAATACTCTTAAAAATAACACAACATTATTCAACGGCCACCAGAATTGAAAGGGCATTAGCTTTTTCTTACCCCCATAAACTGATAGTAATGGTATAGTTCTATATTTCCTCGTTTTGTATTTAAAATAATAATAATAAATAAATGGTTGGAGATGCTACGACTAAAACATAGGAATAAAATCAGTAGGGCAATGATGCCTGAATCCTTCTCTCGGAGAGAAGCTTTTAACCATGCGGTTTATGGGACAGTGTGACACACAAGACACCTTTGGTGCCGAGCCAAGTTCGGACCCTAGGACGAGGAAAATCAACACCTGCTTTTCGGTGCTTCGGCATCTCACCCGTATAGACCCGTGTAGGACTGAACCACATTTCCACGGGTGAAGAAAAAATTGTGCATATTGTCCGACAAAGAGCCTGTCAGAGACCTAACCAAACTGTGTGGTCCATTGCCCTCTCGTGCTGGTGTTCCGAGGCTTTTGTTTTGTTGTTTCTTTTAAGGATGTACTTTGCTTAATTATGCTCTTAATTAAGTTGCCATGTTTACATATTTCAAGAAACAGTTTATGGTCAAAGTTGAATTGATTTTTTTTATGTTTTCTAAAGGCTGGAGGAGAAAAATCGTAGGTTTCATTAAGGAAACGATGATTGTCGTATGTTTTGGACCACACTCATCATTATTATAAGTTAGTGGATTGCTATAATTTATAAAAAAAAAACTTGATAGTTTTATCCCTGACTTCAATTTGATGTGAATGTTAAATGGAGATTTTAAAAATAAAATCGATGTTTTTCCTTGAATAGTTGTTAATTGATATTCAGCTAAGTATTTGGTAAATATAAATTGTTTTTTTGGATACGAGAAAATCTCACCTCTCGAAAAACATATTATACGGGTCTAGTTGAGCGAGTAAAACTCTGGCTGTTTCAGATTCTTATAAAAGATACACGCTATCACTTGAACTCAAAATTTATTGTGCTTTAACATGAAAACTGCAGTTAGCAGTATCCTCGGCTATAATTTGCATCTGGAAAGCTTAAATTTTCTAAATGTGTATGCCAAATATAGCGAGGTGGTCCAAAGAACCATCAAATCGATAAGCAGTGGCTGGTCACAGCATCCAAAATATATCTCCCAGCAAAGGCAATGATGGTATCAAACAGACATTACACACGCAAAGCTAGTAATGAAAGTGCATGCAGCTCCTTTTGACCCAGTGTTTCTTCCCCGGCCAATCATCATTTGCCGATGCTGCAGCCCCACCAGTTTCCCTCTCTCGAGTGGAGGATGGATTCGACCAGATGTCTAAGTGGGCTGGTGTTTATTTATTTTCAAGCCAGTATTTTTGCTGTATCCTTCCTGTCTTTCAGTGCATGTCTGGCCCTGGTTGGGCCTAGGTTTAATGTTCCCTTTCATTTCTGTCCCACATGAACAGCCGGGATTTGTTAGCCTCTCGTATTTTTTTCCTTTTATTTCTGTCAAGCCATGGAGGAGGGGTTAAATATTTAGTCCTGATTTGTATTGTGATTGTTGTTGTAGTTGAGATTTAAAAAAAAAATAGTTTTATAAAAAATATTTTTAGTTGCGGTTCATAATTGAAATTAAAGTATTTGGTTAAAATTGTGGTTGAGTTTGAGGTTTAATGAAAAACAGTTTCGTGTGTTTAGTTATCATGCTTTTTATATTTCATACTTGCAATGTCATCACGAACAAGAACCATACGTGAAGGCCTCTGCAATACCCGACAATTTGTGCGACAATTTGCGCGAGCTACAATATTTTGACGGTCGTCGTATTTCAGATCTCATTTCCATAACGTATGATAGTTCCTCCACTCCATGCTATGCAGATGGTCGCAAACTTGCATGGCACAGACCCAGAGCCCATGTCAAAAAGAGTGGAAAAGTCAATTTTGAAAGCATCTCTGGTTTCCTTTGAACTTCTGATTGCTCAAATTTGAAAGCATATCCAAAGGAAACAGTTCAAATTCAGATTTCGAGGTGGGAAAAGAGTTTGAATACGATCCTGAGCGTAGCTGTCATTGTTTCAGCTATGTTGTCTGCTATTTTCAATTTCGGTCTGCTCGGGAAGGACGTGATCTGTGGTAAATTCAAGGTCATGCTGATCTAGATGGAACCACCCCCAGTGAACCCAGATGATAGAAGAGAGTTGCTGTGTGTCAATCAAAATGATATAGATAGCCTGTCAATAATTCTGTCGACCGCATAATTGTTGGGTGGAAGGCATTATTTACGTATCAGGCACTTCTCAATTGTCAGAATAAACTGACCCTGTTTCCTCAACTTCCTGTGAAGAGCAGCTTGAGATTCTCTCGCTATATCAAAACTTCTGCTATCAGCTGAATCCACAGGAGAAGAATCTCCAGAACCAGTGTTCTGGCCATTGGAGTTTCTGCTATCATCCGAATTCGTAGGAGAGTATCACGATGATGTCTCTTCGCTGTCATCCGATTCCAAACAGTTGTCTTGTCAAAAGATTGTTAGGATTTTTTTATCAAATCTTCTAGATTTTAAGGGGTTTTTTAATTGTGAAATCCCAATTAAATCTTGTAAAACATTTATAAATTGATCAGGTATATAAATGCTGGTGTTAGTCGTGGCTGCAAAACTGAGCTCCTCGTTCCTCAATAAGTGACAGTGCTGTTTCAGTGCGCGCACCAAGAACATGCAAGGGATGAAACAACCCGTTCTTGTGGTAATTGAAGAAAACAAATAAATTTAGCTTTGGAGCTTATCAACAAGAGTTTGCTGGTAGCTTAGTATGGAACGAAGATATTTTTGAAATTTGTTTTTATTTAATTATTTGATAGTTAAAATTAATATACCTGCGGATTCAAATAATATAAATTTTAAGGGGAAAAATCATTTAGTTATTTTTGTTACTTATTTCTTTTCTTTTTCTTTTTTCATGAAAACATGTCCTTTTTTTATTAGTAGCCTACCTTTTTTTGAATAAAAACTTAAGGCAATTCAAATAAATTTTCTGAATAATTCAAATGATTTAATTCAACAAAACACACACACACACATTTATGTATATTTAGCCTAAATTCCTTTCCTTATCCATGTATTTTTTTTACTTTGATAAAACAAGTCTTAAATGTTTATTTTTAAATCAGAATTTATTATGATTTGAAAAGCAATTTCAATTAAAGATAAATTTTATAAGATTGTATGGCATAATCAAACAAAAATAATTAATATGAGAAATTTATGTAAACACTTCATAATAACAAGATAGATATTTTATTTTTATTAAACATTCATGAGCAATTTCTTCAAAAAAAAAATACATTGTATTCATATATTATTATTTATAAAGTAATTTGTAATATTACCATAAAAGCTATAATCTCATTTGAAAATTATAACATAGTCAAAATATTTTTAAAATATAATATTTATTTTATTTAAAGAGAGTTATTTTAAATTATAAAAAAATAAAACGATTAAATAAAAAAAAAAGATGAATGGTAAAAAAAGTCCGGGGTGGTGAGGCAAAAAAATCAATTTCAACTAAATGAGTTAAGGCTTAATTGAAGATTTAATACTTTAAGAAATTTAATCCTTCAAAATTCAAATTATAAACCTTTTTACTCACAATATTTTTCGGGGAACAAGATCTAAATCTTTCAATAATTCAGACAAAATATATCACTAAGTGGTTTTAGTACTATTTATACTTTCACAAATAGATCTTCTCTCACAAGAATCTTCACACCTTAAAATGAAGAGAAGACTATAATAAATTGAAGTCAAGTCTCTATGGAATGTAATCTAGCTACAGAATACTATAAAAGATTATTAATGCAAAAAAATAAATTACGAAAAGATTATAAAAATAATAAAATCTTTTTAGATTAAAAAAAAAAGTTTGCAAGCATCAAATGTTGTAAGATATATAAGGTGGTTCACATGAAGTGAATAAGTGGTATTTAAAGGTGAAAAAACTTCACATGGCCATTACATACACTTGGAAGGATGGAGTAAAATATTTTAAACTTTTAGAGTATTCTTCCATCTTATTAGAAATGACTATAAAATAAATTTGAAAAAAAAAAAAAGAATTGTTATAAGAGCTTGAGTATAAAATAAATTAACTATTGAGTTTAAAACAAAAAAGCTCGTTAGTATAAAATAAGTGAAGTACAACTCTTTCAAATATTACAGTTAATAATAGAGTTTTAGTGATGAAGAATACAAGATTTCATTTGATATAGTTTATGTTATACATTGAAATTTAATTTGAGTGATAATATCAAAATATTTGATAAGATATTTCTCAAAAGGTATTATTTACTATTTTTGGATGAGAAACTCAATAAAAATAATAATTTTATGATGCCACGTTAAATTCTATAAAAACTTGATTACATGAAATTAATGTTAAGCATCTTGAAATCAAGTCTGCATCTAAGGAGTCCATGCTACAATTTAATGCGGCAAAATTGTGCATACATGTTAATTTCATTAATTATTGTTATCATCAAAATCAATATCCCATATAACTCGAGGCTAACAGCTTTCACCTAAAAATATAAAAAAAAAATATTAAGTACCTTTATAATCTTATTTTATCCCAGTAAGCACATTCTAATCAATCTAAAAATTTAAAATAAAAAAAAAAATCTATTCTTTTAACATAACTAAAAACCACCTTTTTAAACTTCTCATCTTGAAAACAAGTTCATTGACACCAAGATCATGACTAGAATATGTAAGACCAAAAGTTTTCTCTCCTTCTCCTTTTTTATGACCCTCTCCTCTAATAACTTATAATGGGTGAGACATGATATAAAAAAAAGTTTTGTAGTTGAAATGTAAATGGTAAAAACTATTGGGTCCAAAATGCAAAGAAGTTATACTTCATTATTAATAGATGTATCAACGAATTTTGATTTGCCACCGATTTGTTATTATATAATATAGAAGTGATAATTGTAGCTAGATAATTAAAGTATTCCCTTTTTTATGATATTTTTTAAGCTCCCTCCCCAAACATAATCCCTATAAAACATACAAAAATCTCAATCATTGAAATGGTATGGGTATTTTTAATAAATCTCTTCTTCAAGGATGACTAATAAAATTGAAAAGCACAAGCAAAATGGGAACACAAATGATCAAATGTGGACCATTTCTACTTTGCATCCTAATCATTTTTTAATTATACTCTAATTTTATCATTCTCATAACCAAATGTTTAATTTGACCTAAATTTTATTGTGTAATTATAAAATCTAGCCCATCATCAAGTCTATCTTTAGCACATATTATCTCTTTATTAACTGTATTGTATGACACGACGGTAATTGCACGGTCATATTCAAACAACTAAACATATGTAGACAGCATGCACAATCTCCGGAAACGTGGGAAACTTCTTGCCGACATATAACATCACAACTTGATCCTAACTCCCAAGAAGGACCCGAGTTACAATTTTCAACTCATTCCATTTGTGGGAGAAATTGGCATGTCAACATCGAGTTCTTGCTAAAAAAAAAGGAGCAGCCAGTGATGTCACTAGCATGGCAAGCCATTACTAGACTTTGTGGGTATTTGGGAATTGTTTTTGAATAAAAAATTATTTTAAAAAAAAATATTATTCTAATATATTTTTATATAAAAAACATTTTAAAAAATAATTTTAATCATACCTCCAAATCCAAATAGATACTTAGATGCATTGCAGGAACTGAACTGGTAGCATTGCTCTAGATTTTGATCTTGGGATGGCAGAATTGCCCAATCCAAAAAAGAGCAGAAGCACCATGCCCTCTAAATTTAAGAGATTTTAAAAAAAAAATATTTTTTATATATAAATATATTAAAATAATATTTTTTTAAAAAAAATTATTTTTAATATCATTATACAAAAATAATCTAAAAATATTAAAATAATTTAATTTAAAATAAATATTTTTTTTTCAAAAAAACACTTTTTGAAAAGAACTGTCAAACAGCCGTACAGTCAGTAAAATTGGACGTGGAAAAAATGCCGCGTTGAAACAACTCAACGTTAGGGAGATTAATAAAAGGCAAAATGCGACAAATCCAGGTGGTAAATATGCATTCGATGCGTAAATCGACAAGAAACAGGAGGAACGTTCAGTGATGAGGGCCAATTACCTGGAAGAATCCCTATTGATTCATAAAAGTCACAAAGTATTTATACAAAAGGTATTCTCGGCGCAAAGAATAACATTCCCATTTTCATGAATTAGCATAAATTGTTTGCGGGTACAATCTGTGTGAACTTTTTGGAGCTGATTCAACACCAACACTGAATTCATTAACTCTAACAAATTATGGTGCTATCTCAAGCCTAGGTTCAAAGCAAAAACCACTAAAGAGCTGGAGAGGGAACCTCTTCGTCACTGGGCACTTTTGTGACCACTTCCACTGTTTCTGGTTAAAGTCAAAAACAAGAAGAGCTGGAGCCCCATAGCTCTGGATGTATACAAGATTATCTGTACCGCTGCTCGCAAAAACATCATCTAACTCCCCAAATCCTTGGAAAAACTTATGAGGCATTCGGGCAATCTCTTGCCAGTCCTTGCCATTTAGAACCCAGATGCCGATCCCCTTTATTATGTCAGGCCGGTCTTGCTTACCGATTCCTCCCACCATTACAAGCTTCTCATTCAAATTCATCAGACGGCCACAAGTAAGAGGGCAAGGTACTTTGATGAAACTTTTTATCAACAAGCCATGAGAAGATCGGCTGGATAGATTGTATGTAATCAGACCGTGACGGGTTTCTGGGGTGCAACCTCCTGCAGAATATATCAGAAAGTATAAAACCCCACCACAGATTACACTCTCATCACCACCTCTCCATCCTGTCAAAACCTCTGTGCAAGAAGTTACCCACATCCTAGTTTCAGAATCATAAATGTGGATAGAGAGATCCCATTGGAAAAAATTTCCAGGGACTTGCTTAGACCTCACGATCGAAACAGTATAATCATGTGATATCCGGTTCACAGAAATGGCAAGTGCGCTGTAATCAGGAAATTTTAAACCTGGGGACTCCTGAAGCTGCCTGCAGCGTTTGGTGATAGGGTTGCAGACATACAGCTCGCTTCTGCTGTCATTGTCCATGAAGGAAACCAAGCCACATGATGAAGCAATGAACCAATTGGTCGTCTTGATGTGTGGAAGATCAATGCCATACCATTTTCGAAGGATTGGATCAAATGCATAGCCAGCAGGTTCATCCGAGCTTGTGAACATAAAATACCAAGGTTTTTGTGGCAGGACATGCGAGAAGTTCCATAAAAACCTCCTTGAACTAACAATCTCGTGCCATCTTTTACACACACAGCCAGCTCTGAAGATGCTAGCAACAGGAAGACAAGCTAGGATTCGTTCTAGCAGATCATCAGGCAAGATCAAATCAACTGAAACAGCATTAACTTCTTTACTGCCTTCATCGCTAAGTTCAGAGAACGAATCAAGCTCACAAATGCCCCTTGTTGAGTCCTCGAAACAATTAATTACCCAAGATGTTTCTCCCTCCATGATGAAAATAGAAGCGATCAAAAGAGATCTGGGGCAACAAAGATGGCGAGAGATGAAAATGAGAGAAAATATTTTTGAAATGAAGATTTTTGAGAATAAAAGATAAGCCTCCTTGTTGCCAAATATGAGTTACTATCACCTAAAAATGCACTAAAATTAGGGAGATCCCATTTATAGCTCATTGAGTTAAGCCACCAAACATGATAAAGAATAAAAACTAGAGATTGAAACACGTTGCAAACCAATCTGAAAGTTATGAGTGCTGAACGATACTAGAATTCACAAGTGAAAAAAACAAATGAATTAAGTCTTGATGTGCTGCAGAACGCTAACAGTGTCTTAAACTAACACCACTTCCAGATTCAGAGATACAAAACCCCAATGCTTCCCCTCCTGTAAAGAGAATAATGGTTCTGAAACCTCAAACATAAGACATCAAAGAACAGATATCAAAACATAATCCAACTAACTTACAGGAAGAAAAGAATCCAACCTCCAAGCTCACTGTCACTTCACATCCAGATGCAGAATTGTGATGGTATTAAGGGCACCTGCAAAGTTTGTAGCAACAGGCACGTGCTCTATCATACCTCCACATATTTCAGGTCATATAAATTCATCTTTAGAATATCCAACACAGAAACCAGGTAATGTCCAACTATTAACAAATTTTCAAGAAAAAAAAGGTGCAAAACTCCCAGTATCACCGGCTCAACAAATACGATAAAAAAGCCTAAACTTTTATCATACAAGGAACAAATGAACATGAAAACATACATTTTTAGCATGATCAATACGGTACCCAGCTTGCATAAAACCAAGCAACCCCATATATATCACTTTACACGTTACTTTATACCCGGAAGAAAATACAGTGAAATTAAAAAACCTGACAGACCGGTTACCGAATAAAATGCAGAGGAAATTTAATCCTATGGATTTGAAACGACATCTATGGATGGATGAATCCCAAGTTAATTATAAAAAATGTTGCTTCAAAAGGACAACGGCATTTAAAGAGGATAACATGTAAATGAACCTATTGATCTAAAAAAAGACACTAACTTGTGTTTCTTTCAACACATAAACAGCCCTTTTCAACGTTATCAAACCCTAATAAAACTGCTGTAGTGAGCCAATAAAAAATTAAAAAGATGTAGGGTAAGATTAGGCCATGCTTATCTATCAATCAAAACCCACTTCGAAACTAAAATCAAAGCACACAAATAGATCGCTATAAACCCATTAGAAATTTCCAAGAACAGACCAAAAAGAAGAGAACTTTCAAGACATTAAGCCCCCTACCTCATTTAAGGCCACCAACACTCCATCTTCCCAGCCAGGTCTTGTCAGATTTAACAAGAAAAAAAAGGGCATAAAATGAAAGAAGAAACTTGAAAGAGAGGAAAAAAAAGGAGTGACACCTTGATAGAGGGAGCAGTAAAAGAGAGCATTAAAAGCAGATAAAGAGAAAACTGAAATGAGGGTATGTGAAGATCATTTTCACGAATCGTACAGAAACAATGAATGAAGTGAGAAGAAGGCCCTTTTTTCTTTAGAGATCTGAGGCCACATTTGTTTTTGTGGTTAATTTGAATTTTGTTTATTTTAGATTATTTCTTTATATTTTTAAATTATTTTGATATATGGATGTTAAAATATTATTTTTTTAATAAAAAAATATTTTAAAAAATCGGTAGTCAAAAAAATGTCGAAGGAAGAGAAGGTGAAGGGGCATGGCGTGTATTTGAGTGTTATTCAAGCAACTATCGATTTTTAATGAAGTAGAAAGAAGAAAACATTTGGATTTTGACAGCAATCAGTAACAAAATAATAATTTTGTTTATTATAATAATAATTTAAAATATTAAAAAAATAAAAATATTTTTTTTCTAACATGCATGTGGGATTTATATTTGCTTTTATCTTTTCGTTAGAGCAATTTCAATGACAAGAGCTATTTTGGAGAACCAAAATTTTAAAATAGTTCTTTGAATAATGTATATATAGTTTTTTTATTGATGTGTGCTTCAATGATAAAAGTCATTTTGGAGAGCCATTTTTTTATATTATTTTATATATAGTGGAATTATTTTGTATGTAGTTTAATTATGCAATTAATTATATTATGCAATTAATTATACAATTAATAAGAGTAGGTTATAATTAAATACTTGCTTTTAAAAAACTCTCCAACAATATAATTATTAATTTTATATATAATTTTTTACTCTCTTGTTGAGGTATTTTTAAATAAAAACAAAAACAAATATTTTTGATATAGTTACATTATTTTTCAATATATACACACGCGCGCGCGCGCGCAAGAAGAAGAAAATGATATATTATTTTCTTCTTCTTGCATGTGTGTACACACACGTAGGAAAATTTTGGCTCTCCAATATGAGCTGCTACAAATAGTAGCTCATGAACAGAAAATTATTTTTGGCTCTCCAAATAACACTCCTGTTGAAGTATAAAAATTTAAATAAACATACTAAAAACATTATTTTTTTATTTTTAGCTCTACAAATGATATTCTCGTTAGAATTGCCGATATGCATTAGTTGTGGTCATGATTTATTAGCACATGTGAAACGTGCATCCCTTGCACGAAAGAATATACAGCACCACATGTGATTCAACATTCTAGCATTTGCATAGTCTTTATTCCTTGGTGTTTATCTCTATAGTTAGAAAAAAAATTAATTTTAGGTTTTGATGGAATATGCAATGATTATATAAGCTAAAAGGTCATTTATTTACGAGTTATGTTGCACGGTAAACCTCATAAAAAATATGTTTTTTTACGAGTAAATAAAATACTTAAAATAAATAAATTATCCATCTCAAGTTTGAGATCAACTTAACAATGAATCGCAAGTAATGAGTATAAAAAACTTGTGAATTTAATAAAATAATTTCTTTCTTCAAATATCTACGGTGATTTTTCTCTACTTCTAACTCTAAATTATTTTTGAAAAAAAATTGTTTTTATTTTTTATTTTAAATTATTTTTTTATATTTTAAAATCATTTTCATGTGCTGATAACAAAAATAATTTTAAAAAAATAAAAAATATTATTTTGATGCATTTATAAACGAAAAGCACTTTCAAAAACACCGTCAATCTCATTATAAAACAGTAATTAAATTTCCACCTTACCCCGAGCATTTTGTTTTCTATTTCTAGAGTTTTGGTATATACTTTGCCAAATGCTTTGGTTGCTCACTTTTTTGCCCAATACCATTCCACATGTGCAACTTTTCCTTCTTATTTTTTATAATAGTCTAAAGTTTTATTAAAATCATGGTGGCCATTAAGAGGATAGTCACCGCCTTAAAAAGATGCATACGTTGTGTTTTGGTAGTGAGTCTAGTGACAATGATAAATATTGTTTTTTAGTTATTTTTTATTTAGAAATATATTAAATTATATATATTTTTTTTTTAATATTACCATATCAAAACAATAAAAAAAAATATTTTTAAAAAAATCACCCTGGTAGTATTTACATAAAAGAGATTCAACTTTTCTTCTCCTCTCGTTAGCAATAGCATTAGCTTTTAAACAGCGAATCAATAAAGCCCCGAGCCTGGGGTTCGTTTTCTTCTGTCTTGTCTCGTTGGGAGCACGATGACCTCCCTTCGGGGCCTCGTTTACCTAACGAAAAAACCCGATTACGTCCCACCACTGCCAGTTTGCAATTTGCAAATCAGCGAGCAGAATCTTTTGGTCTCGTCATCGACGACGATGCTCAAATCATAGCACTGCTTCAGTCATCTGCGTTTAAAACTTGCATTGCATTAGGTTTGATCAACTGGGATTGGAGTTTCTAATTTTGTTAGCAAGATTCTTGGACATGAATGACTGTTTGGGAGTGCTGTTAAAATTATTATTGAAAGTATTTTTTATTTAGAAATGCATTAAAATAATATATTTTTATTTTTAAAAAAATATTTTTGACATTAGCATATAAAAATGATCTAAAAATGCTAATTTTTTTTAATTTAAAATAAAAAATAATTTTTTTTTCAAAAATATTTTCCAAACACATTCTCAAATACCCCTGAATAATCAAGGTTGGAAATTGTTGAGAGATTGTTTGACCAAATTTCGAATCTAATTAGTAGTTAAACCAACTTGCTGAATCATACATTATTTTCTTATGTGACACAAGCATCTCTTGAAAAAGGTTATACGACAAGATTATTTATAAGATATACAGTACATCCCAATGGGGGCAGTGCTGGCGGTATTATTAATACGTTGCCGTTTTTGCCTCTCTTTTTTCTCTAAATATTTGCTTACCAACTTTTTCTCTTTGTTTTTATCGAGCGGTGATCATTAGAAGACTTTGAGAGAGAAAAACAGAGGGAGGGAATAAAACATACCCAATAATCCAATAAGATTTTGCTGTCCCGTAACAAATTTCTATGGGTACAAGCAGAACAAAGAACGCCGCAAACATATTGAAATACTAATATTGTTTTCTGAAGCATAATACAAACAAAATGGATTGCTAATCACTATCATGCCCACCAATGCTGTCACTTTAAGTTCTTATATATGTATATATATATATATATATAGAGAGAGAGAGAGAGAGAGAGAGAGAAGTAGGGTTTGGGGCAAATGGCTCACCAGAGAAACGAAGGGTCAAAAGATGAGGGCGTTGACTCTTTAACGTCTGCCATGGACCTTTCTATTTTGTACTTGAGAGAACTGAAAAAAGGCTAGTGGCGACGCCACCGAAGAGGTGCTTCTTTCAGGCAGCCACCCTGAGCACGTTAAGTCGTGTCACTTGCCATAATTTATAATTCCTTGCTTTTGCCTTTAACGAATTTTAATGTGTCTTCTTTGTCCGGTTATGTCTAGATTTTGTCGAGGAAAACTCACCCAATGTTTTGTCTGAAACATGGTGTCACGGAGGACATGATTGCGGTGGTAACCCAGCTGCTGAAAAGGATGTTCATCTCACAACTCGCCTGTGTGGGATTAGCTGTTCATGTTATGGATAGCTGTAATCCGTGAAAATCGATTGGAATTGTTTAACTTGACTGATGTGGTGATCTAGTTTTTGAATTTGGTTGCTACAAATTAGACCCCAACCTACGTATAAATTAATAATCAGCTCCCAACCTACAAGATTTTGTTAATTTCTTTCCATTTTTTCCTTATTTTCACAAGCACATCCCCTGCAAGATCCCATGCCATGAGATTAAATCATTGAACTGATAAGAGGGACAAACGATTAACTAGGCAAGATTTTCAATAGAATTGTTTAAAATATATACTTTTTTCCAATTTTATTGTTTTGAGGACTGATTTGAAAGATTTGAGGAGAAAGATTTGAAAGTTTGAGGACTGATTTGTTGATAAATATATAGGTTAAAGACCAATTTGTAACGATTTTGTGTTAAGGACAATTTCGGCTCTGTCATGCACCGGATTTTAGCCGTCTACGGAAATCATTGAGAGATGGATACCAAAACTCACGCCTATGCATTTAGCTTGCATGGGTAGATCCCTTACTGTCCTTAGCAAAAATCTAACACAAAAAGAAGAAGAAGCAACGGCATGCGTATTGCCGTATTCTTTTTAATTTTTTCAATGGAAAAAGCCAGTTGTGGATTCCATCTATGCTGCGGGCTCTATTTCATTTTTAAAAACAATGTTTAAATATTATAAACATGTTTTAAATAATGAAGATAAATTTGTAATTCTGTCATAAAATTGATTGGGTTAAATAAAATATTTTTTATTTTAATCTAATAAAAAATAGGCAACAATATTAAATAGACTAAATTAAAAAAAAAACTCTAGAAAAAGGAAATCAGCATAATGAGAATCACAATTGAAATAAAAAACATAAACAATTTTTTATTGGACGGTGAGATTAAAAACAATTATCAAAAGCCCAAAATAAATAAAATAATCAAGGATCAAATTAGAAAAAGATATATATGACAAATTGAGATTAAATGATAATATTATAAACAAATAAAACTTGTATAAAAAGATTATACATAATTGTACATGAATGTTCCTATCTTACGCAACCTCGGTTAGGCTACAATCGAGATAATTATACATAAATGTTTAATCTTTTTTATTTGAACGTCTTAACTTTTTATTTTTACAATTTAGTTGCTCTGTTAATAAGAACACGGTCTATCAACCTCCACAATTAAAAATGGTCAGAGCTTGATGATTTAATTGATAATTGATTATGGATATGAGGACTCGATGAAAAATTGGTTATTACTTGGAGACTTGGATTGCGGATGGTATTAAATTTCAACTTTTATTTTATTAAAAAAAAACACAATATTAAAATAGAACTACCATTTGTTTAATGACCAGAACCCACGGAACATTTTGCAGCCCATCACGTTCTAGACAGAGAGTTCGATCGGAAAAAGCTTGCGGTAGTCTTCTAAGTTCTAACACGAGGATGATGGGAAATGGAGGACAGGTCATGGTCAGGCTGGCCACTTACGGATCGAGGAAAAAAGGAAGAGGCCCAAGCATGTCTTTTTGCTCGAAATTTTTTAAATAAAGAATTTCTAAGCATGCCTTTTGATGCCAAATGCTCTAAATTCATGTAGCCGTTGCTTTTACTTAAAAAGTATTAAAAGAATCTGTGTTTTTTATATTAACATATTTAAATGATGAAAAAACATAAAACAACCAATTTAAAATAAAAAAAATAATTTTTTTTTTGAGAATAAAAACAAACACGCTCTTAATTAATACATAATGGAAAACAAGAGCCTTGTATTCACACAAGTGTTATTTTTTTGTGTGTAGAATGGGAATCGAATTTATACATATTTATATATGTATGTATGTATGTATGAACAGAGTTAAAACACTATGAAACTTTATTTTATTTTTAAAGATATTAATTCGGTTTTTATTTTTTTAATAAACCTAAAAGAAAAATTAAAATATCAAGAAATTATTTTCTAGTTATTCTTTATAATATAGTTAAACTCCCCAAAATATTTTCCAATTCATTTTTCATGATAATATTAAATATATATATTTTTTAAAGAATTCACTTTTTATATAAACTATTTTAAAAAAGTATTTTTAAACAAGATAGGAAGCAAACAAGCGTAAACTTGTTGGCAATTCAGTGGTTTTTGTTTCTCCACGTTCGCAATTACATGCATACAAACGGACGTGGAGAGGGTTGCAGTAATAAACTTCGGAGAAATTGCCAGGGAGGTCACGAAAGAGACAAGGAGACCCAGAGCCGTTGCGTCAGATATCGCATCCAGCCTATGAAAATGAAACACTCCTCCTACTTCCTACCATACAAATCTCGATCGATCACCTCCAAAAAACTACTTTTTCCCAATTATCCTGATTGGTCTTGCTGGCTGGTTTCTTCCTTTTTGTAGTATTTTCATTTACTTATCCAATCAATCACATCGTGCTCTCTGATCTCGACTGTTACCGAGGCTACATCTAAGTTTGTTCCCGTAAATGGACCTCATGTTTGCTTTTCTGGGTTAATTTATTGGAACCAGCCAGAAAAATCGAGCGAGGACCGGGATGAAAGAAGCCGAGGTGCAAAAACCGAAGCAAAATAAGAGTGCAGTTTCGAAAACCTTGTCAGCCCAGTCTAAGTTTATGGTTGGCTGAGAGTCCAGCCTCATTACAGTGTTTTAGCGACGACTACCAAGAAAACATTAATGTACTACTCGACGGAGTGCAGTGAAGAGATAAAAACAGTGAAAAAACGTCTCTAATTACTAATCAGCAATTACTGATTGTTTCTCACAAATCAAATAACAAAACCACCTCTGTTCATTTTTAAAAAGGTCAAGATACCAGCACTAGCACCTGGTAGACAAAAAAATGTTTGAAATAGAACCGCTACGCAACGGCTACAAAATTCAGAATCATGTACGGCATCAAGAAACAAAGCACCAGAGAGAGATGACCTCCACCGTTGATGATCAGTTTTTGCCTTAATTCATCATGGATGATGCCCGCCACGCAACATCTCTGCTTCTAGTTTCAGCTAAACCCTCTTGTTCAAGAATTCAAAATCCCCAAACCTCTCTCGAAGACAATCTCGACCGTTAATCAAAAACCGTGATCAGTTCTCCTTCTGTGACCCACCATAGGACCGAAGGTCCTGTGCAGACAAACAAGGAAGAAGCCTCCTCTGCATCAACAACCCACACAACAAACCTCCACCGTCTGATGAAGACCTCACAAGATTGGTCCCTGCAAAATCCCCAACCCTATTCCAATCCTTCAACACAGTTGATGCTGTTGACGATGATGAAGTCGTTGAATCAGTACCGTCTGATAAATCTCCCGATTCACCACAAGAGTAATTCACATCCTCGCCGACTGAACTCTTCGTGTCACGCTGTCTCTCCTTCCGCCGCCGGTGCTGACTCTCTCCCACAAGATCATGGTATCCCATCGCCGATGCTCCATGCAATGCCCAGAAATCAGAGCCGCCGATCACGTTCGCTCCAATGTTAATCACGCCGCGGAATCTTCCAGAAGGACGGCGAATTTGGAGAGCGATACATGAAGGCGTGGTAATCGTGGAACTTGGGGTAGAAAGCGGGAGGTTACTGACAAGTAAACGGACGGTTCCGATCAGAGCGTCACGGATGCAACCGATGGCGTATATTTCGATGGAGACACCTGAGGTTTCACTGGTGAGGTATTCCGGCGTGACTCTGAAGAGGAACTTATCATTCCAAGTAGGGTTACCGGACCCCACTCGATCTGTTCGGGTTCGGAGCTTGGTTGAAGGGTCAATCCAAACGACGGCGTATGTTTGCATCCGGCGAATGTTTGCAGATGGAGGTTTTAGACCTTGTGCAGAAATCAAGTTGATTTCTAGAATCTTCATCTCCATGTGAGTCTCTCTTTAACTTTCTTGTTTCTGTTTTGATCTCTATCTTGATTTTGTTTCTAAGGATTGAGCGGTTATGATTTCATCAAGAAAGTGAAAATCATGGTTTTCTTGGTTTCTAGATTTCCTGAAAAATTTACGGTCAGTATTTTGATCAGGAAAGTAGAAAAAAAATTTATATGTGGAGGTTAGAAACAAGAAAGAGAAAGCAAGGGTGAGACATGGTGGTCGCTGCAGAGGATTTGCAGCGGAGATGGGCGTGTGGGAGACACACTACAATGGGGTGAAATGATTAGAGAGAACTTAATTTGGATAATTTGGGCTTTTATTTTGCTAAATGGTATGGGCCGGCCGTTATGTGGGCCCGATATCCCTTTTTAAAGATTAAGCCCCCTTTATTTTTTATTTTAAATTATATTAAATTTCAAGATTTTATGTTGATATATGTTTAATATATATATGTTACCTGAAGCATTTCTCCTAAAAAACTATTACTTACAACCTTAGCTTTGTTCAAAGGCTATTATAGTCATTTCAACCTTTGTTTTTTTAGTCAAAGGTGAGATTAAGGATATATTTTTACTTTGGTATTTAATAAATATTTAAAAAAATCTGATTATGAAAATGCGCCCTTTGAACAAAATCTTGGCTTTGGCACAAGCTCATTTTTACCTTGTTTTCTTTTTAATTGGTAGGTGAGATTTAGATAAAAATATACTTTAATATTTAGTAAATATTTTAAAAAAATATTAATGCCGTATAAAGGATGACCATGGTCTTAGAATTCTCTTAGCGGTTCCTCTATTCTTGACCGGTGCATGTCTTGAAAACCCTTCGGTCCTTTTTTTATCCTCTTTGGTTTTCATGTCTAACCATCTAAATTTTCAAGGTTGCCTCTTAATTTGTATTGTCTTTGGATTTGGTCACTGTTGTTTTATTTATATTTTTTGTTCTTGATTCTCTTGTAGAGTTTTGATTTTTTTATTATTTTATTCTTCAATTCAATTTGCCATGTGTTGTTTTGTTCTTACTTGTTTCTCAGTCTTTTGGTTTTTGATTTTTTTTTTCTTAACCTTTTTGTGCAGATTTTATTGGTTTGTAATTTCACCTTGCAATCTAAGTACATGGTATTTTTTTTTTCAATTTGATCTTAATTCTCTTGAATTATTTTTATTAAAGTTTTTTTTTTTTAATTTCACCTATCAATCAAATATTTTTAGGCGTCCTCTTATTTATTTTTCTAATTGGTATTTTCTTTTATCATTTTGTATAATTATTTTTTTCATTTCATTTTTTATTGTAATTGAGTTTCATGATTTTTCTATTTATGATGATTTCAATCTAATATTTCAAAAGTTAATATGATTTATATCCCTTTTTATTTTTATTTTTAATTATTAATTATATTGTTCAGATGTTTTTCTTACAACAAATTGCGTTTTAGTTTTCTTAAAAGGAAAATTCTATCAAGTTATTTTGATTTTATAATATAAGCCATAAGTTCACTTTTATACTTTCAATTTTGTTTTCAAGCTGTGTAATTTTTATTTTTAAAAAATATCATCCATTTAAAACCTGCATAAACTGTCTAGCTTTTGGTATCAAGTGTACAATGTATTATGTTGTTGGAAATTTACCGGGAAAATTTACCAACATGTAAACATGTAATGCACTTCTAGCTATATATACTGGGGCCGGGGGCTGAGAGCCCAAGGGAGAAACTTGTAATGCACTTCTAGCTATACAATGGGCCTGGGGCTGAAGGCCCAAGTTAGAAATCACAGAGCTATTTAAAATTTTAAATAATATCAAAACGATGGCACTAATGTTAAGGTCATCAGTAATGAGTTGAAACCACTTTCAACAAAAACAGCCAGCCATGCTATATATGAAGTTATATGAAAATTGATACAGAAAATGAAGCATGGCATGTGAGCATATCTACAAAGAGCGCACGAACTTTATCACACACACACACACACTAAACAATCACAAAATCCAATAAGGTTACACTGCAACACCAGCTTTTCTCCTTGGGGACTTAACTGATGGCCTTGCACTGGATGGTGGATTTGCTATCCTAAACTGTTTTGCCCATACTTTGTTCTTCTTGGACAGTTTTCTCTCCAAATCTTTCACTCTCTTAGTCAGATTTGATATAACAGTTAACTGATCCTTTCCTGTCTCAATTAATCGCTCCATCATCCCTCTCAGCTTCTCATTCTCCTCAACTAGCTTTCTCTGACTTTCCATCCCCATCCCCTGATCATCAGGAGATACCTGGCTGGAAATGGCAGTGAATGATGCAGGCATTACCTCTCCTTTCTTTTCATCATGCTCTGCACCCATTGGAGAAAATTGCGGTCCAATCAAGGATGATCTCTTGGAGGTTTCTGATCCATCTAACCGATCTTCCAAGCTGTCATTGTCACTCAAGAACCGTAGATCATGGAATTGCTTTGCTTCCAACTTCATCTCTTCATTTCCACAATCTGTTATTGGCTGGCAATCGTTGTCTTGTTCTCCCTCAGCTTGCATTTCCTCCTCTTGAATGTTTGCCAATTCAGAACAGCAGCAAGTGTGTTCAGTGTGGCCATTTCCATCCTTTTGCTTTTCTTCATTCTTCTCTTCTTGTTCCCGAGAAAAGTCTAGCACCCTTTCCTGTCCAAGAACTTCCACTTGTTCCTCATCATTTTTGACACCTAATGCTTGAGGTTGTTGCACACTAACCAATGCATCGTCATGGTTGTCGTCCTTTTCAGGGATAACCTTCACTAAATCCTCTGATCCAGCAAGAAAAGCCCTTTCATTAACAACTTCAATGCACTGGTGCTCTGGCTTAATTGGGATTATTATTTCATTTAATGAAGGTGATTTTGTATCTTCTTTGTTGTCTCCACCATATGGAACTTCATTCTCCTGAATATTCGAGTTGTCCAATTTCTCTGGTGCCTTGTCATCAATCAGCCCTACTGGGAATTCTTTTAGCAAATTTACATCTATAGTTTTTGCAGCAGTTGTCGAGTCAGGAGAAACAACAGTTGAAATGGCATTTGATTCCTTTTCCATGCCATCTATGACTGCCACCATTGCTGTTCCACATTCTTCCTCTTTATCAGAAACGGCACCCACCTTGCCACTTACTTCATGTGCAGGTGCTTCGGTTCCCTTCACTTCAGGACTATTTTCCACATTGGTCAGTTTTGTCAATTCAGCTTGTTGCTTGCTATGTGGACTGCAGCACATAAACTCCGGTAGAATTCCCCTGATCTCCCCTTCACCACTCTTCTGTGACTGGGATAGGATAGTTTGTTCAATTGCTGACAGTCGCTGCTTATTCTCTGGCACAACAACCCTACTAGATTTGAACTCTCCGCTGCCAACCTTGTTTTCTTGCTCTGCCACGTGAGACCCTCCATCAATTTCGACCTCCCTACCTTCATTTTCAGATTCCCTGTACTCCTCTTTGATAATAATAGAAGATTTTGAAGTTTCCTTATCCTCCGAGTCACCTACAGAGTCCATCATTTGAGAAAGACAGTAACTTGGTTGTTCTCCTACCTCTATTTTTTGTTCATCTTGGTTTACGGTAATGTCACTGGAAGCGATGAGATGATCTTCAGAATTTTTGGGTCCCACAGTTTCCTCACACTTCTTCATGATGAGTGAATCAAGCTTCTCCTGTAGAGCTACAAGTTCCCTTGCTAAGGATTTCCTGATATCCCTCATAGTTGGATGCAAGCCCTGGAGAACAAAATAACCAAGAATTGAATCAAGACACTTAATTCCAGAAAACAGTTACAAAATTCTACATGACAAAATGCCATAAAGAAAATTGATCATTGTACTGCTTATTGCTATGCCTAGTAGTAAGTAGACACAGAACTGCTGCTAAGCAAACAAATTGAATCAATCCTCCTGCATAACTTGAATCATGTACAGAAAAATTCATTTTTTCCTTTTCTTGTGCAAACGATTCAAGAGAAAGAAATGTGAGTCATTGTTATTTGCACCATGCATACGTACCTGGATAGCGTCCAATTTCAGCAGAAGGCTCATTATCATTTCTCCAATGACTAGCTTTTGCCGATTATTTTTCTGGATGTCAGAACAAGACTCAAGAGCATGAATCTTATCTTTAACCACAACTACTTGTTCCTGGACCGTAGCAATTTGCTTTAATTTCTTCAAAGGTTCCCATCTCCTCACTTCAAACCCACGATAAGCTGATTGTATAAGCAAGGCGGCTGCTTCATCTGATAAGTTCGTTCTCTGTCCTTTATTTTCATAAATTGCTGCTCTGGCTACATCTGTTACTTCCTTTGACTTGGTTGCTTCATCAGCTTCCAAATCTTTAGCATCTCTTGCTCCTTGCTCCTCTTTATTTATGTATTTGTCATCATAAGTTTCAACTTCCTCTGCTTTTGGGCTTCTGAAGAACTCCTTTTGAAGATCTATAGTGGCAATTGGAGTCTGAGTTTGAGATTCATTCCTTGTTTTACCATCCTTGTTTTCAATATGTTTCCTCCGCACGACCTCTTTGACGTTCCCTTCATTCTTATTTCCTTCTATATCCTTGCCGCTACTTAGAGCAACATTCTGAACTTGTGCGTCATGATGGATATTTGCTTTTAAATCTGATATAGCAGAAGGGTTAGAAGTGTCCTTTGATGCCTCCTGCAGCTGCCTTTTTGACCCTGGAGGACTAGGAGACCTTGAGCCCGAACTTCCATTCTTCTTCTTAGGCAATGGGTCAACTCTTAAACAAATAGGAGGTAACTTTGATGCCTTTGGGGGGGATAAGGATTGTCGTTTTGCACAGATCCCAGAAGAGTTTCCAGCTGGGTTACCTTCTGCATTTTTCAAAGAGGCAGTTCTATCTCTCTTACCAGTGCCTTCAGAACTTTCCTTCTCCCTAAATGCTTCCATTTGCTGCACTGGTATGGTTTTCTGATTAGCCCCTTCCTTCTCCCCATGCATTTCCATTTGTTTGACCGGAGTTCTTTCTGTTTCTGAACTTACTTGGTCTCTAGAATTGTATTGGCCTTCTTGAAGTTTGCCAGAGCCATGGCTGCTGCTAGGTGATTTCACTGGGAAGAACTGGGCCACGGAAGGTGGCTCGTCTACAGGTTTTGAAGATGAAATTGTCTGTGCACCATCTTTGATGGAAGTGTCATTCTGTTTGTTGTATGGTGGCAGCCAGAATATAGGAAACGGAAATTGTTGCAAATTGTCCTCACTTTGGTGATTTTGAGTTCTCTTCTGATCTTCAGCTTGCGTGAAGGGTCCAAAGCTTTTAAAGTCAAGAGGAACCCAGCCATTCCACTCTCTTGGTTTTTCTTCACGAGGCTTCACAACTCGTGAAGCCCTCTCTGCGTTTGCCATTTCCGAGTCCACTGGTTTTCTATCTTCTTCATTCTTTATTCTGTCTGGTGGAATCCACACAACTGGGTATGGATAATTTCTCACCTGAAATGGAACCAAAGAGTCGCCTTCTTTCTTCTGAAAGTCAGGACCCACCTCCTCCACCTTCACACTTTCATCTCTCTTCTGGTCATGGGCGTGACTCCGGCAACCACAACAATGATTGTTGCTAGAGATGACCTTATCATATTCATATCTTGGTTGGTCCATCGAATAACATGGAGAAGGGACAAATCGTACAGGCATCGTTTCATGATATGGAGGATATCCATAGCGCTGATACTGAGGTGGTGGAAAATGAGAGCAAGGTGGTCTGGGACAATAGTAACTAGTGAAGTTACCATGGCCGCCACAGCAGGCATGACATGGAACCGAGTACTCGAAGCTGTTTCCATAAGGCCAAGGTCCATAGAGAGCCAAAGATTTGGATGGATCAACTTGCATATGAGGTGGAATAGCCCCAAAGCTTGGATGATAATGTTGCATGGGAGGTACATGGTCTCCGCTCATGGGGCGTGAGTCCATGCATCTATACACAGGCATCATTTTCGGTAAAGCTTATTCAAACCAAGAATCCTTGGTAGATCTTTAGCAGGTTGAAATTCCAGACTCAAATACCACCAGAGATCGATGTATGATGTAACTGAAAAGGTTAAAACGCAGATCAGCATGAACGATTATTTTGAACATCAAAACAGAGCCAAACTTTTTTTTTAATCAAGGAGAGCGATAAAAGAACAAAGTCCAACATCTAGACATGGGCAACAACAGACACGAAAAGAGCAACATAGAAAGAAAAACAAATTAATAGTAATAATAATAAACAAGTTGAAGGTGAATATACTCAATCCTGTTGACTAATAGAAACGGAAGCCAAACAACTACCGGAAACCCAAAATGAATATACATTCAAAACGTCATGCTGAATGCTTAGTACTTGGTCTTCGATTTTCTTATTAACCGATAGCTTAAAAATGGGATAAATCTTATGTTGTTCTAGAGAAGAAACTATGCATGTTCTCTATACACAAGCAAAACCTTAAGAAATCCTCCAAAACCTCTCTAACAACAACTTAGTGCATTGTAAATCCACAAATTTTAGCAAGAAATGATTCCTACAAAGTTTCAAATCACTGACATTATTCGTTCATTGAACAAGAGTGTCCCTTTACATTTCAATTAATTTCAAAAATAGCTGGATTTAACTAGAATTCTGTGTGGGCCCTTTAGTATTTAAAAGCTATTGTGCTGATCCAGGTGGCAGATTTTATCATTTGTTTTATTGGACACGATGGCCAACAGTTCCCAGCCCATTACGCTTTGATTCATTTATTCTTACGAGTAATCTCACACTGGTGCAGTGCTTATTAATTTCAAAATAAACAAAAAGAAGAAAGGTTTGTCATTGTAAAAGCAAAAGGAGAAAAAAAAAGAAGAAGGTTTTTTCTATATGGGCTAATTCAATATCCTCCCAAGCCCAATATAATATGAAGCACCTGGGCTGGACTCAGTTCCGGCCCATATACCTCATTCAGGTTAAACAAATACCCTGCGGCGGGCATCTCCTTGAATTTTTCCCGTCCCCGCCCCCGTCCCCGTCCCAAACAAAAGCTGCTGGCCTGTCAGACGTTCCAATCTCAGGCCGTCACTCTCTGCGTATATTATCGACCAAACTGAAAGTACTTTAGCGAGCCAAACAGCATAAATATTTTTTGGAAGGGGAAGTCAGTTGCAATTTGCAAAAACAGTCTCTTCTTCCCTCTCCCTCTATATTAGGATTTATACTCTTCAAACGAAGCGATGGGGCGAGCCAAGAATGGCCCGAAATTTGCCAGAATGAAGAAGATGATCACCTTTAAAGCAATTAAACAGTAAGCAATTGTTTCTTTCTCTTTTTATTTCAGTTCCCTCTCTAATTTTAGCCCTCTGTTTAACTAATTTTGTTGCCTCATCCCTTATTAGATAAAGAAGTTTTAAATCCAAAGAGAAAAGATTTGTCCCTCGAAAAGCTCCCAAGAAATGTGTAAGCTTTCAACACAAATACTCGATTGAGCGGTTGCCTGAAGCAACAGTAGGTGGAGGTAGGCCCCCATGACTCGTGTTTTGCAGAAACATTAAATATTCTGTGCTGATATTGATTAGACTGATTTCATGACTGACTTGTGTCTTCTGCTGCAGCTCCAAGGTATTGATAAGTTTCCAGAATGGGAGAAGAGAGGACTTTGCCTGAGGCTCTTGAATGTTTTAATCGATGTTCCTCGCCATGTGGTGACACTATGGAGTGTAGTTGTCTCCTACATCCGAATGAGGGTTGCAATTTTGATTCTTTTCTGTGATGAGAGAAAATATTCACCGCTATGCAACTGTTTTTAGCCCTTTTCACTCTTTTTCATTGCCCTATGTCTATATCATGCTTACCGTTTGAATCCTGTATTTGTATCTAACCCTTCAGAAGCCTTGCCATACTCCTGAAGTTGGTGATATCGCGTGATGATATTCTCAATTTGAAGGCTGGGTCTAATGTCGCCTTAAATATGGATTTGGACAGTGTTATATCCTGCATTTTTCAGGGCTAGAAATGAGCAGTTAAAAGAAGGAAATGCTCAAGAGAGTTCATGAAATTACAAAATACTCGCTCAATTCTTCTTTCATTGTGGTTATGAATGTAATAGCTTCTACAATGGGGGTGAGAAAAATGAAAAGAAAAGGCAAATTAGTATACACTTGATGCACTCGCAAACGATAATGACGCAGGGATGCAGTTAGTTACATACAAACCCATGCATCCTTTTGGCCAAATAAAAGAACTGATGAAGAAAAATCAACAATAAAAGAATTATCAAACTAGACTCCACCTCCAAATGCTGAATGCTGCCCACATTCGGACGGGTGAATTTAATGCTATAAAGTTTCTGACGCAGACATTGTCGAGTTTGAATTTTCTGTGTCTTCTGGCGGGGGCTTCACGTATTTTCCCAACACTTTTTGACGGTGTTTTTTCCTCATTCTTTGTTGTTTGTCCCTGCTTTGTTGTCTCCTCTTCTCTTTCTGATGATTCTTTAGATTCCTCTCTTTCTCAAATACACCTTCCCATACAACCTCACCTGTTGATGGCCATAACCACCTTCCCCTGGACCGATCAGAATCGGCCTCTTCAGCCAAGTCCTCATCCATGCTCTTAAGAATGCTGTACGAGAACCATCTAGCCCACATCTTGCCTCTGCGGCTCTTGACCACGTGTTGCTCTTTCATCAAGCCAGTCTCAGGATTCACGTACACCATCTGTCGCGCGCTGTGGTATGCCCAGACATTTATGAGCAGCTCAAGAACCCGGGAGTAGCAATGTTTATCCTGCAATACATGAAAGAAAAAAAGAGGTCTTGCGGTTATCAAAAGGATTGCAGATCTATATCTGTCCATTTTGAGGGAATTTAAAATGACTAGTTGACTGTTCAAGCAGCATATCCCACAAACAATAATCCCACACAAACAGAATTTGCCAACCGATTATTTTCAGCACCAAGTGAGGTAAATGGTATTGCTGTAGTTATTCAACATAAACTTAAAGGGTAAACTGAACTTCAGTTGAAACTGCAGTCCAGCACTTTGGGTTGCAGAGTTTCTCCAGGTGAACTCGTTGAAAACCTAGACCTCAACTCATTATAGTACCCAAACTAAATTCCAAGAACAGACAAGTTACATGCTTGCAGCACAGAAAACTCATCATCTACACTCGAAGTTACCTTAGCTGGACTCAGATAGCATCGCCCACTTCGATGGTGCTCATCATACATATGTGCATCCAAAGCATCCACAAACATTCTGCACTCAACAGTCCAAATCAGCATTTGAACCAGCTTACCCTTTGAATTTTTGAATTACTAAGGCCAACAGAAGCAACTTATCACACCTTGAAAACATTACAAACTCTAGGAAGGACCTTGTTGGCAGAGCAAAACTCAACATGACAGACCATGTATCCCCATCTTCAGGCATGGATGGTAAAGAGTCCAAATCATGCTCGATGCCGTACATCCTCTTAAGAGCCTCAGAAAAAGCTAACCTTCAATCACCAACAAATAAATGGTGGAAATCAGCTAAAAGAATGCAGTTGTTGAGATTCACATAATAAATCTTGATATAAACAGCATAACTCTTACTTGCAATTCCCAGCATTTATAGCATCACAGAAAGACCAAAAGTCCCTCCGTAAGTGACTTCTTGGATCTGTGTCCATTGGAACCCAAAAGTAAAGTGAGTCTCGATGCTTTTGCGTTTCAATAGCATCTACCAATGCCTTTTCAGCAATCCTAGACAAAGATGCCTGTTTATACCCCAGAATAAGAAAAAGTTCATTGAATGTATGAAATAAATTATGAGTTGCATTTGTTTAACAATAAACTCATTGCTTGCATAGATTACAGAGAACCGAAATGGTAACTACCCATAGTAAAGGTAATGGACAGATAAAATTTGGGACTAGAATCCCAGAAAAAATATCATCAATTTAGCTCAATTCAAAGACCAATCACATTTGTAACTAGAGTTGCATAGGATGCATCAATTGATCTGCGCAACTGCCACAAGCGCTCAGAAAGCTCAAGTGGTTGTGAGTAACCTTGTATTTTCCATATTTTACAGTAGAGCCAAAATCTGACCATGTTCTGGCAATATCAGTCTGAATGGCCAAAAATGCAGGATTAAAGACCAATATCAGATCCTAAAATTGGCATGCAAGGCAGAGCAAACAACATCAGCAATAAGAATACAGGGTAGACAGAAAATAGGGAATCATTTACCTTCCTTGCCGTTGCTCTCCAAGATTGAAACCCTATCCAAGAATTCTTGTGAATACGGTCAATTTGATTTGCGATTGCAAAAAAAGCTCCATAATCACCTAGAGCATCTCGATAATATGAGCTGCTGAGAAGTGACAGACGGGATGGTGCATCAATGTCATCTGTCCCGGGTCTTCGACCTTTTGTGGACTGCAACCATGGCAGTATACAAAATCAGCCGGGAAACCAAATTTATAAATTCTAACTGCAAAAGCAAGCTCCATAAATAAAAGGTGCCACATGGTTTGGTTACAATTGCAAAGGCATATGCGACTAAGGGATTCAAATTCCTTCAATGTGAGATGAGCAAAAGATTCTGAGCAAGTGTTTATCAACCAAGATCATTTTGCAGGTAAAACACACCATAGCGCTGAAGAATATGCAAATATAGAGCTTTCAGATAGATAAATAATGATATTCCTGACCATTTACCTTTTCCTCAACTTGCTAAATGTGGAAGATTAAGATTGAAAGTTCAAGCAATAAAAGAACCTTAAAACTCAGCACAGAAGTTTTTTACCCATAAGCTACATGTTAAGAGAGGGTGATGTCAATCATGTTGGGAACAATCATCTGACAGGACACAAAAGCCAACTAACTCTCAGACAAATAGAGATGTTGTACACACAGATTTCCAGAATAAAACACAGATGCAAACTCACCAATCCTATTCCACGATAAAGTGAACTTAGATGAAGAAAAGACCAGGTTCCTTCCCCAAAATATGGTTCATATATGCATAACGGTTGCCCTGTCCTCAAAAGTTCTCCTTCATCCCTTTCATGTAAATCATTCTTGGACCTATCAGCCCTCTTGGCACTTCTATATACTTCCTCCCATGTTCCACGAGGTTGATCAGTTCTATCTTTTAGCTGCCAAATATCAAAAAGGTTAAATTTTACAAAGGATGCACTTCAATAATGTAAAACAGGAAGACCTGGTGCATCAAAATTTACTCTTAATATTTATCACTTCACAAACTCTTACCTCTTCGTCCTCTCTTCTCTTTCTAGTATTGAGCATCAGCGTATTTTTCTCTTCCTCCCAAATGTCATACGAGAATGAATCATTGGTAGCGGCAATTAAACCAGAGCTCTCTCTTTGCTCATGGTTCCACTGTTCCTCAACCTTGTTTAAATATTTAGAACTTTTCAAAGCTATGTCTTCATGTGTTGAATTTAGAAATGCTTTAAATAGATTCCAGCACCACTCTTTTTTAAGTTTTGGAGGAATTTCTTGAACAGACTTAGGAAGTGCAACTTCTGATGGAAGATTAAGAGCATTTTCAAGTAGAGTAGCATAGCCTTCAATGGTTTCTAGAACCATCAGGTTTTTAGCTGTACTTTTTCCTATTGAAGCAATGTTACGTGCTAGAGGTGATAATGTCCCTTTGGAGATCACTTGCAATACAATCTGAGTCAGAACCTTGAGATTTTCCTTAGGAAAAAGATAGCCATTCACCTTGTCATCAACCTAATTGTTATTGCTAAAAAAGTCAGTAGTTTGCTTAATAGACATAGGTGTAAACAAGAAGGTGATTCATTATAATGTAAAATAAAAATCTGATACCAATAACGTTTTATTGATCACTGTCTATTGGGTATTTCAAAAAGCTGATAAAAAAATTACCATTGCCAAAAAGAAATGAAGAAATGCTAGTTTCCAGGGCCACTGACTTCAAAAAAAGGCAGTGACTATATCAATTTGGACAAAAATTATGTCTCAGTGCAAATTGACTTGAAGAAGCCATTAACAAAACAGAAAAACAGTCTTAATGAGGCAACAACATGATCTATAAATGAATGTTCCTGATGTGACGACAAGAAATGAGCACCCTATATGTGGATATTGAGAAGAGTGAGTAAGATAAGATAAAGATAAACAAATTTGGCAAATAATAAGAAGTTATTGCCCTGGTAAAGAGAGGCAATCTAATTCATACAAGCACAAGGATCAGAATAGGTTAGGCAATCTAATTCATACAAATATAAGGATCAAAATAAGCCTTATAAGAAATAAGGCTTAGGTTATGAATAAGCCCCAATGGAATAAGACTTCTTATTCATCAAGAAAATTGAGTCTTAACAGAGCTGAAAAGGCAGGAAAAAACAGAAAAACTAGTGATCCGCTCTAAGTGATGGAGATAGGCTAGTTGAGCTGACACCATGCAGGAATGTGAGATCATCTTTCAAATCGTCCACTTAAATTAATGTACTTTGTGAATTCAATCTGTTTGTGCGTGAAAAATAAAGACAAAAAATCATTACGGCTTACATATTTCCCAATCATGGAGAGATCTGGGGCTATGATGGGTTTTCCGATGGACATGGCTTTCACCAAAATTTCAGGAAAAGACTGCTCCTCAAGGAAGGATCCGTATACCACAAGATCAACTGCACTAAGGGCACTACTCACATCACTATCAGCAGCAAAGTACTTTACAGTACCTCTTGGATAACTCAAGTTAACAGCAATAGCCTGAGGAAATAAAGAGATCGCAGAAGTTGGCATCTATTTTTAGATGTAATAAACTCCAGGCATGCATCTAAATCATACCTCAACTGCCGCACTGTAGTTACCAGTAGAATCCCCGCTTAAAACAGTGATTTTGAGATGAGAGTTTGAATTACTATCTAATGGAAAGTCTTGCAAAAGTGGTAACAGAGCCTTCAAAACAAGCGCCTGCTCCAGCCACAAACCCCTGTACAAAAATTGACTTCCCACAACTGCAACGACAATGTCAGTGGGCTCATAGCCCATCTTCGCACGTATATCATCATTGTACAATGCCTTTGCAGTATCTGCTTCCCATACTTCAGCAGGGGAACCGGGAATAACATAATAGTTTCCAGTGTCAAATGCAGAGTACATCATCTGTTTGATATGCAGAAATGGAGATAAATGCCAACTTCAGCTCCAGTGTTAATAGCATGAACATTGAGGACAGCATCACAACACAATAACATCACAAAACATTAAGTTGCTTATTGCTATGTATAGGATTTGTTTTTAAAAAAATAAAGGTCAGATTTATTGGGGAGTTTCATTCTATCTGCATATCCAGATTAACCCCATGGAATTTTCAGATGGTGTCCACAAGGTGACGACTTAAGAGTCAATTACCGGAAGGACATGATTTGGGAAGACAACTACAGTAGCCCGGTTGAAAGCTTTTCTCCAATCATTCAAAAGCTCAATTTGCCAACTTGAAGTGTACTGTCTTGAACGAATAGCAAGTGCTCTTTCATGGATGGTCCAAATAAGTGGCACTGACTTAAAAGGTTCCTGCATAAAACTGGTATAGTGAAATCATTCATGTTAATTTGACTCAGACAAGTAGCATCTCGCATAAATTAACTAAAGTACTGACAGCTTTTATCCTCATAAATACATTTCAACTACAACGAAGTAACAAAGTTGTGCCCCATCATAATCAGCACACTGAGCATTTTAATTTGCACATGCTGTCAAGTCTTAGGCATTGGGGCGATTTATGATTCCTGGGTAAAGATAGCATCCTCAAATCATTACAATGCTAAAGAGGTTTATCCTAATTGACTGCTAATGAAAGGCTGATCACATGGGATTTCCCAAAAAAATAGAATGATTGAAACAGAGAAATGGGTAAAAGAAAGCGTTTGAGTCGAAGCATAATTTTGGAGATACATCTATTATTTGAGAGAAAAGATGGTAATATATCTTACCAAGAGATAACACTCCTTGTTTCAAGAGAATTCACAAGTATGCCATCATAGCTGCAAAAAGATACGTCAAAACTCAATGCAACCAAAAGCCTTCAAATCCAATGACACAAACCATACTCAATTTTTTTTTTCAAAAAAAGATGATATTTAAAAGCTCATCACGTTTAAAAAATCCAGTAGAATGTCATCCATACTTTAGCCAATCAGCAATTTCAAGTTTGTGGCTAATTTGAATGATGGTAACCGGAAAACCCATGCTCTTCCAAATGTTTTGCACAGGACCATCACGTAGTGTATAAACCTGCCAAAAATATTGCAAGAATTTGATGCCAAGAAGAAAGAAGAATGAAACATCATTAATCTAATAAATTCTTATACAATTTAATGGAGAACCATAAGTACTTAAAAAATTCAAAAAAAAAAAAGCACAATTGTTGCTCGTCAGTTCGCGTTTTGCTATTCACTAAACAATCGGCATTAAAAATTGAAGAACCAAAATACATACATGAATTATGTAGCCAATCTCTTGCAATGCAGTAGCAACGGTTACCATTAACAGCTGCTGCGGATCAACCAACAGATCCGCGAGCACCTGAATTAAAAGCATAACTCAGGCCGCAAGTCAACCAAAAAAAAAATAACAAAAGGGACAGCAATGGATTAGCAAATAGTAGCGGAAACTAACCAATGCAAGCTGCGGTTTCCTGAAAGGAAAGCGACTTAATGTCCCGTTGGTAAATGACATATTCATCTCTCTGTTCTCTTTTTGAAACTTTTGTAATAACCTCAAAGGTTCAAACTTGATACCTTCACCAAAATCTAACCCACCAACCTCCTTCAAATACAGCAAATCCTTATTAATCAACTCCACTCCCCTCCATGGAGAAAAGCCTAGTTCAGATTTCTCAACAACAGAACCAGGCAAAAACATCTGAAATAGAACTACAAAGAAGAGAAAAACAGCAACAGTACAAATCCATTGAATGTAATCTAACTTCTTGAAAAGCAAGAAACGAGAAAGTCTCGATCTGGGTCTATACAAAAAAGGGTTTCTTTCAGTTCTACCAGCTGAATAAGAACGAATAAGATTGTTGCTGTCTCTTTTGAAGGAGACCCCTCCACTCTCTAATGAACCCATTTAGAGTTCCATAAAAAAAATTCAATTTTTGCCTCTCAATACAGACATGCAGATAAGCTACGGGGAGGCAAATTGGAGAGATTGCAAGATGCTTGTGAGTTTTCTCTTTCTTTCTTTTGTTTCTTGGTAATATGATGCTTGTGAGTTGAGTTATAGTCAGGATGAGAGAGAGAAATAGTGAGGTAGTGAGAGGTCAAAATGGGGACTTTCTTTCTTTTATTGGATTTTGAAGGCGATTTTCATGTCCTCTTCTTACAGTGATTCACACAGCTAAGAAATCGGTGAGAAACTCTATTTTACACACACACACAACATCATCGCCTTTTGAATATAAATATTAATATTACTCGATATATTTAAAATAATTAGGTGTATCAGCTCAACCTTTTAACTACGTTCATGTAAACAATAAAAATAATTTTAAAAAAAATGATATCTTATAGTTTAGACTATATAATAATTATCTCTCATAGTTAAAAGAAATTAATATATATATATATATATATATATATATCCTGAATAACCATAAAATTATATAAAGATATCATAAACTCACACAAATATTATATTCACTCTTTAATTCATAATTTTTCTTTTCAAATTATTTTTTTCTCTTTTCTCATAACGTTCTAGATCAAATCAAAATTAAAATCGAATATTTTTAATTATTTTTTTTATTGTAGAATCTTTTTTTTTTCTCGTAATTAGATTTGTATTTTATATATATATATATATATATATATATATATATATATAAATAAAAAAAAACACCATATTGTAGCTTAGAAATAAGCTTGAAAGTTGGTTACCTTCAACTCTTCGAAAATGTTTGGCAGTGTTTTAAAAAGATTTTTGAAAATTTTGAAAAAACAATTATTTTAAATAAAAAATTTATGTGTTTTTAGATTATTTTCATGCGCGGATATCAAAAATTATTTTTTCTAAATAAAAAAAATATTATTTTAATATATTTATAAATAAAAAATACTTTCACAAATAACTTCAAGCACATCAACTCTTTATTATCAACTATTTAAACTTCTCCCTCCCATTACTCTCATCTTGCAAATTACCAAGATGTCAAACCTAAAGGGAAGATACCAAAATCTTGGTTACAGAGAGACCTTTACAAGAAACCACCATTACTTGTAAGAGAGGTAGACCTGGTTTTAACAGAATCCTATATCAAACAAGCAGCAATCTTCAATCTCTCAAGAAAAATAATTAAAAATATTTTTTATGATCATGAATATTCAATAAAAAATAGTTTATATTTTGTTTCTTGCTTCTAAATTTCTTACAAAATTTAATTCGAATTGTTTTTTCTTTCATGTAAATTATCAAGACATAATTTTAATATTTGTTATTAAAAATTATTTTTCATGATAAGTATTTTTATTTAAAAGATAATATTTTTAATAAAGAAAAACATTTTTTTTGTTGAAAACCATTAATAAGAAATTTTAGTTTGGAATTAAAAAATATACTTTAGTTTTCTTTACTTTTTAATTAAAAAAAAGCTGCTAATAAAAAGATTATAAGAAATACATGAATAAAAAATTAATAATTCATTTAATAAAATATATATTTTAAAGAATTTAATCTTAACCTTTAGTATAAATATCTAAGAACTACATAATATTAAATGTTAAGAACTACCCCATAGCACTGCCATGGTAAGGCATTAAAGCCACATTTCTAGAATAACTCGGCCGTTTGGCTTTTCTTTCAATAATTTATGTTCAACTATTAATTTATGATGAATTCAATGTTTTTATGGATAATATTTAGTTTTACTCTGTTTATAAACTATTAAATAATACATTTTAATTATAATATATATATATATATATATATATATATTTAATGGAGAGTATCAAACCCAGTGAAAAAAAAAAAAAAAAACAACCCCCCCCACCTCAAAATAACAATTATAAGAGCTCGTCAAATCTTCAAATGTTTGAGTTAGCGCTTGATTGAGCATAAAGATAATGAATCATAACTCTTTTATTAGTATCTTTTTTTTTTTTTAAATAAAAATAATAAATGTTGATCCATGTATTAAGCACATGATAGCGATGTCAAACAAACATGTCATAGAATGACCATCAACCTATCTTATTTAAATGAATGGCATTTATTAATACCAATGCTCTACAGTCCGAAAAGAAAGCACACTCTCCCTATTCATTTTTAAACTTGTATTTATTTATAGAAGCTCACTAATTATTGGAGGAAATTAAAAGAGAGTTGTTGCAAATTAGAAAAAAAAATTATCACTTCAATTAATTGTCGTCTTTAGATGCTAATTAATATACATAAAATTAATATATCTATTTGTAATTTTATTATTAAATAGTTGTCTTCCCTGCCTCTTCACAAAATTTATTTCTATTTTAATTCTGAAGATTCCCTCGCTTGCCCATATCGAATTCAGAAATTTGCTCAGCATGCCTCGCATGGAGGGGCCACACCCAGGTTTCAATAATTTTATGTTCAATAATTGAAACTTTATTTTATGCAGCGTACTCATGACCGACACTTCTTCACTACTGCCCCCTCTAATCTATAGCTAGTTTGCTCCAAATTTTAATACCATTTCCTGGACAGATTTGTTTAACTCCTTAATATTTAGCAGCTCTCACAAACTAATACCCGATGAAGTTGGCAAATAATGCCACGTCTGCTTTATTAACGCAAGTGAAGATTTCTGAAGCCTTGATTGATTTGTAATGCTGGGACAATTTGTGTTTGCATAGAGTTTTAGACCTTGTTTGTTTCAAGGAAAGTGGTTTCTGGAAAACCACTTTCCAAACTTTCCTGTGTTTATTTGTCTTCCGGAAAGTTGGTCAACGGAAAACACTTTCCAGTCAAAGAAAAATTTGGCTTGGTTTTCAGGAAAGTATTTTCCGGAAAATTTGGGCGGAAAACACTTCCCGGAAGTTGTGAAAATTTAGAAATGTCATTATTTGCTGATTATATCAAATTTGATCCTCAAACTTTTGATTGTTATATATAATTTGTTTTGAATATTTATTTTTCAATTCCATCTCTTAAAATTTAATTTTTATATTAATTTTGGTCCTTATTTTTATAATTGCTATTTGCTTTTTTCTTATCATTTTTTTATTGAAATTTTTTATCTATCAAATTTGGTCCTCATTTTTTTTATTGTTACTTATTTTATTTGAAATAATTTATGAAATGTTAATTATTATTATTTTAATTTATTCACCTTTCATTTTTTTTTAATTTTTTAGATTTGATCTCTATTATTTTGATTATTATTTATTTTATTTGAGATAATTTATGAAATTATATTTTTTTTCAATTTCATTCGCATTCAACTTTTTAATTTGTAAGATTTGTTCCTTATTATTTTAATAAACTTGAAAAAAAATTAATTTATTAATAAATTATTTTCCAGATCATTTTCCATAACACAAACAAACACTGGAAAGTGTTTTCCAGTTCATTTTCCATAACACTGCCAAACATCGAAATTCACTTTCCTGGAATTCACTTTTCAAAAGGAAACCACTTTCCAGCAAACAAACGGCCTTAAGCAAATGGTCAAATATGAAACAGAAATCCAAATTGATTCAACAGACTACTTGTATGCTTCTGCACTTCCCGTACTTCCTGAGTGAAAGGAATTCCATCCATGGGAGAAAGAACATGAACAAAGACATTTCCTTTGATTTTGCACTGTCTATGTGAATTGAAACCAATCGGTTAGAAAGAATATCAACCAGGCCATTTCCAAAGCAATCCACCCTTGTGTTAATGCATTGCTATTACCAGGAAATACAGCACGAGGAAAAGAAAAGAAAAGAAACTAGGGTTTTAATCCTCTATACTCTTTATGTGATTCCATGACCAATAGCTGACATTTCATCCAGGGTTCTGAATGGAAGTGATTGGCCATGCAGACAAAACTAACATGGTTTTAGATTCATTATAATTTGCCAAGTGGGGATTCACTAGAATGACCATCCACCAACCAGAGACCATAATCATGGAAACGCTTTATCTTCTTCTCAAAACCTGTGATGTAGTTGTTGTGAATGATAACATGCTTTCCCTTAGTTTCCTGCACCCATGTCTGATTCTTGAAGTATAACCCTCCTGTTGGGAATGCTGCCTGGGGCAGAAGATACAGATCCACCTGTGGACATGTCATGAATATACAAACATCACAACTCAATTGATGCACCATGAAACTTATGGAAAACCTAGGCGGCATAAATCTACTATTTGTCTTCCGGGTGCAAATTTGAACTTATTTTGCATGTTTAGTTCTTCATAAATTTAAAATGTTCTCCTTCAGACTTGAGCCTCATTAGCTAAAGCACTGTCCACATGTTTCCAATACCTTAAGCAGAATTCATTTTATCAGGAAAAAAAGAAGGAAAAGTGAATTCCAACAATCCAATTTGTAGAATGTGGATGCACTATAAAGGTCAGCACAAACCTGTCCAGCTGTTTTATTCAACGCCCAATTAAATGCAGGCTGATCATTGGATTTCTTTGTTTTGGACCAGGGCTGGGCTTGAAGTTCCTCAATCCATTTCTTCATAACTAGTTTCGCTCCATCGGTGGGGCGCATGAACATCATGCAGCTACATATATAAGTGCGCCCCTTTTTTCCCGGGGGTGGTAAATCATGGGAATGGTCCAGCAGCTTCACCTGGTAATGCAAACGAAAAGGGCATCACATATAACATTTATTCCAAAGATTGCTGAAACCACTCCACAGAGTAAAAATAAGTTCACAGTCTAAGGATAGATTTCATTTACTTAATTTTAGGTTTTCACTAACTACATAAATATCGAATAGTAATGATCAAGTGGAATGGTGCAAAAGGATGCATAAAGCTGATAGCAAAGTAGTAAAAAGAAAAATGACATGTCCGCCACCAATGTCGCTAGAAATGGACTTAAACTTAGCAGGGAAATGATCCATTAACAGCCAGTTCATGGCAACAAAAAGATATCAAATGATGAAGTTTTACCTTAAATACCAAGTATTAAAAAGCTGTAGACGAGTCAAAATGCAAGAGATCAAGGACATAGATATCAGGATTCTGAGAGTTAGAGGAAGCATCTAAGGCAAGATAAAATAAGGTTACTGCTTGGTGTGATTTTCAGCCACAGCACGCCGAACTCCCTCAAAACAAGAACTAAAATTTGATATGAAAATCAGACATTTGAAACAAAACACAAGTTAATCAACACCGTTTCGAGGAATGAGACGCGGCAATCATGTCCCAGAACAGGGTAGGAGTTCATTCATACCACACATCAAAGGTACAAGCAGGTTGGTATACATACCGCAGCCATGTCATCGGTGAAGTAGACATCGTGGTTTCCCTCGAAATAGGGGAAAGGATCTTGCAACCAGACCATATCCACATCATTGTACATCACATTATATCCAAGCTCCAAAATGCGCAGCAAGTGCCTAGGCCTCCGGGATGTGAAATTGAAAAAACCCTATCCAACGAAACCAATCAAAATCGTCTTTCCAGAATATCAAAATAAAGTATATTATCAGCAAGCAAAATCAATCAGAACCCATAAAATAGCAGTTTCGTTTGCCACAAACGATAATTGTCGATTCAACAAAGAAAAGAAGAATTAATTGAAAATAAATGCACTAAAGAATTAAATATAGTAAGTACCTGAGAACCAAACTTATGTGCAGTCTGTGAATCAGGAGCAGGAGGTACGAGAACAGCATGGCCAGGCCATTTCTCATTAACCTTATAAAGAGTAGCATAATCCTCAGCAATAACAAGAACCTTATCTTGATGCTTTTGTCTCGAAATACTAATCAACCAGTTACTTAAAAATGGCAAGTAAGGTTGGCTAACTGCACAAACAATCACTGTCTTGTTCCTTGCAACAAACGACACCGCCTGGGATAGTGTGTACTGTTGCCATTTTGTTTGCGAGGCAGGTTTTGACGATGAGAAAATCGAGGGCGTGCCTGTCCAGGGTAAAATTACGCCAAGAATCAGGAGGAGGGACAGTAAGGCTATTAGGCCTGTGCGACTGAAGAGGGATATTGGTCTCTGGGAGGAGGAGGATTGGCGCGGTGATAGTGGGGAGGGATCTGAGAGTGTGCTGTAAAGAGGCCTTTGGTGCAAAAATGCTGACATTTTCGTAGCTTCTGTGTCATATAATTGCGATAAATCGATGGGATTGGGAGTTGATGGGGAAGACAAAGTGAGGAGATGAGCTTGGGATTTTGGATTTGCTGGGTTTTTTGAGATTGGATCTGTGATTTTGGCGGTGACAGATGAGAAGCAGAGGATGATGATGGTGTTTTTTTTTTGTTAAAAGGGTCGGGTTATTTTCGAGCATACTGGTAAAATAACAAGTTCGGGTTTAACGGTATGGAATCCGATTAGATCTATGGGTTCTCGACCGCACGTGTTAAGGAAAAGGAGGAAAACTGTCCAGAACTATTGAGTTTCTAGCTACAAGACCCGGTTCGCCAAGCTGGTTATTGATTAATTAAAACAGTGTTTGACTTTGTATTTCAATAATATTTTTGAAAAAAAATTGATTTTTTATTTTTTATTTTAATTTATTTTTTTAGTATTTTTAGATAATTTTAATATGCTGATATCAAAAATTATTTTTAAAAAAAATATCATTTTGATACATTCTTAACAAAAGAGTTGTTAAAAACAAACTCAATCACAATCCCAAATAGTCTCTAAGTACTTGTTTGAGACACTTGAAAAATATTTTAATTTTTTTTTAGTTTTGATTTTTTTTAGTTTTTTATATCATTTTGATGTTCTAATATCAAAAAAATATTATTTAATGTATTTCTAAGTTAAAAACATTTTTTAAATCAATGAGAGTCACACTCTCAAACACCCTCTAAAATTGAACAGTAGTTCAATAAAAAAAATCTATTTTATTAAAACAATAAATTTCATTATTTTATTTTTAAAATAAAAAAAATAAATTGATTCAATTCAATCTATAATTCGGTTTTAAACCAAATCCATACCCAATTGTTTATTGTAATTTGTAACTATGACCACTCTTTTCTATTAATTAATATCTCTTGTCAAGTTTTTCTCAATACTCCAATCTCCAATGGCTGATATACAGCTTAGTCACCTGTCAAAATTGAGAAGTTTGATACAGTTTAATTATTTTTAAAGTTGTGATAATGGTTATTTAAAAAAAAACAATCATTTAAAAATATATTAAAAATAATTTTATTTTAAAATATACATCAAAATAATATAGAAATTTTAAATAAAATATTTTTTTTAACAACGTTTTTAAAATAAGAATAAACATCCCAGGAACTTTTCTCTTGAAAATTAAAACATATGAGGCAAGGCTATAGGCAGTAGACACTAGACAGTCGCAAAATTCACAAGGGCCAAGGCTTATTGGGCCTACCTATTGGGCCTAACAAGTCTCTATGGACTGTGAGTAGCGAGTGCATGAGGTTGTGGCCTTGCAATCCGAATGAGGAATTCGGAAGGATAGGATTCTGATGCCCCCCCGCCTTTCTTTGAACAACAAACGCACAATAAAAGTCCCATAGATTTGCTTTAAGAGTTCTCTCTCTAAAAGTGTATTTGGTATTGCTTTTGCTTTTATGATTAAAGTTAAAAAAAAAAAATTTAAAAAAATGCTTTTACTATGGTTCAAAATAAGCAGTGAAGTGTTTGGTTAAATCTGTGGTTGAGTATGGGGTTGAAAAAAAGCAGTTTTGTGTGTTTGGTTACCAAGTTTTGCAAATTGCTTTTAATTAATTTTTAGATTATTTTAATATTAAAAATATATATTTTATATTAATATACATATATTATGTAAATATTATTTATATTTTAATTAATTTTTAGATTATTTTAATATTAAATGTATATTTTTTATATGAATTAACATATATTATGTAAATATTATTTATATTTTAATTAATTTTTAGATTATTTTAATATTAAATATATATTTTTATATGAATTAACATATATTATGTAAATATTATTTATATTTTAATTAATTTTTAAATTATTTTAATATTAAATATATATTTTTTATATGAATTAACATATATTATGTAAATATTATTTATATTGTAATTAATTTTTAGATTATTTTAATATTAAATATATATTTTTTATATTAATAAACATATTTTATGTAAAGATTATTTATATTTTAATTAATTTTTAGATTATTTTAATATTAAAAATATATTTTTTATATTAATAAACATATATTATATAAACATTATATATATATATATATATATATATATATATATATATATATATATATATATATATATAAAATCCCCCATATATGTGTGTGTGTATAGCAGCCCCCCAGCCCGGCCATTGAATCGCAACAAGAAAAACAGCAAATTGTTGCTTTTCTTGCATCGATGTTTGGAGGAAAATTGGTCGTAGGACCCATGTCACAAACCTCCGGTTGAAGGATAACCAAACACTGAATTCAATCTGCTTATATGCAAACGTGGGTGGCATCGCAATGCCAAACGGTCACTAAGTAATCGTTTGATTTTGAGGTTTCACGTGCTGTGTAACATTAATTTTTCAGTTTAAAATATCAAAATAATGTTTTTCATTAGAAAACGCAGGTGGGACTACAAATGCAATAACTTTTCGTAACGGATGTAACTTTTATCCTTTTTATTATTAGCAAGTTTTGTTGGAAAAAAATTACCAAAATAAAAAAATAGTAATGAAAAGAATTAGCATCAGATTTGATAAGAAAAAAACATAAGGGAAATGAAATTGTAAGGGAAAATCAATTTTAACAATTATCTCAAGCAAAACAAATATAAATAAAAAGAATGAGAATTAAATTTGAAAAATAAAGAAATTGAAGGGGTGAAATTGAAAAGGAATCCTAATTTTATAAATTATTCCAAGATAAAAAAAAATAGTAATTAAGAGAATAGAGATCAAATATGAAGGGATTAAAAATTGATGGGTTGTTTTGAAAACCTAAAGGGGTAGTATGAAAATCAAGAAGAAGAGAATAGAAAAGAAGGGTCGTTGATGCTAAAAATGAACAGTCATTGACCATGTGTCGCTTTATTGTGGATAAAATGACATCAATCTAAACATCACCGTGAAAGATGGTGTTTGGCCAATAAATAACCTTACAAATATCATCAACTTTTTTTAAAAAAAAAAACATATACTAAATTACTCATAAACTAACCTTGCAATGACAAAAAAGAACCTAAGTGCAAATAAAAAAAATGCTCTTGAATGTAAGTTATAGAAAATTCACTTTTAAGAGCAAGCAAGTTATTTTATTGTTCTTAAATAAAAGAAGATGAAAATGCACCTGAACACAAACTTTAAAATTTGTTGGATATAAGGGTATAATTTATTTTGCATTATAAAAGTAAAAAGAATTAATTGCCCATTTAAATAGACTTTTATGAAATTACTAAATTACTCCAATAGCATGTTTTTTACAAAATTGCCCCAATAGTGTGTTTTTTTGTCTTGTTTTTTAGAGCAAAATGGACATTTCACCCTAAAAGTATGAAAAAAAAAATTTATTCTCTTCACTTGTTTCACTTGGCTCCCATGTCTTTCAATCTGTCTTTCAATCTTTCAATAGATATGCTTTATGACTTTCTCGCTGTCGCTGTGCGGAATTATCAACAGATTCACAATGGCTGGCATATACGCACATCGATATACGCACATCGTGGCATATATTTATCTTGGCTGGCATACACGCACATTATGGCATATATTTATCTTGGCTGGCATCCACCAATTGTGGCCAACAAATGCCTTCACAGCCTCATTTTCTCACGTCACCAAGCTAATAGATGACCCATCCTCAGTACCTCTTTCTAAAATTCGAGGTTCTGAACAGTAGCTGCTACAGCCACTAACTCTTTAAACCAAAATGATAAAACCATCTATTATGTTGATATTTAAGATTTTATGGTTTGTCATTTAATTACTAATATAATAACATAAAAACTTATATAATCGTTAACTTTAGAGTTTATAAAATTAGTCGAGGTATACACAAATCTGATGAGATACCTATATTAATAATAATAGAAAGAAAGAAAAAAGACAAATCCGCATAACTTGCTCAAGTGACATTATCGAAAAGACTGAACCTTTTCCTATGGACAAGATGCTTACAAAATAACTCGCAATTTCAAATGACATGATTTTCCAAATATCAGTGTCAGTACATCCTAAACGGAGCGCATTCACAAACAACACCAATCTGACATCAGGTCTTTATCCGTGTTAGTAATCCCAGCAACGTGGCACAATGCTCTGTGATATCGACCCTTATCAGAACCCAACACTATTAACATAGGTCAAGGGCAAGGATTTCAGCCAGTAGACAATCTCGAATACATTCATCACTGGATTTTTGTGCACTATATTCCCATTATTAGAGTCAAGTAAGGGAAATTATTGGAGTGGAAGAAGATATAATTTTGACAAATTGACTAACTAGTGAGCTGAAAAGAACTCATTAATGAACAACAATTGGAGACATTAACCGGTAACTCCATAGGCATAACCGGGGCGCCAGCTGGGGAACATATTCAATTTGCTCCACTAAGAATTCACGAAGCAGAGCCAGCCTTCAGCTTCGGGGTTTTCTGTTTTACAAAGAAAGCTGATAGCATGCTTTTGCTGCGAACAGGAGCACGCACAATCTCATGCCTTGGGCTGTCAAATGACCTGAATGGTGTCAATGGCTTAGAACTATCCAACAATTCCTGCAAATTGACATTCTTATGTTAGCAATGCCTCAACTATTAGGGATGGTCCCAAGACATTTATTTGTCTACTACATGTACATCTCTAATGGCATTTGACAACTTGTAAAATCCAATCTTTCCAAGAAAAATAATAATCAAACTAGTATATATGAAATATCAAATCAATAATTAAGTGACAATACTTTGGTTTGCTTGATATAAATGAATTATTAAAGTAAATCATAAGAATATGAAGTTCCCAGCTGCTGGGCCATTTTAGGTGAATATTGATCTGTACTCAAAAGTTCAAAAGTTTGTACTGTTACATATTCCCACTTCTTTGAAAGGCAAAGAGAGAGTTCATATGGTGAGCAGCATCAACACCACACTCTACTGTGCAGAACTTTGCCCCTGCACCTTTTTTTCAAGGCATGTGGTGTTGACCAAAATTTCAGAAAGAGAAGCAACTGCTTTCTTTGTTTCTTCATTAAAGCAAACATAACAACGTTGCAATAGACACAACTTTCACTCAAAATCAGTTGTTTCTTTCTACAAAGGAAATTTGAGCATTGACAGCCCATCAAGGTACATAAGGTGAACACCATAAGGCATGTTCAGTCCCATAACCACAATCATGACCAATTCTAGATTGCACCTAAGAACTTTGAATACATGTCATTAAACTATTATGCAAACCCAAACAAAGCATAACCTTTTCCTGCACTGTCCTTGAATATCAAAAGGACAGCACTAGAGCAAGGACAAGAAACCATCCACGATAATGCCTACGGATCCAAACAGCTTAAAAGCTTGAAGTATTTTGCAGCACTATTTAAATAATTCAGCAGCTTGTCACGATTTCCCAATGATAGCAATTGGAACCTCTAGACCTCAGAGTGTGGCACATCAATGTTCCTCGGGCAACTTACCTGACACTAGATTAAGACTCATACCAAATATGTTTATGATTAATTTGAAAGATTTTTCAGAGCAGGATATCACAAACCACTTTAAATTGCAGTACTTCCCCCCATCAGAGCCCAGAAGAGACAAACACTTTCAGAAACAGCAAAAAAAGGAGATGAGAAAAATGTAATACAGGAAAATTAAAGGGCTTAATAGCCAAGCACGAGCTCCTGAGGTATGTTTTTTTTCAGAAGATATCATGTGAACATGAAATGAAAATATGATAGAGAAGCTTTCCAACCGAATTTGGCATGAATATTTAAGGGGAAAAAAAGAACCTCATGCAAACATGCCAGCATTATATGAATCTCATGCAAGTAGATGCTGACAAAATTTAATATACTATGTTAGATAATCAAGTATGCACTTAGAAGAATATTGGGCATATCTGTGTTCTGGCTGATTTTGGCATTACCCTGTGTGGGACACCAAAGGTTGGCATGATTGCACCAGCTGCGGTACCACTGCTTGATAGTTGAGCAAGAGCTCCTGAGGAACATGTTTTTCTACTCTCTTCTTTGTCTGCATGCATAGAATCCAAAGCATAACATGTTAAAAATTATAGACTGATTTGGAGTTGCAACACTATGTTCTTATGCGTACCCAAAAATTGAAAAACCGCAGAAGATTTTCCAGAAGCTTTTGCATCTTCATTACTGCATGATAAGCACATGAAAACACCTTAATGTCATACCCAGCAAGAGAGATGCAGATAGACAAGTTCTTGCCAGCATGATTGAAAACCCAAGACAGAGTATTTATAGGGTAACCTTGTCATAGCACGCAGAGTCCCTTTCAATGTAGACGTGGTCTCGGAAGCTATGTGCCAGGAAAGAGTTTTTGATGCTGGGGAACCTGACGCAATGTTTTAACAAGTAATTTGATCCTTCCCATCAACATTGAAAGAAACAAAGGAAAAAACAGTATCAAATCCACCAAGAGTAAATGTCTCACTCAGAACACTTAATACCTGAAAGATGAAGACGAGATCTAGCTTGAAAATGATTTTGTCCTGCATCAGTCTGTATTTGTGGGCTAAAATGTACCTTCTTATTGAAAGAGTCTAGCACAAACAGGGGGAAACAGAAAGTAATGGAGTGAGAAATTGATAACATCGCCCTACAGAGAGTAACACTTCTAAAGAAATTAAAGTAATTAGTACTACTTGGCAAAATGTAGTGCTTGTGATGTCTTGGGATGAATGCCACCATTTGCTGCTGTCGAAGACCTCCCTTATATGTATATGTTTGGCATGTAAGAAATTGCTGATATCAAAAAACTAAACGAGTTAAAGTCCATCCATTCATATGATTTCAAATGCTAAGACATCCAGTCAGACGAAAGTTAAGAATTACCTGATTCAGACAAGAAACCTTAACCTCCATGGTTGATACATCCAATGTTTGTTGCTCAAGAAGGTCAGTTAACTTGTAAGCCACAGTACCAAGGTGATCGACGGCATTAACAAGAGCTCGCACAGCATAATCTTTCAGGTTGTCCAGTACCCTATTCCATGGCAATAAGAGTATACATGAGCACCAGCAGAGAATGGATGCATTTGATTTATTTTTTACTTTGACCTAATTCACACGGCATTAAATGTCAATGCCTTGACCATGCACTGTCAGACACAGTCGATGGTTAATTGCTCCAGAAATTCTTCCCCTCACATTTAACAGCAAACGCAGTCTTCAAAATATTCTGCTCTAAACTAATTTACGCATCAAATTCAACAATTTCACAAATTCAAGAACATATACAGCACAATCAAAACAAGCTTTCATTCTCAAAACTCCACGCAGAACTCAAAACAAATCTAGTAAAGAGTAGAATTAGGTTTCATAATACCTTGCAGAAGGAGCTAAGTCAGGCAACGAGTAGCGAGAACATCAATTAAATCAACAAAGTACGAAATACATAAATCCTTACATCTGTTTCTGCTCGCTATGAAGATAAGACTTCTCACAGTATTCGGCAGCAGAATACATTTGAGGCCTTAAGTTCTTCAGCTCCTGTAAAAATCACCCATCATATAATTTTGCACAATTCAAAAACACTCAATCCACCAAAAGCATTAGCGGACTTAAAAAAGTTCTACAGAAGAGAAAGGAATCACCGGAGAACACAAATCAATGAAACAATATTAAAAAACTGGTAACAGATCTGGTAGCAAAGATTCCTCACTCGCGGCTCTGATTCTGATACAAGAAAATAGTTAGTACCTGCAAGGCTTTGATGAAACTCTTGCTACGCTCCATGGACACCTCATCGAAAGTCATGGCCGGATTCTCCGGCCTCGTTTGGTCCAGTTCCATCATCTCTCTCTCTCTCTCTCTCTCTCTCTCTCTCTCTCTGCTCTGCTCTTCCAAAAAAAACCAGCTATAAGTTTCCTTGAAGTATTTACTTAACGCGCAAACCCTAAACTAATAAGAAAATACATATTGAATGACTACTTTATTCTTATTATTATTATTATATGATTGTGTATTAGTATATGCTCATAAATGGTTAGATTTGGGGTTAGGTTATGGTGGGCAGAATGGAGAAGGTTAGTAGAAGGAATGACAGAGAGAGAGAGACTGTTACGAGAGAGTGAGTGAAGTGGAAGCGATTCCGAGCAGTGGGAATTTGTAATATTTGGAGTTCATAGTAAGCGAAAACGACTTGAGATTTTTTAGAAGCGCTGTTTTATTTGCGGGATTGAATTGACAGGCTTTCACTTGACAGAGAGAGAGAGACACTATTGCTCAGTTCCAGGAAAACAATTTAAAAAACTAACGGTAATGTTTGAAAAGACTGTATTGACCCTGCATTAACGGGCGTTGTCGTTCGATCTGGTGACCTGGTCTGGTCAGCTGGAGGCTAGTGGTTGGCTCTCCCCATTGTTAATTATTTTTGTGTTTAAGAATGTATTAAAATTTTGTGTTTAAGAATATTATTTTATTTGTAAATAAATTAAAATAATTTCTTTTTTATTTTCCAAACTCTATTTTTTATACCAATACATTAAAATAATTAAAAAATAATTAAAAAATAATAATTTAAAGCTAGAATAATTTTAAAAATATTTTTACACATCAAAACGATAAAAAAAATACAAAATAATAATAATTAAAAGCTAAAAGAAATAAAAATACTTCAAAAGTGTGCCAAACACCATCCAAATTGTGTGTACCTTTAGCTGTATCTTAAGTTGTTTTATACAAGTACTAGTTTGATGGCCTGTACTTCGTTGCAGGCGGAGTAAATAATTTTTACAACTGTTCAGATTAAAATATAATATTTATACATGTAAAGTTTGATATAATGAAACAGAACAAAATACCCTACCATAATAACAGTAACATCGAAGTGTTAACTTCTAAAATTATTATTACTATTACTGTCAAACCAGTAAAAATTATCAAACTACCTCAAGAAAAAAAAAAAAAAAACACTTAAGAACACAAACTAAAATTATTATTATTATTCTTAATATTAATATTATTATTGCGTCAATAAAAAAAATGAAATGAAAGACTAAAAGAAGTCTAAAAACATTAACAAAAGAGCAAATAAAAAAATAAAATAAATGATAACACGAAAATAAAAATTATTACATGAAAAAAAAATCGTTTGACTTAAAAATTACAAAAATTGATCGCACTACGTTGTAAGCTGAGCAAACAATTTTTATGATTGTTGGGATTAAAGAAATTAAAAGGGTTTGTTGGTCTAAAATTACAATATAATATCTATATATGCGAAATTTAATATAATAAAACATATTACCACACCCTATTATAAAAATAGCAACATCGAAGTTTTAACATCTAAAATTACTATTGCTATTACTGCTAAAACAATTAAAATCATCAAATTATCCTGAGAGAAAAAACACTAAAAAACATTAACAAAAGAGTAAGCAAGAAAAATAATTAAATTATTATTATTATTATTATTATTATTATTATTATTATTGTGTTAATAATGAATAAAGAACATAAATAAATGAAAGACTAAAAAAATCCTAATAACTTTAACAAAAGATCAAATAAAAAAATAAAATCAAAATTATCAGGCAAAAACAAATTCATCTAACTTGAAAATAATAATAATAACACCAATAAAAAAAACTAAAAGAAAGAGCACATAAAAAAATATAATAGATGATAAAACAAAATTAAAAATTATTAGCTGAAAAAAAATATTTCATTTGAAAATTAAAAAAAATATATATGTTTTACGTTGCGGGCTAAGCAAACAATTTTTATAGGATTTGTTGGATCAAAATTAAAATTTAATATAATAAAATAGCTCAACAAACTTTATTATAATAATAGCAACATTGAAGCCTTAAAATCTTAAATTATCATTGCTATTACTATAAAGAAGACCACATGGCGGCGTATCGGCTGAGATGCCGGAAGCCCATTTCTGTTGACCATAACAGGCCCCATGCGCCTCTCGAACAGGGCGTGAGGCCAAATACTATCGGTCGCGTATTCAACATGCGCCGACAATATTCCGAGATAAATAATAAATAATTATGGTTAATTACCGGTCTACCCTTGTGCCCAGGTCATCAATTTTGTCTTATTATGAGCTATATCAGTTCTTAAACCATTTTCAAAAAATGTAAAATTCTCTTGGCACTCTTCCCTCCAAGAGCTGATTTTTGTTTTTTTTGAGGGATAAAATTGTTATTTTAGTGTGCAAAGAAATATAAAAAAATAAAAAAGCAACGTAACAGACAAAAAACGTGCAATTACCGCAGAACCCCTCCATCAAGAACCTGTTTTTTGTCCTTTTCGAGGGACAAAACTATTATTTTACTATACAAAATCGGAAAAAAAAAACAGTATACTGAAGAACCGAATGACTCAAAAATCGAGCAATACTATTGTAATCCACAATGATTTATCTCACAATGTACAGTAACCCACCCATGACGTCATGATCTCTTTTAATGTATTGTATAATAGTCATTTCCCATGGTGCAGCCGAAACACACTAAGAAATATATGAGCCGATAAATAAATGTAATTTATTAACACTGACTAGATATTGAAGCAGGAATTTAATTTAGATATTTCAAATAAAACATTTAATTGATTTTAGATTGATTTTTATGAAATTTTTAATTTTTTTATAAAGTTTATCTCGATTACATGCATAGAGTTACAAGGTTAATGACTTAACCCGGATTAACTCTTTTTTTTTTCTTTTCAATATTGAGTTATTTTATAGTTTAACTTTATAGTTTTATTTAGTTTTCTTTTAAATAGCTTCATGGTTTTTTTACGCTGTTATTTTTTTTGTTACTATATTATTTTACTCATATTATTTAAATTATTTGAGTTTATTTAATTCATTTGAATCTACAGTTTTGTTTTTACAAAAAAAACCTGTGTTACCTTAAATTTTTATTTTTTACATTGAATAAAACTTGATGAGCAACTGTGTAGCGAGAGATACTATTTACATGTTAAGTGTAATTGTGATTGTTTTTAAAAATATTTTCCGTTCATAAATATATTAAAATGATATTTTTTATTTTTTAAAAATTATTTTTGATATCAACACATCAAAATGATTTAAAAAAATTAATTTTTTTTATTTATTTATTAAAAATAAAAAAATTCTATTTTTTTCAAAAATACTTTATGGAATCTCAAACACCAGTAACAATAACACATCATATAACATGTCGTGTGCGTGTGTATGTTTGGCTTTTAACGGTCAAGGGTTCGTAATCGATGCTTTGATGCTGCGCCCCTCCCTTTGCCAATAGTCTGGTAATGAGGACGAGGCAACGAGCATTATTTCTAACATGAACACCACATGGTGGAAGATTTGTAAGCCATATCTTGTTTTCTCAGAAATATAGAAAAAGCATGTGAAGCAAAATATATTGAAATTAGTTACATATTTATTTAATTGAAAGTTGATTAACAAGGAGGAAAAAAAAGGAAATGGAAAGCAATGCATATAAGGAAGGACTTTACGTTTACACTACACTACTATGTTTCAAGAATACTTTATAAAAAAAAAATGAATTTTTTTATTATTTTAATATCCTGATATTAAAAATAAAAAAATATTATTATGATATTTTTCTGAATAAATTATATTTTTAAAATCAAATTTAACTACATAATGCGTACAGTCAAAGCATTTTTATTATGATTATATTTGCTGACATTGCCAGCTAGCTTTCCACTTGTTTATTTAAAAAATACTTGTGTTGCCTTTATATTTTTATTTCAAAACGAAACCATATAAATCTCTTAGAGCATCGGTAGCCAAAAGAAGAGCTAAAAAATAACAATTTATTATCAAAGAAAAACTATTCTTTATTCAAAAAATAGAAAATTAGTCTGAAATCCAAAGACCTTCCAATATCAAATCTATTTTTTCAGAAAATCTCAAGAAAAAATAACACTTGGATTAAACTTTTATCTTCAAATAAAACCTCTGAACACTATAATTAATTTTTTTTTATGGTTAGAATCAATGTAATGAGAATTTTATCTCTACTATTTTGTATCAAAATTAAATTTTAAAAAATATAGTTTGAGGATGTAAATTGGAAAAGTAGAATGATGAAATGAATATTTCTACACAAACTTTAAAACCACTACTTATTTTTATTTTATATATAGCTTTACCGGTGATATTCGGATGCCAACCACTTACCAATTGAAGGTTCCCCCACCGCCACGTAATAGGTTTGGGGTAAGAGCAAGTCCACGGAAAAAGTATCCTGGTAGTTAAAGCTAGTTTTTTTTTTTGTCTTTTTAGTTATTTTTTAGGTCTTCAACAAGAGAGCCATTTTGATAGCCAAAATAATTTTTTTTTAGTTGTGAAGCCATTCCTACATCTTTTGAGAGAGAAGCCAAAATTAAAAAACATTAAAAAAAATACACATGTCCTTTGTAGATAAGGAAAAAAAACTCATACCTTGGTTTGAGTGAGGGGGGGCTACCTATGTGTGAGCTAGGGGAGAAGGGAGTGCTTGGGGTTAGGGAGAAGGGGGGGCGCATAAAACCCTCGTCAACCCCCAACACACACAAAACAACACTCCCTTCCCTTCCCCCCTATACACCTCAACAAGAGAGTAAAAAATTATATAGAAAATTAATAATTATATTGTTGGAGGATTTTTAAAAAACAATTATTTAATTATATAACTTACTTCTATTAATTATATAATTAATTGCATAATTAAATTATATACAAAATAATTGCATTATATTTAAATTAATATGTATAAAATGGCTCTTCTAAATGGCTTTTACCATTGGAGTAGATATAGACAAAAAAACTATATTTACACTATTCAAAAAATCATTTTAGAGATTTAGCTCTCCAAAATAGCTTTTACCATTGGACTTGCTCTAATAAGTAATAACGTGGGAGCTCTTTATAAAGCCTATGATCATGTGCCAGATTGCCCTATATTCGAGAACTAAATTAGATGAAATAGTTAAATATACTTAAATATACTTTGTTTTGGTGTATTTTTTTTATTATTAATATGGATATTCGGACTAACTCGCGCACACCTCGACTAATCTTATGATCTCTAGAGTTAACAAACATGTAAACCTTTAGTGACCATCATATTAGCAATCATAAAAGAGCAAACTCCTTAGTTACAAGCTTTTATTACTGGATTACCTACTATATAGTTTTGTTTTGGTGTACTCGCTTCTCTGTGTGAATGAATTTTTTTTTTAATTTTGAAATAAAAATAGTGCTTATAGGTTGAAATAAGGTTAAAAAATTATAAAAACATCTATCATGATAAATTACCTATAATATAAAACGCGTCCCGATTTTACTGTGCGAATCCACAGTGCCACTTACTATTAATATATGTTCCCGAGAATAATGAGCGATATGTTTAGGTAGCCGAGTTGGTCCAATGAGCGTGCCATTAGAAAAGAGGTGGGTTCGAATCCCACTCACCGCATGTTTTTATTTTGCCACTGAAACTAAAGTATTATTATATATTTTCTTGAATTATAACCGAAATGTGGAGGTAGCCGAGCTGGTCCATACGCGCGTCAGAATGCCTGCCTTCGGAGGAGGGCGCAGTTCAAATCCTATTCTCTGCAAATTTTTCCGTTTCTTGCTTTTTTTTATTATGTTTTTTTATTTTTTTTCTTTTTTTCCCTACATTTATATATATATATATATATATATATATATATATATATATATATATATATATATATATAATTTGTTGTTTTTATAATTGGGTTATTTAAGCTAGCTATGATTAATCTTCGAATTCAATTTGTTTTATAATATATATATTTTTTCCTGATTATGTTTTTTTTTTCATTTTTTCCATGAAATATATTTTATTTTGCTTGGAAACGTGATTGATTTTTTTTAAGAAAATAATTTTTGTTTAGAAATATTTTTTTTCTTTATCATGTTTTTTTTTTCATTTTTTTCCATGAAATATTTTTTATTTTGCTTTGAAATGTGATTGATTTTTTTAAAAAAAATATTTTTTGTTTAGAAATATATTAAAATGACAATTGTTTTTTTTAATTATTTTTAACATTAACACATGAAAATAATCTAAAAACAGTGTTTGTTTTCTTTCCATATTTATTCATTTTTGCTTTTAGAATATTTTTTATTCATTTTTTGTAGGGGTTTTATTTTTATCAGGTTCCGTTCTGAAATTTTAATTTATATTGCTGATAATTTTAAAATTAATATTGCACTTTTTTTCCATTTGTTCTTTTTTTATGTGTGTTTTCTGTTATTTTATTTGTTTTTCAGATTAGATAATTTTATGATTTTATTGTTTGCGCACTAATGATGATAATTTTAGTGATTATTTTTTATTGTTTTTTTTTGTTATAATGTTTTTATTTTTTTTATTTTTTGAGGTAATTTAATGATTTTAATTATTTAAGCAATAATGTTAATAATAATTTTAACTGTTATAATAATAAAAATGACGATAATGTAGGGATAGATTTTCAATTTATGTTTTCATCTTTTTATGGATAGAAAATTAACTACTTATTTTTTATTTGATGATTGCAGGTTTTCTCACAATTTATATTTTGTTTTTAAATGTGATTTAAATTGAATTATAAAATGAATTAATCTTAATACAATGAATTCAATAATTCAAATATCCGAATCTTCTTGCGTTTTTAATGATGACGATAATTTTATGTTCGTTATTTTGTTAAAATTTACTAAACAGATAAATTTATATCAATTTAAAATACATATATTTTATAAAAAACTTGTACTTCACAGTAATATTGCACATATTTATTATTTTAACTAAATTTATATTATAACAAAAAAGCACACTATTAATATTTTTTGCGTTAAAAAAATATGCATTAAAAAAAATATAGTACCGCCTGCGGGGGCATTGGCTAGTATATAACAATACCGGTGAAAGCTAAAGCAACATTACTTATTTTTCTAACAATACCAACCACAAGAACTTTTCACGCGAAGGCAAAAAAGTCATTATAATATATTACTGTGGTAAATAGCTTGAACCGGAACAAGGGTGGTTTATACTTTCACTTTATTTGAAATGGCCTGTAAAAGTATTTTTGAAAAAAAAAATATTTTATTTTTTTAAATCATTTTAATATACTAATATTAAAAATATTTTTTTAAAAAATAAAAAATATTATTATAATATATTTTTTAAATAAAAAATACTTTAAAAAATAATTGCAACCACTGTCACCATCATGCCTTTTATGTGGCGTATATCGATTTCAAAGCGCAGCCCTCCACAAATAATTTTGGAAAAGGATCTTCATCTAGTATTTGGTCAGGTCAGGCTTCGACCACGTGTACTCTTAGCTTGTATGGATTTCAAAGGACATCCCTCCATGGATATTTTTTTGCAGAAACATATAATATGCTCAACCATTTTCGACTTTATATTATAAGTTTTCTTACATTAGGCATTTAATCACGACCACACGAATATATCACCCTCTTTTGCTTGATTTATATGATGAATAAAACTATTTAATTTTATTATATTAAATTATTAAAGCGCATTTAATTTTTTTTCTGGGTATTAGGAAGAAAATCATCCTTATGACTGGCATTCAACTAACAGCGCTTGTATCACTGTCACGATTGACGCAGTCACCGCTCCCCCAAAATATCGATGAGATAATAATTAAAAAGAAAATAATCAATAAGGTTTGTTTTTGTTTTTAAATGAAAAAGATATTATTTTAATAAATCTTTATTTATATAAAAAACAGTTAAAAAATAATTGTCACCAAACAGGCTCAAATCTACCCTGTACGGGCGTCCCTCAACATTCTCTCAGCCGTCGATTGCGATTACCAAGCCGAATTCTTCAAAACGAACGGTTGCTAGATAATTAAGTATTGGTGTGTAACAGGTGGCGAGCTAATTGAAGTCACCGTTTCACCGCTAGTTCCGTTGTAAGAAAAGAAAAGAGGAGAGAAAAAAAACCTAAGCCTCTCCTTTTTTTGCGCAGAAACTAAAAATAAATCCACCCCCGGAAGCCAGAAAGCTAAGAAGAGAGGCAGCCCCCAAAAGAGTAAAAACTGAGAGAGAGAGAGAGAGAGAGGGAGGGAGATCAAATACAAATCGGAATCCCTGTTAATGGGATTATAAACCAAACAGGCATTCATCGGTTTGTTTTGGTTTCTTTTCAGGCACCTTATCAAACTCTCTCTAAGCTTATTGTTTCTCGAGTTCAATGGAGGGAGACAAAAAGTACATTACAGGCGAAGATCTTAAGCAGCACAACAAGGAAGGAGACTTGTGGATCTCTATCCAGGGAAAGGTTTATAATGTCTCTGATTGGGCTCATGAGCATCCAGGCGGAGATGTTGCTCTCCTGAATCTGGCAGGCCAAGATGTTACTGATGCTTTTATTGCCTACCATCCTGGAACAGCATGGCAATATCTCGACAAGTTCTTTACAGGGTATTATCTCAAAGACTTCAAGGTGTCAGAGACGTCCAAGGATTATAGGAGGCTTGCTTCAGAGTTTGCGAAACTGGGTTTGTTTGAAAAGAAGGGACATATCACCATGTATGCCCTCACATCTATTGCATTGATGTTTTGCGTTGTTCTTTATGGTGTTTTGTGTTGCAAGAGTGTTTGGGCTCATTTAGGATCTGCTGTGGTTTTGGGTTTTCTTTGGATTCAAAGTGCCTATATTGGTCACGATTCGGGGCATTACCAAGTAATGAAGAGTCGTGGTTATAACAAACTTGCTCAATTTCTTGCTGGGAATTCCCTAACAGGCATTAGCATTGCTTGGTGGAAATGGACCCACAATGCGCACCATCTCGCCTGCAACAGTCTTGACTATGATCCTGATCTTCAACACATACCAGTCTTTGCGGTAAATTCGACTTTTTTTGATTCGATAAAGTCTTGCTTTTATGGAAGGCACTTGGATTTTGATCCTGTGGCAAGGTTTTTTGTGAGTTACCAACACTGGACTTTTTATCCAGTAATGTGTGTTGCTAGGGTCAATTTGTATGTACAAACTTTCTTGCTATTGTTTTCAAAGAGAAAATTCCCAGATAGAGCTTTGAACATCGTGGGAATTCTCATCTTCTGGACCTGGTTCCCTCTACTTGTGTCTTGCCTCCCAAATTGGCCTGAGAGGGTGATGTTTGTGCTTGCAAGCTTTACTGTTACAGCAATTCAACACGTTCAATTTTGTTTGAATCATTTTGCGGCCGATGTTTACACTGGACCTCCAAAAGGGAATGATTGGTTTGAGAAACAGACAGGTGGGACTTTGGATATTTCGTGCTCATCTTGGATGGATTGGTTTTACGGTGGCCTGCAGTTTCAGCTCGAGCACCACTTGTTTCCAAGGATGCCAAGATGCCAATTGAGAAGGGTTTCACCGTTGGTACAGGATCTTTGCAAGAAGCACAATTTGTCTTACAGGAGTTTGTCCTTCTGGGAAGCCAATGTGTGGACAATCAGGAGACTCAGGAACGTTGCCCAGCAGGCTAGGGACCTGTCCAACCCTGTTCCTAAAAATATGCTGTGGGAAGCTGTTAATACCCATGGATGAAAGTCTACATTTCTTGAAGGCTATCAAGCTTCAATAACGATGAAAGTCTGCCTTTCTTGAAGGCTTGTCATCGGTAATCATTTTTTTTCTTATTTAATTTTGATTTCTTTGGTCTTACATATTTTGTTCCGTCGTTTAATTTGGAGTTTTCTTTTCAATTTCTCCTGAATTATGACCTCCATTAACAGAGGTTATATTTGGTATCGACGTATTTGAACACCCTTATTATAAAAGTCATTGCAATGGGAATTATTTTTCTTGTTTAGCTGCTTTAAAAATTTTACATATTCTTTAATCGGAAGGAAATTAGATTGTGTAGCTCGTTTGCTTTTCTCTTCGTTCTTTGTTTCCTTTTCCCTCTCCCTTTTGTTTTGGACGAGAATATTCCTCTTCTATAGATCTTGATCTTACCCCTACTTGGAATGCTGCGCATGATTTCTTTTATAGGGTCGACATGATTCCATGATGAAGTGAAAGAATATAACAAAATAGAAAGTCTCAATATGACGAATATTTTACAAGCTTAACTTGTTCAAACTGATGCAAAATATATATATATATATTCAATATTTTTCTTATCTCTAATTTGGCTTTACAGACAATGGTTTTTTTTAACTCGGGATGACTTCCTTCCAATGCTAGATTACTATTGTTCAGTAACCATGTTCCGATGATTTGCTCAAAATTCTGCAAATACAAAGGTTTTCTAAGATTTTAGACGTGGCTCTTGATATTATTTTTATTTTTTAAAATTTATTTTTGATATTATTATATCAAAATGATATGAAAAGACACAAAAAATAATTTAATAAAAAAATTCATTTTTTTTCTTAAGTAATCCTGAAATCCAAAAAAGAGAGAGTTTCATAGTCGTTGTGGCAAGGCTCCGCCAATGTGTCGTTGTTCGGTGTTTCGCGGTTTGTGTTTCGGGGTTTCGGGTTCGGGGTTTCACCATTCACGGTTTTCGGGTTTCACGGTTCGGGGTTTCCTTTCTAACCCCAGTAGATTGCTATCCATCAGCTTCAGAGCCAGGCAGTATAGTCAGAATTAACGATATCCATCAGCTTCAGAGCCAGGCAGTATAGTCAGAATTAACGATATGAGGAATGCTAGTGAGATTTGCCGTGTTGGTGCTTGAGCTGTTCTCAAAAGCATATCTTTTAGAGTGGGAATCGAAGCCAACATGACGGCCACAACTTGTTCTATTACGGAAGAGTACGTGGCGGCGTAGCCGTCACCTTGTTGCTTCCGGTACGCCGTTGAACGGAGCTGGATGGACGCGTATAGCTCATTTGAAGACAACAAGTGTTGACTGCTGTTTTATTGTTTTATATTTGTCTTCCTCACTTTTTGCACACAGGAGGACCATAAGAAAATGAATAGCCAGCCCCATTTGCACTGATTTTGGTAGCTGAATCATCTTTAATGAATTTCATTGCCCACCACTATTATGGTTTTTGACAGAATATGTGATAGATAAACCAGCAAACTTTAGAGACTTCGTTTTCAAATCTGCCGACAAAGCTCCTTGAAGGAATTGGAATTGAAGCATGTTCGTGCCACATCGTCTGGACCCCACCTCAATGTTTACAATTTAGATCTTCCACCAATCTAAAAACACTAAAAAAATTAATGTAAAATAAAAATAAAATATTTTTTTCTTCAAAATTTTCTGGGATGAAGTGTATCCCCCAGGAAATTGTTCCACAGATATATAAACTGCGACTTACCTCGCATACTCCGAGGAGGCAAGGGAGTAGCTACCAGCGGCTCCTCCAATAGAAAGCATGACCTTGACACCTTTTGCTTGAATGATTTGATTTCAGAACTTAAGCCGGTGCAGCCATTGCTGTATGGATCACAGTGGCCAGCAAGATTAATCATGGGAGTCCGACCATTTCCGAAAGTTGACAGGAAAGCTAGATTTACAAATTCATAATTTCCAGTTGCACAAGTCTCTCTCTACCAGGGTGCCCTCATTTCCATTCTGACCAGTAAATTGCTATTCCTCCAACATCAAAAACTATTGCTAGCACTAGCAATACCGAGGCCGAAAATGATGCAGGAGTTCGAAGATAACTTCTTTAACAATAGTCTATCGGACAGAAATTGTCGAAACACAACTAGTTAAGATTAACCCCCCCCCCCCCCCCCCCCCCCCCCCCCTCTCTCTGCAGAACTGCTGACTTGACATAGATTGTTAGAAATTTATTTTAAAATCACGATGTAATGGATGCTGGAAGGATTTTGGAAATTAGGTCAGATATAGGGACGAGCCCACTTCCAGCTGCTTGAGGAGCAGCAGACATGAATCCCAGGAAAACAATCTCAGCAGGGATGCTTGAAACCCATTGCTTCCTAGCATCTTCATGGGCACTGGGGAGATGCAGTCAAGTGATTTTAAACCTAGTCAACTTAGGAGTTTCTTTGTCCAGACATGATTTTGTTGTCAAAGTTATTTAAAAGACTTTTATCACATTTTGTTTTTAAGTTGAATTATTTAGATTTAAAAGGTTTTTAATTTTATATTGAGAAAACAAAACATTTTAATATCTATACAGGGAACTTATATGAACTATGGTAGACTATCGCACATATAAGATTAGGCCAACGAATTTTTTTATATATTCCTCAAGCACAATAACTATATTCTTTAAATCTTTTATCTCCAGTAATAATTTATATTTTTAGCTTTTAAACTGAAACTGTATTTTTTGTAATTAATTCTTGCTATAACAATTATTTTTTTTAGCAGCTATAGTTTTTCCTAGCAACTATATTTTATCTGCACTCTTGGCTATTATAGGCTACAAGCCAAAATATACACCTTAATTTTTAGAGATCAGAAAAGAATGATTACCTGATCTTTAAAAACCGAACTTGATGGAATCTCTTATTGCAATTTTACTTCTTGTTTCTGCATTCCTTCTTTCGAGTAAGAATCTATTGAATCCTGAGGGATAACATGAGTGAATATCTTAAGAGCAGTGAGTGTTTGTAACAGTGTTGTTAATTTTGTTTCGTTTTGGATGAAACGCCGAAATATTTCGTACCAGTTAAAAAAACGAGATAAAAAAATATAGTTTTTACCTCGTTTAAAATTTTGGTTCGTTCCTAAAATTCTGCCCCAATTTCGGTCAGAATATTCCGGTTTCGTTCCGTTTAGGCCAAATAATATTTTTTTAAATAATAAATAATTTTATAATATCAATCACATCTCTTAATCCAACTGCTAGATTGAGATAAAATTTTACGAGAAGTCTTCTGATATATTTATGTATATATTATGTTAAAATTTAAGAGCAATCAAAGAACGTAATGAACTTGCAAGATTGATGATAACATTTTATTTTTGGATTTGAAGTAATTTTTTTTTGAATTAATATGCACATATATAAACAGTACAACTCCGAAATAACACGCCAAAACACTTCGAAATCAAAACATTCCATTCCAATAAAAAAAAACAAAACAACAACCAAAATGGAATTTGACAACTTGGTTTTGTACATTACTCATGTTTGTGTAGTGTTAGATTCTGATAATTAGATTTCCAACAGATTTTATTTCAGAGCTTCATTTCGTGCAGTCATTACTGTATGGATCACAATGGCCAGCTAGGTTAATCATCGGAGCCATACCATTTCCAAAAGTTCGCCAGGAATGCTACGATTAATTACTCGTAGTTTCTGGTGGCACAAGTATCCGGCAAGGTGCCCTCATTTCCATTCCGACCCCAGCAAATTGCTATTCCGCCAGCTTCAGAGCCCACGAGGACGGTCAGAAATATTAGAAATAATGGTAGAAACCTTGTTAATATCGAAACCTGGGCTGGCTATGGAGAAAATAATTGTCCCAGCAATGAAAGCGCAGCCCAACAAAAGTGTCTTGAAATATCAAAAAAGATTGTCAGAAGTGGGATTTGAACCCACGCCCTCTCACGAGGACCAGAACTTGAGTCTGGCGCCTTAGACCACTCGGCCATCCTGACCTTGTTGCTTCTATGTCTAACTTCATATTATAAATTATCTATTTTCATCTTCGGATTTAACGAGTTATGTGGAATTTCAGGCACGGAAAGATTACCTGTTCTCTTTCAATTTTATTTGCCTGCCACAAATACATAATTCATATATTCTTATTTTTTGCTATAACATTAGAGATAATTGTTATGTTTGTACGTGACTCAGTGGCCAAACAATTGATTCCGAATCGCTTGCTTGATACAATGACTATGTGGAACTCGTGATCACGGTGCTTGATTGAATCGAAGGAGTAAATCCTCTCTCTGTATAGAGTTGTGAAGCTGTAAGCAAGTAGCAATGGTAGTTGTACTGTTAAACAATTTTAGTCTGTAATCCAAGAACAACCTAAATGATTGATGGTAACATAGTTTGACTAAAAAAAATAAGATTTTCTTATAAATAATATTAGATGGATTTTGTCAACCTCATGATTCGAGTAATAAGACTAATATAATTTTATATAAAAATAAATTAAAATAAATTATGTAGCTCAATTTCTAATCAGTTCAATATTAAAATATAAAATTAAAAAATAACATAGAAAAGCTTACTTGAATCATCTAGAGTTAACTTGTTATACCTGTGATATAAGTTATGAGATATAGATAACATGATAAAATTTTATTTTAATTCAGTTAACTCGGGTTTTTTTTTTCTATTTTTTTAATTTTATCTTTTAATGTTAAATTGATTGAGAATTAAACTTTATGATTATTTGAAAAAGATTATAATAAAAAAATTTAATAAAAAAACTCTAAAAAAACAGTGGATAGATACTGTGTTTCTCAAAAGAAGAAGAAAAGGCAACAATTTTTTTTGTCTTTGCAAATAAACAAATTTAAGTCTTAAATTACGGGAGAGGTAAAAAATTAAACACAATCACAGGTACTCTCGAAGACCTTCACCCCGTCGACTTTCCACCGGGCAGTGAGAATTACAAGTGACAAGGGACCAATGCTGGCGCCTCAAAATCGCAATCACATTATCTTATAAGCTAAATGAGATCGCACAAATACTGTTCAAATACTACTGTTCATCCAGACTGCTTTTACTGTGGATTTGAATAGTGATTGCATTTAATTCTTTGCCTTGGCTTTCATCTTCTCTGCTTTCTCAGCCAACAAATGCAGTCCAAGCTTCCAAACGATTGAAGGCGCAAAAAAGGAGGAATTGACCAATTATCTTATAAGCTAAATTAAATTCCTACTCACAAACGTTCTCTCTGCCTTTTCCCAACTGCCTTCTTCTCAACTGGAAGGTTGCTCCTCGACGGATTTTGCGAGCTGTGAGGGAGGAGCTGGGCATTTCTTCACCTTCTTCCTGCCGGCAACCCTTTCCCTCACAGCTCGCAATCAAAATGGAGACCATCTTTGTTTGTGCCCAGCAAGAGCTCCTCAAATCCACGTCAGTCACAACCATCCCCAACTCCATCTCAGGCGACGCAGAAGAAATGGAAACAAAACAACAGACGGTGGCGCCCTTGAGATAAGCCAGGAGAAAAAAAAAGACAAACAAAACCTAATTGAACTGCAACTTACCTTTCCAAAGCATTTCTTCCCCTTCCCCTTTCCCTCACAGCTCGCATTAAGGGAGAAGAGCTCCTCAACTCCACCTCAGGCGACGCCGAAGAAATGAAAACAACAACTCCACCTCAAGCGACGCAGAAAAAATGAAAACAAAACAACAGACGGCGACGCCGTGCAGGAGAAAAAAAAAGAGAGAAAGAAAGGCGACGCCGTGCAGGAGAGAAAGAAAAAAGAGAGAAAGAAAGGGAAAAAAAAACGAGAAAAAGAAAACCCAAATTTCGAAATGCAAACCGTGCAGGAGATAAAAAAAAGAGAGAAAAAAAGGCGACACCGTGCAGGAGAGAAAGAAAAAAGAGAGAAAGAAAGGAAAAAAAAAGAGAAAAAGAAAACCTAAATTTCGAAATGCAAGCCGTGCAGGAGAGAAGAAAAAGAGAGAAAGAAAGGCGACGCCGTGCAGGATAGAAAGAAAAAAGAGAGAAAGAAAGGGAAAAAAAAACGAGAAAAAGAAAACCCAAATTTCGAAATGCAAGCCGTGCAGGAGAGAAAAAAAAGAGAGAAAGAAAGGCGACGCCGTGCAGGAGAGAAAGAAAAAAGAGAGAAAGAAAGGAAAAAAAAGAGAAAAAGAAAACCTAAATTTCGAAATGCAAGCCGTGCAGGAGAGAAAAAAAAGAGAGAAAGAAAGGCGACGCCGTGCAGGAGAGAAAGAAAAAAGAGAGAAAGAAAGGAAAAAAAAGAGAAAAAGAAAACCCAAATTTCGAAATGCAAGCCGTGCAGGAGAGAAAAAAAAGAGAGAAAGAAAGGCGACGCCGTGCAGGAGAGAAAAAAAAAGAGAGAAAGAAAGGAAAAAAAAGAGAAAAAGAAAACCTAAATTTCGAAATGCAAGCCGTGCAGGAGAGAAAAAAAAGAGAGAAAGAAAGGCGACGCCGTGCAGGAGAGAAAAAAAAAAGAGAAAAAAAAAAGAGAGAAAGAAAGGAAAAAAAAAAACCTAAATTTCGAAATGCAAGCCCGGACAAAAACCTAAGAGAGGGGGAAAAAACGCAGAAACAGAGCAGGACACGTGGCGCAATGGCAGTCATATATTTAGATTGATTTCTGCAACTTTTTTATGTATGATATTTCAGATCTAATATTACATGAATAAAAAATATACAAAGCTACACATAGACAAAACAGGTAATTTTTTTTGTCAAATTATCTACAAATAAAAAAAAGTCACTTGCCCTGCGCTTCGCCACAGATAAAACCAAATTTTTTAACATGTTAAGAAAATGTTAACGGTACAATATTTGTATTTAATATTGCTATACATCTTAACAAAATAATCAATCTACAGAACTTTCAAAAGAATATATTGTCACTGATAATTAAAATATTACTTATTTGCAATAATATTCATAATAGCAGTGATAATAATTGTGACAATTTAGCAATCATAACAGTAATAATGGGAATAATAATCAAAATAATTCATTGGTTGATGTTATTTCTGTGAAAAAATAACTTCTTGAACTTTTTTTTATGTATGATATTTTAGATTTAATATCACGTAAAAAAAAAATATGAAGCCATACATAGACAAGACAAGTAGAAAAAGTGTGCCAAATTATCTACAATAAACAAAATACCTTGCGTTTCGCCGCAGCCAACACCAAATTTTATAAAATGTAACAAAATTGTTAATGATCCTATATTTTTTTATAATGTTATACATCTGAGCTAAATAATCAACTTAAAAATTTTAAGATTATGTATTATTTTACATAGATAAGACATTTAAAATAATAATTATTATTATTTTTACGACTTTTTCCTTGAAAAATAGGTAAGACTAATTATATATAGTGATATTTTTTTGACATTAACGTCTTAAAATAATATAAAAAAAATTAACTAACTTTTCTTTATAAATCTCACATTAATTTAATCTCAGTGTTCTAAAATACTTTTAATATAATGATATGAAGAAAAAATCTAAAAAACTCATATTTAATAAATTTTAGCATTTGTATTTTTGTTATCTATCAAATAAATTATTCATCAAGTAATTAAAACACGCCCAACAAACAATTAGTATGTTGCAAGCAACAAATAACTCATCTTTAGTCAATTTGATCAATTGAAGTTTTGCTATTTATCAATTAAATTATTACCCAAGTAGTTAAAACAAAATCATCAATCAAATTGTTTACCGCGTAAAACAAATCACTCATCCGTGCTAAAATTCATCAATTGTAATTTTGCTATTTGCTAATTAAATAATTCATTAAACAAATAAAATATACACAACAATCAATCAGTGTGCTACACGAAGCACATGACTCATTTTCTAAGAATTTCATCGCTTCCAATTGTACAATATACCAATTAAATAATTATCAAAACAATTTTAACAATAGCAACATTAAATCACTTTTAAGCCGAATAAAAATTCATTTCTAACAGATTTTATCGATTATAATTTCACTAATTAAATATTAAGGGAACCAATTACAACACGCACAAAATCAATTAATTTCTTACATAGAAAAAAGCCCAGCGCAGCGCGCGGGCAATTAACCTCGTAATAACTAATAAGAGATTCACTGCCTCGCTATCAAAATCTTGTTTTTTCTGCATGCGCCTTTCCATTTCAGATCTAGCTGCAAAATCCCTTGTCCTTCTCTCTCGCTCTCTCTAAATTCTCCATTCCTCCATTTGTATCATAACTACAGTAATTTTATTTTTAAATTTTGTAATTCCTCGATGATGTGGAGCTCGATTGAGAATTTGAAGCAAAACCTAAATAAGATTGCGCTTGATGTGCATGACGACGACGACGACGACGACGAGCTCGAGATGCATGCCTCCAGAAATGGCTACGATTCGTCGGTCTGTAATCGGAGGAATTCGCACCGTTTCGCGCATTCGAAGTCAGTTATACGATGTCTAGTTGCGAATGGGAATGGCTCACCGTACAATTTTGAGGTATTTGCTTTTAATGTGTTTCCGTGATTGGATTTTTGAAAGCGGTTTATGCTTGGCTCCAAAAGAACACGAACTTGATATTGTTTTTCATTGTTTTGGATTTGATTAAGAAACAAGGAAATCTAAGAATTTTCGTGTTTCCGAATTAATGAGGGATTTTGCTATCCTCACTTCAGTTGGGGTATAAAAGGTGCACTGCAGTATTTTAATTGAATCGCCATGAGATATTAATCTTGTCGTATTCTCTAAATCATTGGCTACTTTAATAAACCCGCTAGAAAGTAGGCAAGCTTGGGTTTTGCTCGAGGCTTGTGGATGATTATCTTAGAAGTATTTGGATCATTGATAGCTGTAAATGGAAGTAATTTAGGTTGAAAATGTTTATTTGCGAAAGGTTAAATGAGTTGACTTAGGGTGGGGTTTTATGTAATGAAGAATACGCGGTTAGTTGATTTTGTGCTTGCTATTGTTTTTTGCTTCTTGTAGATTGAACAATACAAAGCACAAATCAAAAGGCTTCAGGAATCTGAGGTGGAGATTAAAGCACTATCTATTAATTATGCAGCTATATTAAAAGAGAAGGAGGTACATGGCCAATGGCTCTTTGTTTGATTTTCACTTTATTTACTGAGGAATGATGAGAAAATCTAAGTCTGTTCTGCACATTGAAATCTATGTCCTTTTTCCTTATACTGTACCTTCACATTCTATTGAAGGAAAATTATTTACTGGCGAGACATGACATGTCCAGAATTAATATCCAATACTTTTCTTTTTATAGCTATATAGTTCCATCTCGAAGGGCCTTTGAAAATTAGACCTGCTGCTCTTCAATCCCAATGTCACAGGACCCTTATTTCACTACTCCTACTCAGGGGAGTCCTTGGAAGATTTAGTCCCTCTTCCTAGAGCAGAGATCTGCAGCCTCGACGTGTCTAGGCCTAATAATCCAAATGAGATTATCCCGGTTGATGAGCCTTCTCTCGCAATCATGCCAATCGAATCACCTGTATCGGAAGAAGCGCCAGCTCCAAGACGCAATCCTTCACGACCTCGCCAGTGTCCTTCCAAATTTCAAGACTATGTGGCGTATACAGTCAGGTATCTTGTCTCGAATTATTTGGATTACTCAAAACTCTCACCCTCGCACTCTGCTTTTTTGTCAGCCATATCCAATGATCATGAACCTAGAAATTTCGCTGAAGCTCAATCTCAACTGGTGTGGAGAAAAGCCATGGAGGAGGAATTGACCGCCCTAGCTGACAATAATACTTGGAGTCTTGTTCCTCTTCCCAAAGGTAAACATGCCGTTGGTAGCCGTTAGATATACAAAACCAAGTTCAACTCTGATGGATCTGTTAATCGGCACAAAGCTCGCCTTGTGGCTCAAGGTTATACTCAAGAATTTGGTGTTGATTACAAGGAGACATTTGCTCCTGTCACAAAAATGACCACTGTAAGAGTTCTTTTATCTGTTTCCGTCAATAATGGATGGTTTTTATCTCAAATGGACGTAAAAAATGCCTTTTTACACGGCGATCTGGAAGAAGAAGTGTTTATAAAGCTTCCTCCTGGCCATTCCTTAAGTGCCACTCCTAATTTGGTATGTAAGCTTCATAAATCTATTTATGGATTAAAGCAAAGTCCCCGTGCATGGCATGCGAAACTTAGTGGAGCTCTTGCTCAATTAGATTTTAGCAAAAGCTCTGCTGATTCCTCCCTATATATCCGGTTCCAGAATGATGATAAATTGATGGTTTTAATTTATGTTGATGATTTAATTATATCAGGAAATAATATTGACTCCATTGCTAAATTGAAGAAAACTCTTCAACAATTATTTCTTATTAAAGATCTTGGTCCTTTAAAATACTTCCTTGGGATTGAAATGGCTTCATCCAAGAAAGGATTTTTTCTTAATCAACGAAAATACACTCTTGATGTCCTCCAAGATGCAGGTATGCTTTCAACTAAACCTTCCCCTACTCTTGTTGATAGCAAACTAAAACTATCTTTTGCAGGTACGGCCCTTACATCGCCTAAGTACTATCAACAACTTGTGGGTAAACTTATTTATCTAACGATTACTCGTCCAGATATTACATACGCAGTCAGTCTGGTCACCCAGTTCATGCATGCTCCAACCGTTCATCATTTTAGCATGGTCAAGCGAATTTTGCGATACCTGAAAGGAACTATCGGTCGCGGAATTGTCATGACCAGAAACAACCATATCAACATAATGGGATATACCGACTCCGATTGGGCTGGAAATCAACTTGACCGGCGCTCGACTACTGGATATTGTATGTTTGTTGGAGGTAATCTTGTGTCATGGAAGAGCAAGAAACAACATGCCGTAGCTCGCTCCAGTGCCGAAGCCGAATATCGTGCAATGGCGGCTGCAGCTTGTGAACTTGTGTGGCTTCGGAGCCTTCTCACAGATATGGGTTGTGTATCAGTCACTCCAATGAGCCTTTTTTGCGACAATCAAGCTGCCATGCATATTGCCAAGAACCCTGTGTTTCACGAAAGAACCAAACACATTGAAGTTGATTGTCATTTTATTCGTCAGCAAGTTCAATCAAACAACATCACTACGCATTATGTGCGGACCGGTGATCAACTTGCCGATGTGTTTACCAAAGCCGTGCCTTCTTCCCAGTTTAATCGTCTTCTGTGCAAGCTTGGATCCATCAACCCCCTTGATCCAGCTTGAGGGGAGTGTTGAAGATATTACAGCTTTATTACAACATTTAATGAGAAATTAAAGCTGTGCACATTCTGCCTTAGAGAATGTGCACAGTAATTGGTTACTGTGTTACTCAAGTAGTGTAATTAATACCAAACGGTATTATTACTGTTAGCTATTCTCTCCTCTTCATTGTATAAATTAGTTACTGTACAAACTATTGTTCTTATGATTCAATAATACAAAATTGCTGTCTTCCGAGAGCAATATTCAATCCATATTTTCTCACATCAGAAACTACTTAAAATCTTCAATACGATGTCTAGTTGCGAATGGGAATGGCTCATCGTACAATTTTGAGGTATTTGCTTTTAATGTGTTTCCGTGATTGGATTTTTGAAAGCGGTTTGTGCTTGGCTCCAAAAGAACACGAACTTGATATTGTTTTTCATTGTTTTGGATTTGATTAAGAAACAAGGAAATCTAAGAATTTTCGTGTTTCCGAATTAATGAGGGATTTTGCTATCCTCACTTCAGTTGGGGTATAAAAGGTGCACTGCAGTATTTTAATTGAATCGCCATGAGATATTAATCTTGTCGTATTCTCTAAATCATTGGCTACTTTAATAAACCCGCTAGAAAGTAGGCAAGCTTGGGTTTTGCTCGAGGCTTGTGGATGATTATCTTAGAAGTATTTGGATCATTGATAGCTGTAAATGGAAGTAATTTAGGTTGAAAATGTTTATTTGCGAAAGGTTAAATGAGTTGACTTAGGGTGGGGTTTTATGTAATGAAGAATACGCGGTTAGTTGATTTTGTGCTTGCTATTGTTTTTTGCTTCTTGTAGATTGAACAATACAAAGCACAAATCAAAAGGCTTCAGGAATCCGAGGTGGAGATTAAAGCACTGTCTATTAATTATGCAGCTATATTAAAAGAGAAGGAGGTACATGGCCAATGGCTCTTTGTTTGATTTTCACTTTATTTACTGAGGAATGATGAGAAAATCTAAGTCTGTTCTGCACATTGAAATCTATGTCCTTTTTCCTTATACTGTACCTTCACATTCTATTGAAGGAAAATTATTTACTGGCGAGACATGACATGTCCAGAATTAATATCCAATACTTTTCTTTTTATAGCTATATAGTTCCATCTCGAAGGGCCTTTGAAAATTAGACCTGCTGCTCTTCAATCCCAGTGTCACAGGACCAGATTTCTAGATTGAACCAAGAAAATGGTTCATTGAAGCAAAATTTGGATGCAACAAAGGAGGCTATCAATGTGTCTAGAACTGCGCATCTAAGAATATCAACGAGTGGCATCACTGCTATTAAGGTGGTTATTCAAATCTCAGTTAAAACTCATTTTTTGAATTGAAAGTTTGATCTATTTGGTCTGTTCTGATTATGTCTGATAATTTGCTTCCATCATATATAAGTAAACTTGACAGTGCGATACTGTGTGATATTATTTTTGCTGCAGCTATTGTGCATTACTTATAACCTGGGTAAAATCAAGTTTGCGTAGCTTGTGTACCAAGTCTTGGCACATGATTATCTGACCAGCATAATACATTCCTCTATATTGAGCTGTTCCCCAGTTGGCTACCAAGGTCGCCCAATTAATATTTGTAGAAACTCGGCACCAACCATTTTTGTACTTCTGTGGGATTTAACACCATACAGTTTTGACCACCTTAAGACTTGGATAGAAACAATGTATGATGCTGATTTTCATTCTTCGTTGTTATGACCTGGTTGAGGTACTAGTAAGGAGTGAACATATAATCACATCACTTGTAACACGACTCTTGACAGCAAATATCTAAAATCATATTACTTGATTTATTTACTGTTTATCTAGATACAAGTAAATCATAGATCTGAACCATAGGTTAAGCTTGCAATTGATTTTTTACCTTGCTAAATACCTATTTTAGAATTATGCGAGCCTCTTGTATCTCCTTTGCCCATCATGCAATAAGCTGTCTTGGATTACATATTTTTAATCATGAACTTGACCTATCTCTCTCTCTCTCTCTATTCATTTTTTGTCTTTATTGTTTTGTGCAAAATATCTGTTTCTGAGCATGATTCTCCTGCTATGGGATTGAAATACCATGGTATAAGTTCTGTATTGTTTTTCCTTCCACCAAGCTACGAAGCACAGGCTGATATTTTTTACAGGGCAGTGGTGACCAGTCACCCAAACGACCACGATATTTTTTACAGGGCAGTGGTGACCAGTCACCCAAACGACCACAATCTGCAAATCAAGCAAAGAGCCGTGGTGGAAATCAAATACGGAATGGGCTTTTTCCAAAATATGATGGAACAGGCAATGGAATACTACATGATATTCAACCTGATGTGATTCAGAGAAAGATGGAAGCCAAAAAGGACAAGGTTGATTTTCTACTCAAGGAAACTGAAGAAAGGGAAAAGAGGGGATCTGGGCAAGAAGATACAGGTAAATCCCATGAAGGTTTTCAAGGAAGGAGTCCAAATGCTGCTGGGGTTGGCTCGCCAGTGCCCTACCATGGAACTAGCATATCTGGAATTGCCGGACCAAATTTTGTGCAGTCTGATTCCGAGTTCTCAACGGTTCCTTTAACACCCTTCGACAACAGTTCTCGGATTTCAAGACTTCCGACAAAACACTGAGAAATACATGGAATAAATCAAATGTATAGATTGTTCATTGATGTCGTATCATGCCATCCTGTTCAGCCAATTCTTTAACACTCATGAAAAGTTTTCATTTCGACTCCGATGCCTTAAAAGTGTTGTAGTATCTGTTTTTTAAAATGTTTTTTTAGTTTTAAAAAATAATTTTTGATATTAGTATATTAAAATAATCTAAAAATATTTATAAAATTATTTTTTTAATAAAAAAACTCATGGAATGCAATCATAAACTCCCTGAGAATATTCAAAATCTATCTCTGATCTTGCGGGTGCGGCGGTGCTATTATTAGGCATTGCTTAATTAAGTGAACTTTAAAAGTTTTGGCTGAGCTTCTGAAACTGGGAGGACTGGCCGAGATGATTCCAGTTTTCAACCCGCGGTTAATATGAGCCTAAAGTGTCCATGATTCTATTTTATTATTATTTTATCCTCTCATTTGTCGTTTTGCCTTGTTCTTTTCTATCATTTTCTTGTGTTTTCTTCTCTGTAGAATTTGAAATTATAAATTCTTCATCTTATATAACCTATCTGTAAACATTATTGCTGTCAAATCAGTATCAAAACCATAAAAAAATAAAAAATTGTCTATTCTGTCATTTTTTAACTTGAGCAGCACCCGTAAAACCACCTATGAAAGGAACCGGATGCATGATCAATGGCTCCCAAAAGCATACCTTATCCATAAAAAAAGGTTTGATTCCAGAAGAGCTGCCAGGGACCAAACATCTTAGGTTAGATTCAGATTATACTAGTTTTACGAATAGGCCTACGAGAGTGAGCGCGCCGACTCTGGCTGCTCACCTCTTTACTTGGCGTTCCCTATCTTGAGTTGGCACGCCCATACAGAGGTGTACACGTCACATCACAAGAAAAACTTGTTGGCTAGAAAACTTAAATATCGGATTATCCTAGCACATTAAAACAATCATAACACAATGTCAAGTTTGATTTCATGCCCTCACACACTTCTTCATCCCTTCCCTTTCACATTCACACTCCCATATTGAAATGTTGTTTCTTCTGTTTTGTTTCATCTTTGCCAGTCATGACCAAAAGCATTATTTTATGATAGCCACAAACCTGCTGACCTTACCTCGTTAGCAATGCGGATGTGATTCTTTGTTTTGCTTCATGTTTGCCACAATTAAATGCCAAAAGCATCGACACGAACCAGGAACACAAAGGTTCGAAAATTATATAATAAACCAATGTACATTTTAGTCATCAAAAAACACCATTATATGGAGCTATCTGCAAACTGACCAAAGTACATAGGAATACAAATTAAACCTACAACTTCAAAAGTAACACCCCTGAAAGACAATTCATTCTAGATGCAACCCAAAAACTTTAAAACAATTAGTGGGGGTGAATAATAAAAGAAGCCCTGGCAAATTACGGGTAAAGCAATCACAGCCTGCAAGCCCAGGTTTAACCAGTGTTTGCTGGAAACACAACAAGGAGCCAAATCTAAACTCTCTTGGCTTTCAAAGAAGCCACTTGGATCTTGCTCAGAACCTTAGCATCGAACACTGCATATTGCTTTTTTATCTCAAACATTGCCTTCTCTGCCAAGGGATCGACTTTGTCCTCGTACTTCTCATAGAGAACAGGTACAGTGTGCAGCAAAACAAAGCCTGTTAAAATCATTGGAAAAATTAAGTACATAAATATGTAGCTCACGATTGCACGAACAGCATAAATCAGTTTCCAAGGTCATTACATATATAAAACAAGGTCAGGAAATGGCACCAAGTCCCCACAATTGACAGGACCCACAATCCGGCAATAACCTGGCATTAAACCAGACGAGAAATTTTAGTAAATCACAATGAGAACAAAAAGCAATTATCCAACTCAATTTATAATTTGTCAAGGTCAGGAATATAAAAATGGAAAATGATCAGAGTAGAGTATAACATGAAAACTAGCAAAAACACATTCATGACCAAATAATGTAGAACTTGACAGCAATAAATCCCAGATCCATACGTAGCAGGAATAAGGTTGTAAACAAAATAAATCAGAAATATTAAATGATCAGCTTCGACTACAAGTTGAGGCTCTAGAAACGTAACTAATGAAAATGTGAGAGATATTCATGAAACATACCATGAGAAACTTCTTCAAGTCTTTTCCAGCCGCAACACAACGTAAGCCCGCAAATGCACTATTGATCTCGACACGCAGTGCTGAAGCAACCTGCAGGACCAGTTTTTCCGGAAGATGAACTTCCGGGATGCAAGGTGGACTCCTAAAAAAAATCAGAAAGAAAATTACAGCCACCCAGCCAATTGCAGATGTCGATAAACCTCCCAATCCACCAAAATACATGAAAGAGTCATTACTTGTTGATGAAAGTATGGGCATTAGACCATAGGAACAAGAGGGCAACAGAGAGTATCAAAATGTGACACACTAGAGTAAGCAGGTGGTATTCGATCAACTCAAAAAGGACCCATATTGCGGTGACAAATCCAAGTACACCTGCTGAAACCTTCTTGTTCCTCCACAGAAACACATCAGCAGCTGAACAACAAATTTACCACAAAATCCACTGTCATTTTCTTCACACAGCAAAAGAAAAGGGCATCATTGACCAAATCTAAACACAGCAATGGCCAAATCTAAACCGTATGGAAGTAACCATCTTTATATATAAATAGATCGCAGCATATGTTAAAAAATATATATAACAAAAATGAAAGTTTACTGAATGAAGCAGGGTTTAAATGAACGTACGCTTTCCACCGCCGAGAACATGATGAACAGGCTTTTCTCTACCAAACAAGCGCCAAATTTTGGCCTTCATCGACTCCGAAGGATCCGGTTTCTTATCCGAATCCGACTCCGGATCCGACGAAGAAGATTCGTGATGGTGAATCTTCTCGCTAATCTTCTCCATGATTGACTCAACCGGACTCTCAGATTGCTCCGCCATTCTAATCTGGATCGAGTTTTTTTTTTTTTTAAATAATAATAATAAAGTGAATTTAGGTGCTCGAACAAGAGAGATACACTGAGCGGAGTGATGAAAAAGAGCGTGAGGGATATTTAAATTGTAGGTGTGGGTCTGAGCCACAAGTAGGGATTAACGAACCTGTGGTTTGGTTTAATTGGGTTGTTTCTTTTTGTATTTTAAAAATATTTTTGAAAATATTTGAATTTTATTATTATTATTTTAAATTAAAAAAATATTATTTTTTTATTATTTCTGTGTAACTATATCAAAATTAATTTTGAAAAATAAAAACAAATATTTTAATATATTTTTAAATAAAAAATACTTTAAAAACATCAACTAACTTCAATAAAAAAAAGTTTAGTTGACGATGTTATAGCTTCTTAAATGTGAGATTGTGGAGATCGATGAGTTAACGGCGTTAACTGATATATATATATATATATGGTCTGGTAGTATTGTAATGATTATTTTTAATAATATTTTTTAATTTTTAAAAAAATTATTATTTATATCATCAAAATAATATAAAATCATTTTTCTCCAAAAACAGGGCATACGGTAAGGCTTTGCTTTCATACGTTGAGACTTGAGACTATGAAGGACGGTGGTGGATTGGATTGGATGGTTGTAAAGGCATCGACACGTGGCACTTAAAGAGAGGTGATGAGGGAATGGACAGCTGCTACTTCTTTCTGTCAGCAGACTGAAAATCAGAGTGGGCTCCACTTGCTCTCATTTCAGAAAAAAAATATTATTTTCAAAATTAGAGTTATTCTATTTCAACGAGGAAAAAAAAAAAGGATTTTAGGATGCCACTTGCGCAGCATCTCTTTCGAAGGAAAATAAATGGCTTTTTTTATTCTTCTTGATTTTAGTAATTTTCTTGAGAAAAATGGTGAAGCTTTAGCTTTTAAGAACATGCCGACAGCTGCAAATCCTTTCTCTGTGAACATGAACTGGTGACATCGTTACTTGACATCGCTTCTTGAAAATAACAATTTTGAAAAGAATTTTTAAGATAAAATTAAACTGAGGGTGTGTTTAGTATTGTGATTTTTTTTGTAGTTGAAGTTTTAAAAAAACAGTTTCATGAAAAACACTTTTAGCTACGGTTCATAACTCAAATTGAAGTGTTTGGTTAAAAATATGGTTGAGTTGGTTAATGAAAAACAGTTTCATGTGTTTGGTTACCAAACTTTTCATATTGTTGTCAACATGTAAAATTACTTTAAAGTGTATGTATGTGTATTGTTTTTTAAATATTATAGATTTAATAATCATAATAATAAAATGTAATTAATAATTCAAGAAAATTAGACATTTGTTTTTATTCTCTCATCAAACTACTTGTAATTCTATCACGAACTAAATTCACACGTGAAGGCCTCTTCAATCCTTAACTATTTGATCAAGGAACAACAACTGATAAAATATTATCTGAATTAAAATGAGGATTGCGAGGCAAAAGTTATATTATGATCTTCTTCTTATATTTATTTATTCTAATATATTTATTTATATTTTAATTAAGTTTTTAGATTTGTAGATTATTTTAATATTAAAAACATATAATAAATAATAAACTATATATTATTTCACTCTCCCCTCTCTAATACTCCCCCCTCTCTTTCTAAAAGTACCCCCCGACCCTCACCCCTCTCTCTCTCTCTCTCTCTTCAGAATGACTTCCCAAGATTCTGGTTTTTGTGAGAAAGAAGGTGGGCATGCTTTTCTTTTTTTCTTCATTGATAGAAGCAGTGACAAGGCTTCTATATGCTTCTAGAGTGTTGTTTCTTTGAAGATAATGAAGAGGCTTGGAGATTTTTTTAATCTTTTCAATGTTGTCCACAAAAAAATCATGGGTCGTCATTATAAAATATTTCTAACCCTCAAAATATATTTGATTCATGATCTCATCATAATAAAATATACGTGATCTACTCTTCTTTAATGGTAAAATATATTTGATCAACGATTTTATTACAATAAAATATCTCTAATATAAAATAGTTCAGCGTTTAATTGTGTCTAAAGACGATAAACCTTAACCTTCACATGGTTAATCTTTTGAAAAACAATTTTAAAATACAAAAACAATAAATACAAATCCCTCAACCATCCATCATAAACAATAAATACAGGCTGGAGTCGGAAAACTGCTCGCTGCTTTTTAGGAAAAGAGGAGGGAAGAAGGGTCGGTGTATTTGTAAAGGCGAGGATCTCGGGCCCAGCACTCGTACGGCCTGTAGCTGGGCAGCTTCTCAGGTCAAAATCAGATGGAAAGAGAGAATATTGAGGCTTATCAGTCACCCAACCTCACCTCATAGGAAAGCCTTCCGAGTTACTTCGGAGTGAAAAAGTTTGAAGCAAATCTCGAATCACTTCAGAAAGGGAAACGAAAGTACACGCAACATCTCATGAAAAATATTTTTTTAAGGAAAAAAATTAGTTCATGGAAATAGGTGATGTTACAGAGAATAAGTTAGAAGACTATGCCATGAAAAATAATATATTTATATTTTATGGATTTAATTATCAAATTTGATATAATTAACCGGAAACCAAGACAAATTTTCAATTGACAAATAAATTTCTCTAATAGTATTTTAAAAAAAATCTAGAAAACCTGAGACAAACTTATAGCAACTGTAAAATGTGAAGATAACTAAATCAACAGGAAAAGAAGCATAAACGTAATATATCCTAATATATCATCAATTATTCTTTGAAGCCAATGAGGCACTGATCTTTGAGCAAGGACTCGGATTAAAACCGGGGAGGGGAGAAACCGAGCCCGAAAAACAAAGAAATATCGGCGCCGGCGTGTGTTATTAACGAAATGGTCTCGGCGGCTTCTCTAGCACAGCCGAAAAGAAAACTTCTCGATCATCCTTGTCCAGCTTCGGAACAACAATCCATTTGTGCTTCCTATACCTCAGCATCTTAAAGGCTTCCAAATAATCATCCAGGTCCTCTTTCAGACAGAAAAAGCTGTCGATCCAGAGCAAACCTCCTGGCCTCAGGACTCTATCCCAATCATACAATATGAAATCCAGGAGCACAAAATCTATCCATCCATCAAGAAACCTTGTGGTGTGTAACAGATCCAGGGTATTATCAAAGAATGGAAGCCGTTGATTTATGGTCAAGTATAGAGGAACAAGCCCCCGAAGTGCAATCATCTCGTTAAAGGGTGCGCCGAGATTAATAGTTGCCGAGACTATTGTGACATCAAACTCTCTCATTCTTGCTGCAAAAGTCCCAGTTCCTACACTGAAATCCAATCCGATTCTGATCCCTCCTTGTTTGATGTTTAGCACTTCAGGTATCAGGAAATCTGCTGTAAGATTCATCTCGGGGCCAGAAACTGGTTGCTTGATCCATCTCGGCAGCTCATGGTCGGAGAGGTTGAAGCAATCTGCACACTTAAAGAATCCCTTGCGAGCTGTGTTGCTGGCTAGGCAGGTGAAGTTCTTGCATCTGTACTGGCTCCATCGGACATTTCGATTGTCAGGAAGCTTCCACATGGACTCGTTAATGGGGAATGGCTTGCTGTATAGCTGTGGGGCCCTTGCAAAGCACCTCCTCCTCGGTAACGGATCACATCCATGAACCATCAGCTTTTGAGCTAGCTTCCAGTCATCTCTGCAGATTTCACCCACATCATAATCCATGTATTCCTCAATATCTTTCTTCATTTCAAAGCAGGCATGGCCAATGCTCGTGAACGTTCCATTGGCTCCCATGAAGTTCTGTTTGCCTAAACGGTTGGGTTTGACCCTTACATATTTGCGGATCTCTTCTATTAGAAAGAACTCTGCAGGTCCATCCGACGGTTGTTTTCGTCCTGCTAGAGGATGGACAGCTCTGATTTCACTGTTTTCCTGGGGGTTTCCAGTTGTCTGTAATGACTCAACAAGTCCCAGAATATCAGCAAGAAAAGTACTGTATCTTGCCACTATTGTTTCTGCTGAAGAGTCTACTGGCATATCTCTCATCTCATTCATTTCTTTCTGGATCTTGTCAACAACAGTTTCAACAGCTATGCCTGTCTCACTCCGAAATCCGCTTTGACACTCAATATTAACATGATTGCAGAGCGTATCAGAAATAAAACGAGATCTAATAGAGAAGAATCTGGACAGAGTAGCAATAGATACCAAAACAGCTAGAATACCAAGAACAGAGATTTGCCTGCGAACCCCACCCCATCTTCTTAACTTCACTGAAATGTTAGGTTTGGTCATCTGTCTGAATGAGACTTCGAAATCTGAAACTAGTCACTGCTGAGAAAAACAGCAGGAGGTGCTCTGACAAAACATGTGTTTGATGAATTTACAGGATAAAACTCTCATAGAAATCAGATGCGAGGATACCAAAATCGCTTTCAAGCAATGATATTAGTATCAAAAGTTCATCAAACAAGAACTTCCAGGCAGTTATGAAAGGGCAAGGAAAAAAAAGTAGGAGGGATTCATTAAGTATACCTGAAACTTTGAAGCCGAATGAAACCTATTGGCAAGGGGGAGGGTGGGGGGGATGAGTTTTACCAGACACCATATAATTTAACTGGTTAAGAGTTTGCTAAGAGATTAAGATTGGAAGATTTTGAGATCTGAGTCAGAGGTTGTATTTTTCTAGTATCATTGAGTTTTGGCTTCTTGGTAAGATTTCGTTTTATATGTGATGAGTGTATTTTAATATCCATTCTATTCAGAGATAGCTAGTCAACACCTGCATCCTAGGATTTGCTAATGCACAACGCACATTACTTGGTCAATCCCGTTCCCTTAAAGCTTCCAGTTTTCTTGCAATAAAGTCTTCACTGAGCACTTGCATGATAAAGCAATCTTCTGGGGAGAAAGGGGTCAACGCCCAACAGTGGAATTAGCTACAGTCAGTTTTGTTAATTTTATTTCGTGATTCATACCGGTTAAAAAACCGAGATACAGCGTAGTTTTTATCTTGTTTAAAATTTTGGTTCGTTTTGAAAATTCTGCTTGAATTTCAGACGGAATGTTCTAGTTTTGTTCGCCCGTTCTGTTTCAGTCAAATAGTATTTTTTAAACAATGAATAATTTTACAATATCAATTATATTTTTTAATCCGACCGTTAGAGTAAGATGCAATTTTACGAGAAGTCTCTTGATTTATTTATATATATTATGTTAAAATGTTAGAGCAATAAGAGAAAATAATGACCTTGCGAGATTGATGATGATATTCTCGTAATATTATACATGTTTATAATCTTGTTTAAAAAAATCATTTTATTGTGTCTTTTATTATATATATATATAGAGAGAGAGAGTTTGTCTAGTCACCAATTGATAGACTGAACAAAAAGCGGGAGATGAAAAGTAAGAAGCGAGAAGAATTTATTTTTTGTTGTCGAAACAACACAACTAATATAATATCAACGTGTTTCAGCTTGGCTGAAATATCCAGCAGAGACTAAAATTTAAATTAGGATAAAAACTATTTTATTTTATTTTATTTTTATCAGGATAAAAACTATTTTATTTTATTGTTTTTACTAGTACAAGACATTTTAGCAGCATAAGGTATATTCACAACGATGGGTAGAAGTGGAGGGCAAGAAAAGGTTTGATTTGTACTTGGAAAACTAAATTGGTTGCGGGATAGTAGTGGTCGTCATTTAAGTCTGTAGTTGCGTAGATGTACTTCACTCTCTTATCTGTCTATCTTGAAAATGACATTTTCTTCGTATGGCTACGATGATGCAAGAATTAATATCTCTCTCAACGCTACAAGTAGTCCCTTCTTTTTATTTTGAGACTTGTCTGTGCTATATGGCATGGTTCCCAGATTCTTGCGCATCCATGTTATATGAATGACTCATGAATCTCCAAGAAAAAAAAAGAAAATTGAAGTAAAAGCTCCATTGCTAAAAGCAGAGAAAATCTGTGATTACCACAAAGCAGAGAAAGTTGAAGCTGACGGTGTCTGAAACTGCCCAACCAATGGTTTGTTAATGAAATTATTTTGGAGGAAAATATTCAGAAACAATGCTTCATAGAATTAGGGTCGTCGTCCTCCTGGATATTGCTTCTTTATGAGTGTGTTTATACATAAATGGAATGGGAGCAGAGCAACCAAACAGTAGTTGAATTTAACAGGAATATATAATATTGAAGAGAGAAAATAAACAATACTACCACCACACCAATTCTTACACTACATAGAAACCAGCTGGGAGTCGGATGATTTTCCCTTTCTTTTTAACAATCCAAAATCATAAATCAGTGAATCCAACAAAATCCCTTACCTACACAATACCAGACCAAAAATTTACAATTTCCATTTCTAAACACAACCCGCCACTCCACGCCGAAATCAGATCAAGCCAAAATCACCACCTCCTCCTCCGATCTGCTGCATACTGCGACAAAGGCACAACCTCTGACAATGGTGTAGAGAGCGGAGTAGGCAGCGGTGAGTTCCGACAAACCGGACACGATCCATTAAGCTTAAGCCAAGCATCAAGACAGAGCAAGTGAAAGTAATGTCTGCACTCAGGCATCATTCTTAACATCTCCAAGTCTGTATACTCGCACAGACAGATCGAGCAAGTATTGTTAGAATCATCGGTTCTTTCACTGAACCCATCATCTCTCCTAAACTGGAATTTCGGGTAGGAGTTTATAACAGCCTGGTCGAGCCCAACAGCAGCACTTTCTAAATCACGTTCTTGCTCTTCATCATCTTCAGCGACGAAAATGATCCGAGGAAGTATGATTCCATCAGCTGTCGAGTTTGAATAACCATTGTTGCTGCTGCTGCTGCTGCTATTGTTGTTGGAGTTACGGGAGCGATTTCGGGTGGCGCGACAACAGATGAAGGAAGCGAGGAGAATAGTGGAGAGAAGGACAAGAAAGCCAAGGGCTATTGCTATAGAATAGCCAAGGCCAAGGCTGGTGAGATAAGTAGTGGAGGTGGCGGAGGACATTTGGGTTCAGAGAAGAATCGGGAGTCCATTTGGGAGATTTTTTTTGGAGGCGGGTTGGAGAAGTGGGTGGATTTTCCAGCTGCCACATTTAATACAGCGTTTGGAAACAGAGAGGGGCATTTACTTTGCTTGCGAGTGGGAAAATCATATCATGGGCATTTAATTATTATTATTTTTTTATAATTGGGGTGTCCGGGTCAGCTTACGTGCACCATAATTAAATCCTCAGGCCCATTGAACATCCTGCAAGCCCAATAAGCATGTAAGGCACTGCGGGGGTGACAGACGTATCTGACAAGGCTTGAACATGGGGTAAGAGGAAAGGAAAAACCTTTCTTGACCACCAGGCCAATACCCTGCTGGCATTTAATTATTTTCTTTTCCTTTATGGGCTGTTGCCATTTTTATTTTTTTCTGGCTTGAAGCTGAAACTTTAATGGTGTTTCAAGAATTATAATTTTTTTAATTGAATGATCTGTATTTTGAACATTAAACTATCAGTTACGATTGATCTTTAAAACGAGCAGCAGGTTAGGGTATGTCTCTCTCTCTCTCTGTCTCTGTCTCTCTAAACTTTTCCTTTGTTTTATGTTCTTATTCCACCCATTACCAGACTTCGATATGATGAAAGTCTCCCACTTCTGACCAACTGTGATATTGGAAGTTACCAAAGAACTTTCAAAAAGTTCTGGGTATGCAATCTATCTACATGAGAAAAGGGGGACTTAATTATTCGGTCTTTGACCCAACCTAGATGCAACCTTGTTGGACACTGGTCTAATTTATAGAGTTTCTAAAAAGAAATGAGAGTTTGATAAATTTATTTATTTTAGAGTAGAGAATAATATCATTTAGAAAGCCAAGAATGTTTTGTAATCGTGAAAAAAATGCCAAAGCATTCTATAAAAGAGATATTTAAATTTTAATAGAGATATTATTGGAGATAAGAAAATTCATTTAGAGATATGGACATTCATCTAAAGACATGTAGATCTCGTTGTGGAGATTTCCATCGAAGACATTGAGAAACACTACTGTTTTTATTAAAAATCTCAAAAGATTTTTTAAATGGATATACAATTTTTAAAGATTATTTTATCTTTGATAATTCACAATTGTTATAATTTTTTTTCTTCTCAATATAGGATATTTCTTGGTATGATAACCATGATCATGATGAAAAAAGTTAATATGTGATTTCGGTGAAATAATACTTTTTAAAACACCTATCATGTGCGGGTGTGAGCACACATCATCATTAATTCTATATGTGAAAATGTTAGTCATTTGTGGTTCTCAAACCTTCAACTATGAGGCTATAGTGATATCACTATCTCAAATCGGCTAGGAAATAAAGGTTTTAGTTATTTATAAGCATAAAAAAACACTTTGCAAATAATGATAAAAAAATAATTGGACCAGCAAACCGACCAAACCGACCAACCCGAAAACCAAACCAACCCAAAAATATACTATTATAATCCACAGTGTTTCTACTCACAGTACACAGTGTTTTCCTGATCTCTTTTAGTTATATTTATAATTTATAATAAGCATAAAAAACTTTTTTTTCACTTAAAAAACACTTTTAAAAAAGATAAAACTCATTGGATGGTTCCAATACCTACTTATAATATACGAGTGTGGTGGACTTGGATGATCATTCTTATGCTAGCCTACTTACGCAGTTACGCTAGCCTCTAATAACCAAAATGATTTTCCCCCCCTCAATACCCCTTTGAGTTGGTTCAATTTCCAACATGCATATAAACAAAAATAAAACGAGTAACGTGCTCAATTAGCAATGTTAGTGCCTTCTGCCCTCTTTAAAAAACAAATAGGTTATGGGTAAGAGATCTCACCAGAACTTTTGCAGCTCTCTGGTCCAAGATATACCAAACATGGTCTTATTCATTGGCGTCAACAAACAACGAACTTAGTATAGTGATTGGGATTTTAATATAACAAAGTATTTTTAGTGCCTCTTCCACTCTCTCGGATTTCCTCTGCAGAAGTCGTCACACCTTCACAGGGCTGGCCTGTTCTTCCCACGCTCTCAGGTTACTAGAACAGATTTCCAATAAAGAGCTCACCCCGAAGCAGGCTACAAACAAGCTATATAGCTAGTATACGATGGGGAATAAAAACGAAAGAGTGAAAAACACTTTGCCATGTTTGCATAATGCAATTTAAATGTTAAATATTCAATAATAATAAATAGGGATAGGAGCATGAAAGTTGCCGACGGAGATGGGAAAGATATATTCACAGGTCGAATTATGAATTAAATTCAGTGGCGTGCAGCTCGTCCGAATAGAAAATTAGAGCAGGCTTATAGTATAGAAAAGAAAATGTCAGTGTCACGTTGCTAAACGCATCAAATTACTCTTTGGCTAGTACGTTGATTTTTTATATTTTATATGTAACAAATTACCTCATGGACTCATTCAATGCATTTCGTATGGGAGAGAGGGACTGGCTGAGGAATAGCTAACAAAATTATTTGTGTGTGCGTGTGTAAACTGAGGCAATTTTCAGGGTTTCATTTATTAGATGTTACTACAAATGGTTTGAGATTTATATAGGAGATTTTGAGTTCGAGTTAAAACATGTATTTTTTATAAGAACCTGAAATAATCAGAGTTTTAATTATTTATCTGGGCTTTCTAAAAAATAGGTCTCCTCGGATTCCAAAAAAAAAAAAGAGTTTATTCCCGTGAGCAGATGATGGTTTAAATATTAAAAAGAGCTCAAAAATCACTTCAAATCAAACTGACTGAATCATATTTCACATAGGAAGATAAATACTCGGTCTCCTGCCATCAAACACCTGCTCTAGGAATTAAAATAAAAGAAAGCAACAATGGTGTGCCATGCTCTAAAAATAAACTTTCCGCTTGCACTTCTGTGTCTGAATCTGCTGGCTCGTGATATTTAGTGTCATGCTGCAGCGCATTTCTACGACAATATTCCTCTTGACAATCACTATCTCCATCCTCCCTGGAACTCTTGTGTAGGTGTTCATGGCCAGCATCCCGGAGCTCATATCAGCATTCAAATTCGGGTTCGACATGATCCTGTCCGGGATGATATCCACAGAAACATTCATCCTCATGGTCCGTCTGGCCCTAGCCTGGCCCGGCCCGTTTCTGGCCTCCCCCACCATCTCCCCGTCGTAGTAGAGGGTTGTGGTGGTGCTGCTGTACTTGAACGATGCGAAGTTGGGGTTCTTAACTGATACATCTGCGATTAGGGATATGTTCACCCCTGGCTTGGGAGTTGAGCCGTTGCTTAGCTCCAGCTTGGTGATCGTGACACCGTTCATTTTGATGACAGGGTCTTTGACGCGAAAGACAGTGAAACGTAAAACTATGACCGCTGTGACCAGAACCACAAATATGGCTGTGACCGATACCCAGAATTTGAGGCATTTTCTGCCTCGTTTCTTATGGTGTGGACAAGCCCCTTCTTCGTCGCTGCTTTGGCGCTTCGCCGCCGGGGCCAGTGGCCTGACCTGATCGCGTTTCGCCATAGGAGATCAAGGATGCTTGCAGAAGGATTAGTTAGGTGGTCTGGACTCTGGAGGATTTTTGAAGTCTTGTGCTGTGGGTTTTATATTGTAATAGGAGTGAGTGGTGAAGTGATTGAACTTTGAATTTTGTTCACATTATTTGATTTGAAATTTGGTTGTTGTCCTGGTCGAAGGTTCAAGATGTTGACTTCTGCCTCAAATGTATATGACCTAACACCAAAAACATTTATTTTAACATATTTTTTCTCTCTGTCAAATTCGTCAAGCACATCCATCGCAATTGCAGGGAAGAAAATCTGATTTAATTAGTCCATAATTGCTTTCGACCCTGACTTTGAAGTGCTCTGTTGATCATCATGTTGGCGGAGTGTAAATGGAAACGGACGAATGTTTAGGTTGATGAAAAGTGGTTTAAGTTTTAATAATAAATCGACATCTAATGCACGATCATGATATCATGATTCTCTTAATGAGATGTTAACTATTCAATCCTGTTTGTTCCAAGGGAATTAAATATAAATATTTTTAGTGTTTTAAAATATTTTGATATGATGATATAAAAATAAAATCTTAAAAATCTATATAATAGAAATATTATTTTATTATACAAAAATCTAAACCGTGTGAGATTTTTATTGTAGCTATAGACACAGTTCATTGCGGATTGGAATAATATAATTATTATTATACCTTTTATTTCGCAAAATTTAGTTTCTAGGTTCAAGGGTGTTAATGTCTTTTTCATTTTTTATGCAAGGTAAAACTACCGTTTTACCCCCCGGTTACAATAAAAAAAAACATTGACTAGTCAAGGGTATTATAGACATATTAGGTTTTGGTGAACACTCAAATAACTATTGGTTTTTCTTGTGTTGGTCAGCGACACAAATATAGATTTATCTCCAGAAAAGATAAAAGTGAAGAGTCTGTTGTAGGGGTAGAATGACATTTTCATATGCAATTTAGTCATTATTCCATTGGCTTTGGGAGGAGGGGGGGTGTTCAGGTAATTTAATGTTTTTTATACTATTGGCGCGTCGTACAGACACGTCGACAATTGTTTTTCGTCTGCGCCGTTCAAGTGGTGTGTAGGGCGTCTTTCGGTGGTAAAAAATATCTCTCCACCATCTCAGCAGATGCGTCGACATGTTCTCTTCCACATGATTGTGTGTGTCATCACATGATAGTCGGAGACTTACCGGTGGTCGCTTGAATTTTGTTTTTCACTTTTCTCTCTCCTATAGCCTAAATTACATTGCCGTCCTCTTAGTTTTGTATAGAAGTTTTCATTTGTTTCAATTTTGTTCTTCAATTAAAATAGACAATATATTTGTTTTCATTTCATTCCTTAATCTTTTAATTTTGGATTTAGTTTTAAATCTCTTAATTTTTTCGGTATAGAAGTTTTAATTTCTTTCAATTTTGTCATTGAATTGAAATTAACCATATTGTTTTTCCATTTAAGCCCTTATTCTTTTAATTTATTAATTATTTTAATTCCTTTAATTTTTTTGGTCCTCCAAAAATAGTCCTTATTTTTTGTCCATGTTTATATGTCTATACTCTTAGTTTTAATTTTTAATTTTTATTATTTTTTCTTTTGTTGAGGTTGTGTTTTTATCAATTTTTTCATTCAATTTTAATTTGTATTAATGATCATTTGAAAATTATTTTTATATTTTTTCTCTTTGTTCTTTTTTATAGGTTTTTTTTAATTATTTTATTTGTTCTTTAAGTCAAAAGATTTTTAATGCTAATAATATTTATTTTTGTTTGTCATTTGTTTTATTTTTTTGTTTGTTCTTTCGTTAAAGTTTGTAGGTTTTTATTTTATTCCTTGGGAAAATTTTATGCTATCCATTGTTTACGCAATAATAATAATAATTTTAGTTTTTTTTTTCTTACTTGCTCTTTTGTTAGTTTTTTATTTTATTTCTTAGGAAAGATAACTCATTAATTTTTATTATTTTAGCAGTATTAGTAATAATAATTTTAGGTGTTCTAATCATGGTAATAATAGTAACATCACTAATTATAATAATCATAGCAATAGTAATTTATTGTAATAGTTATAATGCTTATGATGTTAATGATTGTGGCTTTAATGATAATAATAACAATAAGTCAAAAACTATTTTTTAATAATGAAAAATATTAATAAAAAAACAATTATAATAATAATATTAATAATGATAATAATAGTAAATATAATGTTAATGATATTAATAACAATAACGGTATTAGTTACCATAATAATTTTTTGTGGTAATAATGATGCCGATAATAACATTAATGATCATGATAGAGATAATACTCTCAATAATAATTAGGTATTGATTGTTTGTCGTAATGGTTTTAGTGACAGCTATAATGATTATGATAATTTAACAATCGTAATAACAACAATGAGAATAATACTAAAATAGTTCATTAGTCGATGTTATATTGGTTAAAAATTGCTTTTATGGTTTTCTACATATGACATTTCAGAACTATACTAAGCCATATATTGACAGAACAGGTGGACAAATTAGGGAAAATGATCTAGAATATATATATATTTCATTTACCCTATGCTTTGCCGCAACCAAAACCATTTTTTTAAAATGTAAAAAACAATGTTAGGAGTGTTAAAAGTTTTTTATAATGCTATACATCTGAGTAAAATAATCAACCAAAACATTTTTTTTTATTAAGCAATGTTAAAAATAATAATTGTAGGACAATTTTTTTATGCTTAATGCTAATGTTAAGTAATATATTTTTAAAGAAGTAATATGATAAATTAAAGACAACATTAAATTACAAAATTTTTAATAAATACAACATTGAATGATAAATTATTAGATTTGAAACATTATATATAGAGAAGTTGTAAAAATAATTCTTAATAAATACAACATCAAATGATAATTATTTTAATCATTATTCTCATTATTATTCTTATAATTGAAGGAAAAACCAAAAATAATTATCAGCATAAAAATATATTATTTGATTTGAAGAACAAATGAATATAATTAGAGGACAAAATTAAACAAATATATGATCCGTTTGCCCTAAGCTTCGTTGCAACCCGAACCATTTTTTTTAAATGTCAAAAAATATTAAGATTTAGATTTTTATATAATGTTATACATCCGAATAAAAATAATCAACCAAAACGGATTTTTTGATAAGTAATGTTAAGAAAAACTAATTGTAGGACAATTTTCTATATGCTCAATGCTAATGTAAAGTAATATATTTTTAAAGAAGTATGATAATAAATTAAAGACAATATTGAGTTATAATTTTTTTAATAAATACAACATCAAATGATAAATTATTACATTTGAAACATTATATATAGAGAAGTTGTAAATATATTAGCAACATTGAAAAGAAATTATTTGATATGAAAATAAAAATAATTGAAGAATAAAAATAAATAACAAAAGAAAAATTAGTATTATTATCATTATGAGACGTTACGAGACTATCAAACACTAAAATAAAAGGGTTTTTTTTTTTCTTTATCTCAAATTAATTTAATTTTAATGTTCTTAAATACTTTAAATTTAATAATATCAAGAATAAATTTTAATAAATAAATAAATATTTTATTTATTTTTAATTAAAAATCACTTTAAACTAAAAATATATCAAGTCACATATAGACAAAACAAATGAAGAAAAATACAGGAATAATAGATCATTGACCATAAAACATTCATATACATGCATAAGAGAGGGTTTCACTCTCATTTCACGCAACCAAATCTAAACTTATTATGTTCTTTAGCCCAAGTTGCATTTAATGCGAAAGATAAATAGCAATAAAAATTAATAATCAAAACTAAGAGTATATATACATAAATATAAACAAAAAATAGGAACTATCCTAGAATGGTAAGAAAAGAAATCAAAACTGAAACAAAAATTAAAAGAATAAAAACTGAAATGCAAAACAAAAATTAAATAAGACAAGTGTTTTATATATAATGTTGATGTTAAGTAATATAATTTTTAAGAAATAAGATAATCCAAGATATTAAATTTCAAATATTATATATAGAGAAGTAAAATTTAATTCTTAAGAACTATAATATCAGGCGATAAATTGCGTGAACTATTATTTTTATTGTTATTATTATGATTGAAGATAAAACAAAAAAAAATTATTAGCAGCATTAAAAAACACGATTTTATCGAATAAACGTATAAAAATAATCAAAGTAAAAAATTAAAACAAAAGCAAAAATAGTGTTATTATCATTATGAATATAATTATTATAATGGTTTAGATTATAATAATATTTGTTATTATTGATATTCTTAATATGATTTGATTAGTTAGTGTTACTATTATTGTTATTATCATTATCATTACTATTATTGTTCAAGCAATGAAAATTATTAAAGTTTTCCTAGGAAAAAAACAAACAAAAAACTATAATAGAAGAACAAGCAAGAAAAAAATTATAAAAAATAAAATCACTAAGATCATTATTATTGTGTAAACAATGAAAAACATAAAATTATCTTGAAAATAGAACAATTTTTTTTTTTAACAAAATAGCAAATAGAAACAATCAACATAAATTACAGAACCAAAATAAATATTATTTTAAATAAAAATAAATACATATTAGCATAAATAATTTCATTTAAGAAATAAGTTAAAATAATAATCAAACAAAAAAAATATCAATTTTAAAATGACTATGAGCATAAATTAAAATTTTAAGACTAATTTATTAAAACAATTCTAAAAAAAATGTAACAGAAAAACAAGTAATTTTTTTTATAAAAAACAAAATCACTAAGATTATTATTAGTAATTTAAACAATAAAAACCATAAAATTATCTTAAAAAATAGAGCAAAAAACAAAATAGAAAATAAAAACAATCAACATAAATGACAAAACCAAAAAATATATTATTTCAAATAAAAACAAATGCCTAAAAATAAATACTTATTTGCATAAATCATTTCATTTAAGAAATAAATAAAAATAGTAATCCAACAAAAGAGAAAAAAATCAATTTTAAAATGATTATTAGTATAAATTAAAAACAGTTATGCTAATAATATCTATGCTAATAAAATTCTGCATATGTTTATTATTTTGTTCAAATATATAGCATTATATTTTTAAACTACAATTAGTCCATGACTTTGAAGTGCTCTGTTGATCATCATGTTAGCGGAGTGTAAATGGAAACGGACGAATGTTTAGGATGATGGAAACTGGTTTAAGTTTTAATAATAAATCGACATCTGATGCACAATCACGATATCATGATTCTCTTAATGAGATGTTAGTTATTCAATGCTGTTTGTTCCAGAGGAATTAAATTTAAATGTTTTTAGTGTTTTAAAATATTCTGAAATGATAATATAAAAATAAAATCTTAAATATACATACAAAATATATTATTTTATATATTTTCTAACTACAAACTTTTTTAATAAAAAAAAGAGAGGCTATGCAAAATCATGAATCTGCGCGGAGCAAAAACACACTCGCATTTTATTTATCCCTCGGCATGCTGGAAAAAACAGATCCAGACGAAGCTCAAGAGAGAATTAAAACATATCAGAGAGGCTTGGCAGCTTGAGCTCGCCCTTCCTGGTCAGAGGAATTTTGAAGTTGCCAAAGATGGGAAGGTCAATTGTGAGACACAGCTCCAGCTCGTAGTCTATATCCCCGTCTGTCGCCACGTCCTTCACCAGGCTCACAAGCACACTGTGCGGCACCTTCATTAGCACGTCTAACATTGTCGTGTCGTTCCCTTTCAGCGAGCCAGGGTCTGGCACTGTCCCTGATACAATCACCCTGATTCAAACGGGCAAACCATGTCAGGAAAAACCCACACCTCAAAGACTTCTTTGTGTTTGATTTTAAAAGGTATTCAATTGTTTTTTTTATATAATTTTTCTTTTAAAACACCGAATTCTTCATATTGTCAAAAAAAAAAAAAAAAAAACTGTCGGCTATACTTTTGGGGGATATGAGGTGTCATCATGCCTGTTGAAAATAAAAACTAAATTTCCATTTTTTATAACGGGACGGTGAATGTATTGAATAATTACCTGCCGCCGCTCTTGAAAACGTAGGAGATCTCGCCGATGGGGATCGTGGTTCCGTAAGGGTTACTGACAGACACCTTCGCGCCGTAGTCTATGCTGTCGGGGTGGACGCCTTCCAGATTCATGTCGGTGATGTTTGCCTCCGGTGTCTTGACATTGACCACCTTCTCCGCCACGAACTGCTTCGCCTTGTGGAGGAGCTCTGCCATTTTTGGAGTTGTGAGATAAAACTTAACTAGTCAGAGGATTTGCTGGTTCCTTTAATATTTCCCGAAGAAATGATAGTTATCTCTTTATTCCCTGGCTTCCATCGTGTTTATATTGAAGGAGATGGTAGCGTGTTTTGTCGTCGGCTGGGTGGAGAGGATACGTGTGGAAGCCGTGGGTCTCCTCGTGTCCCAAGATATTTTCACTTTACGTACGAGGGAAGTATCTAGTTAGCATATTATCTAATTAATTATCAGTTGAGTACTTGAACAAAATGATTTATTAATTACATCCGGTAATGTTTTTAAGGTTTTAAATCTGATCTGTGCCTTTTTTTCTAATTTTATGTGAAAAATTATTTATTTTTTTTTTGGTAAAGATCGGGGCTTTACGCCCTTCTAAATTAAACGCGGAATAGTAGACCCAATTAGGTCATAGTACAGCAAAGTGTAAACCCCTGCCGGGGGATCAGTAAAAATATCCGACCCCCTATCTATCAAATCTCTAGTTAACCCAAAATTAGCTAACCAATCGGCCACACAATTGGCCTCCCTGTAAACATGTAAAGTTTGTACTTCCCAATCCCTGCCCAATAACTCTCTAATCTTCATTATCATATTATAATTCCTATCTACCCTCACACTATCCCCATTAACAATCCCAACTACAACCCTGGAGTCTGATTCTAAAATCACTTTTCTAAACCCTTTATCCCAAGCTAGCTGTAGCCCCCCATAAATAGCCCATAATTCCGCTGTCATGGAAGAACACAATCCAATATTCCTCGCAAACCCCCCTAGCCACGACCCCATATGGTCTCTAATAACTCCTCCTGCACCTGCCATCCCTGGGTTTCCTTTGCTGCATCCATCCACGTTAAGCTTGATCCAATCTTCTGCTGGGTATTTCCATCCTATGTTCTCAACCTCCGATTCGCCATTCTTCTTATCACCTCCACTTCTCTGCTCCTTCTCGATATCTTCAATCATTCTTTTTATAGCAAGAACAGTCCCATACCAATTACCCGAGTCCCCATCAAATGTTCTACAACATCTATCCTTCCATATAAACCATATAGCTACTCCGAAAATCAAATGCCAATCCCCAATATGTGCGTTTCTATTTCTGGGAGTTAAATTTGAAATTAACCATACATACCAATTTTGGGTAAAGAACAAATTCCTTTCCTCAAATCTTACGAAAACCTCCCAGATTTTTCGAGCTTTCGGGCAATCTCGTAAAGCATGAGTTAAGGTCTCTACTTCATTCACACAATGACTGCAATATCTATTATCTGATATTCTTCTTTGCCACCTCCTTTCATTTGTCATGATAGCATTATGGCCTACCGTCCATAGAAAAACTTTGATACGCTCCAAGCCTTTCCACTTCCAGATAATCTTCCACAAAGGATCCCGGTCTAAGTCAACCCCTTCTTCTTGCACCATATAACCTTTCCTAACAGTAAATTTTCCATCCGTGGATTGATCCCAAACCATAGAGTCTGGACCAACTTCCTGCATTGGAGGGATGTAACTAACAATACCCATCACAACCTGAATAGGTAAGAATTGGGCAAACAATTCCCACTTCCAGTTGCCTCTATTATCCACCATCTCAGCCACTGTATAGTTAAGAGTTTCAATTTGGTCCTCCAAATTAACATGGTTAATTAGGGGCCCATAACTCTCCAGCCAACTATCTTTCCAGAACAAAATCCGTCTTCCATTACCCAAACTCCATCTGACATTCTGATTCACTACATTCCATTCCTGGCATATAGACTTCCAAAGAACTGAATCTCTTGCGGTCGCCACTGGATGATTTTCTCCCCTATTCGAGTGCATATACTTATCTTTTAAGAATTTCACCCAAAGACTCTTTTCCTGTAATAAACCCCACGTCAATTTCATAATAAAAGCTTTATTCATCTGCTTCATTTTCCTTAAACCCATCCCGCCTTCCTCCTTTGGCTGACACATCGTTTTCCAATTTACAAGATGAATTTTGTCTTTTCCTTCATTCTGCCCCCAGATGAATCTTCTGCAAATTTTCTCTATCTCTTTGCAAGTATGCTTTGGAATAACAGCAGCTTGCATAGGGTATAACGGAATAGTAGATAGAACAGCTTTACAAAGAGTGATTTTTCCTGCCAAGGATAAATTGTTTGCTTTCCAACCTGCCAATCTCTTTTGTAAATTCTCTATTAAGTAGCTATACGTCTGTTTAGTAACTCTTTGATGGAGTAAAGGTACCCCAAGATATCTCCCCATGTCTCTTGTGACTTGGAACCCACTTCTCCTATGAATAGAATTCGCCAATGAGTCTGACACATTCTTGGAAAAGAAAATTCTTGTCTTTGCAGCACTAACTTTCTGCCCCGAAGCTGAACAAAAAATATCAAGACATTGAGTGACTCTCTCTATTTGCTCCACGCTTGCCTCTGTAAACAAAAGCATGTCATCCGCAAAACACAAGTGAGAGATCTTCAACCCATTTCTGCGCACCTTAAAGGGTTTCCAACTGTTCTCCTCCACTCTCCGATTTATCAGTTGAGACAATCTTTCCAAACATAGCACAAATATATAAGGAGATAAAGGGTCTCCTTGCCTTATACCTCTGCTGGGGAAGAATTTCTGGGTGGCCCCACCATTCCATAAGACACTAAGAGACGGAGTTTCAATACAGTGCATGATAATTCTTACTAGCTCACTAGGGATTCTAGCAGCAGTCAGAGTATCCTTAATAAATCTCCAGCTTAACCGATCATACGCCTTTTCAAGATCCACTTTAATGGCCATATAACCCATCTTGCCTTTCATTTTTCGCATTGAGTGAATAATCTCTTGCGCAACAATAATATTATCTGTGATATGTCTTCCCGGGACAAAGCTACTCTGCACTTCACTAATCAGCTTCGGCATCAAACTTTTCAATCTTCCCACTATCACTTTAGTAATCACCTTAAAGATCACATTGCATAACCCAATTGGTCTAAACTGGTGAATATACTCCGGCACTTGAATTTTAGGAATCAGAACCACATGAGAATGGTTGATTGGAGATATGTCCATATTTCCTGTAAACACCTCCCTTATGTATCTGCAAACAGACTGACCAACCACCTGCCACTGCGATTGGTAGAAAATAGGCTGATAACCATCCGGACCCGGAGCCTTATAAGGTTTCATCTCGAAGATAGCAGCTCTAATTTCCTCATCAAGAACTGGAGTTACTAGCTGATCCATATACCTGGAGTCGATAATGGGAAACTGACCCTCCAATAGATAATCTTCATGAACATCCTCATTATCTATCTGAAATAATTTCTGAAAATATTCCCTGGCCATATTTTTTAATCTATCCTCCTCCCACACCCAAACATTCTGCTCATTCTTTAGAGCCTTTATTTTGTTTCTTTGCCTCCTAATAATAGTTTTTGTGTGGAAATAGGAAGTGTTTCTATCTCCAAACTTAATCCATTGGCATCGAGACTTCTGGTACCAGTGAATTTCCTCCTGATGAAGAATCTGTCTATATTCAGTCGCTAGCTCCTCCTCTAACTGGTATAAAAAAGGATTTCCCCTCCATGCAATTATTTTTTGGATTCCTCCAATTCTAGCCAAAACCTTTCTTTTTCGCTGGAAAATATTGCCATAAACATCCTTATTCCATTTCTGTAACTGAGATGACAAACTCTCCAAAGCCCTTGGCACCCCTACCTCTCCCTCCCAGTTATTTCTTAGAAATTCCCCAAAATCTTTATGTTGTAGCCAAGCTGCCTCAAATCGAAAAGGTCTTTCTACTCTCTGGACCCTTCCTCTTGTCTCCTCCACCTCGACAAGTATAGGATGATGATCAGATCTAACCCTTGGAAGGACTAGAACATTCGCCTCCTGATACATTTGTCTCCATTGATCATTACTGAAACATCTATCTAACCTTTCATAGACTCTACCATAACCATTTCTCACTCCCCCTCTCCATGTGAATTTTGGACCTTTACTACCCAGATCTATCAATTGACACTCCTGTACCCATTTCGCAAAACGGTATATTCTCTGATTATCGACTCCAGCTCCCCCAACCTTTTCTGAGGCCATCAAAATTTCATTAAAATCTCCTATAACCATCCACGGCATTCTAATACTCCTAGCCAATTGCGACACTTCCTCAAAACATTGCTTCTTCAATTCAGTATTGGGATTAGCATACACTACTGTAAACAGCCATGAATCTCTCTCCCCTTCATTCACAATGCCATGAATAAAATGTCTAGATGACTTCAGAATTTTTATATTATTTTTCGACTTATTCCACATCAACCATAAACCTCCTGACCTCCCATTAGCTTCCACCCTAAAATTTGAATCAAAATTTAATTTCTCAACAATTTTGTTCGCCTTAACTCCACTAATTCTCGGCTCTACAACCGCCAAAATATCACACTGATAAAGTCTCCTCATATCATGAATAACCTCACAAAATCCATTATTTCCAGCCCCTCTACAATTCCAAAATAAGAAATTCATAATAAATGTTTGTAGTAGACTTACCCCTCTTACGAGTCCCATTTTCAGCATGAGAATGCCTCCATGGCATCTCCTTCTTCCATCAAATTCTCACCTTCAGGTGTGTCCTGTGTTTCCTCCATATCATTATCTACCATCACCACATTTTCTTCTTCCATCCATGTAGCTTCATCTGGTGGGTCTGGTCGCAGGTTATTCTCCACCTGCCGATGTTTAGGAATTATTTCTCCCCCGTTCATATTGTGATTGTATGACTTCTGTTGAATCATTTCGGCTTTTGTAACCTTTTCTCCCTCCACTGTCACGCTGTGCATGATTCGGACCATCCCATCTTTCTTCACCTCGCCTCCAACCTTTTCTTTTCCTTTGCTTCGGTTTACTGGAACATTGTTTTTTTTACTTTGAATGGAATTCAACACACCATCCCCGCTCTCCTGCCTGCTGCTGCTCTCCACACTAGCCCGTGGGCTTGGATTGGCTTTCATTTTCTCAGCCCCGCTCTCCTGCTTTCTTGCGCTCAACACAGTAGCCCGTGGGCTTGGAATGGCCTTCAATTTCTCAGCCCGGCTTTCCTGACCTCTGCCACTTTCCACCTCAGTCCGTGGGCTTTGAGCCCGTTCTCTTCTTCCTTCCTCCTGGCTCTCCAGCGCAGCTCGGCCAATATTTTCTTCTCTTGGGCCGCTGGTCGACCCTTTCTTCTTTAGGCCCATCAGCCTCTCCTTTTCAGCATTTAACCCGCTCATCTTCTCCTTCCTTCCATCAGTTTCCTTTTTCTCTTTTGTTTCAGCCGTTCCCAAACGGTCACTTTCCCCATTCAGCTCCACCAGCGCATCATAACGGGCTGAGACATTTAATGTGTTCTCCTTCAATGCTCTTGATGAATCACCCAGAATCACGGCTTGATTCCCGTTCTTTCCATTTTCTTTGTTCGCCGGAGCCAACGTCCTCTTGATCGGCCGGCGAGGTCTCCGTTCAGCTATCATCCAATTTCCAAAAGATTCCACTACTTCTGGTCTGGCTGGAAAAATTGCAGGACCCCCAGGCAAGTCCATCACACTTGTTGTCTCCTCAATTGTCTGATTTTCAAGCTTTTCACTCGGGCAAAATTCTTGTTTATGGCCATATTGTCCACAATGAAAACAAACTAAGTGTAATCCTTCATACATTATGCGACGAATTCGTCGTCTTAGTTTGAATTTTGCTAACAATGGTTTTGTGAGATCAACCTCAACACAAAGTCTTGCAAAATTCCCTCTCATTCCCACGGCAGTAGCTCTGTCTACTTTTAGGGTTCTTCCAATTTTGTTGCCTATTTTCCATAACACTGCAGTGTCATAGTATTCCATTGATAGATCCGGTAGTCTAACCCACACTGCTACCTTGTCTATGGATGCCTCAATCGGGTCAAAATTTGGATGCCATGTTCGGACAGTTAAATAATGGTCAGCCACCATCCAAGGTCCCTCAAATAACACATGAGCTCTATCCTCTGATGTTGCAAATTTTGCCAAATAAAATTCATTCCCCAGGTCTGTTAGCGTAAAATCACCTCTCAGCTTCCACATAGATTTTAGCCGTTGAATTAGAAACATGTAACCCACTCTGCGTCCCATGAGTTTTATGATGAGGGTCTGTTTCCATGGTGCTCTAATACGTCTTTTCTCTTCAGCAGATAGCTTGATTACTGGACAATCATCCTCATCACATTCATCCTCATCATCCTCTGAAAATCCTTCAGTGTCAATGTTGTTTTCATCAATTGCTGTTTCTGCGAACGAGTCTCCCATGAGAGAGTCAATGTAGCTCTGTCCCCCTTTTGATCCTTCTTGTACGTGGTTATCTCCTATTTTGACTTTCTTGCTTGATCGTGTTAGTTGATCAGCTTCTTCAGTTGTGGTTTCCGTTGTTGCAAGACAGAGTGTTTCGTTGTCCATGGTTTCAGACAGAGTGTTTCGTTGTCCATCGTGTTTAGTGAAAAATTATTTATAATGACAAGAAATGTCACTAACCTCGACAAAATTACCTATTCATTAAATGCATGTTTCGGGACTCAAATCAACAATAGATAGGTCCGGACCCATTTTCTTACCGTAAAAACAATACGCTCAAGCGCTATTATTGGTGTATTTTAAAGAATAAAAAAAATCCACAAGTCTATATTATAGAAGAAAAATTGAAAAAATAATAATTTTTTAATCCTTAAAAATTAAAATGCAGTAGGATCAAATAAAAAAATCAAAGTCTAAAAAATTAAAGCACCGACAAAACTAGGTTAATTTTAAAAAGAATAGTTTTCAAATATAATATTATAAATTATATAAAAAATAGAACCTAAGAAAAAACATGGCCCACCCAGCCAAGCCCCCTACTTAGATCATAAGATATGGATAATCTGCAAATGGGGTATTGACCCAGCGGATAAAAAGACTTGTTCCCTTCCTCTATATTAGAGCTCAAGCCCTATTATACATGCATGTCATCCCCGCGGTGTCTTGCCTGCTCATTGGGTTTGCAGGATATTCATTGGGTTTGAGGATTGATTGAGGTGTGCATAAGTTGGCTCGGACACTCCGGTCATAAAAAAAAAAAGGGATAATCTAGTTAATTAAAAAAAATAAAGAAAATACCAAAGTTTATTTTTCAAAACAAACAACCTTGAACCATGTAATTGATAATAGTAGTAGTAGTAATTCGTGTTAACTCTTCAAACATACAACCATAGCTAGTGGCTAAACTAAAAGTACTACATCTAGAAAGTCACTAATTTATAACTCGATTTAACCCGATGGGTTTATCTGTAACTCAGGTGAAAGAGCTTAGATCGGGCCAAGTTTAAAAGGAGATTGGAGGACAATTGATCTAGTTTAAAAAAAATAAAAAAACATGGGTTGACTAATGTCTCGGTTAACTTAGGGAAAATCCAATCAAAATCAGGTCAAAACACTTGACTATTCTCCTTAAAAAAATTCAAAATGATATTTTTTTTTTATATAAAAAAAAAAAAATGATTGACTTGGTTAACTAGGGTTAACCCATTTAACTCATGCCCCCGTACTTGTCTCAAATTGGCTCTCTGGTCAGGCCTGAAAACAACAAGAAAAACCAAGGAGACCAAGTCCTTATAAATCAAATATTGAATGATAAATTTTTTAAAAAAATAAAAGGAAAAAAAAGAGAGAACAATGACCTTATTTGAAGAAAAAAAATGAGAGGGCAACCTAAACTACTGAACTGAATAGTGAAATTGAAGAAAGATATCAAATTACCAAATAAAACCAAAATAAAAAGTTAAAATCCAAAGAGTAAAGGTCAGATTCAAAAAAAATATTAAAAAAAGTCAAAATTATGGATCTAAGGATGAAATTGAAAATAAATTAAAAATTGATAAAGGGATAAGAATCAAAATTAAAAATTAAAATATTAAGGGTCAAACCTTCAATATAATTAAATTCTGATTCGAAGGAAAATCAAATTCACAAAAGAATCCAAAACAAGAATAAAAATAAAAAGAATGAAAAAATATATATAAGATAATAGATGAAAGGACAAAATTGAAAACAAATTAAAATTTAATAAAAGTGCTAAGAATAAAAACTAGAAATAAAAACATTAAGAGTTAAATTTGAGACATCATAAAATATAAGGACAAATTCAATGTAAAAGTCAAGCGTCCAAAATTGAAATTGGAAAACAAATAAATCTAATATAGGATTTAAACAGGGCTTACGAAACATTCAAGTTTTAAAAATAATCACTCTTCCTGTCATCTATACTATCACTATCGTGACTTAGTTTCAGAATATTTTTCTAACATGTGTTGTTGGGCTCACCGAGTTTTCTGAGTCCAGTTTTATTAATTCATAAAAGCGCATATTACCTATAAGCTAAATTATATCGTAATTTCACTGCCGTGAAAATGTTATAGCAATAGACCTAAATTATTATAGATTATAATAGTGGAATTATTATTTTATCTTTTAATATGTCTTAATTTTAGCTTTTAATTCAATGGCATTTTTGATTTTTTATATTTTTATATAAAGTAAAATAACTACAATACCCTCGAATAAGACAAAAACAAGAGTTGTTGCTGGGGTGTTACTAGAATTTTATATTTTCAGTACACAATAAAATAACTATAATATCCTCAAAATATTTTTTAAAATTGTCTAAATATGGATATGCTTTCTAAAAAAACAAAATACAAGAGTTGGTTCCAGAAATATTTAGGTAATTCTAATATATTTTAAATAATCTTTATAGGCTGGATATTCTTAGCCTCATCACCTTTCCTTTAATATTTTTTGACACTAAGAGAATATTTGTTTTTATTGGTAGAGAGCTTTTATTATGTACGGATGCATATTAAAAGTTTTTTTTGTAAAAAAAGTATTTTTGAAAAAAAATTTATTTAAATTAATTTTTCATAGTGTTTTTATATTGTTTTGATGTGTTGTATTAAAAATATTTTTTTTTTAAATTATTATTCTAATGTATTTTTAAATGAATAAATATTTTTTTAAAATAATTATTATTACAATATACCAAATCAACTCTAATAATTGGCTGAACACTCGACTTAGACTTAGATATGTGACCCAATTTTAAATATTTTTAATTGGAATATGAATGTCGGCAATATTATTATTATTATTATTATTATTATTATTATTATTATTATTATTATTATTATTATTATTTATTTTTTACATTAACCTATAAACATGAAAAAAAAATATTTTAAAAAAATAACAAAACAACAAAATCCCTAACACTTAAACAAAAACCATTATTTACTTTCCAGAACACACACCACATATTATTTTCTCCTAACTTGCTAGCTAGATACTCATGGAGCCTAGATATTTTCCGCCCCGAGCTAGATATTCAATGAAAACCTTCTAGATAATTCAAGAATGGCAGGCGAAGAGAAAAATTGCAAATTGATCCTTAACATTTCATGTATTAGATGGTCAATATAATACTCTATTTAAAAAAAAGAAAGTAAAAAGCTTCTACATAAAAAAAAATTTTAGGAGCATGCTATAGTTGTTTTTGAAAATATTTTTTATTTAAAAATATATTAAAATAAATTTTCTTATAATTTATAATATCAACATATAAAAATATCTATAAATATCTAAATTTTTTAATTTAAAATAAAAAATTAAATTATTTTTAAAATACAATGACAATCAGGAAATAAAACATCGAACCTTTGCTTTAGTATTTCACCATGCTTCAATCAAACGAAAATTAAGAAAGCGGAAGCTCTCCGTTTTAATTTGCAAATTAATTAAATGATAATTATTTGATGATACGATTGTTTTTCAAAATAAAAATAGTAGAGATAAAAGAGATGTTTTTTTTAAATAAAATTAAAAACAATTATATATTTTTTTTATTTTCTTAACCATACCTGTTTATATTATTTTAGATTTATTGTTTTTCCGCCAACCTTTAAAATTGAATGCAAACTTCCTTTTTGCTCTTATTTTGGCGATTTCAACTGCCTCAAGTTCTAACATGTAATTGATACACTATGTTCTTAAAAAATAATTTTTTCTTGAAAATAATTAAAATATTTTTTTTTTCAATTGAGTTCCTCTATAGTATAATTAGTTTAAATTATTTTTGGTATACATACCAAATCAAAAGATAAAGGACTAATACATATATATAAATAAAAATACATGTCTAATACCAAATTGTCAATACCTTTTATTTTGATCTATTTTTTTTTTTTAATCTTGATTTAAAGAGAGAAAATAAAAATCACCTAAAAATGACAAGAAAAGAGAAAATTATTGGTTTGACCAGTTTCAGCCACAAAATTCATCATTTTTGCGAGTTTGACTGGTTTTTTTTTGTCTAAATATTCCTAAAAAAAAGAGAGCAAATTAGGATTCATAAATTTATTTTATTCAATTTGATTTTTAGATTCATAGAATGTGTTTTAGAGTCGAAAATAAAGTTAAAAAGGTTTTTAAGATGTTGAAGATTGAATTATATTTATTTATTTTTATCTAAATTGCCCAGAACCTATTTTAATTTTTAAGCCATATAGAAATAGTTAAAATTTGTTGCGGTGTATGACACGTTGTCTATATAAATAAAGTACTATCCTACTGGCTTGGTTTTCCAAAACCAGAAGCGTTTGACTTTTTTTAAAACTCTAGCGAGTATGTCCGGGGCTGCCATTGCAAGCCTGGGCGTGTCTTGGATTTATTCTGCAATATCTTTTTCTTTATTTATGTATTTTATTTTATAATAGAATTCTCTTCAAGTAAAATTGTAAAAATAATATATATATATAAAACCATTCAATTATGATATAATTTTAAATAAAACTAGTGTTTATAGCAATTATCTTATGAATAATTATATTTTAAAAATAAAATGTATATTTTTCTTAAAATAAATCTCATGAATATTCAATAAAAATAAGATTCCTGTTTTTTTATAAATACAATTTAATCAATTTATCTTTTTAAATATCAGGTGAAAATTATAAAGGCATGGTTTTTTTTATTAAAAACTTATTTTCAAACACTATAGAGTATAGAGTTTGTTTTTTAAGAGTCATTTTTCTAATAGAAAAGACCAGTTTTCACTTTTCATAAATCAATAAAAAAACTCTTAGATTAAAAAACTTTATTTTTTAAAACTTAAATAATTCATATGATTACAATTATTTATTATAATTCTTTTAAGTTTTATTGAGAAAAATATGATGATGATAAAATACACACACACATACACACACACACACATAAAGATTTCCTACTAAGTAATTTTTTTTCTAGAATTTAAGTTGATTGATTCCTTATAAATATTTATTTTATGTATTAAAACATCAAATAAAAAAAATCGAAGAAAAAAAATAATTCCTGCGTCATCCCTCGACCTTGGCGGTTAGTTCACACCTAAAATATCATTGTTAAATGAATTAGATCTCCTGGCCCAAATCAATTGCCTAAATGGCAGCTCGAGCCCAATATTGAGATAATGGGCCGCACAATGCAACATCTGGGTCTATAATTAATCCTGACGCCTCTCTCTCTCCATAAAATGCAGACGATTTTCACAAGGCCACAACGAGTACTTGAAAACCCTTTTTCTTCTTCTTGCACAGCTTCTGTTTTATGCTCGTATTCTGATAATCGAAATTAAAATTCCTAATATATTTTTTTAACTATATAAATAAATTTAAATTCCTAATATAAAGAAAAAAGAAAAAAAAAAGATGCGTAAGCTTATTAGTTTTAACTATATACAAAGACTGGTATACAGAGTTAATTTTGAAGGCATCAATACATACAAAATACAAGATGGCTGAGAACAATAGGGCCTGTTTGGTTTGTTCTTGAGAGTGAGCTTAGAACCTAGCAAGGAATTGCATTTGTTTGAGAAGAGGAGTTAGGGTTTCCATCAGTTTCTCACATGGATGATTATGAACTCCTTCATAAGTCGTGACGACCATGCTTGTGTCCCTGGATAACCTTTGCACTTGTTTCTTCACGTTGCATGAATGATGCGTGCACCGGTAGTAACTCCTTTGTCAGGATTAAAATAAAGTCAACGCAAAATCTTCAAATAACAATACTTGAATAAAAGCAAGTATATCATTAGTGTTTTGAGTAATTAGAAAAGGTGGGTGAAATTGTATACACATAACTTGGAAAATAAACACTTAATTAATATATATGGTATGGCCCATGCAATTCAGACAGCTCAACACGTAGAAAAATCTTTCGTATAATTGCTGCTGTCATGCATGGTTAATTGTTGCTCTTCCCGAACCCTAACCCTAGACTTTAATGTGTCTGGCCTAGCTTGCTAGATTTCTATGGAAAAATATAAAAAAGAAAACCCTTAATTATTGTATAAATATAGATACAATAAATATAAATATAATTATTTATGCTTTTAGTACGTGATGATTATTTTAAAGTTGTCGGAGAATGTAACAATGATTGGATTTTTTAAATATATTTTACTAGAAAATACATCTAAATAATTTATTTATTTTTATCATCAACATATAAAATTTAAAATGCATATCATGCAACCTTATATGACGCAAGAATTCTTTTCTTTTTGTTTAGAATAGCTATTAACGAGGAAGGAGCTTGAGTTAATTTCTAGCAAACCTGGGATATTTGCTGTTCTTCACGGCTTTTTGCCCATATTTCCTCCACCTATACCCATCATCAAGAATATCGTCTTCACTCCTCGTTTGGAAAGCAAATCTTGGACGGGTCGCCTTTTTCATTCTTCCGCCTTTCTTCTCATCTCTATCGCCCTTTTCTTCCTCCGCTCCATTTTCAGCCACCATAGAAGCACGTTCCACTGCAGGCCTCTCCTCGCCGAGCTGGGATTGGCCAGAGAGAAGGCCAACCCAGTCAATATCTGAAAGGACTCGATCAGGTTCAGTCATAGAAGGGTGCAATGAGGAGGGCGGTGGTAGCAAGAGATAGGAATAAGGGTTTTGGGATGGCGCCAGTTGTGGTGGCGGGGCTTCCATTAACGGTGGGGCTACAGAGAGAACGATTGGAGAGGAACTGAGAATATTGTTTATGATGAAGAGGTCAAGAAATAAGCAGCGGGAAAAGGGAAGGTGAGAAGAGGTTGGACAGATAGTTGGAGAGATGAAGATGGTTTGCTAGAATTTGAAAGGAATATTATTGCCTGTTTCAGTCTCAATTTTCCTCTCATGCAAGCCAAGGGTAAAGCCAACCACACCTCACCTACTTCTGTTCAACTGCCCTAAGTATGAAGGGAGACGTGCCCATCTTATGAATATCGTTATCCCATCTTAGTCATATCGTTATCTCCAATGCAGTTTATATAGCATGCATGGCATAGACTACCATTGAGACACGTGGACATTTCCCTCTAGGTTAACAAGCTTTTACTCGATGCGGAGGATCGTGCTCGTGCTGGTTTGCAATAGCAATTTCTTAAAATGCGAATACAGATATACTAAATTGAGGACCGTGGTAAAATGCGTCTGTTTTTTTTTTTTTTTCTTTTTAATACTAAAAAAAATGTTAGTGTTAAAATTGCAAAGTAAAAATAACTAGAGATCCGTTTACTGAGTTTAATAAGATCGACTAGTTTAAATAATAAATATTTTTAAAAAAATGACAATAAATAAATTGACAATGTAAAAAAGGTTAAAAAAAAAGAAAGAAGAAGAAGAAAAAGGGCCCATCTAGACTAAACTATGGAGTTTAATTATAAAACAGCTCAATATTTAAGAGTTCAACTAAAAACAATTGAGAAGAAATCAACCAGTGTTAACATTTAAAACATATTTAAGCTTCACAGTGCATTTTTTTTCATCCAGGTAGTTTAACTAGTTGTTGAAATTCAGTCACCTAGGAGTTTTCTCTCTCCACTTTTTATAACTTTCTCTCTCCTCTCCTAACCTTGAGGGAGTATCACGAAAAAGATAAAATTTCAAACCAATTATAATAATATAAAAGAACAAGGACCAATAAAATATAAAAACTGAAACTTGAGGAATCAAACAAAAGTTAAGGGCATCTTTTTATGAAAAAGACCGTTTCTTCATTTATATTAATTTTGATCCCTTATGTCTCAATTTGTTTTATAACAATAAGCTAAATCTATATCTTATAAAATTGATTGTTAATTGAACATGAGAATATTTAACAACGCATCAAGTGAGATAAACCAATCCGAAATAGATGTCAACACATAAAATCATAGAGATATAATCTCAAAGGGCTAAATTGAAACGCAAAAAAAGTTGAGGAATCAAAGTATAAAGCAATAAACAACTCAAAGACATGAAAAAGAAGGGACAATGGCTCAGCCCATTAAACAAAGAGATATATTTGATTCCGGAGCTTCTGAAGCCCCGATTTTACACGCGTAACACTCTCCTAGTCCAGTTCCAAGAAGAAGAAGAAAACACACCCACCCCTTCAAAGTGTCCCGCAATGAGTCCTGATTAGTTCAACCTGCAAGGATTCGAGCGCGCGCGCACCCCTTCAACACTGAGTCGTGATTGGTTCACCTGCAAGGACTCGCCAATTTTCTCACTGATACTTTGAGAATTAATCAGTTCAGCTGAAAAACCGCATAATTCCACTTAATGACTTATAAAAATAGTCATGCAAGAATAATGATAATTTATTTAGAATGGATGGCATTTAAAATCCCAGAAAAACACCAATATTTGAACACCGGACGGGAATTCACGGGAATTCAGCAGCCTATGCTAAAAATCAAGTCAATTGACCATTCCTGAGGGATATCAAAATTCCTTCTGCTAAGTGAATGGCAAGTGTTGAATGCAAAACAGAATCATAAGCAGTCCATCCGGTTCTGAAACAAAGTGCATTTGGACCTCATTGTCTTCCAAGTCAGCTGATGATCATCTTGCTGAGATATTCAGCCTGCTCAGGAAAATAGCCCAGTAGCTCATCCTTTGTCACCCAAACAAAGTCTTCACACTTTCCAATTTTAAATTCGTTCGTTGCAGTCACTTGGGACTTGAAAAAGAATCGCTGCAAGAAAAACAAAATTACAAACAAATAATATGGGCATTAATCAGCAATTTAAATGAAGGTAAGTATCATACCATATATAAATTATCTCCGCCTACCATCAGCAAGTTAGATGCAGGCAGATTTACATGTTAGCTAAAAGTGGCAAAAGAACACACATACTGGTATGTGATATCCTCAGGTATGTATTTTGTTTCATTATTAAAAGGAAAAGCTACAGTTGATGCACAGGATTCACACTGTTTGAGATATAGATATATACATGGTGAGAAATGTTGATTCTTTATTTTTAAAATTATATATTAAGCATGAAAAACATACTCTCAACTGTATTCACATTGCAAAAATCTTACCTCTTCTTTTTTCTTGAAATCTCTAATCCAGGGCAAGAATACATTCCATTGATGCACATATAGATAGTTGAAAAATTAACAGCAAGACATCTTGGAGTTTATCTTTAACACTAATATCGGGCATTTTATCTCCTACTTTGATATTTTAAAAACCAAAGTTCCTTCTATATTTGCAAATAACTGTGTATTTTGATGCATCTAAGATGATTGTATCTTAATTCAGCTACATTAAGAAAGTTGATCCTTTTTCAGCAATAAGTAGTGTCAATATTTATTTTTTTGTTCTCTATAGTCAATTAACTAATGATAGCACAGGATAAAAGTTCTGTGAAAAAAATCTTCCATGACCTTTATTGTTTCCTTTCTGTTATCCAGATGAACTTCCAACATCATTATGAAAAGAAGAACTAAATAATGGCATACTACATATTGGGCACAACATATCTTCCATCCATTCTTACTGCGGGATAAATTCCAGAAACATACCTTGTAGCCAGAGTCTTGTGCATTATCTGTTGGCTGTATGACCATATGACCCATAGGAGCATTGCCAGCAAAATATGTGTGAGAAAGTTCACCTAGGACAGACTGCAACGCAGATTCTGCGCACTGCAACGATTTGGTATTCATTGAGAAAAAGACAAAACAGGGAGAGGAGGAAATACATAATCACATAGAATATTCACCTTACGCAATGTCTCCTCAGATTCATAAACTTTTTCAGGAAAATGCCAGACAGGCACACTAGGAGACCCATATGCTTTTCCATAAAGAAGAAGATAAAGTTTACTGTCAAGTGCCCTCTGTAATGACCTACGTGAAACAAATTTACAGGTCATCATCATTAGAATCCTGATTGTTCCTTAGAAATGAGTATCAGTGTAGAGCCCAGAAAGACAATTCAAATGGATTAACCCTTTTAGCCAACAAAGAAAAGAAATCTACTTAAACAATTGAAACAAATGTGAAATATACAAGCAAATACACTACAGCAAGGACATGCAACTATGGCATTCGGCAAACAATCAGCAATAAGAAGCTACTGCTGCTTCACTCATGCCCCATCTCTGAAACTTGTGAAATTTAAATAAAAAAAGAAGTATATGAACAAATGAGCAAGCCAATTAAATGTTGAAATTTGATAGGTCCTGTTAAGAGTATAAGAACATAAAAAATACTTTCAAAAGAAACACTGGCACAACTCAATATAAGGATATATAATTGGGTAAGAAAAAACAATCATTGCCAAGACTTTGAGTCAGACATGCACGCTTTTGTACACCATCCACATATCAAGTATTTGTTGCAAGACTAGCATGCCCCATGAACAAGAAAACATTTTAGAAACAAAATTACCATCAGGTTATACCTTTTGTTAACATAAAAATAGCATACCGATGAAAATTTGGAGGAATAACTCTTGATTGAAAAACATGAAATCTATACTTCGGGAAAAAGTTCCTCCACCAATTCCAAAGCTTGTTCTGATCCAATTCCTAAATAATTTCCTTCATAACCTAAAAAAATGGTCTCACTTTTGACCCACGCCCACAAAAGATTGCCAATACTTCTAACAATTACACACGCACACGCACACATGAACTCCATAATTTTTATGCAATCTCTATAAAACACAATGTTTGAGAATTATAGCAAAAGAAGCCTATCTAACAATATAAACACTCGAGCAAGTTCATGTGAGACTTGGAAGAAACAACATCCACTTATCTATTTCATACTTTTTATCATTTGTCTTGTCAGCTTCAGTGATGCGGGGAGCTGGTTCATACTCAATTTGATAGTCACCTTTTCCACTAGTTACAACAGTGCAAAAAGGCAATTAGTTAGAAACAGCTAATAAGTGATTTTGTTGCCTTCCAAGGATTCATAAAATGTCAAAAGAATTTCACCAACCTAGAATTTGACTTGTCTAAAAACTCGTCTGGATATCTGCGTCGAAACTGCTGCCTCCAACGAAATCTACACCCAGCACCGAAAATAATTTACTTAAACAACGCAAATTCAATAAAAAAAAAATATATTGATGAACTGGTGACACATTGAAAAATAAACGGAAGCTTTCAATCCTATCCTAAACTGATAAAATCAAAGCAATGAATTTATATATATATATTAAAAAAACTAGCTTAGAATCTGAACAGCAGCAATAAACAGAAGAAAAAAAATGAAAAGAGAGAAACTCACGAGAACTCTGTAAATGCATAGACCACAGGGTCGATTTTGGGAATAACAACTGGCAATCTCTCGAACAGTACAGATGCTACGATCTTCTCTGGTTTGGTACAAAGTCCTCGCTTTGTTACCAGAGATAGAGCCAATGATGTGAATAACGATCTTCGCATTTTGGATCTAGAGAAAGAAATGCAATGATTTATGCTTGTAAGAGTTGAAGTTCAAGACGTAAAACGAGGAAAAGCCTTTCTTAAACCCTAAAAATAGTCACCGGAGAAAAATAGAGAGTGATGAAAATAAACCTCGATGGGAGGAGTACTGCACTCGTGACGGGGAATGGAGGTTTAGTGAACCGGGAACTTTTATTTGTTTTTAGTTTACAGGAAAACCGGGCTTCTAGGTTATCATTGCATTGATTATCGATGATCGTTTAATCCAAACTAACTCTATGTCGTTCAACTCTAAGCAAAGCAGACGACCTGTCAAGTATATACACGACCTTTTTTTTTTTAACAATAAAGTCTAGTCTAGTTAATCTCTCTGTCATTCTTATAACTAAAAACTCCAAAAAAAATTCATAAACTTTCATCGAAATAAATATTTTTTTTAATCTAGTTCAGACTTTGTAAATTTAGGAATGGTATGAATGATATATAAATTTCTTTGTATCTATAATGTATACTTGATGTCTTTGTTGGATTTTTTTTTCTTTTTTTGTTATTATTTAATGGAGAAAGGGATTTATATAAGTATTAAATTAAATTTGATTAAATCGTGTTATTTTAACCAGAGATTACAAGACTTTTTGTTCAAAAGAATCAATGTTGCTCCAATCAACCTTTTTTTTTTAACAATAAAGTCTAGTCTAGTTAATCTCTCTGTCATTCTTATAACTAAAAACTCCAAAAAAATTTCATAAACTTTCATCGAAATAAATATTTTTCTTACTCTAGTTCAGACTTTGTAAATTTAGGAATGGTATGAATGATATATAAATTTCTTTGTATCTATAATGTATACTTGATGTCTTTGTTGGATTTTTTTTTCTTTTTTTGTTATTATTTAATGGAGAAAGGGATTTCTATAAGTATTAAATTAAATTTGATTAAATTGTGTTATTTTAACCAGAGATTACAAGACTTTTTGTTCAAAATAATCAATGTTGCTCCAATCAACATTGGATCCATCAAGTTCTTCTTTATTGAATGTCGATGTCGCTTGCAATTGTTAATGAATTTGCGATCTTTACAGAAAGTCTCGAGTTCGAGTTAGAACTTGTATTTTTTATAAAAGTTTAAGACAATCAAGATTTTATTCACTCACTTGAATTCACAAAATATATTTTTTCAAGAGATGAAATTTCCTCGTATAAAAAAAAATATTTCTGAATAAATCTAGCAATTTGTGACTGAGTTTTTTTGTTGTTTAAAATCTAACTTGTAATTATATGTTTTTGCAATAAATTCTTCTATTCTAGTCAATTAACTCAATTGATATATCAATTGTTACAATTTATAATAGATTTTGGGCTAATTTATCAAGCTCAAGTTTTAGTTCTAACTCTAACCATGAGAATCTATAATATTAAAAAATAAAACAAAATAGCCCAACCCAATATATCCAATCTGATTAGGTCAAACAAAAACTGAATTCGTTAAGTTACAATTTATATAAAAAAAAAAATGAATTGAGTTAAATATAATTATAAATCTAAACTCTGACTCGACTGGTGTTCTTGGATTATAGATGCCACCGCATGCCAGATGTTCTTTCCATGATAGTCAATACAAAAAACCAGTAATTTTAGACGAGGGTATTAGCTCACGATTAAATTAATCTGCTAAGCTAATCAAAATAAAAAAAGAAAAAAAAGAAGATTTGAATCATCTCTATTATAAATTGAAAGTGGCAAATTCCTCCTCCACTGTAAATAAAATTCACATGATAAAATGCAAACCTTGTTCAGGCTCTATAAATATTTTCCAGGAAAAGCTGCTTTGAAGCCATCAAACGAAAGCACATTATTACTAATTCTAAACTGTAAGATCCAGAAAAACAGAAGAGAAACAATTTGAGTTCAGATTGAAAAGCTTATCAGAACAACGGCTTTCTTCCATTTAACATCCCCAACAAATGATCAAGAACCTGCCCCCCTCCATCTCGCAGGCCAGAATGCATGTATTCATTGGTTATCCAGAGCCTAATTCCAGCGATCTGAGAAGCTGTCTCCATTGCCAGCTTGAAATTAACATACATATCTTCATAATAAACAGCAGCTGCCACAGGTACCTGCCAGCATTTAAGAAATTAGTAGCTCCCCATGGAATAAAACTGAAGCTAGTTTCCATACAAAAAAAAAAAAAAAAAGAAGAAGGAGATGGAAGAAGGAGATGGAGCGTCAAGATTGCATTCTCATTTTCAAGTCAGTAGAACTTGTAGGCATTCCAGGCCAATGTCATATATGGATGATTAACCAGAACATAAAGGCAGGCACCTTGTTATTATTCAGCACAGCAATGTCATATAGAGGAGGCCAATCTTTCTTCTCAGCCAATAAATGTGCAGCCTCTTTAAATTTCCTCAAGGCATGAACTTCTTCGAGCATCCATGGGAACACCATCTGCAGAAGCAATCCTTATAACAATCCTTATAACAAAAGACGCTGGATCTAATTAATATTAGTAAGCAGAAATATCCCTGTATGTTTTATAAAAGGATCAACTTTTAGAATTTAATTCATAGGCCACGAACAAGCATTTGATAGCAAATCACCAGGGAAATTAGGTGCTTTTTCAAAAGACAATGTCTCCAAAGTTTTTAATTGCTGAACATCCATGGGCCTGGCTGAAAACTCATTGAATTAGCAGATGAAGAGAAGTACAAAGAGAGCTCTCAGGAAAAAAAAAAATTATGTAACAGAGGTCAACCAATCCAGTTTTCAGCCTTGCAAGCACTGTCATGAGGGTTCATTACCTTGATATCACCTTTTCCTTTTTTTTTTTAAAAAAAATCATAAATCCTTTGTCTCCATCATATTTTTTGCTTTATTTCTACATGAAACTAAAAAAGAACATGATTCAAAGCCACATCCATACTACGTTTGAACTAACATCAATAGGCTTCCTTAAAGAACAACTGCAATCAAAGCTTTCAATTGGTGAAAGTGAAATCTGTAATCAAAACCTGCAATTCTGACTTTGGGGGGCACAGCCTCAACAATTGAAATGAGGCAATAACATGGAGCATGAAGGAAACAAACTAAAAATTCTCTCCCACAATGAAGAAGTAGTTTTGACTAATATGATGCATGCAAATGCAAATATATGTTTCTAAGGAAGAAGAGCAAAACAAGAGAAACAAGCATGGCCTCTTCCGAATATGTAAATGACGTTATCATTAAAAAAAATCATGAATATGAAAAGGGGCTATTATATTTATTGTACCCCAAAAGATCATGCACTTGATATGCTAAACAGGCTCAATAAATCATTGTAAATACTGTGGAAGTTCGTTGTCTTCAAAGCTCAATGTTATAACTTCTTCCCACCTCTCCTGTGAAAAATACAGGGCGACCTTCTTTGACAGCCCTGATTGCATCAAATTTACCATCATCCTCAGTCCGTATCCTGTGAGCAGACCAAAGTGATGAATCACCCTTGAACCAAAAGAAAAGAGGATTTAGAAACTTGATAGAAAATTTTAAATATCAAACCATGCATGAGCGCATCTGTACACTTTTGAAAGAGTAAATCTACCCGGAAAAGAACCATTAACTATTTTTGCTTTTGACATTGCATGACTTGTTCCATCATTGCAACTCTTCCACTATCATCATGCAAAAGTACAGTAAAATTTGCCTAAGAGGACTGGGTAGATTTACCTGACAATATATGGCCTCGTGCAGGAGAATGTAGAGTGGGTTTGTATCAAAATCTAGCCAATTCTCAAACTGCAAATAGAAATAACTTGGGTCGATTTAAAAAAAAGAAAAAAAAAGTCATGGAGTAGTGGTCAACAAAAGTTCAGCAATTTTCTCACAGCTTTCAAGAAGTAGTAGCTGATTTGCTTACGAGATCCTGGAACTATTACAGGATCCCATGCCCTTTCAAACCTGCAGGTTGCAGAGAAAATGAATGCAAGAGGAGATATAATAAACAAAGGAAGAATAAAAGGAGAAAGGAAACCTGAATAATATAAAGTTGTGGGATTAGATAGTGTTTGCCTGTCCTAAAAAAAAGAAGGTATTTGCTATGCCTTACATGTAGTGCAAACGTTCAAAACCTGAACTGGATCCTAAACCAGAGAGACCAAGAGTTTGCAGTCCTCTTGGCGTTAAGAATCCTCCTGATGGAAGCGGCACCTGTACATATAGGAAAAGATAAACAAGGGGGTATCACTGCACAAATCAACATTTTTTTTTCTTTCCATCAAAAAAGTTAACAAAGCTGTGTCTGCTAGATCATCACCCCGCCTCCTTCAGATTCTGCCAAATGTTTCACAACTTCACGAATAATTTCAACATCCTGAGGAAACCTCTTGTAGTACTTTTCATTCTGGTGAATAACCTGAGGATAGCATGCTCTATAGACAGCATCTGCAGTGGATCCATTTCCTACTGGAGGGATTCCTCCAGTTAGAAGGACCTGTTTCAGCCCTTGTGGTGCAAAGCTCAAATAGGTTACTGAACAAAAGCCACCGTAGCTCTACACCAATAAAATGAACAAGAAATCAACAATTCAAACCACTTTGGTTTGTAAATGGAATATGAATGAAGTAAAAATATTGAAATCAGTAGCATTCATGAAACAAAAAGGCACAACAAAAGATGATCAGGTCCACGGAAAAAAAAGAAGGAAAACAAGACAGACTAATAATCTTCATACCTGACCCAAAATTGTCCACGGCCCAGCTTCAGGAACAAGACGAACTCGGATAAACTCAGCATCGTTCACTATATTGTCAGCTCTAAAGTATGTCAAATATTCAGAAATCTCCTTCGCAGAATCCAATTGTGACATGGATGATGGTGTCAAAGGAGTTGATAAGCCTGTTCCTCGCTGCAAGAAAAATACACAGCAGCATCTAAGATAAGATGAATACAGAAAGTAAAACACCAGTAAAGTACAAGATGCCCAAGAATTCATGCCTGGTCCATCAAAATAACACGGAATTCTTCGCATGTTTTATGTATCCATCCACTCGCTTCAGTTGGCCTTGGGCACTCAAAACCCGGGCCCCCTTGTAGATATAATAGGTATGGCAACGGTTGTTCTTCTTTACCAACTACAGCAAACATTTTGGATGCATAACTGAAAGTAATTTACGGTACATGGAGTAAAAAAGAAAACAAGATATTACATAATCTAATAAGAACGAAACAACTCGTAAATGATTCAAGAAAGCCACAGTTTCACAATCAGCTCGAAAGTTCATGTATCGAGATCAGCCTGAAAGTTCATGTATCGTGATCATCGGACACGGTTTAAGTACTGGCACAAACTGATCTCAGATTAAAAGACCAAATTTGCAATTGAAACTAACAACAACGGTGTCTAGATTTTCTAACAAGAAGATGCAAGTCAATTAAAATTAAGAAAGTAAACAGCAACAATGCACTTTCATTTTTAAATTCTCTAATCCTATAAAAAGTACTATATGGTTCGGTTGACTTCAGTGCTTTACTAGTTAACACTTTGTAAGATTATATAAATCATAAATACATCTCAAATAAATCAAAATCTATGACCAACTATCAATCAATCGTTTTTCTAGTTGAGATAAGTCTCAAGTACCGGAAACGACTTCGCGAGCGTAAACTGAGATTTTAGGAGAAGCATTGCGATCGATGGTATAATCGAGAGGGACAGTGAATTGGTGGTCGCGAAGGCGGAGGTCCGGCACCGAGTACCACGTTCCGGCGACGTGATCAGGCGTAGAGTCGGCAAGAGAGATAGTTTCAGACATGGCGGAGAAAGTACGGGCTGGAAGTGGTGGAATAGCACGAGGAGATAAGGCAGGGGAGGTGAAATGGAGCATTGCTTTATCAAGGAGGTGGCGCGTGAGTTAGCATTTCGCAGGAGTGCGAGGGAGGCGATTCGTCGTTTAAGTACACGTGTGATGAGATGAGTAAAAAGAAGTCAAAGTGATTGGGGGGAAAAGGAGTCAAAAGAGATATTTTGGATGATCTGAGACGTTGGATAGGTAGACTTTAGTTGAGGTCAAAACCTCATCTGCTCCGGTGGAACTGACAAGGGATGAAAGTAGGGTTACTTTTGCTAATCGTATAGCGATAGCTCCCTGTTTTGATTATTTTATTTATTTATTAACAAAATTAGCTAACTGTTTTTGACTGATACTTACCACTTACCTTTGGAATGAGAATCTGTGTGTCATAAGTACCTTTGTGCTAACAAACAGCATAATAATTTTAAAAGTCATTTTCTATTTGGTGGATGTCTTGATTTACTGGTAGCGATGACGACTTGTAGATAATGATCGCAATCTAAATGTTTTATAATTTATTTGTTCACTTCGGAAGAAAAAGGCGTCAAGGGATATGAAATAAAAACGACATTTAATTTAAGGGTTCCCTTGCATTTTAGTGGTTACTACACGTGGGGATGCCGTGTTTTTCCAGTAAGATAATAAAAATGGTAAAACAAATATAAAAAACACGGCATGATTGGAGTCAAGTTAGTATGATTGGATCAAAATTGAGATAAAAATAAATAAATAAACAACAACTACAATTTTTTTATTAATGGTTGACGTTGAAGAGAAAAACTACTTTAATAAAAAAATCAAAATAATAAAGATCAAATTAGGAAAAAAAATCACAAATCAAGAAAGATGAAATAATATTTTTTTTTAAAAGGAGAATTAAGAACAAAAAATCAAAATCAAAATTGAGGTGTCAATAACTAAAATAATAACTTTAAGATTTTGAATAGCCAATGTGATTTTTAGGGGAGAAAATAGAAAAAAGAAAAAGTAGCTTTGTCGATGATAATCCATCGTATAACACTTTAAAATGACCTAAAGATTTTGATTTTAAAGGTAATTTATTTATTTTATTGTATTAAAAAAATATCTTCCAAATTAATTCAATAATGACTAACTAATTGTGAGAAAAATATCATAATACCCTTAATTTTTAACACCAAGATAATTGTTTTTCTTAAAGACAACAGAGTAATAACAATGTCGTGATAAATAATAAATGTGTTTATAGCCACATTGTTTTTTCCTTGTTTATTTTAATATAACTAGCTTCTTCTTTTTTGCATTTTAGGTAGGTTTCCAAGTTACCTTTTAGCATGACAGAAAAATGTATCAATATCATAAATGCATTTTATTGTATCATGTTTTCTAATTAAAAAAATAAATATGTTATTTAGTCATTGACTAGTGATTTAAAAAGGAATAAAAGGTCAAGGTTCTTTTTCCCCATCAAATCTATGAGAGAAAAATATAAATTCAAGTTAGATCAGTGAATCAATTTTTTTTGATGAATTAAAAGAAAATTTGCAAAGTTTTAAAAGGGTTTTAAGCTTGGAAAAGGGTGGAATTAGGAGTTAGAGAGAGAAATAAAAAGTAAAAAGAACTGCTATGTTTTCTTGCAATTTCTTTTTTGAATTTTTTATTAGGAGGTAGAGAATTCCTCCTATCATGTTTCATTGTGTTTTGAAGCTTATTGTTTTGCATGTATATCAAGGAATGTTGGGTCATATAGGTTGAATTATTTGCAACAATAATTCTGGTTTGGAATTATGTTCTTATTTTAACTATCAGAATTGCCATGATTATTAATTATTTTTCAACGAGTTTCTTTTTTTTCTTTCTAAACTTAAATATTGATAAATAAATAAAATAAATTTTGAGATCAAAATAAAAATTGTCATGAGTTTGGGTTTGGCCATGCTTTTTCTTCATGTTTTGCATGTTAGTCCTCTATTTTTATTTGAGTTTATTTTACTATAATTTCAAACTTAATTTAATCTAATTTTCTATATTAAATTAAAAAAGAGAAATATTATTTAAAAAAAGCAGATACTTTTCTATATATACGAGTGAAGCACTTGGTATATTAGATAATTTTTGCCAGCAAAAGTGGTAGGCTCAAAAGATAAATGGTAGCGACATTCGTTTGAATCCATAATATATTACTCATCCAGATTTATTAGCATGCTAGGCGTGAGAAATTGTTCGTTAAGGATTTTCTCAAGATTTTGCATTTTAGATCCATGCCATTCAAAATTAACCGAGATGGTCGAAATGGTATGGTTTATGATGGAGAAGAAAAGGTGAAGGAGATTTTAATTTAATTTGTTTAATTTTTTTTATCATGGATTTTAAAAAATTATATATATATATATATATTCAATGGTCACATCACTAACACTGTGATGTGACCAACAACACATCTCCCGCCGCCTAATTAACATTAACACGGGAAATGATTTTTCCCCGTGTCCGAAAAGCACATCCGGAGTAATTCCGAGGTGTTTCGGCCGATATTTAACTGGTATTTTTGATATGAATTGGTATTTAAAATGAGATAAAAATAATACTGTTTTATTTCATTTTTTTACATAATACGAAATGTTTCGGCCGTTTCAGCTGAAACAAAACCCTGTACCAAAGAGTAACTCTTACCCATTTAAAGCAAAAATACAAAAAAGTGAGCCCATTACTGCTGTTACCGCACCCTTCCGCGGCCCACTAGACACAGCATGTATCGAATGTTGTTTAGTTGGCGACTCGGCTTCTATGGTTGTTCACGACCATGTCACTGTTACATTCCTGAGTTTCTAGATATCAAGGTTGGGTAATTGACACGTGACTAATACATGAACAAGAGGTAGGAAGGAATAATAGTTGGATACGGAACGTGGGATTTATAGTCAGTTAGTAGTTAAGACTGTAATGGTTTGTTGGAAACAGTTAAAGTTAGTTGGATTAGTTAGAAAGATCAGTTATTCCATGTATGGAAGATGTAAATGCAGAACTGGAAGGACATGTAATGAATGAAGTAGAATTTTCTGTATCAACTCTTTTTTTTTTTCTCTATTTATATTTTTTTTAATACACATCCTAAGTATTTTATACCTATTTTTTATTGAATAGAATAAGGTAAAGTTAATAAGATTCTAATAATGTCAAGAAACTATATCTTATCTAAAATTTTAAATTATTTTATGAAATTTGAAGATATAATTTATATTATTTTTATGATATGATTATATTGGTTTGGATGTGGGTTTTAAGAGAGGAATTGGTTGGTAATTTTGATGCAGTCTGGATTATGCTAGCTTTTGTATATCAAAACTAGGTAATTTCGTTGTTGAATCTTGGACATGTATCAATGAGATAACCAAGAAATCAAATCCATTTACCAACACAGTTTCAACAAATCAAAATTAGCTCTTAATCTGGAAATAGATTATACACCTATTTTTTCTATATAAAAAAAATGGAGATGAAAAGGAAATCTGGGATGCAATATTTAAGGTGTGCTTGGTATTATTTTTGCTTTTATGTTTGAGATTTTAAAAAAACAGTTTCATGAAAAACACTTTAGCTGCGGTTCAAAATAATTTTTAAAATGTTTGGTTAAAACTGTAATTGAGTTTGAGGTTAATGAAAAACAGTTTCAAGTGTTTGGTTATCAAGCTTTTCATATTGCTTTCAATTTGTAAAATTACTTTAAATATATATATTGTTTTTTAAATATTTAATATTTATAATAAAGCTGTTTTCATCAAGTGTGAAATCTTCTAGAAGTTCAGAGGAAATTTTAAGAATAAACTCACATATAAAACTGTTTTGTTTAGACAGTTTTCATTAGTTTTGCTTTGGTCTTTTCGATTTTCATATAACCAAGATAATTTTATCCTTATTTTCTAGTTTTCTATCTCCTTAATAGCACTGAAACTTTAATAATATTTTTTTTATTACTAAAAAAAGTATTTCCTTTAGAAAAGTGTCAGCTACTTTGAGAAAGTCCTTTTTTTTTCTTCTAATTAAAGGGCTCAATTAATTACATTCTAGACACTACTATATGTTAGCGTGTACCAAAAATATTTTTTTTATTTTTATTTTTAATATCAATATATCAAAACAATAAAAAAATACTAAAAAGATATCAATTTAATTTTTTCACTAAAATAAAATTTTAAGGTTGCAGTAAGGGTAAAGAGTTTATGTTCATCCTTAGTTCATTAATTAGTCTGCTCATTAATTTAAAATCTTAAGAAAGACAACATCAATTTAAAATAAAAAAGAATATTAATTAATCCTACACAAATTTAATATTAATGCCAATCTCACAAAACATACTATTTTTAGAAATCATTTCATAAAAAAGTTAATTGAAGATTGTATTTATGGCAAATGAATTTGCTTATTCAATATATTGTCACGCCAGAAAGCTGCCTTGGAGAAGGCGGTTAATAAGCAGGACGCATGAAAAGCAGCTATTAGTTGCTTTTCATGCAATTGAGTTTGCTGATTTTTTGATATAGAATTCACATCCAAAAACTAACTTTTCAATTATTATTAAATATTTAAACTCTCAATTTTTTCTAAATCTTCGATACAATCTCAATCCCAAACACCTTTTTATCCGAGTACATTGGTAGAGGAATTTCTCATTGTATTCGATGAACTTTACGCACGTGTTAAAAACACCAATGTTCATAATGCATGCTACTCATTGAAGGTGTTTGATGAAATGTTTGTCAAATGATGAGTCTAGTTGCTGTCCCCAACGACTTTTTATTTTCGTATTTGTTGAAGGAGAAAGAAATGGAGGGGTTTAAGGTGAGATGAATAAAGAGGGGGGTGCACCAAATTGTTTTTTTTTTAGATTCGAGGAAATTTATTTTTAGAAAGTGCATTTTGTGAGCTCAAGTGAGCGAGTAAGACTCTGGTTATCGCAGGTTTTTATAAAAAATATACGCCTGATTCGAACTCGAGACTTGTTGTGCAGATGTTAAACCTTTTGCCATCATGCCATGCCTTTTATAACAGGGTTGCACCAAACGCTGTCACTATTAATACTTTGGTTGGTGGAATGTGTAGATCTGGGAGAGTCGGTAGGGTGGAAGAGTTCTCTGTTGAGGCCCAAAGGAGAGGTTTGAGAGGCAATGATGTTACTCTGTTTTGATCAGTGTTTTCTGTAACGTGAACAATTTTGAAAAGTCAACGGAATTCCTCAATGAAATGTGAAAAGTGGATGTTCTCCGGATGAAATTGTCTACTATAAATTGATCTCTGGTTTTAGCCACGATGGAAGGATGGTGGATGGTGCCAGTTTTGTCTTGTCAAAGTGGGAAGACGCTGGTTTCTGCCCTGACACAATGATGTTTTCATAGGAGGGATTTGCAGGAAGAACAAAGTTTAATAGAGTTCTTGAGTTGCTCAAGGAAATGGACGAAGCTGGATAGAAACCTATCGCTCATAACATTTTGATTGCTTTATATCAGCAAAACTAGGGGTTTAAAGTTTGCGCAGAGAGTCCTTAAAAGATGAACAGGGACGAAGTGATACCCACTGTTGCTACATACGGCTTTCTGATAAATGCGTAGTGCTCAAATGGAAATGTGAATGGAGCTAGAGATTTTCGAAGACATGACAGCTGCATCCAAGAACATACAACATACCCTAAAAACTGATATACAACATACTCGTAGACTATGTTCAAGAACAATGAAGTGAATCTGCTGTTTCATTGATGGAAGATATGAAAATTAGGAGGGTCACACCGAATACCACCACATAAAAAACTATATTTAAAGGCCTTGGAGAAGAGAAAGATTTGGAAAAAGGGTTTGAATTAATGTATAGAATGATCGAGCATTCTTGTAATCCTGATTATATAACCATTGAGACCTCACAGGGTGGCTCTCTGCAGTTGGTGAAATAGAGAAGTTGGGAATTCTTTTGTGGGATAAGATTTTTCTCATTCCGCTGCACAGAAAGCTTCTGTGAGGACGTGAAACTTTCATACCTGTAAGTTCGCCGTTTTTGTGAGAGACCAGGAAGCTCTGATATAACCATGGAGATCGTCACGAGTGTTCTAATCCCACGACTCTACCCCATCAATGATGGATTCCTTACTTTAATTTTTTTTATAACCGGGATATCCAGGTAAGCTTATATGCACTACAACTAATCTTCAAATCCATTAAACATCCTGCAAGCCCATTGGACAGGTAAAGCACCGCGGGGATGATAGACATACACAGAAAGAATCAAACCCAAACGCAAAGAAAAGGAACAAATCCCTGCCCCCGCTAGGCCAAACCTCAAGTGTCCTTCCTCTCATTTTGATATATGGGAAAAGGGAGATTGATATAATTGCATCTTTGATATTTGCTTCATAAAGCCATCCACTATTGAATCTTCTTCAGGCACAAGTTGAATCTTGTATCAAAATCAATTTTAAATTGTGGTAAACTTGGTGGTGCATAGCATTCTGTCGCCCCCTCTTCTGCCACTCAGTCATGCAGTAAAACAAAGCAATCCAAATAACCTTATTGTAAGTTTTAGTATTACTCTATTTTTCATGTACACAATTTGGATCGCTTTACTCGTTGTGGATGTTTTCATTATCGAGTTGAAATATGCCACGGGGCTATGTGAGCCTCCCAGAGACCACAAATTTCTTAATCTCTTGCTGTCATCCATGAAATTTAACAGTAATTACCACACAATACCTGAAGAGGGGGGGGGGGGGGGGGGGGGGGGGGGGGGGGGGTTAATGAACAAACTAATTCTAATTTCACTAAACAATCTACAGATCCACAAAAGGAACAAACTATTTCCTTTTTGCCTTCACCATTCACTTCACAGGCACAAGGCAGATTCTACTTCTAGTAAAATAATACAAGTGTATACATAACGGGAAAAGAAAAGAAAAGAAAAACTCAAGGTCAATGTCAGATACTTCCGGCTGCCGTGGCAGCATTGTTAGCATGCCAGGGCAGACCAAAACTTGCAGGAAAATGATCAGAGAAGTAAACTCCGGTAGCCGGAACAACAAATTCCTCCAAACCCGCAAAGAAATCATCACTAGCAGCTATCTCTGAGAATCCAGCAAGCTCATCTTCGTCGTCGTCTTCCGTTACATCTTTCCCTTCTCTGCTTAATTCTGTGTCCGTAGTGCTTTGCACCAATAGCTCATCTTCCAGGGAAGTTGCCGGAGATGAGCAAGTGGGTTGGGCTGGTGATGATGGTTTGTTAGAATCGTTAGATGTACCAGTCTGTGGTGTTGAGTTTTTCTGACGCGTGCTGCCTGCTAGAGAGTTTCTGTGCGTCGGAGCAGGGTGGTTGTGCTCTGCTGTGTACGTCACTATGAACATTCCTGGGTCGGATCTGTTTCTCTCCACTTGTTTCCGGGCCAAACACCCTTTTGAGCTGCTGCATTTGTAATAGCCCCTGTAAATCACAGATCAAACCAAAGTTTTAAGCAAATAGATATTGAAAATTTACAAGCCTTGACTCGGCACCAGACTGAGAAACAAACAAGAAAAACAGGCATAATTAATAAATACCAAAATAAAAGGCAGGCTTTGATTAAATTCAACATGAATACATGATATATTACCTTGGATATGGAGAGCCCTTGATTGGTTTTTGCCCATATTTACGCCATGCCCACACATCTGAAGATAGAGCCTCTGCTGGTACTTGGCATACTTTCTTTAACTGGTTCTTTCTGTGACAAGACATAAATATACAAATGAACCATATTTTAGCAAAAGAGTCGTCTTTCTTTCATGACTATCTACCCAATCAAATTATTTTGCTTGCTAGAAGTGAAAAGTAAGCAGATTTACCTTCTTTTGGATCTAGGCGTGTGGGAATTTACACTGCTGGTCACAGAACCGGCATGAATCTGCTTAGTCTGTGACTTTTTTTGCTGTTGTTTTGGCTGGGTTTGTAAATCCTTGTTAAAACTGGCAAACGCAGAAAAAGAAGAGATAGGTGTGGAGGCTTGCGGAGAAAAAAGGGGGGGCTGAGTTTTGGGGGAAAATGGCTTGTAAAGCTCATCCAGTTCTCCATCAGCATTTCTTGTTTCAAAGGGATCTGGATGGGAGAAAAGATGGCCAGCCTGGTCACTGCCAAAACCAGAAAAGCAAGAATATTGAGGATAATAATCTGATCTATAACCACTAGTGGTGGTGGTGCTGCTGCTGTTGCTGTTGCTGGTGCTGTTGATGGTGGCTGTGGCTGCGAGGGTGGTGGAGGTAGAGGCGGAGCAGCCTCTGACCACAGCATGAAGATCCCAATCAATATCCTCCATGGCTTCAGAGACAAGGTCTGTGAATCTGTACCTTCCTTCTGCGACTGATGTTACAGAGAGAAGACAAAAGAAGGGGCTGACTTTTTGAGGGAGTTAGGGGGTGTAGTGAGGAGAGAAGCAGTAATATATAGAAAAAAGAGCGTGGCAATTTGGCATCTCAATGTTTATCTTGCCCTTCGCTTTCTTTTTTCTATTGTAAACCAGTGATGGTTTCGGGGTTGACTTTTGATAATGTCAAAGGGCTGTGACTTGTGTGGCTCTGCCTTTGAGGAGCATTGGAAAATCGACGCGGTGTCTGTCTGTATGCATGTATGTATTTAAGTGGTGGCTAGTGAATTACCGACATCGGACAGAAGTAACAGAGTGGAAGCCAGTTTACCCATGGGCGTGTCTGGAAGAATGGATGGGTGCTCCGATTCAAGAAAATAAAAAATAAAATAATTTACTAGTTGCCTGTTTGCAAGTGTAGTTTAGTTTGTTTTTAAAATTATTTTTTATTCAAAAATATATTAAAATAATATTTTTTAAAATTATTTTTGACATGAATATATAAAAATAATTTAAAAACATCAAAAATTTTTAATTTAAAATAAAAAAATCAATTTTTTTTCAAAAACATCTTTGAGACGCAGTTCCAAAAATTACCTAGATAAATGAAATCCAGCCCAAAAATATAATTTAAAACAGTAAATCAATTTGAAAAATATGCTAGCCACTTGGAATATCCTTTAGTCACACATCTCCATGAAAGAAATTTAAATTCAGTATTGTAACTCGTGTATGTCAAAAGTTTGCAACCTTTGTTTAATTTTTGGAGTTTTATTTCTCGTTGAGTTCAAATTCTTATTTTTTTCGCTCATAAAAATCTTATCTTTTATGATTTAAATATTTTTTTTAAAATTGTTAAAAAAAGAAGATACCAAGACAAGAAATAGTGTGAATTGAAATATTAGTTTTACGTTTTTACCCTTCCCATAAAAAACAATGTCCTTATTGATCACGTGAATGAACCTTTGTATCTTGCTATTAAATATTATTTTTAATTTTTCTTTTTCAAAAAAAATATAATTAAATGAATGGACTGTGGTAACAGTTATTATCCTAAAATAATAAAACAAATGTTAGTTTAGAAAAGTTTTATATTGTTTGGGAAATAAGTAGCAACGTCTAATTAATGACTTCTTACACTAACTTTAAAGAAAAATATTGAAATAAATAAATAAAAAAACTTATAACCCATAAAAAAATTAATAAAATATTTATAGATATAATTTATCTCCTAATTATCTGTATTTTGTTTTTAAATAATTATTAAAATATTACTAATTACTACAGAACAGCAGATGTCATGTAACTCTACTTTTGACACCCATCAGCTTCTTGCACAGATTCTGCTTGCCCATCTTCAGTGCCTGTGACTCTTTCTATCTGTAAATCTTAAGCACGCGTCTCCAGATTCTGCCACTCACCTCCTTCACACGTGCAAAACCACTGGCTTTGGAAAACACTTACGGTGTTTTTCTATTCCCGCTCCAAATTTCATTATGTCCACTACGTTATTTACTTTACCAGATCAATATATAACTGGAAGTAGCCAACAACTGAAAAAGAAAAATAAACGGTGTTAACTTTAGCGTGGGTTGCCAGCTAGCAGATTTGGTTTGGCCCACAGCTTTGTGTCATTGCCGTTACCGGCGCTCGTGATTCAAGGCGTCCCGAACTTTCCCTTTCTTACGAATCCTATGATACTGGATCGGGCGTCGCTCAGATTTTTTTTTATGAGAATACCAGTATAAATATTTTCAAATCATTTTCACTTTTTTAAAAAAAAATTGTATTATAAGTAACCATTTCATCTAAAAAATTAAACTTATAAATAAAATCTCAAAATATAATTTATATTATTATCTAAAACACTCCCTCAAGTGAAAGCTATTTGGACTTGAAACTTGCACAGAGCTACATCACCTTATGCTTGGTTTTTATCAAATAGAATGAAGGTGGAAAGATTCGAACTCGTGACCGCTTGGTCAACAAGGTTCTGATACCATGTTAAGGAATTATCTTACCTAAAAACTTAAGCTTATAAGTGAGATCCCAGAATATAATTTATATTATTCTCTAAAATTACACTTCATCCAGAGTTACACTATACTAATAATGTGTTTTCATTTTAATATAATAATTGACTTGGAACATTTATTTGTAATAATAATAAAAAACAAAAAAAATGTTTTTTTCTTACATTTGATTAATTGGGTTTCTCGAGTTGTAAGTTGAGGATCAATGCAGCCTTTCTTTTATTTTCCTGTAAATAATTGTCCTAAGATAATTTATTTACTATAAATTATTTTCCTGCAGTCTGAGCAAATTATTTACTATAAGTTGAGGATAATGCCGGAGCTGACAAATTCTGAGTGATACTTTTATTGAGTAAGTAATTTAAAATCTCATTTGTAAGTTTTTTTTTTTTAAATATTCTGTTAAAAAAAATTATATATATTTGATATCAGAAGTCAGAACATTAAAATTATTAAAAAAATATTGAGATAGAAATATTTTTAAAAAACATTTAAAAATAAAAAAATAAGGGTACGTGACACAGGGGTATACTTTTAAAAGTGACGGGGGAGATGATGCGAGGAGAGGGGATAATGACGTGGATGGATGAGACATTTTGAGCCCAAAAGACGTGGGTGGCACGAGGGGCATTGAATTGCAAACGTGTGGGGACAAGGACTTATTGGGCTCAAAATATCTCATTGGCCCGATTTTACATATCAATAATAATTCATTCGTTTTGACCAAATCATTTTATTCTTTTTTTTTTAATTAAGTGGATTGGCATTTGTTTGCGATTGGTCAAAACATTGACAGGTCAATTGAAAAAAATTGTCACGTGCTGTGTCATGTACGTATCTTTGCATACCCCGTGTCCTCCAAAGAGCCCAAACTACATCTTCTCGTGCCGTCCACCAAAATTGCCGTATATTCATGAACCAATAATGGAGAAAGAGCGTTAATTGCATGTGCTGAGTGTAATAAAGTTTTTTTTTATAAAAAAAATATTTCTTATTTGGAAAAAAATATAAAAACAATATATTGATTAATTTTAAAAAGAAAAATTAATTTACAAAAATTAAATTTAAAGATGTAGATTGAAGTAAGGATTAATTATCTAATTTTAAAACAATATGTTTCTATTTTAGAAGTGTTTTGTGAGAGGGAAAGTTTTTTGTAAAAACAAAAGTTGTCTAAATCTCAAAATATTGTTGGAATTATCTTTATATAGAGAGAATTTTAATATTAGGTTTTGTTTAAAACCAATGGGACATGAATCATTTATTTAAATAGAATTTTAGATAGCATCTCAAATAAGAGCAGTGTGGTAACAAAAAGTTTAAGATCTGTCTTTCAGGTTTCAGGTTTCAGGTTCAAGTCAGAGTGTGTTCACATTGTAAGAACCTAAGACAGCTGATTAATTACTCGTTTAACCTAAACTCATAAAGATTTTTTTTTCTTAAAAGCAAGATCTACTAGAATAATAATAAAAAAAGATAACACGAATCTCTAAAAAAAACACAAAATCACTCCAGAAAATAAGAGGTGAAGTAGTGACATAAATTCTCTTGGAGGAGTTTGTGGCTGTTATTTTTCTCCTTGTTGCTGCATTGAGAAATTGTCGGTAGCCAATAATAATTTTAGATGTACAAATCATTAGCTTAAGTTTATGATTTCAAGATGACGATGACATCATTATATATAAAGCAATTATCAATGCATGCCTATGTACAAACAAAATCTCTCTTTGTCAAGAAAGGGTAGTCGCCAAATACTTCCACGGGGCATTGCTATATACTAGGCTATTTTCGGGTGCTCCACTGCGGGTGAAATTATTATTTATTAAAAAAATTAAGAATATAAAGATTAATTATTATTATTATTATTATTATTATTATTATTAAATCCAATTAAGTGGTTTAATTTAAGTATAAAATTTATTTTTCAAATAAATTTTATTGTAAATTACTGTTGTAATTACAATGCAAACATGAACGGAGAAATAATGTTTCTCCATGTCTTTTAACTTTTAGTATAAAATATTCTTTTCAAATAAATCCTAAAAAATTATAAATGATACCCTAGTTTTTCACTTCAATTATCTATCTTTCAAATTAATAATCCCTTAAAAAATCAAGAAATTGGATGTTCAAAAAGGCTTGGTAGTGCAAAAAAAAAAGGTTCAAGGATCAAAATAAAAATTTGTAAGAAAACACTATTATAATCCATGGTTAATTGTTAAAGTGAACAATACAAGAATTTATAGATTTATAGTAAAAGAGCCACTTCATTTATATTATAGGCAATTTGCTACGCTTTGTTTACTATTTTTTCTACTCAATCAAATGATAATAATAAAAAAAAAACACATTCATTTAACTGAATAAAATAAAAATAAAATGCATGACTATAGATATTAGAAACATTATATGAAAGTAAAAAAATATTTATTGCAAGAAACATAGTTTATCTACTTAAAACATAAAAGAAGGGGTATTGATCTACATATAAAACCATATAAAAAAACTTAAGAAAATAGGTGAGGCGCTGACAAGCCTGACCTGTTTATGTTGGGCTTCCACGCGGGTTGTCGCGCAACCCACACGATTTGACCTTTTTTCATTTTTTTTTACGGTAGATGACATGTCACCCATCTCATTTTGTTAAAAAAGATTTTTGAGCTTTTAATCTGAAAACTTGTTTTCAACTTTTTTTTTTACCTAGAACACCAAAAACAAATGCTTTATAAATCGTTATAAACCTATCAATGACATCAAAAGTCCATAATATATTTTCTTATGAACCCTAAATGTAAAAAACACATAATATGGACTTCTTTCATCAAATGGAATAATTTGACAATTTTATTTGTTTCGGTGCCCTAAATTGGTGCTAATGATTTGTTTCTCTCTTTACTACTAGAATCCAGTGACCCCTCATTTTCTTCTCTCTACCAAGGACTAAAAAGTAAAAAAAAAAAAAAAAAAAGCTCATGTATCAAAATTGAATTTGACAAATACCGAGGCACCAAAATTGTTTAATATGCGTCAATCCTAATGTTTGAGGAACAAAATATATTTTGTTTTAAACTCATGACACATTACCGTGTTTGCGTGCTTTTCATTTCGGGTTTTATTATTTCAATCTCACCTGTTCTTAAGAAATTAAAATCAAAATCAATTGATTTTTAATTAGAATGAGATTTCTGAAAATAGAAGATCGAGAACCAAATTAAAAAAAAAATGGGCACAAATATGAACAAAAAAAAAACATTTTAGTTTCTTAGGTGGGGGAGTTGAAAGGGGTCTAAAACACATTAAACGAAAACAATTCATTATGCATTGTTCTCTCGTACTAACTATTCATTGCATTGTTCAAATGTCCTCGGGAGGTTGCCTTTGTTGCCTCCTTGGTTTGTCATTCGGGAGCTTCCCTTCAAGGGTTTTTCCTTTGCTTTATACATTCTCGAACTCGCTAGTTTTTCTACCATGATTTATCTTTGATCTTCAATATACTTATATTTGATAAAAAAAATGCATTTATTTCTAGTTTGATAATTACTTTTTATTTTTATAATTTTATTGTCCTAAGTTACATCTATTTGAGATTTTGTTTTTATTTACATTCTTTCATGTTTATAAAATATCAAGGAATATTTTGATGATGAAAATTGATTTTGCAAAATCGAGAACTCTAGTTCTGTTTTTAAAAAAGGATCAATGTTTTTAAAAAATAAGCAAAACTTATTTGAAAATTGGCATGAAAAAATCCAATTTGCTCCCTAAAGTCATAATTTATCTCAAGGTTATCAATTCTATCCCATTTGACGTTTTGTTTTTTCAATTGAAATTGTAAGTTTTGGTCGTGCTATTATATATATATAAATTAGGTGACTCCTTACAAAAAGTAAGTCAATCATGTAGGCTTAGGTCGTTGGATCCCTAGTTTTGCACACAAGCCTAACTTTGTTTAACAAAAATATTATTTAAATTTTAGTTAATATTATCTCTCTCTTTTATTTTATTTTTATTTTTTATTGTTTTTCTAAGATTTTAATTAATACACTCAATCTTATTTTTTTATTATTTTACTTCACTTTTTTTTAATAGTAATTAATCTTTTTAATTTCATAATGCTTTAAAAATATCATTTTATTTTTTTAAAATATTTTCCTTTGATATTTACATATATAAATTATATTTACATCAAATATTTATAAAAATAATATTTTGTTCTTACTAACCATATTTAACCTTTAATATAAAATATCTAAATATGTATAAAATAAATCACATACGAGATTAAATATTTGCATGTCTATTTATATTTTGTATTTACTAAAAAGACTAGCTTTTCACTTTAGTATTTAATAAGTGCTAACAATTATTTTTTAATTTATCAATTTACATATTTTTTTATTTATTAAGTGTAAATAACATCTTTATGTTTCTTAATTAGAGAAAATCATGATACTAAAACAATATGTTCATAGCTTTCACACCTTCTTGTCTTATCTAAAAAATTAACTTGAATACCTATTCTCACATAGCACATGACTTATAAAACCACTACTATATAGGTGATTTGTGTTATGCCACATGCTAGATCAAAAACTTTCAAATATAAAAAATATGTATGGGTGACTCCAATGTTTTTAAAAAACATGAAAAAATATGAGACTCGTATTATTAAAGCAAATGATCTCAATAAACTCAATTAATTTTATAATATAATTAAAAAATTATGATTGGTAAATAAAGTGGACAAAAAAACAATGGTAATTAATTGTAAAAAATAAGCTATCAATATCATACTTGGGGGCGAAAAAAGATAAATTGTTGGATACTCATCATTGATTCTCCTTGTACATCACTACATCACCAAAAAAATCTCACTAAAATGATTTTAATATCATTGTGAAAGGTCGTATAACAACACTAAAAGAGATCATACAAGATATCAAATCAATGATCTAGAAAACAAATCAAACAAAAAAAATCATGAAATGAAAATCTCATGCTTATATTTAATTTAATTAAAAAAATATATTTTTTTTGAAAAAACCTAATTTTTACAAAGAACGATAGGTAAAAAAACACAAGATAACTTTAGTCATTTTCAAAATTAGCAAAAAAACTATATAAGAGAAATAAAAAAATATTACAAAGCTCAATCTCAAATTAAATAAATACTGAAGGTTGAAACTAAAATAATAAGTTTTTCTAAAAAAGAAAAAAAAACTTGAGTGAACTTGAGCGAATTTTATAAACTGAGTTAATCTCTTAAACTCATAACCTACTCAATCCTGAACTTGAGCTCAATGAAAAAACTCAGTTTCTAATCAATTTAAATATTGTGATAAAAACAAAAAAAAATATCAAATTAAAAAATCTACCTAAGTAAGAAAAAATGAAAATCATAAGATTAAAGATCAAATCTAATAGGAAAAAAAACTAAAGGAGAAAGAAAACATAAAAAATATGAATTATCTCAAATAAAAATAAATATCAATAAAAAAATTGAGACTTAAATATGATAGATAAAAAAACTTGGAGGTTGAAATTGTGTAAAACAAAATCTCAATTTTATAAATAATATAAAATAAAAATTATAATAAAAACACGGATCAAATATGAAAAAAAATTGAAGGGATGTTTTGAGAATTTAAAAGGTCAAGGAGAAGAGGAAAAAAGATCATCAACAACAAATTTTATATTGGTAAGCCATATGCACCATCTAGGGATGGAGAAACCGCTAAGATGATTCAAGCACAGTTCTGAAAGATACTATCTGGTCATTGCACATCCTCTCAAGTGTTGTCTGAATAATGTGATTGCAACTTAACATTAACATATGCCAGTAATATTTATATTAATTAAAATTACAAATTACTTTTTGGTCAACTTGATTATGACCAAAAAAACTTGAAAAAATAAAAAAAATCCTCTAGTTATTTTTTTAGGGGCAATTTAATTATTAAATTGTATTTTAAAAAAAAGTAAAAATACACAGAAAAAACCCTAAACACCATTTAAAAAGATTTGTTATTAAAGATGATTTAGTTATTTTACTGTTTTTTAAAGATATTAAAAGATTAATTTATTTTCGATTAATAGGATAATGATTAATAACGCTTATAGAAAGATCATACTAATTATAATAGCTAGCTCATTGTTTTTTCTAAAATAAAAAATGATAAATAAACTATTTTAATCCGCTGTTTTTGGTTATTTTATTTTAATTTATTATCTCTATAACAAAATAACAAAATATTGTTTTTGACTTCATGGTTTATAGATCAAGGGATCGACTTTATTGCCACTTCATCAAGAACGCATTTCCATAACCAGTTCCCACGCGGGAGGGAAACTAGGAAGTCCAGATCCATCAAGTGATGGATGATCCTTAAAATTTGCGAACTTTCAATGGAAAAAAGGGAAGAAGAATAAATAGACTAGGGAAAAAAAAAGGCACGAATTACACAAGTGGCCATGGTGGTGCTACTGTAAGAAGAGGAAGAATTTTCAGAATTGGGCCGCCACCACTAATGCAATAAAAACCTACATTGCAGGCTAAGGGATTTGCTCTTTATAGGTGGTCCAATAGTAAAACAAAATCGTTTTATCAAGTTTGAATCATGTTTGCTAATATAATGTTTATTAAAAACTGATATAATTATTAATTTTAAAATTTATAAAATTAATTAAAATACACATAAATCGATCTAAACAACTATTTAAATACAAAAAATGACACTTGCGCAAAAAAATAAAATAAAATAAAATACATTGGCACTCCATTTTTTCCTTTACACCTTTTCCAACGTTATTATGTGCTTTCGACAGAGTTGTGAAGCACTTGCTTCGAGACTTGGTGGGGGATGGCTAGATATTTATTTTTTATATGGTATCATAGGCATGAGGCTTTAGCCGAGTCCCCAATTGGTTGTGATGGTCAAACATTGACACTCAGCTACGCATCTTGAACCCTACGTATGGGTAGATATACTTGAAAGGAGTTTCTGGTGGCTTACAATCGATTGACCACGTCGACACACTAGTGATTTGTGGGGTCTCAGCACATCTTTGATTTTGTTTTTTTCCCGAGAGGAGGAAGGGATTTGCCACCTTACTCGTAGATGTCTTTGCTATAAAAAAGAAACCTAACCATCCATCCCCACTGAACGTGTTCTTCAGCAATCAATCTCCTATATCTTTCTATCCGTTGCCAAGAGATTGACTAGGAGAGGGAGCACTTACAGTGGGAGGGGCGTGCCGTTGTGGTAAAAATAGAGGCAACCCACCAAATAATAGATGCGGTACCGGCTGTCACAATCGCTGCCACCACTTTTCTTGCCATTTGTGTGCGATTCATGAGCGTGGTGCAAACAATTAGAGCCTTCATTTGTGCCGGCTCCATCATTATATACGATCGTGTCCTTTCTCTTGTTAGACTTCCATACGCACAAAAGAAGTGCTGAAATTAGCAATTGCTGTAAACATTAATGTAGTCTTTTTGAATGGAAACCACTTGGAAATTGCAAATGGAACAAGCCCTCTAAACTCGAAAAACTTTTGAAGCCGGAAACCTGAGATTCTACCACTTTTTTTTATCAGTGGTTGGGTCCTTTGTCTTGATGAAAATCATTAATCAAAGCCAAAAGTTAAAGCAGTGAGTGATACGCCGTCAGGCTTGAATGGGAGCAGAATTCAACCTTTTATTTTCATCACTTATTTAGTAATGGCAAAACCTGCAGCATAGCCCTATCCTCTATCGCCTTCAAAGACCACCAGCTTTCCAAAAACACCATGGTTGAGAGAAAACATTACCTGGTTAATAATATAATTGAATACTTTCGACCACGCTTCGTCCTCTTTTTTTTCGCATTCCCAATCCAACGACCAGTTACACGACACTGTCCGCCCTTCAATCCTCAATCGCGATGACATGAAGCCACAATCCTCTCCTTCTCGTTCTTTCTGACCACTGTATTTAAAACTAATTTAAGACTTGGAAAACATACATGCACTATATTTGCCCAACAATAAGTGCAGAATACAAGACCAAATGGGAAAAAAGAGAGCACAAATCAGCCCTAAAGTGTCATTTTCATCTCAAAGATTGTCATTTACAAGGATACAACGGACTGCAGATTCTTTTTCTGAACCATCACAGAAAAACAGTGAACCTACCATGTAAAAATTACAGTTGATAATAAAAATCTACCGCATCTTGGCAGCATCATTTTAATAAATAAAAGACCACCAAAATGTTAAAAGGAAAAAAATTCAAAGAAAACTTTACTGTACCGGATTCCTGGCCAAGGTGAGATGAATAAATACGAATAAAGTTAATTTCCAACTAGCTCAACAACTTGGTTTCAGAGCCAAAACAGATCCCATTTGAGGTGACTGTTGCCCACCACAGAAAGTACTCCCTGTGAAGTGTCCAACATTTCATGCAAGACATCCAAGAAATATGGAAAATAAAAGATGCTTTATCAACTAGAGCTTGTCCACAAGGAACTAAGTCTTGAGGCAAGTTTAGCACTCTTGTAGTCCTCTCTAAGCTGAATAAACCTGAAATGGCAGCCAATCGAAGTTGTCATCAGAGAAATCAACAAAAGAGAAGAAACCACAAAGAGGGGGTGGATCCACCATAAGAAAATCCTCAAGTGACAAGGTAAAGAACATTAACCCTAGGGTTTCAGCTGAAGCAAATTTTGTTTGAGATACCTCTAAACCACATCTATTGTATGGGAAATGGATTCATAATTCTTAAAACAACATTTAACATTCCATGCAATCCTAAATAGTGCATATATTAGAGAAAATTCTTTGTTTTACAAAGAACAGAATAGTAAAGGATTATGTTATGTAGGTAAGCTAACTAGTTTAAGATTAACACCCAGTTCTAGGCGTGTTACATAATGCAACCACTGTATCAGACTATTTGAGTGAGTTCTATAAAATAAATAAAAAACATTGATGATACCTTTGTGCATCTTTCCGTATACTGGGGGTACCCTCGAACAAAGTGGAAAGACTTTCAGGCGCAACAATAAAGACATTGGCCATTCTGAGACAAAAATTTCCCTCGGTAAAATGAGATAAAAAAATTCTATATCAGCACTCAAATCTGGTCAAAGGCTTGCAACTTACATGCCCAACAACTCAAACTTCTCATCAACAGAAGGAGCATTAAAACTTCGCACAAATTCTCCATACTCAGTTATATCTCGTTTCAACCGCAATCCTCCACTGCATAGGGGAAACAAAAAATAGAACAATTATGTAAAACAACTTATTGGTGCCATCCCCAACAAATATTATAACTCAATAAAATAGAAACCAAATGATCTGTGCACAGTTTATCCTTAAATAAGTTAGAACTTTGGAAGAGATACTACTGCATGATTAAGTAATTAAAATGGGGATTTCCAACAAGAAAAAATATGCACGTAGAGAGCATCTAGAAGAATCATTTCAGACTTTCGAGGATCCCACTAGAATACGAGCCAGTACAAACTCTCAACCACCAAAATATGCTCCCCAAATGCAGGGGAAACCCAATCATGATTTGTGGGCAAATTATATGCTAACAAGGAAGCTCCAAAACCATGCAAAGACAGCATAAATTTCAGATTCAGCCTTTCCCCTTTTCTGGATGTTCATGCGTTATGAAAGTTAAAATGCCTTATTCAATTCTCAAAATCTCAACATTTCTTTCCTAACACGAAACTCATAAATTCAGAGTGGACTGAAAGAATTCCAGCCAATGCTGTCACATACAGTCACCAATTGAAACATGCTTCTCTATACAAATAACAGCAACCCTAACTATAAATGCCAACAAAGGATCACCAAACTACTGAGCACAAATGTTAGGCAATTAAATGCATGGAGCATCTGAGCAAGGCAAATTACCTGGGATTAAAAGTGAACTTCTGCCAATGATTAAGCAGCCCCTTGTGTAAGCGATTTCCCTGAAAAGATAACCATATCCATGTTAAAAGTTAATGTTTCCTTCGGATAAGTATAACTTTAGGAAAAAAAATACATATGCATGTAATTGCTAGCCCACACTACCTCCCTTCCCCAAGAATGAGCACAGATTAAGTAGGTTTGTCACCACGCTGAGTGAAATTACAGGTGTCTCAATCATATTTCTGGAAACCATAATGATCTGCCTGACCAGATTACATTCTAGGAAAGCTTCTACTATGGGAGGGAAGAATTTCAAATCTGACCTGACTGTTGAGAATGATCGTGTATGAGATAAGATTTTCCATTTTGATTCATGTTTTAGAAATCTTGGAAATACTGATCAGTCTGATGAAATTATGATTTAGAAAAAAAGGTCATTGCCAGTTATAGCTTGCCAAAGCAGTGTCCTGAGAGAGCTGAAAGAGGTCACCTAATAGGTTTGAATATAAGCGCACACCAATTTTCACTTAAAGCTCAGATGCAATGACTGTTACTTATACCAGAAAGGGAAAATAAAAAAGAGCAGAGAGAACAAAATCAATGAAGCAGTAATACAAAACGGAATGCTCAAAAGACTTGTTGAAGCAGTACCTCCTCCAATGTGCCAAGACACTCTTGTGTTCAGAAATAATAAAAAGATAACATAAAGTACACATACCATCCTTCCTTTGACAGAGAACATAAAAACTCTTTATTTGCGTATGCATGAGCAATCATGACTGAAGGGCAAACTTGGACAACCCATTACACACAGAAGGGTCAAAAGAATCTCAGAGACAGACCACTTACCAATTCCGTGAGGAACGCTTGTTTGTTAAGACCTTCCAATGCAGTGAATGCAGCCTCAAGCACACGTGAAAGATATGCCACACCTCTAGCCAAGAGAAATAAAGCAGTTATTATCAATAATGACTGAAATATTAAGTTCTTTTATTAAGAGAGTTCTATTTGACAAAGATACATGGCAGAAAAGAAATGAAATGATCCACTGTAACATATTCATAATCTTAGGTGTATGACTGAACTTGGTTAGAGACTTAGGACCTTGGATAATTAAAATAGCGGAAGCTTTGTGGTGTCAAAGAGAAACTCCCACTTGCCAAGAGTGACCAGCAAACACATGAATTGATACATTTATAAGAATAGTAGAAATAAAATATTTTGAGAAATGAAAACCCAACAAAGAAATGGAATGACTTTGTATCACTTGTTTTCCAGACAAACCAGCAAATATGCTTTTAGTTCAAAACAAAATTTGAGTGTATCGAGGTGAATATACCTTGTGCAAGCATTTGTTGGACGATGATCAGGAGCCATTCCATCATCAGGTGACCGATAATCTGTTGCCTTTTGTTCAGCTGATAGCAATCGCTCTACCTGTGTGGGAGTTTCCCAAAGAAAACTATAAGAACAAGAACTTAAAAAATAGGCAGAGATCTGATCAGCCAGAATGGTAGCATAATTTTCAATGGATTAAATATAAAGCTAGAAAAAATATAGATGAAGCATTGAACTAAATATGATGCCACATAAATACAAATGGCAAAGAATTAAGGACCAGAAAGAGTCCAACTGAATCTATGCATTGTTAAAATAAAACACTAGGAGGAAAGAACAAACCTCGGCCATAACAGTTTCAATGCATTGTTGAAGCCCTTTATAAGCTGCAGCCTCTGCAGTAGACATAGCTGTAGACATTTCTTCACATGAAGCAGCATGTGCACCGTCCACAGGTAGTAAGAGGCGAGATATAGAATTTGCAAAATACTGAAGATGAAAGTTGAAGCCATTTTAAGTTCTCTATTTATCCAATTTCACAAAAATTTAAACAGTGTCAGTGCAAACCAACATACTTGCTGTACTATAGCCACACTACTTCCACAACGCTGTACAGCAACCATGAAAGATCTGAAACTGCTCTCACCAGCAGCAGCAGCAGCCTCTGCCTGCATCTCAACATCAATCTCACTTAAGCACTATGTTCTGAGTAAATGCACATCACCTTTATATGAAACTCCATTATAGGTATAACCCATAAAAGAGCAAGGAAAGATATGATCAAGTGATTACAGCAGAAGCAGCTGCAGCAGCCACCCTTCTACTAACACTGGTTCCCAGCACAAACCGTTCTCTTAAAGCTGCAGCTTCAGTGAGACCTTCTCTAGCTCGTTCAAGACCTTCTGTTACATATTGCCCTACCTTCATTTATTTTTTTGAAAAATAAAAATGTGAGCTAATCATGACATTTATTAACAAAGTAGTATATACAGTAAGCAACTTACTTCATCTAACAAGCAAGTGAACACTGCTTTCACATTGACTGCAAGGGTAGCAGGCTGCAGAAAAGCATATTTGGATTCAATAAAAAACTACTGGTAAAATATTTGAACCTTTTATAAATAAAGAAAAATAACATATTCATATCTAAGCCCTCTTTCAATGCACATTATTGCAGTTTAACTTCGTTTTTTGATAAACAAATAGAAATAAAAGACCAACCAGACTCATACTGGCTAATGTTCATTTTGTTTTTTAACTCGACACAATGTTTAAAACATGTATAGTTGTATATTCTAACAATTCTTCCTTTGAATGTCCGTGTTTGTTATTTTATGCCATTTGATTCATTGTCTCAGACACCGGGCTGGAGAACATAAACCACAACTAACTAAAGGCCTTAACCACCCAAAAAAAGCCAAGACAATCCACGACTGGAGGTAATTAAGACAATTCCAGTACACCCAAATGAGACATTATTTCAGATGTCACCTCCAAATGTACATTTCAACCCGTCATCATCACATACCCATTTCAAGATAAATTTGACAAAAGTACGAGTTTCACTCGCAATGCTTAGCGGACAAGTTAACATTGTTATTCTATATACCAGGCAAAATAATCAAGGTAACCTTAAATGAATATAAACATTTGCTAATATAGCTGCCAAATTTATGAGTGCTCGTTAACCTTACTTTACCTAAGAAAAAGAAAGAAGGAAAATTTTATTTATACGAAAGAGTATTTCAGTCAAGGGCACAGGATTCTTAGACAACTTGACAAATGAGGAACATTCAAAACAAAAGATAGCTACTGTTCAATTACCTTTATGAGAACTGGAAAAGAGTACTCAAGCATTTTGCAGTAAATCCAATGGTATATGGGTGCAATTATACAAGAACTCTCAGTAACAGACAAGGTATATTTGATTGCAGAATTAAAAATTACCAGAGATGAAAACAAAGTGCATCTTGATATTGCTTCCTCATTCCACCGCACAAATTCTGTCACAACGGTAACAGATATCTGCTGATGGGAAGATGCTACAGAAGCCCCTTTTGAGCGCCCAATAGATCCAGTTGATTCAGAAGGCAGCTGGCTCTCAGCACGCAATTCTTCCATCTGCATATCATGGTAGTCTATTGTCACCAGAGAAAAAAGTGCTCTGTAGAATTGACAGGGGGAAAATAAAACATAAACATGCAAACCTTAGCCTCGTATAGTTGTCTAAGAGAAGCCTGCTCATGTTCAGGATATTCATCCTTGTGAGAAGAGAACAGAGACTCTGTGAGGCCTGTATCAACAGAGTCAATACGACACCGAAATAAAAGAGGGAAATTGTGCAAGAAGCTGGACAAATGCGACTAACATTGGTTGATATACACATTCATCAAGTCATGCTAACACTGTTATTCAGGAAATCAGTCTCATTGTCAACTATTAGTTGCAGTAAAATATTTAAATATATCAAATGTCAGTGGCAATCTCTGCTACCAAGTAAATAGAAATTTTCTGAATTGAAGAAATCCACAGGTCATTTATTAAACTACACCCAAACTTTTTGTAGAAGCTCACCAATTCAGTACAATTCATTTGTGCACCATTTGAACTCATATTCTACAACAAGAGGCAAAAGAGGCCAAAATTTAAAATTTCCATGATTTGACTTACTTTGCTTAAAAAAGCTAATACTATAGACATTGACTAACTATAATCATAAAAGGTAGTACTATTCAAATATATTATAGAATGTCCGTATCTTTATAGTATTCAGGACCAGAATCAACAATTTAGCTACCAGACAACTGGACATAAGTCACCAGTCATCAGCCAAATGACTATCTCTGTTTTTTCTTTTTTCTTTTTGGTTAAATAGGAAAGGGTGGAGGATGGGGTGGTGGGAATGATCCCTCAACCCTGCAGCATTGGTATTAGCTGGAACCACATAGAGCAAGGCTACCCGTTGCAACATGAAGTCATTAGCAAAATTGGTTCCACAATATTTAACAGGGAAAACATATGATTACATGAAAGACAAGCCCAGCTCATATTTCTTCATTGTTTATTAATGCTGTACACTTTCAGTGAATATTAGCAGATGATTACACATCTAAAATTCACAAAATAAAGTTAGTTAAATACCCTCAACATCCAAGTCACCACATCCGACAGCTCGCAGGTCTCTTGCAAGTTCCTGAGTCTTCTCATATGACACTGCTAGCATTCTGAGATACTGAAGCCTCAAATCAAACACAAAAAATGTCAATATCTAAATGTCACTTCAAACTGAAACACAGGAACTAGAAACAGTTTGGGGCAAGCAATTCTACATACTAATAAAAGTCCACCTTCTTCCATGGGAGGTAAATTCACAAGAGACGGTTTCACTAACAATTTATCTAAAAGAGCTGTAACTCGCTGCTCTAAAACTCTCTGCACATATATTGAAAACATCATAAATACGAATTCACAAAAAAGGTATGCAGTTTGCAATTCAAATAAGATGATGTTACATATGAAGTATAATAATAATAATAATAATAATAATAATAATAATAATTTAAAAAAAACCCTGCTTAGCTACCTGAACCAAAATAGACATAACATCATTAGGAGAAGGGAATACTGCCATAATTGTAGCTGCTTCTTTACGGACAGTGTCTGCAGGAGAACAGTGTAGATTTTTAACAATCCTCGAAGAATGCAACCCTTGCTTGAGATAAATGACTATTTTCAAACCTGTGATTTCTTTGAACAAGGAAGAGAGTCCAGAAGCAACATTATTAGGACTAGCTTGAGAACCCTGATCACCAAGAACCAATCTAGTGTCTGCATTCATGACTTCCACATCAATAAACATTGGACGTGTTGCCACATAATGTTGCATGGCACTCGTGCCCCTGTTGAACTGCATTGCAAAAGGAAACCCATTAGCTAAAAAAAAAAAAAAAAGAAGGAAAAAACAGAGGAAACCTTTCAATGAATTTGCAAGATCACTTTATAAATGTAAGATCCATCTTACTTCAGAGAACGATGAAAAGGAAACAAAAAATAACTAAATTTTATGGCTTAAACAATCTCCCTCCCATTTTTTCATCAAAAAGTGCAGAAAGGAATAGCAAATCTGTGGGCATTTTGGACCAAGTCATGCAAGTCTGGAGGACTTTTCTTATTATTTTCCATTAATTGTTATTCTATTGTAAGTTGGACATGAAGATTTTAGTTCAAAGATGAAACTAGGAAAGCTTATATCAAATCAATCAGTTCAACCCTGGACAGTAAACAATGACTCCCCCAGGCCAGTATAAAAATAATGTTCAGGTGCCCCAAGTTGAGGTGTTAATCAAAAAAGTATCCTGTCCAATCACACGACAAAAGAATCACCTGAGATAAAATTTTTGCACATTCTGCCATGGTAGATAATTCTCGTTTCTGTGATGCTGCATCAAACCGAGCCAACAATCTATTCTCCAGTTCTGTGACAAGTAATAAGAGGAAAAATGTCACCTCTACAATGTTAACAGTATGCAAAAGAGACAAATCCATCATCATAAACATCATTATCACTTCTTTTTCCTTTTCTTTTTGTTGGGGAGGGGGGGCGGCTACCATGGCTGCAAGGCACCGCAGGATTGCAAAAATTCTCAAATAACCTTGAATCGGTCCTAGTAGAGATTCTGGACAAGGGACTCTCAAGAAAATGAATGTATGGTGATAAATATTTTATCAAAATATAAGGAGCATTGAAAATAACAAAGGTAATTTCTGATTCCAAGGAGATGCATAAAAGCCAGTAATGATATTTCTTTTAAGCATCACAATCTGCATAGCTTTCTTCCTACTTTGCCAATATGGAACTGAATTTTTTGTTGTTTAGGATAAAAGGAGAAAGGGTAATAAGAAGTAAGGAATTGCACAATACAAAATTGTGGAACGAGACATTCTCTGTAAAGGAGGATAGAACAACCATCTAAATCAAAATAACAAAGCACCACAATCCTTTTCTTGAGAACTGTCGCTAAAGACATCTGCTGACATGACAATGCTCTAAGGCAATAAGACTATCCTATTCCACAACAACTGACTTAGTGTGAAGTATTAAGTGAAAATCCATGCACCTCCTCTCCATCAAAATGCACATACAGCACATCTCTATAAAAAAACTAAAACCTTTCTCCCATTAAAAACCAACACTAGTTCTACTAAGGATCACCTACTCACTGCTGAATTGCAAACAATGTTTGCCACATAGCCCAAGCTACAGGGCTATGTGAAAATAAATCACTCCAAGATTCTTCATTATGATGACACATAACACAAAATTTGGAGACTGGGCTGTAAGGAAATTGGTATCTGCATACTCCTGCTTGTCACAATTTAGTCCTTTTCTTCTAACCAGATGATGTTTGTCCATATATGGTATAGCTATTAATAGTTATTAAACTACACAGTTTGTTATTTAGACATAATTTTTCACTATTTTCACTTAACACTAAATCATTGTTTTGTTTTCACGCACCATGTATGGACTTCCAGTGGCAGTACTATCCAATCCAAAAATAACAATATGTGGGACCCATACCGTTGCAGTAGTCTTGAAGATTAGTTACTGCAACTTCTAATCCTCGGCTTGCAATTGCATTTCCCATAACTGATGGTACAGTTAAGTCTTGTCTTCCAATATCTTCTTCAGCAAATGACCCTAAAAACCACAAAAATTATTAAAAAAAAATTCACATGGCTGTGCACAGAAACTAGTGCGTAAATTACCCATTCTTTAAAGCAGATTCTTTGTTATTGTAGAATTTCACGGTTCACAAACAATCAGTTTATTCGTTCTATTTATATTAATTTAGATAGATCACATAGTTTAAAACAAAATTTTAGTACAAGTTCAGCACTCTAATGCCTTACAATTATCCAAAAAATAGGAGAAATCAATATTTTTCTTAATGAATAGAAAAGCTACAGCATCCCAATTCCACTCCAAATTTAATATTTCATCAGAATAGAACAACCAAAATATTAGTAATACTTTAGGAGCAAATTTCAAAGAAAATCCAAATGACATCATTTATGAATAAACTTTTAGTCATCATGTGGGGTAGAAAGGATATCATTTAATCTGCCATGACAATAGTATTGGATGGGTTTGGAAGCATGTGTAAAACAAGAAGATATGATCATAGAAAGGGGGGAGGGAGTGGCAGTAGATTTACATGGCTCAATATATATAGATTGGATTAGAACTGACATAAGGAAAAGTAAATAAAGGAGACAGAAAGCTACAGCAAAACTGCAAAGGTTCTTGATCATGACCCGTGAAAAAAGAAACAATAAGAAGAATGCTAGACCGATATAGAAAAGTGATTAGGTTAGTGCTAAGGGATCATGCAGCATGACAAGAATTATGAAATCCCAGAGCTTTGTGAGAACATAATGTCATCTTACGTAATTTCTGCGCAATTGAAGCTGCCTCAGCAACACGGCTGTCATCTGAAAAGAGGGGTGAAAGTTCCATTAAGTCACCTGGGCTGCCATTGAATTCCATCATGTACTGCAAAAATCAAGTAAACAAGGTGTTAATGCATTTCTAGACTAGGCTAAGGAAAGCATAGAAAATAAGCTGATGGAAAGTACCTTTATGAGCTCTATTGTTTGACTTGCTGTGTCCCTCTGAGCATCTGCACTCTGACAAGATCATAATAAAAAAGGTAAAATAACTATACAACTGAATCATAGAAAAATTATAACCGAGTATAAGAAAAGTTTTACCTGCAAATGGTCTCCTATTTTGGCAGCGGTCTGTCCAACACTTGAAATACGTGTGTCGAGCCTTGCAAAGCTATCAAACAAGCCATCTACACCCTTTTCCAGCTGAAAGATAAAATCCATAGCAAATGAAATCAAGATTTCTACTTAATTAGATGGATCTTAGAAAGCGAGCAAAGAGAACCAAAATGGCCTTCTCTTTGAGGAGCCAAACCAACTGAATGCCCCTTAAGACCTAAAAACCACTTGCCAAAACTGAAGAATGAGACCCTATCAACTTTATTTTCTTTTTATTTAAAAAGGAATACATCTTTTTCATTGCCTAAATTCAGTTATTCTTTACTTTTAAGCTAGACAATTATATAAAACTAGATTTGTAGCCCCCATCAGTTTTCAACATAAAAAAAATCCAAGGAAAAAAAATCAAGACCTTAGCAATTGGTTCAATTAGTAGTTTAAATAATATGGTTAAAAAAAATACAACAGTAAATAAACAGATAAAAAAATGACAACGAAAAGTTTAAAAGAACCCGATTTGAGCCAGCCTAGATCATTAAATAACTCAATGATTAAGGGCAAACTTTATTATTCTTTTTTCTTAAAAAAACAGTTAAATTGGGTTAACTCTTAAACTTTGTGACACGGGCATAAGATTAAAATTATTTCATAGAGAATAACATAGAAAAAAAGTTTGAATATCAATACCTAATAAATCAAATGACAGCTTCATAACTCCGAAAAAAACAAATGAATAAGAAAAAGGTGAGGCTCAATCTCTAACAAATAAAATGTTAAAGGATAAAAATCAAGAAAAGACGTAAAAAAAAACTCGATTTTAGCCCAATAGGGTCAAGATGCAAAATATCTAATCCAGTTGTGATACCAAGGAAAACATGTTTGAAAGCAAATTGTACAATATCATGAAGTTTAATTATTGAATAATGTAATGTTGAAGGGAAAAAATATAAAATATAAAATGCAATGAAAAAAATCATGAGTCAACTTGAGTTAAACAACAAACTTCAATGCAATGAAAATCATGAAATCCTTCAATCAGATTCTATCAAGAAGCTTAATTTCCAACCATTTAATTTTGAATGGTGAAATCGTGAAGAAACAAAATCAAATTAGAAAACCTACCAAAAGAAAAAATATAGCAAAAAAAATATGGATCAAATTTGATAATAAAAAAAAGGATGAGATTGTAACAAAAAAATCAAGATAATCCAACACAAAAAAGGTACAAGGACCATTTTTCAATAAATCAAATATTAAAGGATGCAATTGAAATAATTTAATTTTAAAAAGGTCAAGAAAAGAAATCAATCCACTTAAACCTTTGAAATCAGTGACCCTAGTAACGAACCCGGCATTAACCCCATAACAATGTTAAATAATGAGTCAACCCGAGTTAATTTGCAAACTTTGCAGCAATGAAAACCATGAAATCCTTGAATCTATTTCAATCAAGAAGCTTAATTCTCATTCAATTTAATTTCGAATGATGAAATTGTGAAAAAAAAAATCAATATAGAAAACCTGCAAGAGAAAAGGATAGCAAAAAAAATGATCAAATTTGATAGGAAAAAACCCATAGAAGATGAAATTGTAAAAAAAATAAATCAAGATAACCCAATAGAAAGAAAATAAAAAAAAGATACAAGGACCAATTTTCAATAAATCAAATATTAAAGGATGCAATTGAAATAATTTAATTTTAAAAAAAGTCCAAAAAGAAATCAATCCATTTTAACCTTTGAAATTGGTGACCCTGATCTTAGTTAATTTGGGTTGACCCACAAACCACTTGATCACTTGATCAAGAGCATAAGATCGATATAGCCCAAGAAAAAAGAAAGGAAAAAAAGAAGATTGAAAGACTAGTTTCAAATAAATTAAATGGATGAAATTGAAATAAATAAATTTTAAAAAAGAAAAAAATAGTCAACCTCCATTAACATTTGAAATCGGTAACTGGGTCATGAACCTAAGAATAGTTCCATAAAAAACAAACTATAAAAAATAATAAACATCTCTAACAAAAGGATAAAAAAAACATTAGCTTTTAAAAAAATAAAAAAACAGGCAAACTTTATAAACTCGATCTAATCTCTAAAACTCACAACGCGCAAAATCCTTAAACCAGGTTTAATGAAGAATTTTAATTCCCAACTAATATAATTTTGATGGGATCATGAAAAAAAAATCAATTTAAAAAACTTGTCAAAAAAAGTAATAAAAGAAACAATACAAATCAAATTCCCAACAAATTTAATTTTGAAGGATGAGATCGTAATTTTTTTTTTAAAAAAACTTGTAAAAAAAAAAAGGTAACAATAAAATGAATAGAGATCAAATTTGAAAGGAAAAAAAATGCATGGAGACAAAATTTGTGTAAGAAAAAAGTAAAAAAATAATCTCAAACAAAATAAATAGCAATAAAAAAATAAAGATCAATTTATAAGATAAAAAAATGAAAAGAGGTAAAATTGAAAAACAATTGTAATTTTATAGCCTATTAAAAATAAAAAATAGTAATAATAAAAAAAGACCAAATCTAAATTATCAAAAATTAAAAGGTGGTGAACTTAAAAATCTTTTGTAATTTCATGGCTTATTCAAAGTAGTAGTAATAATCAAAAGGACTAACCAAATGTGAAGGAGAAATAAATTACAAGGGCTAGTTTGATTTTTTGAAGGGGAGGGTGGGGTGAGAGAGAAAAGAGAGGAAAAAAGAAATGGTCGTCTGCACCTAACCAGATGCTCGTTAAGGGCACCCCACTCCCCACCCCTATTATGTCATGAGTGTCAAGACTTTTCAAACACCACCCTCCAAGGTGGTGTTTGGTGGCCAAACAACCCCACACACGCCGTCTAAAGGGCATTAGGGTTGTCCACACGTTGGGACATTCTACCAACAAGTTTTTTTTTCTAAATTATAATTACTAAATATAATTTACAGCAATGCCCCTGATTATCCTTGAAATTTTCAATAAAACCAATGTAAAATGACAAAAAAGCTATGAGATGAGAGTTGTCTTTATAGACATAAAAGTAATTACAATGTTCTAAAAAATTGAAAATACAAAAAAGTTCTAGCAGGCATTATATTGTTTTATTTTAGGGTTAAATTAATAATTTCACAATACAAAAAATACCAATTTAAGCCGATAGAGTTTGTAAAAGACAATTGTGTTATGGAGAAAAGACCACCTTGATCTTGATGCCTTATTCAAAGTTTTTTTTTTATTCAAGGGTAATTTCATAATCACACTATTACAAAGAATAGTTACCAGAGTCTTCATGAACAATCACTTTCCTAGGAGAGTTAATTTTTTTAATAATTTAATAATTAACCATTAAAAATTAATATGCAATAAACTACTTTATAATATCACCGAACTAGAGGAAATGGAACTAGTTTGCGCATACGTGTGTGAGTCTGTGTTTGGGTCTGGTCACTACTAGTTGATGCACTGTGACATAATGAAGTCATCATCATTGTGCCTGTTATAGAGGTCCAATCAGGAAGTAATAGATAAAGAAGCTTTTGCAGTTTACTTCAGAAAAAAAATATCATAACGGTTTTTAAAATGATTCAAAAACATGCACACAAACACCCATAAACTCACCTCAGCAAGTGTTTTACGGTGCTTAGAATCTTGGACAGAAACCTCCTTCTTGAGATTGTAGAGCCTTCCATCAATCTTCAATCCAAAAAAAAATGTCAGAGGAGAAATCTTTTACAACCTCGTATATTTCATCAAATACTCGACAACCTACCTGTTTTCGGAGGTCTATCAACTCCTTACAAGAATCCCTAAACAAAGACAAAAGACTATCCACTTCAGGAAATAAAGGAGAAGACAAGCCTTGAGCCAATTTTGCTGCATCGGATGGGGCTCTTGCATGTCCATTTGCTAACACATCACTACCACCGACCTTACCATCAGCTGAATTTGCTTCTTCATCTTGAAAAGATGGTAGTAGATCATTTACCAAGTTCCCAAATAATGCATCAAACGAAAAATCACCCTGCAAATTGAATTCAGACTGTATGTTTTAACATAAAACAAAGCAAAATAATAGATACTAAAGGAGGTACGATAGCAGGTTTTCGTCATGAAGATTAAGCTTTCCACTATCTACCCCTTACCTTGAAATCATCTATATCCAGAATGAGTGGGAGAGAGGCAACTGACGAAGATTTTGAATCTCTATTGCTCCTGATTCCATCTATACTCTCTTTCATCTGCTTCACATTATGCACATTACGTTTAATCATCACCATAAATTAAAACTTCAAGCACTGATAACAACGCTGATGATATTTCAGAAATCCTAGCCAAAAAAGTTGATCATCATCGCATGGGCACCAAAATAATAATTGGACCAGAGAGATTTATCTTGTGTAAGCTTATTTTTCCTCAGTAAATTCCACGCTGGAAATTTCATTACAATGAACCGAAAAAAAACTCAAAACACAAAATTTAATCCAACTTCATCTCCTGCTTTCTCCAATTTTCTCATCAACCAAACAAAAAGAAAAAGACAATGCAGCTTCTTATCTAATAGTAAATGCTAGAACAGTACATAATACTCAGTCGATCACAAAATGACCATTAACCCCTCCATTAAATCTGAGAAATTTCACAATAAACCAAAGGGCGTGTAGTTTATAGATCATCAAGCAGAATTGATAAGAATGTTACCTCGACAGTGATTGAATGAGAAGCAGCACAGGGCAGAGACGATGGCCAGAGAGAGACGATGGCCAGAGAGAGGCTCTGGCTCTTAATTTCTAGGATTTGGTTGGGTAGATCGAGCTTTTGCTGGGAAAGAGAGAGAAAGAGACAAGAAAACACTCATCATCAACGAAAACTACAATGATTTTTGTATTTTACAACGTTACGGTTTTGGCCCTAGTTTGGTCGCTGGAAGAGCCATGTGGAGTAGGGTTAAACTGGGGAAATAAAATATAAGATAAGTGTGTTCTGTATTATGGTGCAAAATATTATTTTGTTTAAAAATTACTTAAAAATATATAAAGTAATTTTTAAAATTAACATATCAAAATCATAAAAAAAATATTAATTTAATTTTTATTAAGTTAAACAGAAACAAAAGTTACCATGTTGTACATTCAATCACTCACTAAAAACATCAGTGTCTGTTTCAGAGTGTAATTGTGGTTGTAGTTGAAAATATTTTTTATTCAGAAATGCATTAAAATAATATTTTTTAATTTTTAATAAAAATTAATTTTGACACCAGCATATTAAAATGATCTCAAAATACTAAAAAATTAATTTAAAATAAAAAAATTATTTTTTTTCAAATATACTTTTGAACTGCAGTACCAAACACTCATCTACTGAACACACATGAACAAACTACAAAAGTGGAGATAGGAGATCAATTAAGACAATATTTGTTTTTTTGTGGTAAAATTTATATTTTTGATTTTTTTTTAAATTGTGTTTCAATGGTAATGTAAAAAAAACTAAAAAATATATTTTAATATATTTTATTTAAAATAAAATTATTATCATGATATCAAATACTAAGTGAAATGATTTTTACTTTAGAGAGTGTGATTTCCAAATTTTGTTTTTTGCTTCAAATGATTTTTAAGTATTTTTATTATTTTGATATGTTGATATTAAAAAACATTATTTTTTAAAAAATTATTTAAATATATTTATAAGTGAAAACACTTTAAAAATCAATCACGACAAACTCTTTAAACACCATTTTAAGTGTATGTTTAGAAGTGTGGTCGAGGTTGTTTTTAAAAGTATTTTTCATTTAGAAATACATCAAATTGATATATTTTTTATTTTTTAAAAATTATTTTTGACATCAGCACATCAAAATAATTTAAAAATACCAAAAGAAATTAATTATTTTATTAAAAAATAAAAGTATTTTTGAAATGAAGTGTCAAATACTTTAGGAATATGTTCCAAAACGAAGCAATGGAAATGTCCAAAATCCTTTCGCAGGAGATTTTAACTTCAATATATATAATAACTAAACCCGAAATGCTTTCAGGCTTATGGAGTGTTTGCAACTGTCATGTAAATTACTTTTTAAGATAGTTTTCCTTTTCTTGTAACTGTATTGAAATTATTTTATTAGATTCTTTTTACATCAACACACTAAAACTATAAAAATACCAATATAATATTTTTTCAAACAAAAATATTTTAAAAAACACTGATAAAAAATATATAGATGATGACAAATACCCTAAGAGGGTGTTTGGGAGTGTGGCCACACTGGAGATTGAGAAAAAGCCATATGGATCTCACGGAAAGCATTGCTCATGGCTAGGGCTAGGGGTTGTTTTATAGTTTAGTATTTATTATATTTTCTTATAAAATATATTTTTAATATTAAAATAATCTAAAAAAAATAATTAAAATATAAATAAATATATTAGAAGGAGATCACAATATAATTTTTGACTTGCAATTCTAATTTTGTTTCAGATGATATTTTACTATATATTGTTTTGGAATCGCAGAGGCCTTCATGAATGGATTTATAGTTCATGATGAAATTACAAGTAGTTTGATGGGAGAATAAAAACAAGTATCTAATGTACTTGAATTATTAATTACATTTTATTATTATAATTATTAAATATTAAAAAAAAACAATATATATATATATACACACACACACTTTAAAGTAATTTCACAAGTTGAAAGCGATATGAAAAACTTGATAACCAAACACTTGAAACTACTTTTCATTAACCTTGTCATAATCTAATTTTGGGTTATTCCCCAAATCTACCAAAAAATAACAAAAATAAAATAAAAAGGGGCCGATGTCGGTAGGAAAATTAAGGTGAAAATTTTAGACGTTTTCGGGAGCTCGATCGTACATCTTTTTGTGCCAGAAATGAAGGCCAATGCAGATTCAAGGCTAAAGTAATTTATTATTGGACAAATATGCGTAAAATTTAAGTTGAAAGATATAATTATATTTTTATGGGCCAGTTCAATTTAATCGTTGGCCAATATAAAAGGGTTATTGTGTTGAAGAATTAATTTAGGGTCCAATTGAAGGATTTAATTAAGTGCAAGGACTTAATTATACTTTAAATTGGTCAAATTAATTTTATTAAGGGCTTAATTGATGAAAAATCAAGTTCTTGAGCTTAATTCGGGTTCAATTGAGAAGATTGGAATTTTCAGAGACCGATTCAAGCCAATTATACGAAATCAGGGGTCAAATTGAACGAATTGAGAGTCCAATGGTTACTTGAGGGTTAAATTGTGTAAATTAGAAATCAAGGACCAAAACAAAAAAAAGGCGTGCAAAGCTAAGGATGCTCTCGAAATTCTGATGGGGATACAATTGCACAAAATTAAAAGTTTAAAGCTAATTGGGGATGCAATAAAAACAAATGCAAATTTAGGGACCAAATCATACTTTCACCTTACCGAAATCAAAATTGCAGGTTCTTACACTGTTCCGACACTTGAACAGTGCAGGGCACGCCTCTGCAGCCACTGCAAAAATGCAGAGGCAGAGGCAGCAGCTCCACACAATATGCATGTTCTCGTCCCCTATAAATTGCATGGTCTAGCATGCAGGAGGGGGATAAAAAAAAAAGAGACAGAGGGAGAACGGATGAGAAAAAAGAGTAGAGTATTGGAGCAGAGAGGAGAAGAAAAAGAGCAGAGGAGGTTGAAAAATTTGTGGAAAACAAAGACACAACAAAAATTTGCAGACCCAAAATCATCCACGCACGGCCACCAGCCACGACCACTCTCTGTTCCCTCTCTGGCAACCTGCACAACAGCAGCAACATCTGCACCTACTGTCTCTCTCCCTCGGTCAGCTCTCTCTAACAACAGCCACCGTTAGCTATCTCTCTTCCACCAACAACTCCAGCTAGCCCATCCCCTCTCTCTCTTCACCAGCAACTCCACCTCCATGCCAGTAGCTCAGCCACCTCCTCCAGCGAAACAACAAGATAGCAATGTAAGGCAGCCACCTTCCGACGCTTCCTCTGGCCACCATTTTCAACGTCGCCACGACAAGTAGAACCACCTCGACCTTCTCTACCCAATGGTATTAACAGGTACACCGTTCATCACACTCGAAAATCCTCCATGTTTTCTACTATAGCAACTTCGTCTTCCTTTGCATGGGGGGAGTGAATTAATTCACTCCCCGCAGGGCCAATTAGGTCGGGCTTTGTGCCCGGCCTGACCATTTAGAGAAGGCGGGCTTCCAGCCTGTTTGGGCTGGAAGCCCAACACAAGGTGAGTTGGCTGGCAGCTAGCCCACCAAAAAAGAAAAAAGAAAAAAATACAAATTTGCAAATAAAAAAATATTTTTTTAGAAAAAATATATCTAGAACAAAAATATGTTGTTTTTATGCATACGGCCAATACGCTAACATATTTTGAACATCTCTTTTCTAAAAAAATATTATTTCGGAGTTTAGAGAAAAAAAATGTGTTTTAGCATGGATTTCGTAAACACAAAAAAAAATTGTTTTTTCGCATTTTTGGATTTTACAACATGTTTGTAAAATCCGAAGGGTATTGGCCAATATTCCAAAAAATCAAAAATCTTATTTTTGGGGATTCACATTATTCACTGTTAATATTTGAATAAAGAAATCCTAAAGGAGTGAATATCCAGAATACTGGCGGAGATAATTCGTTATTATTCACTATTGATATTTGGGTAAAGAAATCCTAAAAGAGGTTAATATCCAAAATATTGGTGGGGATAATTCATTATTATTCACTGTTGATATTTGAGTAAAGAAATCCTAAAGGGGTTAATATCCAAAATATTAGCGGGGATAATTGATTGTTATTGACCGTAAATATTTGGATAAAGAAACCTTAAAGTGATAAATATCTAAAATATTTTTACGGGAATAATACGCCATCATCATTTAACCAACATATTTTTTTAAAACATCAACACCATAGCAAATCATAAGGCAAACCAAAACACCAAGCAGCTTACCTTAGGTAAGGCGTAATACGAGTAACCTTCCCTTTACGCAACCAGTACCTTGCCTTAGAATCTCTGAGAGACCGATTTAGGTTTCCTAATAACCATAATACTAGGTGGCGACTCCATTTTTTCACGAAAATAAAGATAAAACCCCGACATGAATTCCTCGGCTTGCGGGGAGAGTCGCCGCGACGCTGCGCTCTCGCAGAGGGTGAGACAAGATGACGAGTCCACTGGGGACTTTGGACTAGGCTTGATAATTTGTTTGTTTATTGCTATGTTGATCTCTTTTTTTGTTGCTATGAATGGTTTATATTTTCTTTAAAAGCTTCAGCATACATCTTTACATCTTGTCATGCATGGTATATTGAATATGGGTAAAAAAATGTCCTGTGATGCATCACCCTTATTATTAGTTTTTGGCGCACACATTAAACTTCAAGTTCAGTGGGGGACTAGCATCTTACCTTATGACTTGAGTCAAGGTTTAAGTTTGTGTAAACCCCAACTCTTTGCTGAGTGTTTAGACTAGTAGCGATTGGTATACGTACCATCCTGCTATCTGCTAAACCCTTATATCGCCTTTACGAAGGTGATCACTGGACAACAAGAGACCCTCTTTAAAGACCAAGTAGTAAATCTACCCTATGTCTCACATAAAGAAACTAGAACCTATCGTTAGGGTGTATGCTTTATAATATCTTTTTGCATAAAAAGAAAAGTCCTAAAAAGCATCTTGACTTGCAGGTCTTGTGAACGAAATGGCCACCACTGCTAAATTTTCTATCATGAAATATGGGAAAAATTCTGAATTGTCACAATTGACTGAAGGAGACTGTATTAAGAGCGATGCTAAGAGGCTATCACCAATCAAGAATTTGAATTGTATTATGAATGAGGTGAACAAGTTAACGACTCATTTTCAAGATATGGATAAGGAAGCATGTTCTATAAAATACGGACGCCTTGTGGAGATTGCGAAGGTAGAAGTTTTAAGCCCAGCGGTGCGAGCTCTAGTTCACTTTTGGGATCCAGACTACCGTTGTTTTTTTAGGAGCATAGACCTATGTCCTACTATGGAGGAATATGGAATGTTGACTGAGTTTCCAAACGATCTGTACAAGATTTATTTTCCTTTCAGATCTTACAAAATCATCCCCACACTATCGAAGCTGCTCAAAATCCCCGACTTGGAAAGGTTTTTAGAGAAGAATGTTGCTGGTCTGAAATGGAAGATGCTAGAATTTGAACTAGAAAAGAAGTCTGGATCAGAAAAAGAGAGATTGATTACCTTAAGCATATTTGGCCGTGTGTTGTTCCTAAGTTAAATAGGAATAATAAGCTTGGAAGTTGTTGTTGCTTATGTAGAATATAAGAATACACAAATCAATCAAGTGACCTCTATTTTGGCTGAAACCATCATAACACTTAACCATTGTCGAAGAGCCGGGAAAGGAGCAATGAGATATTGCACGCAATTACTGTATATTTGGATGGTTAGCCATATTAAAACAAAAAAAGCTTGTTTTTAATAATTTTTGGTGGTTCAACCAAAAACCATTGAGGATAGTGGAAGAAGAAGAATGCGGAGATCTAGACAACCAAGGTTGGGTAGAGAAGCTAAAGGTTTACCTAGTAGTGGTTTCAAATGAAGAGCCCCTTAGGTTAAGGCAGTGAATGTCCTAATGAGTTGCGGGCAAAGACGTTGGGTTCCATTGGTAGGGGTTACCAGCTACGTAAGTTATGCTTCTGCCCTAGTGGTAAAGCAATATGGGGGCATGCAATTTGTTCCAAGAACCATGGGAATTGCTTAGTTCTTTGGTTTGTTTAAAGATCCCGTTGCACGAGAAGTTTTGGAGATCATCAGACAAGATTGGAAGCATTTAGTTTTGGTGGAAATAAAAGGTTCGAGGGATCCAAGTACAAGTGAAGGGTATGCAAGATAGAGAGATTTAGCTACTTCAACTGCAATTAATAAAGAGGTCGAGTGTCCCTAAACTGAAGAAAAACTTATTAAGAGGAAAAGGTTTGACAATGAAGAGGAATTGAGAAAACAAATAGAAAAGCTCTAGATAGAATTGAGCAAAAGTAGAAAAGACAAGGCAATAATGGAAGAAATGGTGTTGGAAGGCGATAAGAGGAGAGCATTTTTAGATGAGCAAATACAATCTAAAGATGTAAGAATAACCAAGCTTGAGTTAAAGTTGGGTGAGGAGAAGAATGTTAGGTTTGGGAATTGAGAAAAAATTACCAGAGATTAGTCTAAATTGGATGCAAAGTTGCTCTGAATTAGGTACATTGAAAACCGAATATAATGAATGCCAGGGGAATATAGAATATTACCAAGAGAAATTTGCAGAAGTTCAATGTGAGTTGATGGATAGAATTGGGAAGTATGAAGACTTGTATAATAAGTATGTAATGTCAAATAGTCATTCAACGGGGTCTGTAAAAAAGGAAGCTGTTGAAGCAGAGTTGGTTGTTAAGGAAAATGAAATAAAAATTATGAGGATAAAGCTCAGCAAAGAAAGTGAAAAGGTGAACTATCTGGACAAGAAACTAGGAGTAATGGAAAAACACAAGGATCAAATCGATGCCAATAATACTTCGTTGAACAAAACCAATATGTTGCTCATAGAAAAGATGACCAAGATGGATGAACAAATGGATGAAGTTGTTGCGCATGCTCAGGGCATTAGAATCAATGCACGAAATGTAGGAAGGGATATCATTTGCTATCACCGAAGTCTAGCTAAGACCGACAACTTCTTGGGGAAAATCGAGAAACACAGTTTTGGTTTCATACCCTTGGCCAAAGAGGTGGTAGAAGAAGTAGATTAATTTTCTCTCTCTATGTTTTCAAAAATGTAGTAAACTTATCAAGCATTAATGAAAAGGGCGTTAACCCATCTCTTATGCAAAATCTTTCTCTTGGTGAATATGACTCAAGCAAACAACTCGAAAAGTAGTACTCTTAGCAAAGCAATGTGACAAGAAAACCTATGTTTATGAGGTGTTGGCCATTAATCGTTCACAAGAGAGATGCTCCATACCCATTATACAATGCATCTTTATAACAAACATGCATTATACCATATATTTTCTTATATATTTATGCATACAGCTCAACTACGAAACATAGATTCCCCTGCCATAATCCACAACACTCGACTGAGAAAAAAGATGGAAAACAAAGAAAGGGAAGAACCAAAAACTCAATACCAAAAAGAGTTTAAAGCTGTTCGAAGTGATGTGACATGTTTAGCCAGCTTGCTCGAGAAAACATTGAGAACAAAGGATGGCGAAGGAACGTCTACTTAAATTGACAAAGCACCACCGACAGTTCAAAGCCCCATGGCACCTCATAATATAGTGACAAATACACCAAAGAAGCATCTTGATCTCACTTGGCCCATCCAAATTCCTATTACAATGAATTTAATAGCCGAGGATCCACAAGAGGTCAGATTCTCTGATCATGCAGGATATGATAAATGGACTGTTCTAGAAGAGAAGATAAGGGCAGTTGAAGGAAATAATTTATTTGATCTAGTTAGGGCAGCTGAAGTATGTTTGGTGCCTAACATCATGATTACATGGAAGTTCAGGTGCCAGAATTTGTCAAGTATATCGAGATGGAATGCCTAAAGACTCATCTTTGTTCCTACTATAACTAGATGACAAAGATTATCCACAATGATAAAATGTTAATTTATTTCTTCCAGGATAGCCTAACAGGATCGACCCTCAGCTGGTACATGAGATTAGACAACATAATGATTAGGAAGTGGATGGACTTGGCAGATGCTTTCTTAAAGCAATACAAGTTTCCATCTTGACATCGCTCTTGATAGGACCAGTTTGATTACCATGGAGAAAGGAGCTCAAGAGTCAGTAAGGACTTATGCTCAAAGGTGGCGGGACCAAGCAATCAATGTACAACCTCCACTAATAAAGACAGAAATGGTGACCCTATTTGCTAACACCTTTAGGGCCCCGTACTATGAGCACCATATGGGTAGCTCAACCCAACATTTCTATGATGTAGTGCGAATTGCTGAGAGGATTGAACAAGGAGTTCGAAATGGGAGGATTATGGAACCCATGGAGAAGAGGGGTTTTGTGGAGAAGAAGAAGAAAATTGAGGTAAATAACCTAGAAGACAGGTACAGAGGGAAAGACAGAAATTACCAAAGCTACCAAACACCTACCCCCAAACCACTAGTATCAACTTTTCAAAAAGCTCCATCCAAAACAATCCCTATCAAACAAAGTTCCCTGTAAACACCCAAAATAGTTATCGAAAGAGAGACTACCAAAAATCGGAAGAACAATTACCACCTTTGCCAACAACACTAAAGGATTTATATGCCATATTACTAAGTATTAGGCAGATTGCTCCCGTACCAGTACCATATGCACAACCACCTTTCCCTACCTGGCACAACCCCGAGTTGACTTATGAATACCATGCTCGTAATGTGGGTCATAACATTGGGACCTATATAGCTTTTAAGAGGAGGGTATTGTATCTAATCAAGATCAGATGAGCCACTTTTGAATATTCACCCAATGTGAATTCGAATCCCTTGCCTAAACATGCTGCAGGAAATAGTGGGGTGAATGCTGTGGAAGTTGATAACAAAGAAAAGGCTCTAAAAGTGACCATGGCTAGGCTATACGATATGTTAGTGCAGTCTGGACACTTAGAAGAATCAACCAAACACGACATGGAATAAAAAGACTTTTTCCCATTCCATAACAAGAAAGGGCACCAAATTGATGAATGTATCGAGTTTCATCAAAAGGTTGCAAGAATGCTGACTTTAGAAGAGCTAAGGATTGAGGTTATAGAGGACAATGGAGGGATAGCAATGATAGAGAAGTGTAGGATCCAATCAATAGCCAATAGACTCTCGAAGTTGGTATTGACTAAGCCCTCGTATGCAAGGAAAACAGACTATAGGGCGATGCCTGGTAATTATGTTTTTACCTCAAATTTTGAAACTCTTTTTTTCCAAACCGAGATAAGCGGGTTGACCTGGAGTGGCCGTTGTTTCACACCCGAGGAGTTAGAAAAACAAAGAAAAGCTAAGGGCAAAGAAGCGATGGACTTTGATAATGAGCTGAAGGAAATAAACCAGTAATAGAGGAAGAAACAATTGAGTTCCTAAAATTGATGAAGCATAGTGAGTACTGTGTGGTAGACTAATTGAAAAAGACCCTTGCCAAGATCTCCATCATATCATTAATACTCAGTTCTGAGCCACATCACAATGTTTTGAAAAAGGTGCTAAACGAGGCCTACGTACCTCAAGACATTGAACAGAAGATTATGGAGCATCTAGTAAGGAGGATTCATGCTTCAAATTACTTGTATTTCACCAAAGATGAACTTGAAGCTGAAGGAACTGGACATATCAAGCCTTTGTACATTACTTGTATTTCACTATTAATATTTGGGTAAAGAAATCCTAAACGGGTTAATATCCAAAATATTAGCAGGGATAATTCGCTATTATTAACTATTGATATTTGGATAAAGAAATCCTAAAGGGGTTAATATCAAAAATATTAGTTGGCATATTTAATATTTGGATAAAGAAACCTGAAAGTGGTAAATATACAAAATATTTTTACAGGAATAACACGTCATCATCATTTAACCAGCATATCTTTGGAAGACCAATATCATAGCAATCAGAAGGCAAACCAAAACATCAAGTAGCTTATCTTAGGTAAGACGTACTAGGAGTGCTAAAACCTTCCCTTTACGCAACCAGTTTCTTGCCTTAGAATCTCTAAAAGATCAGTTTAGGTTTTGTAGTAACCATAATACTAAGTGGCAACTCCCTTTTTTTCACAAAATAAAGATAAAACCCTAACATGAATTCCCTGCTCACGGGGAGAGTCACCGCGATGTCTCGCTCTCGCGGAGGGCGTGACAACCATATTGTTCCCATAAATGTTCAATCAAATATTCTTGGAGTTGGGACTTCGTTGCTCTATCCCTGATTCAATTATGAGTTTGAAAAAAATCACGTTGTTTTGGTGTTTCATCATGTGACACTGATATAGAAGAACTAATTTCATGTTCAAGGTCAAATCCTAGGTTCATTACTCCTTCATCCTCAATAATCATTTTATGCATTACTATGCAAGCTTTGTAACCTTTCATAATATTTGCAAGAGTTTCTGCATCCCAGTATTGCACAGGTTCACACATTATTGCAAAACGAGATTGTAACATCCCAAATGCCCTCTCCTCATCCTTTCTTACAGACTCTTGTTTACTTGCAAAATATTTTCTCTTTGCTCTTAATGGCCTTGGGATTGTCTTAACAAAGGTTGACCAATTTGGATAAATCCCATCTCTTAATTAGTATCTCGTTGCATATTAATGTCCGTTGATTGTGTAATTGACATGTGATGCGACCATATTATTTGATAGTTTCATCCATATTTACCTAGTGTTTTGCATATGTTTTATGTATAAAATGCCTTGATATTCTTTGTTTTATGTTTTGAAGGCATTTTTGGATGAAAGATGCAAAAAAGAGGTAATTGGAGCTGATTGACAGATTTGACCTTCAGTCGGTGTTTTGTGCAGAGTGGAAGCTCTAGAGATCAAAATGAAGTGATTCCAGTGACATTCAAAAGCTAACATCCATAAATTTATGGAAAGATAATTAAAAAGAAATAAAATAAGGAAGAGCATGGAAATCGCAGCCTTCAAAGTCAAATCTTGCAATCTACCGATACCGACCTATGTCCATTCCAACTTCAATATCTCGAGCTACAGAAGTCCGATTTATGCAAACCCACTTTTCATGGATTCAAGACTCAAAGACCTATACACGCTCCCAATGTCAGCTCAAAACAATGTGTTATGAAGGAGATATGAATTTTACAAGGGACAATTAAATTCTGTCAACTTAATGAAGAACTATTTTGTAAAATAGATACTAGGGTTTCTAAGCATATATAAAAGAATAAAGGAGCAAGGAAGTTTTGGCCAGCAGAAAAAAAAACTCAAATCTTCCTCCTCCAAACCCTAAATCATGTTTTCTTCCATCTTTTAATTTAGTTGTTTAATAAACATGCAAGGCTAGACTCTTTTGCTTGGTTGCAAGGACACGAAAACCTTCAGATTTCAAAAAACATGAGATCTATTTTTACCTTAATTTTTCAGTTTATATGATGAATATGTTTCTCTCCTATGCTTATTTTTCTATGATTGTTTATTTAATTGCTAAGAGCAGACTCGAAGTTATTATTGTAGACAATCGATTGCTAAGTTTGATATCAAAACCGGAGTTGTGGTATATGAACTTGTGAAGCAACTAAGTTAATAATTGTAGCAGATCTATGTTATTAATCTTAGGGAGAACATTCAATCAAACTAAACATATATGGCGGACAATTATGTTTCTTAATTGATCAATTTATCTAGATTTTAATGCTGCCATTGAATCAAATTACTAGTGCGGACACTGTGGTTATTTGATGGTTAGGGTAAGTTATACGGCGGATCCGTTAACGAACTAATTTTAAGAAGAGATAAATATTCAGAATATAAATTGATGTGTCGTTTCCATGATCAGTTCTGATTTCTGTAGGTGGATGTTGATTTGCTACCAAGGTTTGCTTTATTGATAAATTTCAGTTTTATATAATTTTCGCTTAGTTTGCTTTAGCCTAGCCTAGACAACTTCCAACCCCCCTAATTGCATAATAAATAGCACGAAAATCTGAATTAAATCGTCCTCGTGGGATCGACCCCTTGCTTGCTCTATATTATCTTGTTTGAATTGTTTTAAGCAAGGGTAATTAATTTGTGTGACCGCGACATCGCAACAACATGAGGAGCATGACCTTCAGCAAGTGCAATAAAAACATGTGATCAATCAAGAACATTAATATCATTGAGTGATCCAGATAGTCCAAAAAAGGCTTGCCATATCAATCTTCTTGTGGCACAACAACCACCCCAATCTGAATCACAAAATGCTTTTAAGACAAGATTATTGGTAGCAGAAAATAACAGACCTTGTCCAGGAGTACCTTTGACATATTTGAGGATTTGTATGGCAGCATCCCAAAGTGGTCTTCGAGTATCATGCATAAATTGACTTAGTGTCCGAATAGAATAAATTATATCGAGTCTCGTGATAAATCAGTCTTTCAACCAATCTTTTGTACTTAGACTTAGTTGGGTTATTCAACAATGCTCCATCGGTGGGGGTAAGCTTCAAGTTTTGTTCTATGGGAAACTTCTCTAGGCGTGCTCCTGAAAATCTTGAATCTTGTAGAATACCCAGGGCATATTTTCTTTGAGACATGAAAATGCCTTCTTGGAACGTGAGAATTCAATACCCAAAAAATATTTTAAATCACTCAGATCTTTAATGCGGAAGCATTTAAGAAGAAATATTTTAAGACGTTCCATCTTTTGGCATTTTCACTATACTTGGGATTTGGTTTTGTTGGCCTTTCAGATCTACGTGGCTTATCAATACCTCCCCCAGCAAGAGGAACCTTGTCCTCAAGGTTCAAATGAGAAAATTGATGATACAATGATTCCGTCGCTTCCCACGTAGCCTCCTCTACTGTCTAGTGCTTCCATTGGACAAGACCCTCGGCAATAAACCTACCTCCGTGTTTCACCCAATGATGATCAATGATAACCCCTGGTTCCAAGACAATTGCACCTTCATCTGAGACAAGTGGAAGATTGGTGTGTGCGTTGGATGCATCGCCTATGTATTTTTTTAATAATGACACATGAAAAACAGGATAGATACGTGTACCCTCAGGTAAGTGGAGTTTGTAAGCCATGTTGCCCACCTTTTGGAGAATTGGATAAGGCCTAAAGAACCTGCTGGCTAATTTTTGGTGTACCCATTTGAATGCAGAACTTTTACGATAGGATTGTAACCTGAGAAAAACCATGTCTCCTACTTGAAAGGACACATCCCTCCACTTGGTGTCTGCAGTTTGTTTCATGCGATTGATGGCAGCAGCCGAATGGTGTTTGAGCTGTAGTAGGACCTCATCACGGAGGAGAAGAGTTTGGTCGACGTCATGAACTGCTGTGAAGCCATCAGAATATTCAGGAAGAGAGGGAGGTGGACGACCATAAAGGGCTTGGTATGGTGTCATACCCATTGACGGGAGGAAAGTAGTATTGTACCAGAGCTCTGCCCATGGCAAGTAGGAATGCCATTTACGAGGCCATTGATGCACAAAGCTCCGTAAATATTGCTCAATGCAGCGATTGATGACCTCAATTTGGCCATCCGATTATGGGTGGTACGCTGAACTCATTTTTAGTTTAGTGCCAGACATTGTAAAAAATTCCTGCCAAAATTTACAGATAAAAATTAGATCATGGTCACTGATAATAGACTTACGCATTGCATGCAACTTGACCACACCTTCAAAAAATTTGTCAGCCACTAATTTTGCCGTGAAAGGATGGGATAAAGACATAAAATGTGCATATTTGCTCAATTTGTCCACCACCATAAATATGGTATCTTTTCCTTGTGAAAGTGGTACGCTAACCACAAAATCAATAGTAATATCATCCTACACCTGACATGGAATAGATAAAGGTTGGAGTAGTCCTGCTGGTGGTAATGTCTCTGATTTAGTGCGTTGATATATATCACAACTCTTCACGTAGTCCTGAACAGATTTGTGCATGGACGACCAGTAAAATCGAGTGGCCACTTTCTTAAAAGTTCATAAGACTCCAGAATGACTCCCCATTTTTGTAAAGGGGGACCCTGGAAGGAACCATAATCCGGACTTTAAAAAAATCAAGCCATTGCATTGCATAAAAGGCCCTCCTGGTTGGTTTTGAGCCATCTTGCTAACAATAGCCATATACTCGTCCCCGATGGCTGCTTGCTTAATTTCTTCCCAAATATCAAGTTGTGGCACGAACAAGTGATTGAGAGTAGGACTGTCAAGTCGACGAGAGACTGCATCCGCAGCAAAATTTTCATGTCCCGGCCGATACTGAATCTCGTAGTCATACCCCAATAATTTAGCCACCCATTTTTGTTGTTCTGGCATGGTAATCCTTTACTCTAGAAGATATTTAAGACTTTGTTGATCGATCTGAATAATAAATCGTCTTCCCAACAAGTAAGGCCTCCACAATAGCAAGCATCTCCTTCACATATGTAGACCATAATTTTTTTGACACATTGAGTGCTCGACTCATAAAAGCAATAGGTTTGCCTTGTTGTTGCAAGACTGCTCCAATCCCCTCACCTGATGCATCAGTTTCCACGGTGAAAGTTTCATTAAAATTTGGCATGGCTAATATAGGCGTTGTGGTCATGGCCTTTTTGAGCGTATGAAAGGCATCCTCTGCTTCTGCATGCCAACCAAATTGCCCTTTTTTTAGAAGATTTGTGAGAGCCCGAGTAATTAGACCATAATTTTGAACAAATTTTCGATAATAACCTGTCAACCCCAAAAATCCACGTAGCTCAGAAATATTGGAAGGTCGCGGCCAAGCCACCATGGCCTCAATTTTTTTGCTATCAACCTTCACCCCTTGATGAGAAACAATATGACCCAAATATTCCAGCTTTTGCATACCAAAGGCACATTTACTAGCCTTGAGAAAGAACTGTTGTTGCTTAAAAATTCCAATGTTTGATGGACATGATGTAAATGCATTTCCCAAGTAGGGCTATATATCAAGATGTCGTCAAAAAATACCAATATGAATTTCCATAAATATGGTCAAAAAATAGCATTCATAATAGCTTGGAATGTCGATGGTGCATTACTCAAGCCAAATGGCATAACGAGATATTCATAATGATTATTGTGTGTACGAAAAGCAATATTATGAATATATGAAGGTTGCACTCGTACCATATGGTATCCAGCTCTCAGATCCAATTTGGTGAAATATACGGCCCCATGCAATTCATCCAACATATCTTCCACTGTAGGAATTGGAAACCGATCTTTGATGGTGACTACATTAAGTGATCGATAGTAGGTGCAAAACCGCCAGCTGCCATCCTTTTTCTTCACTAGCAACACCAGAGATGAGAAGGGACTAGTGCTAGGTCTGATGAGTCCCGAGTTCAGCATCTCATGGACTTGTTTTTCAATCTCTACCTTCTAGAAATAGGCGTAGCGGTAAGGATGAACGTTGACTGGCTCACTGCCTTCTTTGAGGGGAATATTGTGGTCAACCTCACGCTTAGGTGGTAGCTGTGTAGGTTCTTGGAAGATCTCAGTGTATTTATCTAAGACCTGGCATATACGTAGAGATTGAATTTCTTCGGTTTCTTGCATGTTGGGTTGGGGGCAAATTGCAAATACCGAGTGTCCCTGGCGAAACTCTTTTGAATTCTCCCTCAGTGAAGCAGCTTGAATTGGCTGGTTGCAAAATCCTTGTAGTTGTCGAGCCAAGTTCTCCCAATAGAATTTCATGGTGAGAGTTCGCCAATTGCATATCACAGGCCCAATAATTCCAACCATTGGATACCCAAAACAATGTCTAAACCTTCTAGGGGAAGTGAATAAAAGGTAAGTGAAAAAGGAATCCCTTGTAGAAGAATTTGTACTTTTTCGAACTTCCCTTGACATTGTAATCTTGCTCCATTAGCAACCCGAAATATGAATGCCTCCGTTGGCTCTAATGGCAGTCGCAGTAGATCAGCCATGCGAGTGCTCATAAAGTTGTGCATGGATCCACTGTCCATTAACACCACTACATCGACTAAACCCATTTTGCCATCTACACGCATGGTCTTAGGTGCAGACCATCATCCAGTTAAGGAATGCAGAGTAACTTCAGGTTCCACGGTCTCCCTCGGTAACTTCTTCATAGGTGATTTCGTTGAACCCGGTTGGGCCCTCCAAAAGCAAGAGCTGCATTCCTTGGCATTTATGGCTGGCGGTGAACCTCTCATTACAATTAAAGCATAGCCCTTGGGCTCTCCGTTTCTGCATCTCCTCCCATGACAATTTTCGAAAGGTTGCATTTGGTGTTACCCCTGTTGTTGTTGGTAGCGCCAATGGCTTTCGAGAGGCTTGAGTTGGCCGCTAGAGCTGGCGTTGTTTTTTCATCTGTTCATCCTTCATGCGAGCTAGGCTAATGGCTTCTTTTAGTGAATGTGATCTGAACATACGAATTCCTTCTGCAATCTCGGGTTTAAGTCCTCCCATAAAGGTCCCAACTAAAGCCTTTTAAGTCCATCCTTGAACTCGGTTTCCTAACTTCTCGAACTCACTCTGATAATCACGCAAGGAGCCCACTTGTTTTATTCGCGATAAAGCTTCTTCAAAATCCTCACAATTTGTAGGACCAAATCTGACCCATAATTCACCTTTAAAAGCCTCCCATGTCATCATTCACCCTTCCTCTTTGTATGTCCGATGAGCCCATTGCCACCATTGATTCGCTTCTCCCTCCAGATGGAAAGAAGCCAGGGATACCTTTTGGTTGGCTAGAGTATTTTGAAATTCAAAGAATTGGTCCACTCGATTGAACCATTCTGTCGGGTCTTGTCCGGAATATCATGGGAAATCTAGCTTGGCCATTTTAGAGAAAAAGACCTATCTGCTCCCTTCAGTCTCCTCATGAGGTGTACGAGAATTGCCTTCTCGGTTTGTGTTGCCATGGCTTGATTCTCCTTTGGTTGTTAACAACGCCTATACCAGTTTATTGATAGTATCCTCTAGTTGACGCATTTTTCCAGACATGCTCACCTCCATTCTCTGTACCCTTTCTTGCACTCCACCTAGCCCAGCCTCCAACATTTCAATTCTCTCTTTGTTAGTTGCCATTTGAACCAACTCTGATACTAATTGATAGGGTCCAATCAAGATCTAACTTTCCACCGCCAAAATGTCACAATATTCTCTTCGGGTGAGAATGAATCACAGGGTAAAATTTAGGATAGAATATATTATATCCCTTTATTTATTTTCAGTACTTATTTATAACCTTACTACAACCAATGCTTCGGTTATACAGCCGAATTGTAAGGTCCCGTTACAATGGTTACATTATGGCATTTACTGCAAAACAGTTACACTATTGAATTTACTGCAAATTAGAACGGAATAGATACTGAATGGAAACTGAAATTAAAAAACATTTGTTGTCGTGGAGCAAGGGTTGTCCTGGTCTTGCGCTTGCATTTTTACTATACTTGGGATTTGGTTTTGTTGGCCTTTCAGATCTACATGGCTTATCAGTTTGGAGAGGACTAGAGAATCAGGCACTAAGATACTATGAAACCATCTACAGAAAATAAACAAGAGAATATTTTGCTGAATACTTTTTTATGTGATGATAAGAAATTCATACAAGATATATATACAGGAAGTGAAGCTCCATCACGTCACCCTTCTAAGGCTAAATAACTCTGATCCACTATCTGTGGATTCTACTAATCTATTCTAGGAAACTAAATATACTACAATAATATATTACAATATAATTTTTAATAAGAATCACATGTTTTCAATAAACAATGATGTCCTAAAATTGATTTCTTGACTTGTAACTATGATCCTTTTATGAAGGATGCTATGGAAAACTGTTTATCTGCCAAGAAGCACAAGAATGGAGCTAAAACAAGCCGCTTGCAATCTCAAGGCTCTTTGCAGATAGAACACTTCTTTGTAGGACCAAACAATAATCAAAGGGTGTGCCCTTTACTATGTGTAATGTCTCAGTTACGTTAATGTGTCTAAAATAGTAAAATGCTTTTGGTATGTTTGGAAGGAAATGGAATTGAACTTTCTTATTTCTTTCCACTCAATTATACTTAAACGATTTTCTTCCTCTCATCTCCATCATTCATAATTTACGTTGAAGGCTTCGGGCTATTCTTCTCGGTTCACAGTTCAACTAGGAGATAAAAGGCTTCAAAACCCAAACCATCTGTTCTATAAGTTTTCCCTTCGCTAAATTGAAATGATAGCAAATTTATTACATGTTTTTTCCTTTCAGGCCCCTTCCAAAAAGTGAAGGAAAAGTAAATCTCTTTTTGCGCTATGATTTGATTAAAAAAATAAATCACGTTCTTGAACTTGGAAAGTCGTGCATGAAGCTATACCAACTCCCCAGATGATGCGAATGAAAGCATGAATCTTGAACCTTATTGCGTAGACATCTCCTGACCAGCAGAGCAGAAAAGACTCGCACTTTTCGTATACATCTGTCTAACAGGGGGCATATAATTCTTACAAACAAACACATGCATGGTTCTACTGGTGGCCTGTCAATTTCCAGAGTTCATGGTTTGTTGAAGCTTCCTTAGTTTCAGCCAGATGGTTTCCTGTATTAATTAAAACCTTGAGGCATTGCTGAATCCCACCTAATGTCCGGGAAACAAGAACATAGAAAGCTTCATTCTCGGGGGAAAAAAACAACGAGCATGGGAAGCTTAGACTAAGATTGTTAGATGAAAAGAATTTAGAAGTTGAATGACCAATTACCTATGTAGAAAGAGAAACAAAACGTGCATTGATTTGCTATTGAATTAATCACTGTCTTAGCTGTGGTTGGAGTGTCAACATGAAAATTTTCATGTGTTGAAGTCTGAAAGACACGTGCTGTATAATATTGAAATTTGACCTGGAACAGCCTGTTGTGCACCTAGTTTTGCTAGAATAATCTGGTCGCGGTCCAAATCCTGATGCTGATATTGCTGATTCTTTTTTTTCAGTTTATGAGAATCAGTGGAGTATAATATTAAGTGACTATTTGAGAGTGTGGTTGCGGTTGCTTTTGAAAGTGTTTTTTCGTTCAAAAATACATTAAAATTATGTTTTTTTTAAAAAAAAAATTATTTTTGACATCAACACAGATCTAAAACCACCAAATTTTAGTAATTTAAACTTAATTTTTTTTAAGTGTACAGATTTCGGGGGGGAAAGTGTTTTTTTACCTACTCAATTGGACAATTCAATTTTTTTGTTGCAAGAAGTGTCCCTTTTTTTAATCGAAGTCTTCAACAGCCCTTCTGCCACTATTGAAAGTTCCTCAGAATTGAAATGTAAAACTTGTTTTTTTATGTATGTTTCATAACAACCAATGCCTTTCTTGTACCTTTCCTGTAGTCTAGGTTTTTTTTTTTTTTGTCATTAATGCCGTGGAAAGAATTTTAGAGCATCATCGTGTGAAGAAAGCGGGACTTTTCCTATGACATTTTTATACGCGATTTACCTGCTTTGTGGGTTGTTGGATTTCTAGATTATCCTGATTTCAATTACTCAAAAAAAAAAAAAAAAAACCTTGGACTACAGGAAAAGATTTGAGAGTGGTTCATTGAACATCTAATTTTCCTTTAATTTGATCTAATCCAGCTTTCTTCGTTCATGTTAAGAGTTTAAATTTCTGATTTATTGGCAATTAATTTAATTTGGGGTGTTTGACACTGCGTTTCAAAAAAAAAATTAATTTTTTTTTATTTTAAATAAAAAATGATGTTCTTAACTCATTTTAATGCACTGATATAAAAAAATATATATTATTTTGATATATCTCTAAACAAAAAATATTTTAAAAATCAATTTCAATCACACCTCCCAACATTGTTAGGTGAAACTCATACTGGAATTATATGAATTGAACTGGCATCGTCTGCAATGCTTTAGATAGAGAACGTTGTAAATTCATTTGAAAATGGGCAACCCTAATTTAGTTGAGAATCACAGGCGGCTTGATCAGATGGTTGCAAATCAGGTCAATAATCAACTTCACCGAGCAGCCCATGACACAGCCATCGTCATGTCTTCGTAGAGCTGGTAGACCAAGATATGGTGGAAGCCATCATATACTAATTTATATGGGAAGGCCTAATCTTGAGCTTGGAAGGGATGATCCAGTTTTAAACACGTGTTCAAATAAGAACGCGAGTGTTTGAAAGGTTGACAATAATCTATAATAATGGAAGACAGCCAAACAAGCGGGTCTAAAATGGATTTTAATGAGTCAACCACCGACTCAAAATAACCACCACTCAGATTGACACATGTCTTAAAATGGGATTTTAATCCTTAAGATTCACAAACTGTCAAGTCAAAATTACACAAAATGGATAATTTGTTGACTAATAATGCAGTGTCGTGCGTGCGGTCGAGGACCGGACAAGTTTCTTTCTTTGAAAGCAATGTCTTTTTCAGTGCCTGTTTTATTGTAAATTTGAATTCTCTTTTTAAAATATTTTGTATTTAAAAATATATTAAAATAATATATTTTAATTTTGAAAAAATATTTTTACCATCATCATATTAAACTAATTTAAAAACACTAAAAAAAATTAATTTAAAATAAAAAAATTTAATATTTTCAAAAACAATTTTAAAACACAATGTCAAACATCCTCTTGGTTGCCATCAAGTAAAGTAAATAGTAAAAAGTAATCTTAAAATACTAAAAAACTATTTAATTTAAAATAATAAATAAAAAAATCAAATTTTTTGAATAGTATTTTTGAAATGTAAAACCAATTTAGTTGCCAGCTGTTAAAGTAAATAGTAATAACTTGCAGGAAAGCAATATTGTTCATGCATTTGCTTTATTTTTTGGTTTGTTAAAACTTGAAATACAAGGCATCAAAGAACATGGAAGAATTTATTGCGTTTTTTTTTTTTCCTTTAGGAGATTAGTGTTTTGGCACCAACATCTTCTAAGGAATTTCCGGTCAGAAAATCTTTGTTTTAAAAGTCTTGTTTTTCCATTCATTAGTGCTAGCTGTAACAAACACTAATATAAATAGTCACTTACAAATAGGAATAAATAACATCATAAAAGACACTTGCACCATCTTTAAATTAAGATAAAGGAATGTGTGTGTGTGTGTGTATTATTTCAAATATAAATAATAAGATAAAAGCACGTAGAAAAAATAATAGTAATAAAAGAAATATATCAAAATGATTTTTTTTTATTTTTTTAAAAATTATTTTTGACTTCAACATATCAAAATGATTTAAAAATATATTTCTTTTTAATTTAAAATAATAAATAAAAATAATTTAAAAATATATATTTTTAAAACTCAGTGACAAACACCCCTAAAACAACTGCAGCCACAACGATGGTCATCACCCTGTTGCATTACTATACATTAGTGTAAAGGCAGATGGTGGAGCACGAGGGAATATTATGGAAGAATATATATGCTTAGAATCTAGGACCATAAGGTTTCTCATTATCTGCACTTGTAAAATAAAGAACATACGTTAATGTAGATGTAATTTGCAATCAAGCATGATGAGAGACCTCAATAGGATGTGACGTGATCTTAATTTGTAAGAAAAAGGTTTATGATTTCATAGTTCGAGCTATTTTAGAAACCCTGAAAGAATTATTGACACAATTAGGTTAGAGATTAAGGGTATATTTGTTTACACAATGAGACTTTGTGTTTTTTAAAAGATGGATTTTTTGCTTCGAATTACTTTTTGGGTGTTTTCCAATGTTTTAATATGTTGATGTAAAAAAAAAATTAAAATATATTATTTGATATATTTTTAAATTAAAAATACTTTAAAAATAATCGCTACTGCAATATCAATCACTACCTTACAAATTGGAGACAAACTAAACCAGTTTCAAGACTTAAACTGAACTCATGAAAAAAATGTTGAGCGGGGAGGGGGGGGGGGGGATTACCAAATAACATATAAATAAAAGAAATTGATAATGATAAATTAAAGGAAAAAATAATGATTATAGTTTAAAGAAGAATAATCGAGGAACACAATGGAAAACGTAGATGAAGTTCTAAGGTGAGTGAATCATCATTCTTTGATGAAATTCTTAATGCAAATCCCTTTACATAAACTCTTACATTTAAAATCTTATGATGGTTTGTCTAGCCTCACAAATCATTCAAATGGTTATAAGTTAGTTGATAAGCTTACATCAAATGTTTGATACAATTTGATATAAGATTTTTCCTCCTATATTAAGATTAAAAGCGCAAACATGGTTCACAAACTTATCAAATTGGTTATTAAAGCATTTTGTTATAATTAGGCAATCTTATAAAACTTTGGTGTTGTTGTTTTTAAAACATAAAAGGAATACAATCTTAAGAGAATTCATAAGAAGATTTAATAATGAAATAGTAAATTTGATAGTTTTAACAACAATACCAAATTTGACAGTTCCAATAATTGTGAAGTATATCTTCTATTCACTATTAAAAAGCCTTCGAATTGAGTTGCAATAATTATGGATTTTTTATGGTAATGAGATTGTTGATATATAATGTTATCCTTATATGACTTGACACTTGAAATTGATAGTTTTTACCTATCACTAAATGATTAAGTTCATTACTGGTTTGGGAACTGGTTTCATAAGAATAGATCAAAAGATGACTTGTAAATGTTATATGATTGAATTGGTGAGGAAATTGTAGCATTATTTAATATCCAGAATGTAAAGAGTGAGAAAATAAAGGGTAAAAAGCTCATTCATATCAAGTATTTATAAAATGCAACATTGATCAAAGACTATAGAGATTATTTAACCTAAATTTAATTAAGATGTAACCTAATATACAAGAAAAAAATGAGGAAGTACTTAAAATCAGATTTATCATATTTCACATGGTATCCAACATATATGTCAAGAATTGACAAAGAGATAATCTTGTATCAATCAAGTATTGTATTAAGGATTTTTCATGAGATCTAGAAGAAATGATGGTTGTTGAGGAAAAGGTAAACGATGGAAGAAAAAAAGTTTGTAGATTATTAAAGGCTCGTTTTATTAAGAAGGTTTAATATATAAAGTGATTAGAAAATATAATGTTTGTGAAAAAAGTAATTGAAAGATAATGGATGTCATGGTGAAGATTTTTCATTACAATACAAATTAGAATCAAATTATTCATCTCATTCATCCCCAACATTCACTTTTTTTCTTTCTTGCACAAACATTTATGTAAAAGTTTACATTTTTGTTTAGGTTCTGGATTGTAGTTTTGGATAATAAACCTAATTTTTTGTGATTATTTCTATTTTAGTTCTATTTGAATTTTTTCTTTTTACTATTGTGGAAGTATATTAAAAGTTCGTGTTTTCACAAATAAACTATTTTTTTGCTAATAGATGTTGTGTGGTCTTTTGTATGGTTAAATGTTGTTGCCTTATTTTTTGATGCTTGGTTGGTTCAAGCTTTTGATTTTATTTCTCTTCAATGTCCAAGTTACCAAAAGAGGTGTTATCTCATTATGGTTAGTGAGGTGTGTTTTTGAAAATCAAGTTTTAAGCCTCTAATTTTCCAAACAAGAAATTGATATTATTAGATACCTCAAATGAATAAATAAATCACCTTACTAAACTAATCTAGAAATTCCCATTATGATATGTCTAAATGACAAGAAGATACACATACACCAAATCAAAAATCATATTGAAATTGTGGAATATGACTAACATCTAACTTGAATATAAAAAAAAAGTAACAAACTTTTCAACGGGAGATTATAAGCTTCAAGCTTAGTTGATTTAGAGATATATGTTGGTTGTGTAAGACATACATCTTTTTAGTTGTATGTCTGGTTTAGAGCTCCAATTAAAATTCCATATAATGTCTTGTGGTTTATGACTTATAATTTGTTTTTTTCATTATCAAACATCTATTTGAGGGAGAAGCTTTTATAAAGGTATGGTTGTTTTTCTAACGTATACTTGATTCATTTATTATTTCTTGTTTTTCTTTGGAGTTGTGCTGCATATAGGTATTTGGAATGTATACATATTGTTTTTTTCATGCCACCATTAGTTTTTCCTCATTAAGATGATCATGATCTAATGTGTCTTTAATTGATAAGAAACCCTAAGTAGAATGTGTTATTGATCAAACTATATCTAAAATAGATCACTAATGCAATTTATAATGGATTTAATTTGGTTTATAAGGTTTAAATCTTGAGGAGACAGTTTGGATTTTGGTTATTCCAGACTATTATCATTTGAATTCATGCTAACATGTGTAAATTATGCATTGTTCATTTATTTCATATGTTTTATTGGTCATGGTTCATTTGATGTTGTTTTCCATGTATATTGTTATAGACATTAATGTTTTGCTTAATGGTTCTTAATAGCACATTGCTGTATCTTTTTAGATTGTCACCAAAATACTCATGTTTATGTTTTTTTTCCTTTAATATTTTTTATTATAGGAAAAATATTTAGAGATCTGTAAAATTGTTGCTACAAAGAAAGTCCTTCAAGATAAGAGGTAAAAGAACCGTGAGCTATAAACCATACGTTTTATTGGCCATCCAAATGTTGTCTCTTTTAAACATTACTTCTTTCCACAACTTAGAAGGATGAGCTTTATCTTAATTTGATTATTAAGTATGTTCCTAAATGTATTCATCATATGATTAAACGCTAGCACAAGTTGAATCAGAAGATGACACTATTAATATATGTCCAACTTTATTTATATATACATTAATATTTACAATGGTATTTGCTTTACTTTATAAAATTAAAATAACTTAGTTTTGGTCTATTAAAAAAATGTCTTTGTTAACATTTTTAGGTTTTAACTCTAAGCCTTTCCTATACTAAGTCTTCTTATTAGCTATGAATATGGATTTAAATATTAATCTTTTTTGCAATCTTCAATCTTTTCTTTGAACTTGACAATTTGTTTTATTCTTATAGCTTTTGAATATATTTTAGATGAATACATCTCTAATTCTATTTTCATTTGAAATATACATGGTTTAACTATCCATTTTATATTTTTCCAAACGATATCTTCTAATTCGCGGCGCAAACGCATAACAATATGTACCATAAAATTGAAAACACATTTAAATAGTTGCAAATTTTATTTTTATATGCATTATCTTAAAGCGACTCAATTGCCCTAAGTTGTTGATAAACATTCCCTTGCTTCATTAAAACTAGATTAGATGGGAATTGTTAGCCATGCGACACCCATTTTTCATTTATTAGGTCCTCAGTTCCAATTTAATAAAACAAGTAAATAAACTTAACGTAAGACCTACACGGGCTACACGATGACAAACTTAAAAAATATTATAAATCTTTTTGTTTCATGGTGCATGCATATGGCAAACTCACGAGCAAGTGGTCGAAATAAGAATAATTAACCTAACGCATGAAAGCCAGCAAAAGAGTAGTGTTCTTTTGCTGTAACATCAATAATAATAATAATAATAATAATAATAATAATGCAACAAGTTAAATAAGAATAATTTCTGGAATTGCCAAATGTACATAATGGCCAAAAGACATGTGTTTTTTTTGTCCTGTCCTCATCGTGTCGACTTTTTTTCCACTTATCAAACTTTTATGGTCGTGCTATTAATTTAGAGAGAATAAGTTTCAGGCGTATCTACTGAGTATATATGCTATTATCTTATCTTCGAATTAAGTAGTCTTGTTTGAACATAAACGTATGTTTGACCATAACATATTGGTAAAGCCCATTGATCTTCAATTATTTCACACGATGGATGGTCAGGTTTTGCAACTCTTTAAATGGGTTTCTCAGGTTTTGCAAGTTACGGTCCAAGTCTTCTTCCACGACCATTAGCCCTTAAACATGGTGGTTTGCTGGTTGCATGGAATCAAAATTATAGAAAATTGCCCCGAAGCAGTTATTATGGACGTCAAATATATTCTAGCCAGGCACCAAGAGGTTTCTTTCATCATACTTTTTTTAAAACCCTAACTCTTAAGCTGATTTCGTAGCCAGGATGAGAGCTGAATAAATGATCGAGTTTTTTATTTGGGTTTTTCTCCTTCAGAAATCTATCATCTCTCTGTTTGCTGATTATGTACCGGTTATCATAGAAGAAGCTGTCAAGTAAATATCTCATCTAAAAGTTTAAGCTGGTAGGTGAGGTCCCAGAATATAATTTATATTATTCTCTAACACCCCCTTCAAGTGAAAACCCTTTGAGTTTGAAACTTGCACAGATCCACATTCTACTATGAAAAATATAAAAAAAATCCAGAATGGTTAGAAAATTTTAGAAGAATATCCTTAAATTGACCGGTATATCATTAAATTAATTAATATCTTGGCCATGGTTGTATAAAATGCACTGTGGCTCAACGTACCAAAATGTAAAAAATAAACAAGTTTTTAAGGTATTTAATTTGAGCATAATACATTACATAATGCAGTAATGCTCACCACCAACCCATATTAGCTCCAGGCACAGGAGTACTTGCATACCAAGTAAACAAGGCAAAAACAGCCTCTTCTTTTTTCTGACTTCGAGTCAACCAATTTTATTATTTTCAATTAGATAAATATTACTTTTTGTATTAAAGGACAACTTTCACTTGTAAAGTTGGACACTCCACTCGTTAGACAACGGACAAAACATTGTTTCACAATTCTGCTTTTACTTCCACCACGACCATACTTTTTTTCTCTGAAAATGATTGTTTGGCTATGTGGAATAAACCTTTGAACCATTCAGCTTAGAAGCGTGTATTACAGTTTGTTTAAACAGAATCAGTCCAGGTTTTCGTGTTTGTTGGGTACTGTTTTTTTAAGAAAAATAAAAAAAAAAAAATTATTTTATATTATATATATTTTTAGTGTTTTCAAGTCATTTTGATGTGATATATCAAAAATTATTTTTTAAAATTTATTTTAATGTATTTCTATACAAAAAACAATTTAAAAAACAACTTTAATCACACTTTTAAATATGTATTTCTTACTTAAAATCCAAGAAAAGGAGAATTCTAAAAAACATTTGGATAACAAACTCAAATGCATTGGATTTAAAATCTAGCAAAATTTAAGACATCTTTGAATTTGAACCATTGCAAAAAAAATTCAGAAGAGATCATGTAAACATTGTCCGAAATAAAAAAGAAACATATTTGCTCGATCGATTGCATATCAATTTTTTTTTTGGTTATTAGGGTGTCCAGACCAACTTACACGCACCTCGACTATTCCCCGAGCCCACTGAACATCCTGCAAGCTCAGTGAGCATGTAAGGCACTGCGGGATGACAGGCGTACCGCGCAGGGATGGACCCAGGAGAGACATGAAAGGAGGAACTCTCCAGCCCCACTCCCATTGGGACTCAAACCATGTTCGCATGAAGGAGAATGCCCCCAATAACCACTGAGCCAGAACCCCTGTTGGTGCATATCAAATATTAATATCATCTGGCCATGCATGTTATGAAGCGTCACACTCGTTACGATGACACTCCTCAATATAGGGATTAATTTGGGGTGAGTTTTATTTAAAATAAATTGAGTCCGAACCATGCAATCCAAATGATGAATCTTTAGAAATTCCACCTAAGTATACGTTTTATTTTAAACCTAATGGGCTTATGATTTTCTTGAACCTAATCTTCGCTTATCAGGACTTTTCCTGAGGTCTCATTTTGGCTAATTGTGTTCTTTTAGTATTTTAGTTTTAAAAAAATCAGGAGATAATGGATAGAAAATACGGGTTAATTACCTGGCCAGGCAAAACAAGTTTGGATAAAAGAGAAACAATTCTGGGTTAGGTATACGAAAAACATTCAAGCAACACTGAAAATTATCCAAAATGATAATTTTGGGCTATATAGATTAATAGGAATTTTTTTCATGCTATTAGATTTTGGAATATAAATTATAAAACATGTTAAAAAATAATATAAATTATATTTAATTATTTAAGATTTTAAGTTAATATGTTTTTCACAGGCACGGGTGTTTTAATAACCAAAAGAATTAAGATTTTTAATTAAAATCTAATAGCATGAAATAGTGTGGCTATACACAAATTTTAAAAATAATATAAATTATATCCTTGCATAATTAGATTTTTCAGTTGACGCGTTTCTTTGAAAAATCACACGTTTTCCATATACTTGTTGTGTTTTTTCTTTTCAAAAACCAACACTAAAATCCACATGGAGATGAGTCATGAGACAGTTCTCTGGGCATTTGATATTCTCTGAGCCAATCAGTGCTACAGAAGACCGTGCGTAAATGATATCAAAACAAAGATGATGAAGTTTTTTCCCATAATTAATTTCGTGGCAAGGCACTGTGGAATTAATGTGTAGCACCCAGGAAAGTAGGAGTGTGGGGACCGCAGAGCAGATAAATAAAACCCTCTCACACCTGAAGGTTCAATGCTGAAGTCGTCGGGACCACAGCTCTCCGAATTTATTATTATTATTATTATTATTATTATTATTATTAAAAAGGCTATTAGATAAGATCATAAAATCCACAGCCCGTCCAACATTTATTAAGCTCTTTCGATGAAAGTTGAAAACATGGATAATGAACCCTGCATGGGATGCCCGATTCAACAGCTGGCTTCCGGATCACAAATGTTAACCTGAGTTAACATGATAGGTTAATAAAAATAATTAAAAATAATAATGTGAATATAAGTTGTATATGTTATAAATAATAAAATTTAAAAGATTATTTCAAAATGTGTTCTTATTGTTAGAGAATATATAAATCATAATATAATATGAAGTATCACCTAATAACATAAGCATTTAGCTAAGATGATTTCTTGATATGGTATCAGAACCTTGTTGACTCAGCGATCACGAGTTCGAATTTCACCACCCATATTTTATTTGATGAAAAAAAAATCGAACACAAGATAGTGTGGGTCTGTGCAAGTTTCAAGCCTAAAGAACTTTTATTTGAAAGGATGTGTTAAAGAATAATATAAATCATATTTTAGAATCTCACCTAACAGTTTAAACTTTTAGGTGAAATGGTTCCTTGACACTTATCACGCCTTTTAAGTTGAAATATTTAAACCAAAAAATCTTTTTATCCTGAATTGAAAACATTTAAGCTTCTAATGGTCAGTTTGGTATTGCGGTTGATATTGTGGTTGAGATTTGAAAAAAGCAGTTTCATAAAAAGCATTTTTAGTTGCGGTTCATAATTGAAAATGAAGTGTTTGTTTAAAACTGTGATTGAGTTTGAGGTTTAATAAAAAGCAATTTCGTGTGTTTGGTTACCATTTTTTCATATTGTTGTCAACTTGTGAAATTACTTTAAAGGACACAAACACACACACACACACACATATATATATGACAACTTGTGAAATTACTTTAAAGGACACACACACACACACACGCATATATATATATATGTATATTGTTTTTTAAATATTGTAGATTTAATAATCATAATAACATAATATAATTAATAATTCAAGTAAACTACACTCTTGTTTTTATTTTTTCATCAAACTACTTTAATTCCATCACGAACTAAATTCATATGTGAAGGCCTCTACGAATTAGATCTTTCTTCATGAGGGAGTACTTGCGAGTGTATATTACGATTTAATTTTACATCACCTTTGTTTTAAAAAAAAAACTTTTTTTTATTATCAGTGAGTATACTTTACAATGTAATTTTACACCCCCGATAGCTAAAACAAAATATTTGTTATTTTTTATGATATTTTGCCCAAATTCCAAGGTTGTTATTCGTAAACTAGTTACGATATCCAATTTTCATTTAAAAACATGAGAGAGATGTTATATCTTGTATACAGAAAATATGCTTCGAAAAGCTTTGAAATTTGACCGTATGCATGAAAGCAACATTTTTTTTAGAAATTTGATTTTTTTATATTATTTAAAAAATATAAAATAAATAAAATTCAGATTGGGCTTTGGCTTGGGCTTGGGCTTGACCCAACTAAATGGGTCGACCCAACTACTGAACTTGGGCTGGGTTGAGAACAAGTCCATCCCAGCAGCACAAGAAAGGAAAAGAAAAAATAAAAAGAGAGAAAGGTTGTTGCACTGTTCACGTATTGCATGAACAATGCAAAATGAATTAATTCACACTTATATTGTCACGTGTTACGTGAAAAGTAGCAGGATGGTCGACCAACGATGATGAGAGACTCACCTGTTGATGTCACCAAGTAGAGAAGGCCAAGATAGTATTTTCAGTGGTGGTGGTGGTGACGTCAAAAATGGTGGCCTATAATGGCTAGGAGGAGCGTCGGAAGGTTGTTGTGATGTGTTGCTGCTTGATGTCAGAGTCGTGGGAGAAGACTGGACCGATGCAGGTGCTGTTGGTGAAGAGGAGAGGTTGTCGGTGCCGAAGGAGCAGCTGATGGTGGTCGTTGGTGACTGCTGCTGCTTGAGGAGAGAGAGGGTTGTCGGCATGGTTGTTTTTTAGAGAGAGCTGTTGGTATTGGCTGTTGCTTTTTTGTGATTGATACTGTAAAAATAATGTTCCCCATGTATTATTCTCATGCTCTCGTCAGTGTCTCTTCCCCCTCAGTTTTTTCTGTGTTTCTCCCCGATGATCATCATGCATGAAACAACTTCGTCCGTGTTCAGCGTGTCATTTGTGTTTTGAGAGAAAAGCATCTAAACAATGTTTTTCGTAAATTGTGGTTCAACCTCATTTTAGGTGGGATCCACGGTACAAAACTGTGGTCCATCCTTTTACCAAAATCTTTATTTAATTTTAATATTGCTTTGATTTTTTTATATTTCTTCATTTTAATATTGCTTTCATTTCAAAATGTTGTCCTGCATTCTTTGGCATTTATTAAAATTTATATTATATGAGCTGTTAAGCTGATGTCAAGTTTTTTAACTTTGAAACATGAAAGTACGAAAACATAAATACTTAGTTGAAAAATATTTAATTTCTCATGAAAAAATTAAGTTAAAATTCATTTTTAATTTTTTTTTCAAAATAAATTATAAAAGTTAATTAATAAAACATTTCTAATTACTAACCTGAGTATTGTAAAATTTCTTAATACTAGCACGCTTGAATTCAATGCGAATTTTGTGTGACGTGTATCCTTATCTATCTTCTACAGTCAGACTAAAGTCAGCCTGACACCAGTAAAGGAACTCTCGCGGATGGTTCCTACGAAGGTTCTTTATCGTCTTTTAGTTGAATTCAAATTAAATTCTTATTTTTGACTTGTTTTCTAAAGTATTATATATATATATATATATATATATATATATATATATATATATATATATATATATATATATATATATATATTAAAAATTATTTTTAATATTAATACGTCAAAATAATTTCAAAACAAAAAAACTTTTCAAAAACATGATTTAACTACAAAAACAAACATTGCATTAAATATCTTAACTTATTTGTCTAGCATGAGTTTTCAATTAAATCATATAAAATCTAACTCAATCTAAGTTGATTTATTTAATAGATTCAAAAAATCTGAATAATCGTATTTTATCTTAAAAAATTAGTGTTAAACAATAAAAGTAACAAAAATAAAGATAAAAAAGAAAAGAGAATGTTGAGCCAAGTAAATTTTTTAAAATTGTAATTTGAATTAGTAGATTGAAAGCACCATACATAAAAAAGAGGTGAAACTAAATTCTCAACAAATCTAACATCAAAATATGAATTATCGCTATTGCTATTATTTTTATTATTACTATCATTGCTCTAATTATTATTATTATTATTATTGTTATTATTATTATTATTATTATTATTATTATTGTCACAACTATTATTGTACTTGTAAATATATGAAAAAAAATTTAACATCAGCATATTAAAAATTCAAAATAATAATAAAATATTAATTTAAACAACAATTCCAAAAATGTTATATGGATGAAAAAAATAAACACACTCTGTTTCTCTCTTACCTGGGCTCATGTTCTTGATATGATACCTCACGCCACGCAAGCAATTACGATTACACTGATCTGAAAGGTATAAATATTTGACTTTGAAGAAGATTTTTCCTTTCCTTTGTGTTTTGGATATTGGCCACTCGTTTTCTCTATAATTGCTTTATTTCACCTATAAATAGATCTCCCGCTCCATAATATTCTCACTTCACATTCCTAAGGCAATTCTCTAGCAACTACTATTTGGCTGGCTAGCTTGCTCCTTGAGAAAAGTTCTCATACAAGTTGCACCACCATTAATACTTGCTATAGATCTTTCTAAGGACAGAGAAATGGAGAGGAAGCACCAACTTTTGTCTCAGATTGCAACCAATGATAGACATGGAGAGAACTCCCCCTATTTTGATGGATGGAAAGCTTACGATAATAACCCTTTTCACCCTACGAACAACCCCGACGGAGTAATACAAATGGGTCTAGCAGAAAATCAGGTGATTGTTTTGCTGGAGAATTCTCAGCTTCATTCGTTTTTGTTATATTTATAAAGTAAAAAGCTCTATTTAAGAGCATGAACTTAATCAGTTTGGAGCTGCACTTGCCCTTTGATTTTCTGATACGAATTCTATGTTTATCTGCATGCAGCTTTCCGCTGATTTGATTGTAGACTGGATCAAGAAACATCCCGAAGCCTCCATTTGCACTCCTGAAGGAGTTCACATGTTCAAGGATATTGCTAGCTTTCAGGATTATCATGGCCTGCCAGAGTTTCGACAGGTATTACTAAATTGAAATGCTGAAACCATATATGCATGGTCTCTGTAGCACGTGAAACGTATCTGTGAATCCACATTATTGACGACAGCACGCCTGTCATTTGTTTTTTCCAGGCTATTGCGAAGTTTATGGGGAGAGTTAGAGGAGGAAGGGTGACATTTGACCCAGACCGCATAGTCATGGGTGGCGGAGCAACTGGAGCAAACGAGCTGATCATGTTTTGCTTGGCCGATCCCGGCGATGCTTTCCTTGTTCCTTCTCCGTACTATCCTGCGTATGTTCTATCTCTTCCGGTTGAATAATTTAATTATCATGTTCTTTCATTTTCCATATCCAATGGACACAAATACTTCCCTGTTTTAACCATGCAAGCCTCGTACGTATATATGGGCTCTAAACTTTGAAACATCTAGCTAAATGAGATGGGATTGTGCTTCCACACAGGTGCTAGCCATTAACTTCTCACCAACTTATTGCAAGCATAGACAGAGGTCAAATTGACTAATATTAAGCTGTCATTTCTGGAATTTGTTGAGTTGCTGTAGGGTCAGGAACAAAATTCAAAGTGGGGTTTGATCCTTAATTAGTTCGGTCAGCCAATAAACTTGTTTAATGTTTTTAAGTGCCGCTAATTAATGCTTAGTGCAAACAGAAATCTTCATGAATACAATCTATTTACTCAAGCTGACCTTGAAAACAAAAATAAACTAACAGCCATCCGAGCACTAGTCAAGGAGTAAACTAACAGCCATCCGAGCACTAGTCAAGGAGTAAACTAACAGCCATACGTTCTTCAGTTTACAGCTGGATGTTGGAATGTTTTTCCAAATTAGTCCAAGTCTCTTAAAATAAAATAAAATTGGTACAAAAATAATCCTATCCTCTATTAGCCGTGACCCATTAAAACTTGATCATGAACTTTCATATTTCCTTCGTCAAATTAAGGACACGCAAAATAAATATGGTGCAGGTGAGAGCTATATGCGGTCAAAACATTGAAGTTTGCTTTATCTTTCTTGCTTTCTTCACGCCCAAGCAAACATTAAAGATTTATTGACAATTTGATAAGTCGTGCTAAATATTTCTAACATATCTGGAATATTGCAGATTCTATCGAGACCTGGGGTGGCGCACTGGGGTCCAGATTGTTCCTGTTGACTGCGATAGCTCGAACAATTTCCAGATCACAAAAGGAGCGCTGGAAGCAGCATATGACAAGGCACGGCAGGATGGCATCAATGTCAAAGGCTTGATCGTAACAAACCCATCCAATCCACTCGGCACCACCCTGGACAGGGAGACACTGAAGTGCCTTCTGAGCTTCATCACTGAGAAAAACATCCACATAGTCTGCGATGAAATTTATGCAGCGACCATCTTCAGCTCCTCGAATTTCATAAGCTTTTCCGAGGTTGTCGAAGAGACCATGGATTGCAACCGTGACCTCGTTCACATTGTTAGCAGTTTGTCCAAGGACATGGGACTCCCTGGCTTCAGAGTTGGCATTGTTTACTCCTACAACGATGCAGTTGTTAGTTGCGGCCGGAAGATGTCAAGTTTTGGGCTAGTCTCCTCACAAACTCAGTATTTACTCGCTTCAATGCTTTCCGATGAAGAGTTTCTTGAGAATTTCCTCGCCGTGAGCTCGGAAAGGATAGAGAAAAGGCACAGTTATTTCACGAAGGGATTGGAACAAATTGGGATCAGCTGTTTGGAAAGCAACGCCGGTGTTTTTGTTTGGATGAATTTGCGCCATCTCCTTCGGGAACAAACAAATGATGGTGAAATGGCATTGTGGCGAGTGATTATTAATGACGTGAAGCTAAATGTTTCGCCAAGCTCTTCCTTCCATTGCGTTGAGCCTGGTTGGTTTAGGGTCTGCTTCGCCAATATGGACGATGAAACTCTGGAAGTTGCACTGAAAAGAATTCGCGCCTTCGTCGGAGAACAAAAGGAAAGGGAGACATTGTCAGCAAAAACCAAGTGCTGGAAGAAGAATCTCCGGCTCAGCTTCTCGTCTCGAATATTTGAAGAGGGTATTGGATCTCCGATTGCGATGTCTCCTCACTCGCCGCTTGTTCGAGCAAGGAATTAAGTCGTCGAGTACCGATCAGCTCTACTGCTAGCTACGAAAGAAGATATATACCTTTACATTATATTTTATTTTATAACTGGGGAGTAGGTTAACTTCCGCATACCTCAACTAATTATTAAATCTACTAAACATCTTATAAACTCAATAAACAGGTAAGACATCACAGAAATGACAGAGACTCAATCTGGGGTGAGAAGAAGAGAACTTTGCCTACCGCCAGATCAAGACTCTACCTGCACCTTTACATTCTTTCGTCACTGGGAAGGGGCAGTCAACCATTTTTTTTCTCCCATTAATTCAATTTATTTTATTGTTCGGTGGGAAATATAAATGTTTGCAAGTGTGAATGTGTGTGAAGATTGGATAAATAGGAAATTAATATTCAAAATTCAATGTAATCATGTCAATTTGAAATTCGAGTGATGATTTATAATTGTTCTCTTTCTAGTTTGAATTAGCCCCCCATCTATCCTCAAGAGAATTCCATTGAGTTTCTGGCTTTCAAATTTACTGTACCCGACCTCGTAAATTATTATTCACTAAAATAATTTATTTATTTTTTTCAATCAAAATTGTAAGATCAATTTGTGGAGTTCAAAATAAAAAGCCAAGAGAAGAATTTATGAACAACAATTAAACATTAAGAAGAAGTGGAAGGTGTGATAATCATCCCGCCTTATCATTTAGCAATAATTATTTCTCTCATACCAGCAAGGGCTTGTCCCAGCCGTAAATGAGGGTGCCTCCTTTCCTGATACCAGGTATGCTTATCACCCCCGCGGTGTCTTATATGCTCACTGGGCTTACAGGATATTCAGTGGGTCTGGGGAATAATCGAGGTACACGCAAGCTGGCCCGAACACCCCAGTTATCAAAAAAATAATTATTATTATTATTTCTCTCATGTTTTTGCATCATTTCATAACTATAACTTTTAATTTAAACTTCCCAACGATCAATTTTTCATTTTGCATTCTCCTTTCTATTTTCAGCAGAATTAAATGGGGACGATTTTCCTCCCATCAAAATTCTTTAGGCCTCAAAGGAGAATGTTGGGTACCTTAACTTTGTATTGAGACAATTTAAGACGGCAAGGAATGTTGTCTCGATCGGTCTATTATTATAATTGGGGTACGTGGCTAGCATATGTGTATAAATTCCACAATAAGCGTGTTAAAATTTTCAATGAGTTTGTCTTGCATTTTTATTTTAGTGACTATTTAATTATTTCTCTTACTTTTCCTTTTTAAGGTATTTATAATTAGATCCTTCTTTTCATGTATTAAATTTCTAGATTTTCTTATCATCCCTTAATTATCAACGAGGATTGAATTGTATTATCAAATCCTATTAAGAGAAGAATTGAGATTAAAATCAGAAATCAAAATTTCAATATCACTTACCAATGATCTTTTCGTGTTAATCTTGTTAAGTACATAATATTATTATACACTTTATATAATCGAATGTTAAATTCACATAGCATAGAAAATTTAGATTATAAATACCTCTAATTATTTTTGCTTAAGCTCCGAAAAATTCTCAATGCAGCAGCAATACAACTTTAAAATAATAGAAAATTTTCATGAGAGAAACTTTCTGATCTATTTCTACGAGTAGTCTTAGATGGAGTACACGGACTATTATTTATAAGTAGATCAGTGATCTCTCTCATTAATTTATTAGCTAATTTTCTCCTCTCATTAAGGAGAAAATTAGACAATCGATCCCCATGATCAATCAATCGATCCCCATGATTAATCCTTATAGTCCATCTCCATTATCATGGGTTTGAATAAACAAAAATATGGGTGTGTCATGAGGGGTATAATAAAAATTTCTAACAAATACTTATTAATTTCAGAAACTAGTTGGGATCATGATCCTTAACATATATAATCACGATTTCGTTTTTGGGCCAGACAAGAAATTGAATTTTCTATGTATCTATCTATATATTATTCATCCACTGAAATGATAATCGATATGATGTTTTAAAGCCTGTTTATGATAATGAAAGATGATCAGTTTAACTATTTTAGTTCTACTCCACACTCCTATGATACCATCCGTACTGAGCTTCTCTTGTCTATTTATCCATGTGACATGGCGTAATTTCTCGAGCCAGTGTGATGCAACAAAAGATCAGCTTTGCGTATCACAGTCGGGAACTTAAAATAGCAAATCTTGACTACTAGGCTTTTACAGACACACACACACACACACAAACATATATATATAGAGAGAGAGAGGGAGAGGGAGAGAGAGAGAGAGTCAATGTACGCAATCTGCAGATGCTTCTCCTTTCAAATCCACTCCCATATGGATGATTATACAAGACCAGGAGGGACCATAGTTATGTTTGCATGAGAGAAGGAATAAGGGGAGGCAGCAGGTTTTATTTTACTACCGTGAATACGGTGGGCTAATGTTTTGCGTACGTCAAAAGTAAAACCTTTCTCACAACCTCCATAACGAAGCTATTTCATTGGTTGTGAGATGGTATGATAACTTATGAGATTATGATTAAGATCCCATCTTTGATTATTATATATTTTTATTTATTTTTAAATAACATTAATATATCAAAATCATATGAAAATACAAATAAAATTGAAGTGAAGAAAAAAAAATTGTAAACTCAAAAACAAATTCCTTTTAAGTTTGATAGAATATACAGCCATAGAACCTACATTTCTTCCTCAAATCAATACAAAATTCGAGGTTTTAGGAAATTAAATATTCCTCTTCTTTTTTTTTTTGCGTGTGCATGAAAATATGTATCTGGACATTGATAAGAGGTGTTCTAAATCCGTGTCAGCTTGCGTGATGCATCCATCCCATCTGCCACGACAAAGAGTCGGCATATGATGCCAAAATGATAAGCTGTTCATTAAATTGAAATTTTAATTTGGGAGTGTTTTTTAAAAATATTTTTGAAAAAAAATGAAATTGTTTTATTTTTATTTTTATTTTTAAGTTTAAATAAATAAAATTTGATGTTTTTAGATCATTTTGATGTGTTGATTTCAAAAATAATTTAAAAAAAATATATAATTTTAATATATTTTTGAACGAAAAATATTTTCAAAAATAATTGCAACTAGCACTACTAAACAGGCACTAAAAAGCTTAAGGCTTTTAATTCATATCTATAAAACATATGGGATTCCCTTGTGATGAGATTCACAGTGTTCGCTCTCTCAAAATCATGGCAAGAAGGAAATTTCTGGCTTTGACATTTTTGGGAAAATTGAAGGAAGGAAAGGATCGCATTATAATCGTTTACGTACGACTTCTACTTTGTCGGTGTTTCTTTCCTGGCATGATCATTGCCGTGCGTGTTTGGCTAGTTGTATATCGTGAAAATTATCTACGATCTAGCACGATATCCATCGTTTAGTCACCCTTTTGCCTTTTTTATATGCGTGACAAGTTTAAAGTTGGGAATTAGTAGTAATGTTTTTTGTCCAAGTTATAATGTTAAACATAAAAAGAAATTGTGTCAAGGGAGCAGGGTATAATGACATAATGATCTTCACAATATATTTTGAATTTAAATTAGGGTGTGTATCTTTTATAAAAATTTGGGACTGTCAAGATTTGATTCGGTTATCTTGGTCCATAAAATACATTTTTCAAGAGATGGGATTTACTCTCATAAAAAAATATAAAAAGAAATTATATATGATAAGAAAAAAAAATTATGAATATCAGGAGTCATTGGATCCTGATTTTATAGTTAACCCCATTTATAAGTTCCATTAATCTGAAGGTACATGTTTATTATTAAATGTATATAGATATGATTTTTAATTATTTATTGAAATGATAAATATGAGATCATTTGTCGCTCATCCCTATCTAAAATAGTGATGTTTTTAATGACTATATGCCGTCACGTCATTTCTTCTCAGTTTTTTTTTTCTTGAAATTATTATCTAAGATATTTAAGTGATTTTATATTACAAATTCCCTGCTAAAAAAATCAATGCAATAAAATAAAAATATATAAAATATAATTATTTCATTTACCATTAATTGTTTTAAAAAAATCCACCACCTAACTGGCTTATTGGACCAGATAAAAAAGGCCAGCACATAACTGGCTTCAATGGGAATGCAACGGACGAGTATCGATTTCTCCAAGTGATCTACAAGTATGGCCCATTTATTGGGCAATTTCCTCGAGGGCATTAAACTATTAGCTGCTTTTATTTATGGTATCATAGCAATTTATTTGTAGCTCATCAACTTAATTAATAATTCCATAATTATATTAATAACTAAATCTATAGTATAATTACAAATCAAACCGTAAATTGTTATTGTCATAATCCAATTTCTGGGTTACTCCCCAAAATCCACCTAAAAATAACAAAAAATAAATAAAAGAGGTCGGCATTGGCAGAAAGATCAATGTGCAAATTTTGATTGTTTTCAAGAGTCTAATTGTATCTCTTTTGTCCCCCTAAATAGAAGAAAATACAGATTTAAGGTAAAAATAATTTATCATTGGATAAATCTGTGTAAAAATTAAGTCGAGCGACATAATTATATTTTTATGGGTTGATTTGATTTAATCGTCGACCAATTTAAAAGTGTAATTATGTTTGAGAATTAATTTAGGATCCAATTAAAGGATTTAATTAAGTGTAAGGACTTAATTATACTTTAAGTTGGTCAACTTAATTTTATTAAGAGCTTAATCAGTGAAAAATCAAGTTAGGGAGCTTAGTTCTGGTTCAATTGAGAAGTTGAGAATTTTCAGAGACTGAATTAAATTTTCCAAACCAATTGTGCGAAATCTGGGGTCCAATTGAAAACAATTGAGAGTTTAATGGTCAATTGAAGGTCAAATAGCATAAATTGGAAGCCAGAGACCAAAATAAAAAAGGCGCGCGAATTTAAGGCTAACATTGAATTTTTCACTGGGACACAATCGCACAAAATTAAAAGTTTAAAACCAATTAGGGGTGTGATTGAATCAATTACAACTTAAGGGACCAAATTGCATTTTACACTCTCTCCCAAATTTATCACGTGTGGCTGCATTGTTCAGTCACCTGAACATGCAGACACGCCTCTGCCTCTTCACTTTCAGGTGAAGAGGCAACCCATCGGTACACGCAATGGGCAACCGAAGGGTTGCCTCTTGCCTATAAATTCATGCTTGAAAATGCATGCAGGGGGGAGAAAAATTGAAGAAAGAAAACAGAGGAAAGAAGAGGAGAAACCAGGGGAAAATTTGACGTAGAAGAGAGAACGAAACAGAGAAAAAACGCAGAAAAACAGAGAAAGAGAAAAGGAGAGGATTACGTGAAAGAGAAAGAAGAAAACAGAGGAAAGGAGAGGAGAAACCAGAGAAAAACAGAGGGGGTGCAACCAACGACAACCATTTTCATCTTCCTCGTCTCCGACAGCCAGCCTCCCTTGCACAGCAGCAGCTCCTCCTCTCTTTTCAGCAGCAGCAACCAACTCTCTCTCTCCTCCATCTCTCTCCCTCCTCCAGTAAGTGTTTTCTCTCTCTAAAACCAGTCCGTCCAAGCTCTTTTTCTCCACTGTTGAAGGTCGTTCAACCATCCAAAACCTCTCACATCATCACCAGAAACTTCCCCATATACCAGAAACCGAACTCCACTCTCAGGCAAAGAAACGGTGACGGCTGTAGCGACTACAGCACAAACCCGACGACTTTGGGAGCTCCCTCCGACCACCACAGGCCACCGTTGATGACGCCACCACCACAGGAATCATCACCTCGACCTCCTCTACCCAACGGTGCTAACAGGTACACCTCTCGTCACACTCGAAAAATCATTGTTGATTGTCTCCTACCTCTCGTCGATCGCCTGCATGCAGTGGGACGAAATCCATCCCACTGTGCATGCAGGCCTGCTGTTTGAGTTGGGTCGGGCTTCGCGTCGGCCCATATGCATTAAGGAGGTGGGCTTACAGCCCACCTGGACTGGAGTCCCAGTCCATGAGAGGTGGGCTGATAGCCCACCTAGGCTTTTATCCCAGGCCATTAAATTTGGGCTTCGGCCCGTCTTGGCTAGCCGGCCCATTTAGTTGGGCCCGACCCGAATTTTTTTATTTTTATTTTTATTTTTAAAAAAAATTATTACAAAAAATTGCATTTCAAAAAAGAAATAAAAAAATGTGTTGTTTTCGTGCATATGACCGGATTCTAAGATTTTTTCCATCGTATTTTTCATAAAAAAATATTTTGCATCTTCCTCATGTTTTAAAACAAAAATTGGATATCGTAACCGGTTTATGATTATCCATTGGAATTTGGCCAAAATATCAAAAATAATTTTAAATATTTTTGTTTTATCTATTAGGGTGTAAATTTACATTGTAAAATACACCCGTGGATAAAAAAAAGGTTTTATCTATTAGGGTGTAAATTAAACCAATCATTTGATACAGACAGTACACCTAGATTTATTTCTCATTTCCAATATGATTGGGTATCTTGTGTATGTATAAAACTCCTTTGATCATTTTTATAAGGATTTATGCATGCGGATTCTTTATTATTTTACATACTATAAATGATAAAATTATACTTTAATCTATTACTTTTACAAAAATATATAAGATTTATGGGCTATAAATACATAATGAATAATTCAAACTCAAAATTCATAGTTTTTTTATTATTAACATTTTCAGTATATATATTTTTAAAATATAATTTTATTCTCTCTTTAAGAAGTTGAAAATTTTAGCACGTGAGAATTCTCGCATTTCTAAATTAAGAAGGAGAGTAATTAGTAGATAATTAAGAAGAAATATATGATAAAGGCAGGCTAAATTAAATAAAAAGTTAATTGGGAATGTATAATTGGATTGCTGATGAATAAATAAAATTGAACATATGAACCGTTCAGAAATGTCTATTTATTTATTTATTTTTATCTGATGGTTGTGCCAGGATGAAACATCTCGTTCTCATTGATTATTCTTTTTATAATCAATTATTTTCCCATAATTATTTTTCTTAATAAAGATCATTAACTCAGCGATCTGCCACGTAATTTAATATTTCACTAGCTATATTGCCCGCGCGTTGCCGCGGGCATTTTTATGTATATAATTTAATAGAATTAAATAAAAAACAATAAATTTATATGATATAATTAAGAGAAATTATAGATTATGAGATAACATGTATTAAGTTTTAAGTAAAGTTTGTTGCGCAAGCATAAATAATATTTTTTAGAATAAAGAAACTGCGTTATAAAAGATCACAAAAGAAAATGGGCTTGGTGATCAAGCGTGTTGTGTTTTTTTTCTGGGGGTGTTTTCGGTTTTTGGGTTTTTTTTTTTTTTTAAATTAGCCGCAATGTGCACAGTGTAATCATGAATCAACCCCTTGAAAACGACAAAATAATTATTAAATTATCCTGGAAAAAAAAACTCAAAAACATTAACAAAAGAATAAGTAAGAGAAACAATTAAATTATTATTATTATTATTATTATTATTATTAGTATTAGTATTATTATTATTATTATTATTATTATTATTATTATTATCATTATTATTATTATTATTATTATTATATTAATAATGAAAGAAACAAAAATAAATGAAAGACTAAAAACATCCTAGAAACTTTAACAAAAGATTAAAAAAAAGAAGCTATTATTGCTATTACTGTTAAAACAAAAAAAATTATCAAATTATCCGGAGGGAAAAAGAACATTAAAGAAAGAGCAAGCACGAAAAACAATTTAATTATTATTATTATTATTTTATTATGTTAATAATGAAAGAACAAAAAAATGAAAGATTAAAAACATGCAAGAAACTTTCACAAGAGATAAAAGAAACAAAAACAATTATTATTGCTATTACCGACAAAAAAAAAAACATATTATCAAATTATCGGGAGAAAGAAAAAAAACACAGAAGAGTAAGAACAAAAAATAATTAAGTTATTATTATTACTATTACTATTACTATTACTATTACTATTACTATTACTATTATTATTATTATTATTATTATTATTATTATTATCATTATTATTATTATTGTGTTAAATACACTTATATATACATGGACAAAAGTATGGATTATTCTAGACATATTAAAAAATAAAAGTATAAGGACTTAAATGAAAATCAAATATGAAGGGCTTAAATTAAAAAATTAAAAGTCAAAGGGCTGAAATGCAAATTACATTTATTCTCAATTGAAATCAGAGGACAAAATTGCAAAAATCGGAACTTGTGTACCGAATTAATTGCGTTATATACAGCCAATCCAGAAATTGAAAGTCGAAGGACCGAAGTGAAACTTTGACATTCAATTAATTAAAATCGGAGGACCCAATCGAACTAAATCAAAACTTATATAACAGAAATGAGGACTAAAAACAAAATTAAAAGTCGAGGGACCGAAGTGCAAAGTGAAAAAATATGGGGGACTCTCCTGCACATTGACGTGCAGGAGAGAGAGAAACGTGGTCGACGGCTTGAACCGGCCTCCGCCGCGTCCACAGACTTTTTTAGGTTACACGCGCCACCGCGGGAGGAAGACCACGCGGCGGCGCATCGTTCTGGCCTCCGGTAGACAATTTCCGGTCACCGTATCAGGCCGCACGCGCCGCCTGAAGATGGCTTGAGGCGGAAAACCGCCTGGCGCGTGCGACGCACGCCCTGCTAGACACCGAATATTAAATTGAAAAATAGGGTCAATTACCGTCCTGTCCCTTGACCCAATTCAGTGTTTTTGTCTTATTAGGGGCTAAAACCGTATTTAGCCATTTTAGAAAATAATTAAAAAATCAAAAGTTGCGGCGGACCGGACCGGTCCGACCGCGCGCAATTACACCGGTGCCCCTCAGCCGGAACCCTTATTTTGTCACATTACCAGGGACGAAATCGTCAGTGCACTGTTCACAACTGAATATTTAAAAAAAAAAAAAGAAGGAAAAACCGAAAATAGCCCCGCTTGCCAGCCCCTTCTGCCACGCGCCCGAGGGCCATTTTCGCCTCTACACTGCTCGAATCCACAGTGATCTGTGAGAGGGAGCACAGTGAAAATGGCACGCGGTTTATATGTTTTGTAATGTATCCACTTGGAATAAAGAGGGTGAAGATCAATTGTCTTTTACCCCCTTCTTTTACCATATAATTATAATGAAACAGAAAAAAACAGCAGCTAACTTCTGGTTTGTAACCAAACAGTGGCTTGCTAATGGCCAAGAAGAGAGTTGGATCCTTTGAGGTTATATCATTGCAAAACGACACTGACCACTTCTGCTGGACCACGCCACCTTAAAGCTGGAAGGGGGAGAAACAAGTTAAGATCAATGAGACCCACAGATTCACTTCTCCCTCTGCAAAATGCACATGAACAGGGAATGACGGTGCGAGAGATCTTCAAAAGAAAACAAGATCTAGCCTGTTAGCAATGGCCCACCATGCTTTCTCCTCAACCTTTTTCACAGACGCCCTGCTCCTGCCAAAAAGTTGAGGCTGTTGTTAGCCATGAATGTGCGTGCAGTAATCTTCCCACTTGCCTGGCGTCACATACACAAGATTTTGCCATCCAATGAGCTGTTATCAGCGAGCTATCCCTTAAACTCCACTGCTGAATATGGATTCGTTTGAAAAATGAGAAATTGAGAAGAAACAAACAAGAACAAGTTGCAAAAATTTCATTTATTCTCTCTGCAAATTACTAAATGTCTGAATAGATGAGAGAGGCACGCATGTCACCATCTATATACAGGGTTTCTCACTTCTCAAATGCCGCATGGCTCAACCACACATTGATGATCGAAAGCAATCATCAGCTGGCAGGAGAAGTCGCTGTCTTTAATTTATAATTGCCACCACTTAGCAGATAACACAAGCATTTGGATTCTCTTCGATGCTTTGGGGATAGTAATACGTGTTCATCGGAGGATTGTAAGCTCTGTAGGCCTTGACAAGCTCCAGAACCGGGTCCGGTGGTGGTGGTGCTGCTGCTGCTGGATCTTTCTTCTTCTCTTCCTTCTTCTCCTCTTCTTTTTTGGGTTCTTCTTTCTTGGCTTCCTCTGCCTTGACTTCTTCCTTCTTGGGCTCTTCTTTCTTTGCCGCCTCCTCTTTCTTGGGTTCCTCTTTCACGGCCGCCTCCTTCTTCTCAGGCTCAGGCTCTTTCGCTGGCCCTACTGTGATGATATCTGTCGGCCAATATTTTCTCAATTTGGTGGCTACACTTACAGGATCAACTGTTCCTATCACGGTCAATTTCTTTCCCTTCATGTCCATGGTAATGGAATCAATTCCTATCAAATTGCAAAACGAGATTACAGGATCGCTATACGATTATCTCATCAGACAAAAACAGGGAAAAGAAAAAGGGACGTGTTACTTTCCCCCAACAGCAAGAACAACGTCCCTCACGCTAAAAATTAGTAAACACAAACGTATGCAAATTGATACGTCCTTCATTTTTTATTTCTATTTCTATTTTCTTTATTGGGAGCCCGACAACACTTTGACTATACAATTTTTTTTTTGTTTTTTTTAAGAATTTGGTTCTACAATACACAATATAGCCACCCCATTTATCTTACAGCAGTGAATGATGATTCTTTTTTAAAATATTTAAAAGTTAATGAATTTTTTATTTTTTAATAATTAATTTTAATATCAATGCATCAGAATAATTTGAAAATTAACCTCAATGTTAAAAGCCAACAGAAACTCCCTGTGGGATTTTCTCACGAGATCTGATCGAACAGTAAGGATAGTGCAGACTGTGCAGTAGTTCACTGATAATTGTGTGTGAAGTACTAATCAAACACCAGCACACTGTTGCATCTCATTTATCGTCACAACAATAAGAATATCGTTAAAAAATCTTCGGATAATCATTTTCAAAATAAAATAAACATCAATTATTGGATTCAAGGGATCTACACGACAATTTTCATGATATCAGGAAAATATTCGATAAATCAGATTTAATGCATAAATCATTGCTAGTTTGTGCAGGCGCGCGATGGCTAATTTGAGGTCATATATACTTGAATCTCGATAGAAATAGTTGAAGTAGAGAAAGGACAAGCCTGAAGGGAAATCTCAACTAGAAACTTAGACTTGCATAAGAAAGCAGAGGGAGCAATCATTACGAAAACGAAACATTGAACAAAAATGATTTTACAAAAAAGAAAAAAGAGTGATCAAGCAAACATGGGAGGGGCTTAAATGCAATATTAAGCAATTTGCTTCCCTTCACCAACCCTTGCATGGACCAAACATTAGAGAGTGATTTTTCAATTAACTACCTGCCTGTGTAAAATCTAAGGAATCCAAATTGCACATGAGGGCAAGGGGAAAAAAAAAAAAAATTAAAATTCTATATAGAGAGAAAGAGATTAAATCGGCACCTGAAAGAGTAGAAACTGTCTTCATAGCCTTCTGCTTGGATTTGTCATCATCAGACAAGTCCAGCTTCAACACAAACTTCTGCAACCATAAAATTAAATAAAGAACTTCAATTTAACTGCCATACTCCTAGTCCTTTCAGTGTAATGCAGTTGATGAAGCTTTTGAAAATTGTTTTTTACTTAAAAAACATTATAATTATTAAAAAACACTAAAAAACCGCACTCCCATAAACTCAATACTTGATGAAATGTTCGAAATCCATTTGACTCTCTCTTTTTCCCCATGAAAAACATCCGGTGGTTTTAACTCTTACAAGTACCAAAAGTTAAAACAAAGTTATAAATGTAAGAAAGCACCAACCCATAATCAACAAACTTTTTAATGATAAATTGTCTATAAAAAGACCAGAACTCTACTAATGTACGAAATCTGAACCTCAACTTCACATTCAAAAGACTGTCTTCTTAAAAAAAAAAGAAAAAAACACTCAAATACTGATTCTTTCTTTAACCAGACCCAGAAAGAGGCCCCTGATACTCACGGACCCCTTTAAATACCATGAAACCCGTAAACCAGAATGTCTTAAATTCCTTTTAGAAACCAAAAAAAACTCTTACAGAATCAAAACCCGATAAAGAATTACAGATGAAATGCATAAATAAATAAAGATTCCAAAAGAGGGAATCAAACCTTCATTCTGGTTTGCCTTTTGAGGGATGTGAAGACCAGAGACGAGACGAGAGAATGCGCACCAAAAAATAAAGAAAGGGGGACGAGGGAAAGAGAGATAAGGGCTGCTGAAAAAAAGAGAGGAGGAAACGAAATCAAATTATGATTTTGTTGAAAAAGAGACGGAGGTGGTTATACAGCAGAAAAGAGCCCGAAAGAATACAAGAAATGCAGAGTAGGAGAGAGAGAAAAAGTGTAGTGGATGGAGAGAGAGAGAGAGAGGGAGAGAGTAAATTGAGTACACGGATGTTGAAGAACTGTTAGGAGCGGAACTATGTAGACCATCAGTTTTAACTTTTAAGCTCTCTAACCTCAACCAGATACAGGTGGTAAAGATTTCTATGTATGTCTACATATACATATACATATACATATATAAATCATTTTTTTTTGTGAAGAAACCCTACTTTTAGAAAACATATTTTGTAAGATCAGGTGAGCAAGTAAAACTTTGATTATCCCAGATACTTATAAGAAATGAACATCTTGTTCGAGCTCGAGAGCTGTTATTAAATCACGGGTTAGTTTATATCATTCATTTACTAAAGCAATAGTATTTGATCTAATAAAACTATTTTAGTTAATGAAACTAGATTATATCAGGCTAATATTCTTTTTTATTTAACTTACAGTTTAATTCACATAAGACTATAAGTTATAGGGTTTCTCAATTAACCTATCATATCACATCGATAATCTTGCTGGCCAATCATTTCATTAACATAAAATATTTTTTAATTAATCAATAAATTCAATTCATTTATTAAAAATATTTTAACTTCGCACGCAACATGATAACAATCAGCTCATCTCACTGTCATATCATCATCATCACCATTGGGCCTGTTTGGGAGAGCGGTAGCGGTTGCGGTTGTGGTTGGAAAAATGGAGTTTTGAAAATGGAGTTTTGAAAATGGAGTTTTTAAAAATGGAAAGTGTTTGGTTAAAACTGTGGTTGAGTTGAAGGTTGAAGAAAAAGGAGTTTTGGTGTTTGGTTTCCAAACTTTACAAACTGCTTTTTAAAAGTAAAATTACTTAAAAGGGCATGGAAATATACACACACATACATCCATACATCCATCCATATTGACGATTTTCAATTTGGGTAACAAACCCAACAAATTTTGGCTAATTATTATTATTATTAATTACCTCCACAACAGTTCAATACACAAAATTTACACAGTTTTTATATCCAACAATAAATTTAAAACATGTAATTAAACTAATTGATCAAAAAAATTGTCATTTTTCAATTTCGCATAATTATTTTTTTCACTAAATATTATTAATATTCGCAATTTATCAATATTACTAATTATTATTTTTACTTAAAATAATTATTAATTATTTATTTATTTTCCTACACATTATTAATACCCCACCCGAAACCCTACTTCCACTTTAGCAATGACCCTAATTCCATTTTTTTCAATCTCATCAGCTCTCGCCTCCGTCCCTCTCTTCACTCTGCGATCTCACCTCCGTCACTCACCTCTCAGCTACCTCTCGCTGCTGTCCCTCTCCCATGGCCATTTTGCCTCCGTCCCTTTCTTCAGTCAGTCCCTCTCTGCTCCCTCTCCCCTTCTCCCCTTATTTTGATGAAGAATATTTTCTGTGATTTTTCTTGTTTGGTTTGCTTGGAAAATATTCTGTGTTTTTGCAATTGTTGAATTCGTTGGGTTGCTGTGTTGATGGGTGTTCTTCGCTGTGGATTTGTTGGGTTGGTGTGTTGATGGGTGTTGAATTGTATAATTTGTTCGGTTGCTGTGCTTTTGGTTGGGTTGCTGTGTTGTGGGTGTTTTAAATCTGGACAATGCAGCAACGGTAACATTTTAACGGTTTCATTTTTTTTGCCTCCCGAAACTGAAGAAGCCATTTTGGCTCCTCGTTTAGCTCTTCCCGAAGAGAGAGACGTGCAGAGGGAGAGACGAGAGACGAGAGAGAGAAGAAGGGAGAGGCGTGCAGAGATGGAGGGATTTTTCCAGATGAGAGGAGAAGACGATGGTCAGATGAGATGAGAGGAGAAGACGATGGTCAGATGAGAGGAGAAGACGATGGCCTGATGTTTTTTTTCTCAAAACCGAGTCCCAACCGGCGTTTGAAAAGCACCTCCCAGGTGCTTTTCAAAAAACGCCGTTTGGGACTTAAAATACCGTGGGTCCCACCCATTTTAAATGGCATTTTGCACTTACCAAACAGACTAACGGCCCTAAACCTTCATTTGGAATGGCGTTTGGCAAACGTGCTGCCCTCCCAAACAGGTGCATTATCAAATGATCACCATTTTATTTACCACACATTTCTGCGAGCAGAATATTTCATGTGAGACTAGCATAGCACGAAGGGGAAGAAGAACGCGGGAAACAACAAGTGGGTCTTGGTCTAGCAGTTGAAGGGACTTGTTTTCTTTTTTTGCACCAGAGTTCAAGTCTCACCATACACCTCTGTCATTCTCGCGGTGCCTTACATGTTTACTGGGTTTGCAGAATGTTTAATAAATCCAGGGATTAGTTGTGGTGTACGTAAACTGACCGGATACTCAATTATAAAAAAAAACACGAGAAAAAAATAAAATCACCCATCATTTTGTTACGGAAGATTCAAAGACCACTTTTTATTTTCAATTTGGAGCGCGGTCGGTAATAAACATGTGCGTGTCAGTAACTTGTTTTAATGATCAATTGTTTACTTGTTACGTGGTTAGGTGGCGCGTGCAAACAGCCAGTGTAATTGAGGTTATTTGAGTCAAACAAGAGCCGTCGTTTTAGGCTTCGGAAGGAAATGCGGACCCCACTAGTCAATAGTAGAGTTCTTACCATCACCGGTGACGCCGTAGAAGGAAGCCATTTTTTAAAGTCTTCAAGAGCAACTGCAGCCGGGAAAGCATATGCATAGGCAAAAATAAAAAATTAATTGTTTATCATGTGTGTTTGGTTTTTTGTACTGTAACGGGGGTATCATTTGCAGAGCAAAATGGCACCTGTGCAGAGAAGGTAAAATATTGGCCCCATCTTGGGGCCATCTTCTATATATATTATAGAAAATAGTGTAATTATATCAAAAATATTTATTTATTTTAAAAAAAATATATACCTCAATAAGAGAGTAAAAAACTATATATAAAATTAATAATTATATTGTTGGAGAGTTTTTTAAAAGTAATTATTTAATTATATAACTTATTCCTATTAATTGCATAATTAAATTACATACAAAATAATTGCACTATATTTAAAATAATATAAAAAATAGTTCTTCAAAATGGCTTTTACCAATGAAGCATACATCAACAAAAAAAATCATATATACACTATTTAAAGAGTCATTTTAGAGATTTGACTCTCCAAAAATGACTCTTGCCATTAGAGTTGCTCTAAGCATCATAGATCTAATTAGAAATGACAATTTCACCCAACCTCGTGGATATTGACTAGAGGTTATCCAAATGAATATGTATTTGTTTTGCTGTGATGAGTGATTCTATTATGAGTTAACAAAAAAAATTGAAAATCAATTAAATTGAGAAAATTTAAAAAAAAACGAGAAAAATAAAACTATTAAAAAAAATTAATTAAATCAATTAGAGTTTTTTAAAAAACTTTTGGTTTGATTTTGTTTTTTTAAAGTTAAAACTGGTAAATCAAACTGAAATAATTCAAATTAAAAAAAAATATACTATAATTTTTTTTATTCTTCCTGTTTGGTTCAATTTTTTAGTTTGATTTTTCTTTTATGAATGAGAGAAAGTAAGGATTTGGTAGAGTAGCAAAAAAAACCAAAAATATTTTTTTGGTTTTTTAGTTAAAAAAACTGAATCAAACCGAAACCGGTCTATTTAAATCGGTTTGATTTTGTTTTTTTATTGCTATTATAGATTTTAAAAAAAAACGTACAAAGAATATTAACAAAAGAGCTAAAACAGCTCGGGGTGGGCACTGTAGCGCTAGACTCAGATCGACTGTGGACTGGACATTTGACGTTTGTGCGTCGCGGCTGTTCGTCTGCTTTTTTTTTTTTTTTTTAAAAAAAAAAAGAACAGTGCTCCGACGATTTCAGCCCCGGTAATAAGACAAAAAACCGGTCGGGCTGCGTGTAAAAATCGTTGAGGCACAGGGACATTCCTGTCATTGCCTCATTCTCTTTGCGCCCTTTTTTTCTCTTCATTCTCTCTGCGCCCATTTCATCTTTTCTTTTCGGTTTTTCCTCTTCATTCTCTGCTTCTGCTTTGGTTTTTCTGCGCCCGTTTTTCTGCGCGTGGGTCTAGGATGTGCCGGGGTTTGTTTCGAAGAGAAGGACGCGGGGAGCATGGAGGTGCTGAAGGTAACGACGGTGGAGGAGATTGTTAGTATTTTGCTGCCGCAAACACCAGAGAAAGCTAGGGAGCTGGTGAGGTGGTCCTTTTATAAACGACCGCCTAGAATGCCGTCTTGGTTTCTGTGGGACTTCATTGAGGTTAGTTAATTTGTGTTCCATGACTTACAAATTTCTTCATCAATATTGCCTACAAAACCTGATTGTGCCCATCAACTATACAAAAAGAATAGGTATGTAATTTTTTCTTGATTTTGTTGTTTTGACGGTTCTTGATGGGAGAATTGAAATGGGTCTGGTTCAATTTTTGATTTTGAGAAAGAATTTTAGTCGGTTTTGAGGGAGAATTAGGGTTTATTTGAGGGTGATTTTTTTGGGTGAAAGATTGAATCTTTTTAGGATTTATCGGGACGGGGTTGATTTTTTTTGGGTATGAAGATGTGAAAAAACAGGAAAAAAAACCTTATTGGTGGCGGTGGTGAATAATAATTGAATGGAAAGTGTAAGGTTTTGTAATAAAACTTTTTATTTATATATGTGTGTGGGAATGAGAGAGAAGAGGAGAAGCTCCTGGGGGGCGATGACTACCAGATTTGTTCGTCTTCAAGCTCGGTAAGTAAGATTCAAAGTAGGATTAGAGATTGATGTGTTTGGTGATGCCCTTCTCCCATATGTTTTAAAAGTGTTTTGTAACCGTAAGGACATGGTAAAATTATAATTGTAAGACAGGAAGAAGAAGCTTTGGTTGTTCCGGGAACCCTTTCAGTGATGGTAGTGAGATTTTGGCCTGTCATTTCGCATGCTGATTTCCTGTGTTTTTTGCAGGTGACCATGCTGTGTTTTGACTTCTTTTATTTGTGTGCTTGGTGGGGGTGGTTTGAGCTGGGGGGGGGACTGGACACGCTTATTTATAGTGTCTTCTCCTGTTTTTGGGGTTTCCAAGTCCTGTATTGCTTTCTCTCCCTCTCAGGTTAGTCTGTTGCTTCCTCTTTTTTTTGTTTGTTTCATTTCTGTCCTTTTTTGGCATCATATTAGTTGCTTTGTTTTAGTGTTTGTGCTCATTTTTCGGTTTTGACTGTTCAGATTATTGTCTGTTGGTTTTGCACTGCTGCTGCCAGTATTTGGGTGGGTTTTGGGTGCTCCTGCTGCTGCTTTAAGGTAAGTTATGTTTTATTTTATAGTTGCTTGGTGGTTTCTTTGCTTTCTTTATGTCGCTGTTATTGTTTTCCATTTACTGTTGCTGTTGTTGAGGTTTTATAATAGTTGATTCAGTTTCTTTTTAAGATATAGCGCTGATTGTTTGTTTTCTTGCTTTGTGGGTTTGGCTGTTTTGTTGCTATTTTCATGTTTTTTCGGTCTCAGTTCTGAGTTATTTCTATCATTGCCCTTGCTGCTTTTTATGCTTCTTGGCTCTCCTTTTCTTGCGTTTATCCTTTCGGTCCTTGGCTTTTCGGCATGTTCTCTTAGTATGTTTTTGTTGTTTCGTGTCATTCCAGCCAGGCTGGCACTTGGAAATTGCTGTTTTGGTTGGGTTTTGTGGCAATGTTTTTCCTGATTTCTTTGCTGCTTTTTTAACCTGTTGATTAAACACTTTCTTTCATGCTTTTTATGCTTCTCTTTGTATCTTTATCTTGCATTTTCTGCTGCGAATGACTGGCTGTTTGGCTTTGGTGTGCTGGCGTTTGTTTGGCATGGGACCATTGAGTTTTTCAGCTAAGATTTATTTTTTCATTTTCATTGAGTTTTGATTCCTTCGGTTTTGTTTTATGAAGCTGTTGCCTGCTCTTTATCACATTTTGCTGCCAAGACTACGTTTGATCCTTTGTGTTGTTCGTGCAACTTTTGAGGTTAGTTGTTTATGGTCTTCAGTAATTGTTTGCTGGTTTGTTGATTGATTTTTAGTATTGACCTCTCATAATCATCCATGGAAATTGCCATTGTTGTCTAGCTTTCGGTTGATGGCAGTTGATATTGCCAAATAAAGAACTTTGATGTGCATCACACTTTGATATATCAGAAATTAACTAGCATTAAAAACTCCATGTATATTTTCATCAAAGTTAACCAAACTTTCATGCTTATGGTGCCTATAAATGGTGGGGATTGTTTGAGATCTTCAAAGAGCCAGCCTTAGGAAAAACCATGCAGAAATTGCACTTTCTGTTAAGTTATGGTTGATATGCTCAGATAGCACCTTAACTTGAACAAGTCAGATGTTTGTGGAGATGTTTCATTTTGTTGTTTGATAAGTTTGCATGTGTGTCTTTTCTTACAATAACTATTTTGTTATCTATGGCATGGCAAGTTTGACTATTTTTTCATATGATGGAATATAGTAAATTCATATAGTATAACTTAAATAAAGAAAACTATAATCATATATATTGCAACTGTTCAAAGCATCTTTGCCAATACAGAAAATGTTATAGGGTCAGGTTTCCACCCGCTGGCTACCCCTCTCTTATACAAACTTAAAAAGTCTTCAACCTTGCCTAATTTAGCATAAATATCTAAAATAGCTGAATATGTGACCTCATCAAGCATTAATCCAGTTTTATACATTCTTTCAAACCACTGCACAACCTTATCAAACCTACTGCATTTTTTAGCACACGTAATGATAGTGGAATAAGTCAATAACATCGTCAGGCCTTTTAAAGTCAATATAGGCTCTAGAACAGGATTTATGCTTCTGGCTAGGAAACAATTTTAAGAAACAATTAGAAAGAAATACTATCAATCAAACACTTCACTGAAAAAATGAATTTTGATTGATACCATCTATCTTCATGTCATAATTTGATTATACACATTACTAACTTGAAAGAGATGGCCTTTCCACATGACTCAACTCATTAGAAAACCATCAATGCAACTCTGTGTAGAATCGAGAAAGGTTTTGAAAAGGAAGCTATATAACAGTCCAAAGGAGAAATGCCACAACTAAAATTCCCTTCATGAATCATAAAGGAGGTTGTAGTGAGTGGTTGAAACAACTTTCTGATTATTTAGCTTTTAATATGCAGATCTTATTAACACATTTTCAACTATAAACCAAAATCTGAACTTCATTGAGCACACAAGTCCGTTGGGCTGGAAAGCGTAAACACTCTCTGTCTCTCAATCTTAATCTGTTTCCAGTGAGTGATCTTATATCTAATGCGGTGTTTAGGGAGAAACGAGGAATGCCTTTGATCGTGGACCCTGGTCTTTACTCGACAACTAAAGCAGATATCTACGGGCCACTCCGCTGAGATCTTTGCCAACAACATTTAAATTATTCACCGGTTAGTATTCAAAATCAACATGTCTTTTCTTTCCACGGACACTTGCTGGTAAGATTTATTGTTGATGTGTAGTTCCTGAAAAGGAATAAATAGATACATATTAGGTTTGAATTGTTTAAATCGGCAAATTTTAACAATTCTGCTGAAGCTTTGCTCAGTTTGTAAATGAATTTATCAGTAACCTCTGCTTCTTTGATAGAGTTTTAAGTTTGTCTAATGGCAAATGCAACTTGCAACTGGCAACTAAAATTGTGTCTTCTTTTGGGTTTCCTCTAGAAATAAATGGAAGATGAAAGTGCATTCTGTAACTAACTAACTAACATGTTTGTAGTTTCATGGTGGACAAGTTTCCTTTTCTATATTCCTCAAGTTCATGTAATTAATAAAAACTGAAGAGTTAAAAGCTTTGTGTATTGATTAAAATTGCTGGAGGTATCTCTTTCATAGGCTGGCTTCATTATGTTTTTTTTTCCAATTTAACAAACCAGTGGTGTTTAATTGAGTCAACTATTAACAGGAGTCCAATTGCAGCCTTTGCTTTTCTGAAAACTGAAGCCATGAATTTTGGTTATTGCTAGATTTCAATGGCTTCCAACATATACTTTGCTGCCGAAACACTGAAAATGCTAGCAACTATGAAGACCTGCCATTCTGCATTCAGCTGAACTTAAATGATTTCCATTTGTTTCTGCAGCCTCAGCATGGATGGTTCTCACTCCCTCATTTGTTGAATGCTTAATTTGGGGTGGGGATAATCTACCGCAAACCTTGCTGATTTATTACACAAACTTCATTTCCTCACCTGAAGGATACTTCCACACAGTAATATGCAATGTGCCAGAGTTTGCTCAAACTGCAGTCAGCCATGACCTGCACTACATTGCCTGGGACAATCCTCCCAAGCAGCATCCTCACATCCTCACCATCAATGACACGAACGAGATGATTGCGAGTGGTGCTGCCTTTGCCATAAAAATCAAACACGACGATCCTGTCTTGGATAAGATTGACAAGGATTTACTTTGCCGGAAGAATGGGAGCTTCACTCCTGGTTGATGGTGCTCTGGTTGTCCCAAATGTTCTGAGGTTGGGAACCTGGACAATATTAAACCAGGTCCTGAAGCTAGCAGGCTGAAAGACCTCATATCTAGGGTAGCATTGCTTACAAATCTTAAACAAAACCAATGTAAATAGATTTCCCAGAAGTTTCTTGCTTGCAGGTGGAAAAGGATTCAACTTGAATCTACATGCGAGAAAATAGTTTATAAAAAAAAAAATTCTTTACGAAAAGAACCTTGATGCGAAAAAAAAATTCTCTCTGGTTATAGTTACTCGCTGATGGTATCTTTACTTCTATTATTGCTATTTTTACCTAGATTGTTTCTATTATTGTTAAGGTTAATGTTGTTCAAAATGTTTTGCTTTTCATTTGGAACTACATATCCATGTGTTTCCTTGCTATAATTTGGCATAATAGTTTTCCAAGGCTCCAAATTTTTCCCAATTATAGCATTCTTTTCCTCTTTTCTTTTTTTAGTGGTTGCAACAATTTTTGCAACATATGGTGTTAATTCTTGATTGTTTTTTTTTTGCCCATTTCCAGCATTTGTTCTTAATTATCTATCTTAATGGCTGGTTTTTCATGCAGTTTTTTCAAGATATTTGCTGTATTTTTCTATTAGATGACAAGAATTTTTTATAGTTTCATTTATTACCTTGCAATGTTTTATTTTTAACAGGAAGATTAGCAACAAAATGAGCTGACTCATTTTGAAGAGGGGTTTTCACTTCGTCCTGCACCTCAACATTCCTTTATTTTGCAATGATGCACAAGTTGTATAATTTGCGCTCTTTTGTCATCTTTTTTGACACTGCATACATTCTAAAAGATTTAACATATGTTTTGCACAACAAACTCTTTTATATACTGGTGTTTAACTTTTTATTCAGTATATAACATAAGTTTATCGTTATTGATTTAATTATATGATATTATATACACAGCTATGCCCGCGGCATTATTAACATAATAATAATAATAATAATAATAATAATAATAATAATATATTCTTTTTCTTGCTTACTCTTTTATTAATGTTTATGAGTTTTTTTTTTCCGAGATAATTTAATAATTTAAATTGTTTTTGCAATAATAGCAATAGTCATTTTATATCTAATATTACTAGAGATGAAAAACAACTCAAGAACAACAAATAAACAAATTTACCTAAGTTATCTACAATCAAAAAACGATACAAGTCACTTTTGTTTCGATTACACTGTTCCTTTTAAACGGCAAACAAGTCATTATTATATGTTTTAATATTTATTGCATATTATCGCCTAAAAGTATATAAAGAGATAAAAAAATGACCTCGGATTTTTTTTATTAACAAAATTAATATCAGCATTCTTAAATAAATTTCATATAATAATATGATGAATAAATCTTATAAAAAAAAAAGTTAGCTTTGAATTTTAATTTTGTACTCTTTTGTTAAAGTTTATTTCTTAAAAAAAAACAAAAAGTTGGATTTTTAATATTTAACATCTAATATTACCCGAGAAAAAATACAACTCAATAAAACAAAAGGTAAACAAATTTGCCTAGATTATCTACAATTAAAAAATATATAAGGCACTTTCCGTTTCAACTACACTGTTCTTTTTTAACGGCAAATACGTTATTACAGCACGTAAAAAATTTATATTTATTTTTTGAAAATAAATTTCAATATTTTTATTTATAATGTGTAACATCTAATATTATTAGGGGAAAAAGACAACTAATCTTTTTTTTTACAAATTTACTTAGGTTTTCTACAATTAAAAAATATCAAAATCACTTCCCATTTCGATAACACTATATAGTATGTGAGACTAAGTATATGTGGTTAATATTTCTTTAATAATCTCGCCTAAAAATATATAAACAGAGAAAATAAATGACCTACAATTTCTTAAAAAAAAAATTAATATAAGTATTCTTAAATATATTTAATGTAATAATATAATGAATAAATCTTATAAAAAAAAAATTTCTCTTTGAAGTTAAATTTATATTTTAGACTCTTTTTTTTTCCTTTTTAGAAATGTAACCTTTTTTCCACATGTATTTTGTATTTTTCAGTGTCCAAGTCAGTTGTTCTTTTTTTACCGGGTTTCTTTTTTTGTTTATTTTTTTTAACAAAGTATCAGTGACAACAAATTTCTAATAGATCATTTAACCTTCTTAGCAAATTTTCTAACAAATTTTATCAAAAGTTTTTTAGCAATAACAATATTCAATCACATTATGGTTGAAAAAAACCATTTTTAACAGACTTTATCAATTACAATTATACTAATTAAATATTAAAATAATAAATGACAACATTTATAAAATCAATCAATTTTCTACATAGATAAAAAAGCCCAGCGAAGCGGGCAGCTCAACTCGTTCACTCTAAGATCTATATACAAAAAATAAATTGTGTTTTCATCCGATGTTATTTTTTTTACTTAAATAAATAGATGCACATGCATTAGCCCAGATAGAAAATTATCGTGCCGTTTAGCAACTTGAACATGGAATGGAAAATAATGAAAATTAGGTGTAAAGAAAATAAGATCGAAGGAATGAGTGCGGAGTTGAAAGTGGATGTTGAAAAACAAAAAAGGAATGTTAAGTCCCAGCTTTCGAGTTCATGAAAAGACAACGCGGGAAATGTCAAATTCGTATGGCTTGTTTTTCTTGTTGCGAGTGCATGGTTTACTTGACGAGCCCATTTTATTTCCATATCGATGTTCATACTGAGGTCGCATTTGCTTATTTTCTTGGGATAAACGGTCCAAAGATAGAGAAAACAAGATATAATAATAATAATAATAATAATAATAATAATAATATATACTAGTTAGGATTCAATTGAAATAAATTAAAACTTATATAATATAATTCAGGATCACACAAAAATAATTAAAAGATGAGGGATTGGACTAAAAACACTATAAACAAAGAGGTATGCCGTGTAATTTAGCATGTAGGAGAGAGAAAATATGCAAAAAAAGTTCAATCCACCACTATTACGACTCCGTCCACCAAATATGGTCACACCATGAGGAAGGGTATATGACAGCGCATCGGATGAGACTCTAGATGAATATTTTTTATCACCAAAAAAAGCCACATGCACCGCCTGAAGTGTGTGAGGCTAAATACTGTTGACGCGTGTGTCGGACGTGCACATAGTATTCGGTAAAAAAAATAATAAAAATAGTAAATTACCTAAACACCCCAACAACCAACTCTTTTATTTTGTCTTATTGGGAGTAGATAAGTATTTAGACATTTTTTAAAAAAAAAATATGAAATATCATAGACATCTCTACGAGCAACCTTTGGGTTTTGTCTTATTAGGGGTAAAAAGGTTATTTTATTGTGCAATGGAATATGAAATTATTGTGACACCCCTTTCAATAACTCTTGATTTTTGTTTTTTTATGAGGGTAGAACAATTATTTTACAGTGTAAAGAAATATAAAAAATCAAAAAAATCATGACCCAGACACCCAAAAACCAAACTAACCATTACCCAAAAACCAAACCGACCCAAAAATACTATTGAAATGGATAGTAAAAACACTAGCAATAAATGATGAATAATTGAATTCTTTTAGTGTGTGTATATATTTATAAAATTCAATGTGGTTGTATTCATGGTTATCACATCACTAAAATCACGTGTAGATGGCTACATGCATTGAAGGGTAGATTTCCATACTTCACTGATGGCTAAAAATGGAAAAGAGCAGCGCAGTGGCTTTTCGGTTGTGTTTGGAAATGTTGTAATTTCTGTTTTTAGCTATTTCATTAACATATGTTTTTTTTAATATTAAATTAATATATTTTTAGTATTTCTATTATTTGATGCATTTATATAAAATAATAAAAATATTTTTATATAAAAAAAAATCTAAAATATAGAAAAAACAGCATTTACCGGGTTAAGTAGCAGTTTAGCACATGGCATCCAAAGAATTTGGAGCTGAGAGTCCTAGACATCACATGGTTTCTCTAACTTCTCTTCTGTGACTGGCAGAGAAGATGGGGGGCCTTATTATTAAAAATAATAATTATATATATAAAAATAAACTACGGATGAAAAGGCTGCAAAATACGCATCTAGTCGAACTGGCGCGCTATATATAATATTATATTATATATTATTCACTATATATTATTCCGTGAGCAGAATGTCCGACCGACAAGGCTTAGCTGTGTTTTTTTTTCTTGTTTTTCCTACAGTAACCGACACTTCAAATTCTTAAGTTCGGTCGAGTCCACCAGGTATTTGAAAAAAAGAAAATACCACTAAAGTCCTTCCCCAGCTCGACTAGAGAGTAATTTGAGATAGAGAAAAAGACCAGTGGGTTTAGGCATCTAGCCCAATATGAGAGCTTATTTATAAATAAGCAAGCACAGAAAAACACATCTCTGGATCCTGAAGGCCTAGAGGAACAAATACCGGGTGTGTAACGGGAAATGGAGAAAAGCATTATAATTATTATTTTTAAAATATTTTTTTGTTTAGAAATATATTAAAATAATATATATAAATTATTTTTTAAAATTTATTTTTAATATTAGCATATTAATAATAAAAAAAGAGAGAAAAAAACATTTATTTTGAAAAATCCGATTGAACCTAATTGATTTACTCTCTTGTTTTCTTTTTCCTGCCGATAAAGGGTATTCACGAGCCATGACCCTGATGGAGATATAAATTTACGAGGTAAAAAAATTGAGAGACACGGTGAAAGATATTTTTTAAAAGTAATTTTTAATTTAAAAAAAATTAAAATGATATTTTTATTGTTTTTGATACCAGCCTATTAAAACAAGAAAAAAAAACTATTTTTTTTTTTTAAATATATATGTTATTGTTTTTTTCATGTTTTCTTTATTTTTATTGCTTTCATGGTGTACTGAAGTGGTACGTGGATCTACATGGTTGAACCAAAAAAGTATAAGAGAAGCCGGCCTATCCTGCCCTGCATTGTACCATCACGTTACAATCGTTGTAAGAATCGTTTTTAATATGTGGTCTGATTTAATCTGATTGAAAACTATTGACTATTTATTTATTTTTAGTAAAAAATATTATTTTATTTTATAAAAAAATAATTCGAGGTTGACCGGATTATCTAGTAACCCTGTTGAAACTTATGATTCAGATCTTAGGTTGACTATCAGGTCAGTTTCGAGAAGGTGTGGTGGTAAGGTCCGCTTGTATGGCCAGTGCCTACCAAATTTTCTTAACCACCAAAAAATAAACTACAGCTCAGTCCCAATTTGATGCTCTGAATCGAGGTGCAGGGCCATTTTGTAAAATCATCTTTTCAAGACCCCCGTCGACCCAGACCCGTTTAGGACATGCACTTCTTAACGACGTTTAATTTTCCGTTAACACCCAGAAAGAGCAACTGACGACGACAGGTGTTAGTTAATCACGGTTCACAGTTTCCTCCTCCTCCTCCTCCTCGCTTCTTCTTCTAATTTATTTTTGACCTGGTGTGTCTCTGCCCTTCGCTTTTGCAACAAGTCCTTAGACACTCAAAATCACTTTTAAAAGCCCTAATTTTTCACGTAAATATTCAAACCCTTTTCCTCTTAAAAAATCCCTCCTCCCACAAACATTGCTTCTAATCCTCGATCCCAAAATTCCAAAAACAAAATCCCACATGATTCAGCAAAAGAGATTCAAAATCAAAAACCGAAAATCCCTAATTCTGATTCCAATTTGAAGGATTAATTAGGGTGCAATGGATCAGAACCACAACGAATCACATTCCTACAACAATCTAATAATGAACAAATCATCTTCATGGCTCGAAGTTCGATTATTCTACGTAAGAATAACTCCTTGCGTTATCGAAAGCGTACCAGGCCACCTAACCCTTCGCCATCTCGGTCGTTCTATCAGCACTCCACTTGAAATCAACGGCTCAAAAATCCCCGCCGCTGATTCCGCCTCCTTAAACCTTCGTCGCGACCGCCTCAGCAAGGAATCGTCAGAGGTCACGTATGTTAGCACGGACAGCGTGCGAGTGACCTGCGGGGTTGAATTTGAAGTGTTGGATAACAAAGATATGGTTCTGTGTGGGTCGTTAGAGAGGATTGAAACGACATCCTGGGGGAATAATGGGAGTGTAGGGAGGTTGGAGAATGATGCGAAGACAGGGTGGTGTTTAGAGTGCTGCGTGGCGACTGGTGTGTTTGAAGGGAAATCGGTGTTTAAATTGGGGGTTTCGGCGCCCGTCATCGAGGTTTATATTGTTGGGTGTTGTAGAGGTGTTCCGGTGATTTTGACGAAGACCGTTTTGGTTAGTCCGAGGAAGAAAGCTTCTAGGTATGCGATACTTGATGCGATTCCAGAGGATGAGGAGCTGGACAATAGGAGGCAAAACGGTGTTATTAGCAATGGGTTGGTTAGACAACGCAAAGTTCAGGTAAATTTATGTTGTTTTCATCAATGCATCTCTCTTTGTTTGCATTTTTAATCGGAAATACAATGGTTGAAAATTACGTTCTTTTTTTAGAGAATGTTAAGTGAGGAAATGCAGGTCTTTTGCTGCTGTATATTGGTTGTTATATTGCAGGGAGGTGCAGTTGTGAGTGTTGTGGGCTTTTGTCTGACTGCCTTTTGTAGTAGCTTAATTTGAACTGAAGTTACCCGAGCTGAGTTAATTCTGATTATGAGTTTATTAAGTTTTCTGTATTGCCGGTAATGTGGATTTTGATGTTGATTTGTATCGTTTTTAGTTGTAGTTTTGCATTGTGGTCAAGGATTGGTGCATTAGGTTTGCCAGTCCTTGTGCTGAATTGTTTCCTGTGAACCTAATTGCATTACGAGTTTATTTTCTTAATCTATCAAGGGCACCCACATTTTTGGATTTTGTGAGAAGTAGATGGAGACTCTTGAACTACTTGATTATTTGGTGAGAGAGAGAAGGTAGCTTGTAAGTAGCATGATTGGCACAGGCAAGTAAATGGAGTGAAAAAACACCTTACGCCATTAAGAATTTGAAAATTTTGAATAAACTCTATTTTTGTTAACTCAATATCTGTAATGTATGATGGGAGGTTAATTTAAATCTCAGAGAAGGCCGGGGAAGATTTTAAGATGATAGCATACAACAAGCATCTCCCTTGTAATTATTACCACCTGTTTAGGTCTGTCAGTCAATGATGTTGTGCGCAACTGGGAGTTGATCATAAATGAACTGGATTGTGTGCTTTTATCTTATCAAAATAAATCATGCAAATGCATGCTGCTCAAAGGAAGGAACCATGGTCGTCAAGATATTCAACTGCAGATCAGCTGTAGAAGATTGATGAGGTCATCTTGTTTCAAGTTTTAATCAGTATGAATCCATGATGTGAGGTTCAGTGCTAGAACAAACATGATTCAATGTATCTAGCGAGATTTTCTGGTGATGTGTTTTGGAAAGGTTATTGATGCTTCATTTTACTTGGAATAGCATGCCTTCGTCTATAACTTGTGCTATTCCATTTGTTTGATTAGTAATGGCCCCCTTGTGCAGATTACTGAAGCCGAAGGAGATGATGGCTATGATTCAGATGAGAAACTTGGAAACAGATACTACTCAGGAGACATGTATTATGGTGAGGATGGACAACTTTCATGGTTTAATGCTGGAGTGAGAGTTGGTGTTGGAATTGGCCTTGGGATGTGCCTTGGTGTTGGCATTGGTGTTGGACTGCTTATGCGCTCTTATCGAGCAACTACCCGAAATTTTAGGAAAAGTATTTCATGAACTTCCATCTAATGGCTTATCTTCTATGAACAAGAACAGCTATAAATCTTTCAGAATTTAGAAGCCCATCTGTAATATTGCTCAGTATATGATGTCAGAGATGTGGAACAGATAAGGCAGGCCTGGTTTGTTAAGTGTGAGTTCTGGTGGATGGCGTGGAACTTGTACAGTAATTTTGTTTTGTAGCTTTAAGATCTTTCTTGACAAGGATACTAGCTTAAAGTTCTTCATCTCATCCCTCTAGTTGCTTATCGGACCGTGATTTATATCGGTCCACATGGATGTAATGCAAATCTGCTTGAATATTTGGAGTAGCCGGGTTTTGGCATAGGCTATGGAGGGAATGACAGCTTCAACTGTCTGATGAACCTGTAATGGATGTACACACCTGTTCACAGTGCTGCATGGGTTTTTGATGGTGCGAGTGAGCCTGTATAAAAATGCACATATTTCCGAGTCTTGCAGTATATTGTGTAGCCCTCTCTCTCTCTCTCTGCTGGAAGTGTAAAGTGATTTTTCTTTTTTTTTTCTCCCCTTGCCTCCAACCTAAATCGCTGCTCTTTTTTGCATTTAATTAATTTGTTCCAAGCTGTGTGATGCCCCTCTGAAACAATGGAAGGTGTTTTTAACCACATATGGGAGTGTTTTTATTTTGGTGATCTAATTTTTGCTATCTTCTGATGAACTTGGAAGCATTGAGGCAGGTGTTTATTCCCATTTGGCCAGATGGTAGTAGATCTTATGAAATGCTAGTTTTTTATGCTCTTATGTAAGACTACATGTTTGAAGTCTCCTCGAGCACTCTGATTCCTGGACATCTTTTGTGAACAAAGATTTTGTGGAAAATGACAACTGATAGCGAAGGAAAGCTTAAATCATAAACTTCGGAAGCAGTTCTTCAAGCCTAAGTGTTGTATGGGTGGAAATGATGCCCTGGGAAAGAAAGAGGTGCCTGCCTAATTTGTTTGAGGGTGTTCCTTTTGTTGTTGCGTTGCTATTCCATATCAGAAGAAACTACATCTGTTGCCCGCTACGAGGGAGTGATTGGGATTTTCTCTCTCAATTGTTTTTGAAAAAAAAATGATTTTTTTTATATTTTATTTTAAATTCAATTTTTTTGATATTTTTATATGTTGATGTCAAAAATTATTTTTAAAAAATAAAAAAAAAATCATTTTAATGCATTTCTGAATGAAAAACACTTTAAAAAATAACCTCAATTATATTCTCAAACAGGCACTAAGATTTAGGTTCACCGGCGGTTTGGAGATAAGCTAAGTGTTTGTTTGAGAGTATGGTTGTGATTATTTCTTAAAGTGTTTTGTTTAGAAAAACTTTAAAATGATGTTTTTTTTATTTAAAAAAAAAATATTTTTGACATCAGTACATAAAATAGTTTAAAAACACCAAATAGAATTTAATTTAAAGTAAAAAATAAAAATATTTTTTTTAATTTTTTTTAAAAGCATTTTTAAAACATAATATCACACAAAAATGAAAGGTTAGCAAGTTTGGATTCAATTCGTGTATTGAATTGGCAGCAAACCCTATTTTCTAGTTTTAAAAACAGGAAAAAATAAATTTGTTGAATATTAATAAGCTTTTTCATGGATAGTCTCATAATAAAAAATATAAGATGTCGGTGTTGTGATAGTGATTATTTTTTAAAGTGTTTTTTATTTGGAAATATATTAAAATTATATATATATATATATATATATATATATATATTAAAGTTTATTTTTGATATTAGCATATTAAAATAATATAAAAATATAAAAAAAATAATTTGAAACAAAGAAAAAAATGATTTAAAAAAAATTAAAATACAAAAACAAACAAACTCGTTATCAGTTTCGACTAAAAACCAAAAACTTGGAATGGAGTTCTTATCATTTTGCAAACAAATGTCATGTTTGGGAAGCACTTGAAAATTGATTTTTCAAAAAACAAATTGTTTCAAATTATTTTTTCAGTATTTTAAATTATTTTAATTTTGATGAGATGATATTAAAAATATTTAAAAAAATAAAAAAATATATTATTTTAATATATTTATAAGTAAAAAACACTGAACATTTTTTTGCTTGCTGGCCATCTCAATATCTGCTAACTGAACCAAAACACGTATAGCAGAACATCATATGACATTTGAAACCGGACAGCAATCTCGTTAGCTTACACACTTGTTGACGCCCCGCTTATCCTTTTTCTCTCCCCGCTAATCAAATCTTTAGCTTACACACGTATAGCGAATCGCTTATTTGTTGAACACCATATGACATTTCAAACCGGACAGCAATCGCTTATTTCTTGAGTTTTGTAATCTTTATATTCAAACCCAAGTACAATTTCTTTCATCTTCGTTGAATCTGTTTAGAAATGTAGTAAACATTATTTTTAAATTATTTTATATTAAAATAATATTTTTATTTTAAAAAAAATATTTTTATCGGACAACAAAATATATTCACAAAAGATACAAATATAAACAAGACATGACCTGATGGGAGTGTGGGGTATCAGTCAGGTGTCCATTAGACATCCATTCACGAGCCAACCTTAACCTGCCCAAGCCTGTATTAACAAAAATACCATAACTTTTTTTTTTTTTTTTTGTAAATCTACGGTCTCTTAAAGTTACATACACTTGTGCTTATAAAAATGCTAAATATATGCGATGACAGTGAAGTTTTCTGCTTTCGATTTTAAGGTAAATCTACCAAACTAATTAGTGGAGGGTCTACACATAAACTTTCCTTAAAATATGATCAAGCTGTCACTAATAATGAAGGGTTTTATTTAATTCAAAATTTAATTGAGACATTTTGCAGAGCATGCCCTTGATTGTTTAGTCTGCAGTAAGGGGACACCAACATATTGCACGTATTAAACTTTTTTTTATTCGACTAAATCCATACTATTTAGATATTTTTTATAATCTCGAGCTAAAAGAATAAAATTCTAATTATTCTATAATTTTATAAAATAATCACACTTTAATTCAAACACTAAAGCGCTGCAACACAAATCACATCTCAAACACTTTGATATGTCATGACCCTGGGGACTGTACGAAAAACAATAAAGGAATTTTTTTTAAAATGCAATATAATTACTTACAAAATTAAAAGAATAAAAATTAAAATGAAAAATAATATATGTGACCAATTTTAATTAAAAAATAAAATTAAAACAGTTAAAACCTGCATATCAAAAATATTAAAGGAAAAAAAAAATCAAAAGACTAAGGACTTAAATGAAGTGTATCATATATGATCAGTTTCAATTGAAGAAAATAATTGAAAACAATCCAAATTTCCATTGAAGAAATTAGTAAGAAAAACAAAATCAGAAGATCAGAGACCAAAATGTACAAACCAACAATATCAAGGACCATATTGTACTTTCCGATAGCAAGAGAGAGAAAAGAAAAGGGGAAGGAAATCATCCACTGACGATTTCACGACCACCTTCACATGATACGCGCCACACCGAGAGAAATAGAACATGGTGGTGCACCGTATGACTGGCGATCAGACATTTCCCACCACCTATGGACACGTCACGTGCCGCCTAAAAGGCGCTTTCACGTGCAAAAACGATGAGGACGCCTGCAATAAATTCGAAACAAAATAATGAAAAGTTACAAAATTACCTAAACACTCTTAAAACCAGTGATAACCACGAAAAAACCATATGTGAAAGTATCACCACGCTCCCACATGAAACTTCCTTTTTGTCTTTTTCAAATGGCATATAAGTAACTGTACCGTGCAAGAATATGTGAAAAATCTGAAATAATATTCGCCATCTTTTTTTTTTTTGTCAGCTCACAAGGGTAAATAGGTGGTTTCATTGTGCAATAAAAAGTGAAAAGACCATAATACTCATGGTATCAAGGTCATTTTTTTGGTGATTCTAGGGGTAAAACAATAATTTTATTGTTTAAATCAACAATAAACAATGTATGGCGAAACCTTAACATGTTTTATATATCTATAATAATAATAATATATATAGCACTATTTTTTTTTTTTAAAAAAGTCTTTTTATGAAACGTTTTAACATCACAGAAAACGAACAAGTTTTCGTAATTGTATTGCATTTTAAAAACATTTTTTTTAATGTTTTTATAATTTTGTAAAAATATAAAAATATTATTATAATATATTTTTAAAATAAAAAATATTTTTAAAAATAAGTTAATAATATTCTCATGCTGGGAGCCTGGGACCAGCAAGGAACATTTCACCCTCTCCAATGACATCGGAAGCAAAAACAAACCAGCTGATAAAACGACACACCACCAGCTTCTCTCTTTGAAGTTTCATTTCACAAAATAAAATAAAAAAAGAGGTGCTCTCTTCCCCTCCCTCCTCCTCCATTAAACCCCAAGAAATGCCCCAAATTCCTCACTTTAAACCCTAACTAGAACAAAAACTGTAAATGAGCGCCATGAATAACAGATCTTTAACGACATTGCCACACCACCACCGTAACACTAACCCTCCTCCTCCACAACAAAATCCTCCTCTAGTCGTCACTCTCAACTGCATCGAAGATTGTGCCTTCGAACAAGACTCCTTATCTGGCGTCGCTTTAATCGATCACGTTCCTCTCAGCTGCCTCTCCGATGGCAAAATTGAATCAGCAGCTGCTGTCCTCCTCCACTCCCTCGCTTACCTCCCACGCGCAGCCCAACGCCGCCTACGTCCTTACCAGCTTATCCTATGCCTGGGATCGACTGACCGAGCTGTCGACTCGGCTCTTGCTGCCGATTTAGGTCTCCGGCTTGTCCACGTTGACACTTCTCGAGCCGAGGAGATCGCGGACACTGTTATGGCTTTGTTTCTGGGCTTGCTTCGCCGGACGCACTTGTTATCAAGACATACGTTGTCAGCTTCGGGCTGGCTTGGCTCGGTACAGCCTCTTTGTAGAGGAATGAGGAGGTGTAGAGGTCTGGTATTGGGCATTGTTGGTAGATCTGCATCGGCTAGGTCTTTGGCTACTAGAAGCTTGGCTTTCAAAATGAGTGTGCTTTATTTTGATGTGCATGAGGTATTTATTTGTGCATTTTGAAAAAAAAATAGTTATTCAAGCTGTTTAGTTAAGTGTTGATTTTTGTGCCAAAGATGTTATCTTTAGATTGTTTTTGTTGCTTGTGAATTAAATTGGAGAAAATTTTGATTTTTTCAATTGATGTTTAATGTTTGAGCGACTAAATCTTTTTATGTTTTGTTGATGTAATTGATTTATGGGCGAATGAGAAATGAAGTTCACTTTGATGCCTTTTGAGGTTTATGTGGAAACAATACATTTTGTTTCTGTAATCATTTCCAAATTAGTTGTTTGTGGGGGCTGGTGTTTTTTTTTATCTCTGTAATGGAAAAAATAAAATGAAATAAAAATCTTGATAAAACATAAATGATGTTATATTTGATAAGCTTGGAACTTTCTTATAATGGCATTTGGAAGATGCAATTCAGGTAGGATTGAGAAGCATTCTGTTAGTAGTTGTTGAGTTATGGGATTTGACGTTCTTTGAATTGTAGCTACTCTCTAATTTAATGCATTTTGTTGCTGTTGTGCACTTTTCTGCTTTCAATTTCTGGTGCACAGTTTATTGTTCTTTCAATTTGGACTTGCTCTTCGTTCACTTTTTTGCCCAAATCGAATTATGTAGGGGCCAGGAATATTAAGCAGGTCTTCTATTGCATTTCCCTCAGCAGCTCGAAGAATGGATACTCTCAATGATTTGCTAGCTGCTAGCGATCTTATTTCACTTCACTGTGCTTTAACTAATGAAACTGTTCAGATTATTAGTGCAGAGTGTTTGCAGCATATAAAGCCAGGTACATTACTCTTTACTCAATTTGAAAAGTTTGCAATAATTTATTTCCTGTTGGTATTTATGTTGAAGGAACCTCTCTTGCTTCCTTGTAGGGGCATTTCTTGTGAATACAGGCAGCAGTCAGCTGCTGGATGATTGTGCTTTAAAGCAATTGTTGATTGATGGAACCTTGGCTGGTTGTGCCCTGGATGGTGCAGAAGGACCACAGTGGATGGAAGCATGGGTATGTATGATTTATGATTTGGATCACATTCTTATTTTTAGGGTATCTATAAGCAGTTTGAAGGAAGTGTGTTATTTCATGGTATCTATAACATTTCGTGGCAAATTTGAAATGTCAGTTTATAATTTATTAATAACATGCTCTACCCCCTCCTAAACAACTAAATTAGTTCGTTTGGGTTGGGTAGGTTGACGAACACCTCTAGTTCTGTCTGTCTAGGATCAGTATAGTGGTAACCAAATTGCTAAGAGATATCCACTCTCTCCAGTTCAATTACTTGATTATGGATTGGAATGAAACTAAATTCTTTTTCCAAGATTTAGAGGATAGAGTCTCTTAGGTAGCATTTGGTTATTGTCTCGAGAGAGTAGAGATGAAGACAATCAGGATAGAAACCTGTTTGGTAGCACACACAGTGGTAAAAACTCATTTTTGAGTTTGTATCCTGGACAAAATCCAAGCCAATTTATGTACCTCTAAAAAAATACAAATGGGACATGTCTCAGACATGAATAATAATGTTTTTCCAAAAATGTCCTTGAAAACATTTGAAATTCTCATTTCTATCTCCAACCTAAGATCCAAACCATTAATTTTATAATAATCAATTTCTACCATTGAATTTGAAAAATAAAAAAGAAAAGAAAAAATAATAAAATGAGAAAAACATTAAGAAGAGAGAATAAGGAATAGAGAGCGAAGTTTTTTGCCAGATGGATCTGACCACAAAACCAGTTAATACTACTTTCAAATGAAAATGCTTGTCATAAGGAATTCATAGACACAAATTATACAATTTTGTCACAAGGTTTGAGAGAGATTGAGATATGAAGTTTTATTTCTAAATATTTTAAAAATGAATTTTCGTATTGATTTGCTGTTTTTTTTCAAAGATTATATTTGTCTTTAGAAGGTGTAGAGGGGTGTTGCATGCTTTTTTCCCTGTAAAAAAAGTCAGTAATTTTTTTCATGGTTGCCAGATTCCAATAGTCTCCCAAGAAACATGCAAGACATGCTAAAGAAGATGAAGACAGACAACATGTCATTTTCCTTCCAACTTGCATGTTTGGGTCGTTTCACATTGAGGCTGGATTCTTTTATCTTTTATCTTTTTTCTTATACCCATTCCATTTTTTTATATATGTATTTGTACTGTTAAATTTTTCTTTATCATTCTATCAAATTAAAATTGAAGAAAACTAACGAACTAAAGTAGATTATAAATTCTTAATTTATATTTTAAAAAAAGAAAAAATAAATAGCCAAAGTAAATTAAAATTATTAGACATTTACTAGATAAATAATACTTTTTCTAGAGTTATATAAATAGTATTTTTTTTAATAAATGAATAATTTTTTTTTGAGATTTAAATAAAAATATTATTCTTGAGAAATTATTGAATACTACATGAGCAATAATGAAAAATAAGTAAATTTGTCAAGTGTTTTAGATGATTCGTATAAAATCAAAATAATAAAAGGGTAAAAGAGTTTGTCTACATTTTGTATTGTTTTTTAATATCATCAACCACAAGACACTTTATCTTGTATGTTACCAAAATAACCCCGACTTTATCCCCTCTTCCATCCCAACTCTTTTGTATTGCTCTCTCTCGTCCCTTCTGTCTTTGAACAAAAACTAATGCTACCTTATTTGTACACCTCCTACCTAGATTGCTTAGGTCTCAGAGCATTGAACATGCTCTTTGATTTTGGTAATGTTTGGAGAGATGTGATCTAAGATTTTATGTGGATGCTGTATGATATTTAACTCAGAATACAGTATCTCCTAGTCTGAGTGATCCATCCCATAAACTATTGCTTCAGGTAAAAGAGATGCCCAATGTATTGATACTTCCACGCAGTGCAGATTACAGTGAAGAAGTGTGGATGGAGATTAGGGACAAGGCCATCTCTATACTGCAGTCATTCTTCTTTGATGGGATTGTACCAAAAAATGCCGTTTCTGACGAGGAAGAGGAAGAAAGTGAAATAGGTGAGGAGAGTGATCATTTTCACAGACAGGACAAAGAAAGTATCCCACAGGATTCCGCTGTTGAGCAATTGACAGATGATATTCAGGCAACTCCAGAAAGCTATCACAAAAAAGTCATTAGTCAATCAATAGAATCTACCAGCAAAGCTCAGGGTTCTGGCATGTCTCAAAGTATGGCCACAAGAGCTGAAGGGAGACGGAGCCGATTAGGCAAGAAGGCAAAAAAAAGACACGGCCATCAAAAATCCCAACAGAAATCAAATGATCCTTCTCAATTAGAGAAAGAAATTACCTCACTTCAAGAAGATGATACTGCTATGAGTGGCACTGATCAAGTCTTAAGTTCTGGTTCTCGGTTTGCTTCTCCTGAAGACTCAAGGAGTAGGAAAACACCGATAGAAATAATGCAAGATCCAACTTCTGGCCAGCTTTCAAGATCAGGCAAAAAGCTCAGTGGAAAATCTGACAAGCTTCTCAAAGATGGGCACATTATAGCTTTATATGCAAGAGATCACTCTGCACTCCATGTCTCCAGGCAAAGAGTTAAAGGAGGTGGCTGGTTCCTGGATGCTATGCCAAATGTGACGAAAAGAGACCCTGCAACACAGTTCCTTGTTGTTTTCAGAAGCAAGGTTTGTTTGGCAGAAATTTCTCATTGCTTTTCTGTTGAACCTATGCTCCAACCTATTCATCATATTGGAGTCGCTAGCGTGATTGGGAACGGGTTAACTATTGAGTTAGCTGATGTGTTTTTATGGATATATTTTCTGCAGGACACAATTGGGTTGCGCTCTTTTGCTGCTGGTGGAAAGTTACTGCAGGTACTTTATATCTTGTAAGATTGATTAGTTAGAGAATGCTGCTGTACTTTATGTTTAAAAGTTACTGTTGATGGAGCTAATATCTGCTCGAAGTTCTCGTCCTGGCAAGTTGTTATCATTATATGGTCATGCTTCTTTTAACTAGCTTTGGTCCTTTTCTTTGGTTGATAGGGTCTTCTTTATACATGTTCTCATAAAATGCAACTGGGGCATGTTTATAAACTTCGTATCTGTTGTGGTACATAAATATCTTTATTTTTAATGTATTGCTGCTTTATGGTGGTTTATTCTAGGTAAGTGGACTTTTGCTCAGTAAAATCAGAGTTTGGATTTGACTATTTTGTGGGTTGCATTTTTTCAAAGAAGATACATGTTATTATTGTTTAATCAGGCATTGTATTTGCTCTCATTATGATATTTGTTTTTAAAGAACAATAAAAATTGCATTAAGAGCATATCCATCTTTGATCCATGTCCTGTTGTTTATTTTCCAGCATGATTGAATAAATACGTAACTTGCAAATATTCAAGTATCTTTAATTATCTGGTTGCTTGGGATTAAGGTTGGGTTCTATCTTGAAAATTGTAGATTAACAGAAGAATGGAATTTGTCTTCGCCAGTCACAGTTTTGATGTTTGGGAGAGTTGGATGCTGGAAGGTTCTTTGGAGGAATGCAGGCTGGTTAACTGTAGAAATCCCCTGGTACGCTCTCCCTCCCTGTGCATTAAGCTGCAAGATAATTTTCCTCCAATTGTCTTCTAGTCTGCAGGATAATTAATAAACAGAGATTTATAATGGTTAATTATGTCGAAATTTGATTAATCTGTCATGACTAACCTGCCACCCCCTTCACCCTGCACATGCACAGAGAATAAAATTCCTGCACCTGACCTTTCTTTCCTCTGAATTGACTCAATTTGCATAAAAAATACAGGCTGTTTTGGATGTACGCGTTGAGATTCTGGCAGCTGTGGGAGAAGATGGTGTTAGTCGTTGGCTAGATTAAATTTTGTAATCAAGAGCTGAGAAACCCATCCTTTTTCCCTGCCTATCATGTTATTCTTCTGAGGTTCGTGTTTCCTCAAAACAATTTGTAAAGCATTCTTTTCCTTTGTTTTGTAAGTTATGAGCTATAGATGCAAGCACCCCTTGCCTGTGTGATGTTTGGCATTCCGCTGAAATGAATTAACTTTAAAATGATATTTTTTTATTTTTAAAAAATTATTTTTAATATTAGCACATTAAAATAATTTAAAAATATTAAATTTTTTTAATATAAAATGTAAAATTAAAATAAAATAAAAATTTATTTTTTTAATGTAGTGTCAAATATTTAAGTGTGTATACTAAGAGGACATTTAAAAGTGTGGTTGTGGTTATTTTTAAAGTGTTTTTTAAAAATGTATTAAAATAATATTTTTAATTTTTAAAAATTATTTTTGATATAAACATATCAAAATAATTTAAAAAAAAAAAAAAATAATTTGATCTCAAGACTGCACTAAGAGTGTTTTTAAGAGTATGGTTATAATTGTATTTTAAAGTGTTTTTTTAGAAATATATTAAAATAATATTTTTTTATTTAAAAAAAAAATTGATATGAAAATGTTAAAATGATTTGAAAATAAAGAAAACACTTCACTTAGAAAGAAAAACAAAACCAATTTTTTAAAAAAGCAATTTTAGAGTAAGTCCAAAAAAAAACACCTGTTAAAACTAGTGTTAGCTAAACGAAATGGCAAAATATTTGAAACGAACAAGCTGATAACCGCAAGCTCCGGGTGTGTCTCAGACCGAACTAGAACTTTCAATTCAACCTTTTCCTGTGTCCCTGGAAGGGTGCAATGGTTACTTCGGATGAGGGCCAGACGTGGCATTATCCTAACCGTTGACGTGAAGAATCTCAGATTACATCTTAGGTTCCACCTAGTACCCAACAAATATTTTTTATAATTATTGAAATTAAAATAATTAATAGATTTTGCTAGTTCAAAAATAAAATATAATATTGATATATGCAATGTTTTATATAATAAAACGCATCAACACACCCTATTATAGCAACAACAACAACATTGAAGGCTTATAATTTAAAAATATAATTACTATTATTGTTAAAACAATAAAAAATATTAAATTATTCCGAGGAGAAAAAAACTCAAAAACATTAATAAAAGAAGAAGTAAGAAAAAAAACTAAAATTATTATTATTATTATTATTGCGTGAATAATAGGAAAATAAATTTAATAAAAGAATAAAAAATACCAAAAACTAACAAAAGAGCAAAGAAAAAAATAAAAATTACTAGCAAAAAAAATCATTTTATGTGAAAAAAAAACTAATAAAAAAAAAAGAAAAAAAACAAAGGAAAAAAACAATAAGAAATATCAATTTTCAAATGATCGTAAACACAAACTAAAATTTAAGAGCAAAATTTTTGAAAAAAAATGTTATCTCAACAAAAGAGAAAATAATAAATTTAAAAACCAAAACTAAAGGCACACATATATAAACATGGATAAAAATAGAAACTATTTAAGAACTATAAAAAATTAAATAAAAAAATTAAGGTATGAGGGCCAAAATGAAAATCAAATATATTATCAATTTCAATTAAATGAGAAATTGAAAAAAATCAAATAAAGTATAACATCCATACATGCAAAGTTTGATATAATGAAACAAATCAACACACCCTATTATAACAACAGAAATATCGAAGCCTTAACATCTAAAAATATCATTACTATTACTGCTAAAACAATAAAAATTATTAAATTATCCAGATGAAAAAATCGAAAACATTAACAAAAGAGGAAGCAAAAAAAAATATTATTGCATTAATAATGGGGAAAATTCAATAAAAAAAACAATAACTTTAACAAAAGAGCAAATGAAAAATAAATAAATTATTAGCTAAAAAAATCATTTGATGTGAAAATAAAATAAAAACAACAACAAAAAAAAAAACAATGGAAAAAAATGTATAAGTGAAAAAAAAATAAGCAGGAAAAAAAATCATCTAGAGAAAACAAAAATGAAAAAAAAAGCATATGGGAAAAAAAAGTGTAAGTGGGGAAGAGAAAGAACTATGAAATATTGAACCATGATTTCGTAGTTAGTAAACAAGCACTTTATCCATTGAACTATAAACTCTTCTTCATATCTTATTGTGCAAATATAATAAAATATTAGGACACCAGTAAACCAAACTGAACGAATCGAACCAACCTGAACTGATATGAAAACTGAGCAACACTATTATTGAGGGATATTATACATAAAGAAGTTTCAAAACTTTATTCTTAATAAATACAATATTTTTATTAATAAAAAAATATTTGACACTGCATTTCAAAAATATTTTTGAAAATAATATCTTTTATTTTGATTTTAAATTAAAAAAAACTAGTGATTTATATTATTTTATATCAAAAATTAATTTTATTAAAAAAAATATAATTTTAAAATATTTTTTAAAAAATATGTTTAAAAACAATACCATCCAAAACAATACAAAGACCAACTTTTGACTTGTGGCGGTTACCGAAAAGTGACTTCGGCACTTTAAAATTATTTTTTATTTCAAAAAAACACACCTGTTACGCTAGTTGCCTGCCACTTGCGGAATCCACAGATACCCTAACTCTCAGTTCTAGACAGCTCAACACTGCCACGTGTAAGAAAAATCTCCGAACCCTGTTAACAGTCTCCCTCCCTCTCTCTCTCTCCATATATAAAATAAAAAAACACACACATCTATTCATCGCTCTTCACTTATCTTGTCTTCCTTTTCTTCCTTCGTGGTTCTTACAAAGACATAACCCTCTGTGCTAAACCTTAAGTTAAAAAAAAAACTGACATCTTTTTCTGCTTCCTCAATTATCCCCCTCCCTATCTCTTCTTTCTTGCAAAAAAGAACACAGAACAAAAAACTTGACAGGAAAACCAGACCATCCGAAGCAACCTGAACCGGAAGATAATCAGAGTCGTTTTTTGTTTTCTTTTAATGGTGTCGGTTAACCCTAACCCGGCTCAAGGCTTTCGTTTCTTTCATCCTGTGAATATCAGTAATATGGGGTTACCCTGTCTCGATTCCCTGCCGCCACCACCACCACCACCAACGACTACGGCAGCAACACCAACCTATACTGCTACTGCTACTGCTAGTAGTACTTGTAATAATACAGTTTCTACGGCTAATACTAATAGTAATCATAATAATACGGTGATGTCGTTCTCGGAGGATCCGAATAAGAAGATCCGGAAACCTTATACTATTACTAAGTCTAGAGAGAGCTGGACAGAACAGGAGCATGACAAGTTTCTAGAAGCCCTCCAATTGTAAGTATCATTATACTTCTCCTCTCTCTCTTTGTTTTTTTATTTATTTTTTTTATTTCCTGGTTACTAGAAAAGAGAGATGGATTTAGTTTCACTTAATTGAAAAAAATTCATCTAAAGGAAAGAATATGAATAAAATAACAAAAAACATTTCTGAGTTTGATGTTAATGATTGATGTAGTAATTTGTTTTTTTGATTATATTTCCCATTATAATTACAGTTTGGACTTTGGATTTGGGACTTTAGTGATTGATTAAATACGAGAATTTAAAAACAAACTGAGGGAATGAAAGGTTCTTGAATTTGGGGTTACTGATTGGTATGGGAATTTGGGTTTTGTGTTTGCTTTGTGGTGTACAATAGTGTCAATGAAAGCATCTCTTTTTATTATTAATAATTTCAATTGTAATTTGGTTTTTGAAACGAGGGCTTTAGTTTTTGATGCAGAAGGGAGAAGATTGTGGGTTGCTGAGGAAATATGGCGAGAGCAATAAAAGTGAAAGATTTTGAATCTTACCACTTATTTTGGTAAAAATATTATTGTATGTTCTGATTTTTAAAACAATTCAGTTTGTCACGTTCATCGAGCTCTGACTGCAATGCCTAACATTCAAACTTCTTAAAAAATTTCCCTTCGGTCTTAATAACTAGAAATTGTTATTCAGTTACGTCACTATATAGTAAATCTTTTTATGGGATTATCTATCAATGTGTGTGTAAGGCATATATGCCTGCTTACTTGTCGGTTAATAGACCGTGCCCTAAAATTCTTTTGTGACAGATTTGATCGTGATTGGAAGAAGATTGAAGCATTTGTTGGGTCAAAGACTGTCAAACAGGTATGTTAAATTATTAAATCTATCTTTTTTAAGCATTTTATGATGAGGCCTTTACCGGGTATGTTTCACCAAAATGGGGTCTTTGAGGGAGAATTAATTTACAATCCTACTATTTGGTGTTTTTTTTATATGAAGTGATTGCTCCTTGTGATAACAGGCTCAATAAGTTTACCACTTTGAAGCTATGGTCCTTGTTAGCATTGCATGATTATTTGTATATCTTGATTGTGTGTACTGTTGCAAATACTTGAGTAACAGGTTTGGGTTTGATTTTCTTCTGTCCTATCTTTATTTGGCATCTGATATTGTTGTCAATGTACGCTTATGAGGTTCATTTCACATAATTGTACGTGAACAAATTTGTTAGTCAAAGTCATAACACATACAGGCTAAAGTTTCCAAAATGGTAAAGATAGTTTTATTATAATGGTCATAGTTGATCGAAGAAATGATGAAGCTCCCTGTTTATGAGTTTACTTAAGATATGTCCTTAGGATGTGGTATATTATTGACACCTGACTTTAGAAATTTTACATAAAGCCTTAATACACCACTCTCAAGTCCCTAAACTCAAATATGATTAGAGGGATTTTGGCCTCCTGAGCATAAGTTCACTCCATATTCTTCACTGTTTTCTTGTGCTTCTGAGTGTCTGTATGGGTGTATTTGAATTCAGTCACTGTTATCAGTGAACCACATGTTCAGCATCAAAATGTTTGCATGTAAATTGTAATGGATGTTCTTGGCAGATACGGAGTCATGCACAGAAGTACTTTCTGAAGGTTCAGAAGAGTGGAACAAGTGAACATGTACCTCCACCTCGGCCAAAGAGAAAAGCAGCTCATCCCTACCCACAAAAGGCTTCTAAAAGTGGTTAGTATGTTCTGCCTTTGTGTAAAGTCTTCGAGAGGGTGGGTGAAGTTTGTGGATCGCATGACTGATTCTGGATTAACCTTCATTTGTTTGTATATTTCTAACAGCTGTGGTTGCATCACAAGCGACTGGACTACTTCAATCTTCATCTACTTTGCTTGAACCTGTATATCTCTATCGGCCAGATACAACATCAGATCCTGGAAATGCAATTACCAGTGGAGCTTCATCTACCTGGAGTTTTAACTCTGGACCACCAGTCAGCATGTCACATATGACTCCAGGTTTTATTTTATTTTCTTGCTCTCTTCCCCCACCTCTTTTCTTTTCTTGTACATGAGCTAGATTTTTAAAGCAAAAGTTTTAATTGTCTTTTTTTATCAGATGATGCAGGATTGGCTGGGCCAGCAACTGCATATAAATGTTGCTACAATAGCAGTAATGAAAGCACCCCAAAGACTTGGCAAACTGGCAAAATAAATGATAATAAGGATCAGGGTAAGCCAGAGAGAGGTCAGTATTATGTTTCTAATTTGAAGTTGAGATACAGATGTAGTTGGAAAATGATTGGCCTTTTTTTTCTTTTTAAAACCTTTTTTCTATCTATAGACGACTTACCAGCCAAGTGCATTTAAGCTTTAACCATGCCTTTGTGTCGGTTCAACATGAAAACTGGACGTGTCTCCCTCACATGTCAATTCTAGTGGTCTTTCATATGATGCTGTCTTGGTCTTCAAATAGTGTTGAAAGCGTTTTAGCTGTTTTACTTGGGGTGAGAATGAAGAGCATGTGGGATTTGTTTCTCCTTATGAAAGGAAAAAGGTTATACTATGCGAGTCTCTCTTTTCATTCATTGTTGCTAGCGAGTTTTTCCATATCATCTTCTCTTCTTTGCTGCTTCTTAATATCACCTTGTAGCTCAACAACTATAATGTTGTATGTGCTGTATCAAACTGGCAATTAGCTTTTCAGTTTGATCATAAAGCTTTCATTGACGATACCTGTGTCAAATTGGTCTGTGTAAGCCATGTTAAGCTTCTGTGGTTCCTTGGATAGCATGCTTCGTTGTTGCTGGCATTTAGGCCCTTTCTGCCTCATGGATCCGAAGCTCTCTTTTGCATCTGGACTTGTAAATAGTGTTATGAATTTTGTGCGCTCTCTCATCTGCTGGTAAATCTTCTTGTATCCTGTGCATGACGCATTCATGATGTTCAAAATGCAGTTTTGCCAGACTTTGTGCAAGTGTACAGCTTCATTGGAAGTGTCTTTGACCCCAATGCAAGTGATCACTTGCAGAGGTTGAAGCAGATGGACCCGATAAATTTGGAAACAGTAAGCTGTATTTCTATCTCTTATGCCTTCATGATTTCTCACCATGCATGTTGGGCTGAGTAGGTCAGTTAAGGTGTGTAGATAGAGCATATTTATAAAAAAATAATCGTGCTGCTTATCTTATTGAGTGGAAGCAACTTTTCTTCTGCCTCCCCCCTTTCTGTACACTCTTTTCATTAAACTATATTATGCTTGTACATAAAAATCATGGAATTTCCCTGTATTCCCTTGAAGAAATTGCTGGTTTTGGTTTTCCTATCATTTGGAAAAAACAAATTTACCAAGGCAATTTATTTGGCTTTTCCCAGGTATTGTTGTTGATGAGGAACCTCTCTATCAATTTGACAAGTCCAGAATTCGAGGATCATGTAAGCACTTGTTTAACACTATCTAAGCTTTTAACTATGTTGTTTTTTGTGACATTCGCCTGTGATGCCTCTACCCATTCTGAAAATCTGAATTAGGATCCCATTTTCATGAGATCAGACTCAATATCCGTACTTACCTCGTATGATTTTTTTTTTTAATTCATATTTGTACCACTGCATGCAACAATTGGTTCCGTTCAGTCACTGGTAGTCCAAGGGTACTCCAAAAAGTTCTGATTATTCTCAATTGATGAAAATTATGGCTTTACAGCATTGAAAAATTAGGGTTCTATTATTACTTGCATAGTTTTAGATATTTTCCATTTTTCATTGATTGTCTGCTTGTGGTGCTCCCAATTTCATGAAGGACATTTTGGTGCTCACCTAGTAACTTCATGAAATGATGTCACCAACTGGTCTCCACATGGCCTGTCATGATCTCTGTATATCTACTATGACTTTTAAGAACGCTCATTTTACCATTTCCGATGACAAGTGGTATGAGTTTTTAGTTATCAAGCCTATTCACTGTCAACTTGCATGAAATCCATGCAGAGAAGGCTGCTTGCTTCATATGATGTCGACTCCGATAAGGAAAACGGAGGTGGTTCTCACAGCAATAGCAGTGTTGATAATTTGGGCAACCCCATTCCAGCCATGTAAAAGGTGCAATGAAAACTCAGTAAACTTTCTGGATTGTGGACACCAGACAGAAATGCCAATCTGGAAACGCGAAGGCTGTGTGGATATGGGCAAATGAGTGGAAGCATCTAGAAGTTTATCTGTACATATGCGTGCTGCAAAGCACATGCTCTTCCCAGTTATGTCAGCTTGTAGTGTCTGTATATGATATATATACACGTTTCCGTAGCTTTTCAGGAATGCAGGGCAGTCATATCGTCAACTTTATGTTCCGATGGAGATCTTGTAGAGCTTTTGTGTGTTCTCTATCGTGTATTAATGTAGATTTCTTGAGGTTTTTGTTTGCGGGAGCTGAAGTTAGGAGCTGTATCGTGTGTATCGACAAAATAATATGAAGGGAAAACCTTGTGCATATAATGAAGAATTATTAGTTAATTAATTTTAAGTAATAAACTGAGGGAGAGAGGGAGAGGTTATCCTGTAGCTCTTTTACAAAAATAAAATAATTAAGTTTTTAATTATTTCCATATTTGTAGTTTTTTATTGACATTTTCATCAAAACAGAAGAGGAGAGAGCTTCACGCTGGCTATATTTCAATCACAAATAAATTAATCAGAATATCAATGGGTTTATCTTAAAAAGGAGAGTTTGATTGGGATAATTTGAGTGCTTAATTATGTTGAGAAGTTATATTGAAATCCATAAAATCAAATTAATTTAATTTTAAAATTTTTATCACCTTCAACAGAAATTTATTGTAATGGATGATGCATCATTTATTCAAGTATATGATGTATTGTTCACTTCAGTAAAAAAACAAATATAGCAGTGAGGCCCTTTTTTTATTTATAGATTCTAGAATATTTTTTAATTAAAATAATATTTAAAAAACCATTCAATTATGTCATAATTTCAAATTAGATTAAGAATTTGTATGGTAATATCAACAAATATTTTATTAAATAATTATATATGAATTTAATATACAATTTTTTAAAATCTTTCATGAATATTCAATGAGAATAAATCCCTCATGTTTGTTATTTGTAAATTTTTATATGCTCCTCTTAAATCAATTGCTTTTTTATTATTTCATACAACCGTTGATAACATTATAAACCATGTAGAAAATTTGTTTTTTATATGCTCCTCTTAAATCAATTTGTTCTTTTGTAGAAAAGGAGTTTTCAAGCGTTGATATAATGTTTTGTGATAGAAAACATTATAAACCGTGTAGAAGTTCACCTAATATAGTAAAATTAATTTAACATGTTTAGAAATAATATAAATAACAAGTAAAAATATAATTTGAATAAAATAAAAAAATTCAAAGCAACATTTTTTTTTAAAAACATTTGATTAAAACTACAATAAAATAATTTTTTACATGCAAGAAAATAATTTTCTACAACTAAAAAAACAAGTTATTTTTTCTACTATACCCAATATAAAAATTAGCTAACTGATTTTTTTATTTGTGAAAAAACAGAAAAAACAAAAGCAACCATAAAACAAAACATTTTAATAAAAAAGTTTAAAAATATTATGCTAATTTTTTTTTTTCATATATAAATATATGTATTAAAGAAGGGAAGGGGTATATTTCAGAAGTGAAATAAGCAAGCAAAAGTCCCAAGTAGATGCCAATTCCCTGTCAACTCCATTATTCACATCCAACCACAAGCAATCCCTTCCGAAGAAGCATATCAAACCCATTGACAATGGCATGTGGATCCAAGCATGAGATGGTTGATGTATAGCTACACAACCAAAGTAGAAATCAACTACCTATATCCAAAACCCATGTCTAGCTCGTGACCGTACATTCCTGGACCATTGCCTGGGGCGGCAAAAGAGTGAGTTTGCCTAGCCTTTGACCTGAGCTCCATCTCGATCAGCCTTTGGAGTGCCTCCGGATGATTGCTTTCGCCGCCGTCATCGATAGCTGCCCATCAATTGAGAACGAGAATCAGATGGCATGATAGCAAATAAACCTATACCTTGAACACACGTTAATGCCTAGGCAATATACGAGATGCATGAGTAGGAGTTTACATTATATTGAATCTAATTTCAAGACAGATAATCATGTCGAGGCCTGTGGGCGTAACTTTTCTGAGACTCCAATTGGGAGACAAACATGCAATTTTATCAAAGTTGAAATTCATCAATTAGAACAACGAGGTAATTATATTAACATTTGCCACTGGAAGAGAAATGGCATAATAGATTTGTTCAAAGAAAAATCCTTGAACAATATTAGAGTGAGGAACCAACAGAAAAGGAGGGAATTTGTTGTTAAATACAAGGCGATCTGTTTAATTGTTAGAAGGCAGAAATGAATCGACTAGAAGCTGAGTCTATACCTTGAGGTGGAATTCCAAGGGCACCAAAGTTGGGCTGCCTTTGACTAAAAGGGAAACCTTGCATTGGACCTGATTCCTGCATAAAACCAGTCACCTGATTGCTGGGATGTGGAGGCAGAGGTGCACCCCTGGGAAATTCACGCCGGAGGTGAGCAGGTGGAAAATTGCCGTGCATGTGCATTTGTGATAACACGGAATTATGTGTACTACGATCAAATCCAGTCAGTGTGCTGCTGGGGTGATTGAAAGGGGGGCGGAACATATTTGCTGAGAATTGATGATTAGGAGAATCATGATGAATGTTCTCAGGGACTGCTAATTTCATCTGAGCATTCATATTTGCAGGATGAGAATCTAATGGGTGGAACATCGGCACTGGATGATTCAACTGAGGAGGGTGATGCTGGGAAGAAGATGACTGGACATGGAGATTATGAAACTGAACATCAGACTCCCTCATATCATAAGGACCACGAAGAAATGGTTGACTATCTTGACCTACAACAGGTCTTTCATCCCTGAATCCAGAATTCAGAGCCGCAAGTTTCTCAGCAATATCAACTGATGTTCCTGGAGTCTGTAATAGCTCAGATTTAGCTGAATTCCTGGCAAGTAGAAAGTTTTGGAGATTCAGAGGGTCACTGCCTGCAATCAAGCTATCCTCTTCTGGAAGTTTAATTCCAACAGACCCATCAAAGCCACCAATCTTAAAGCCCAGTTCAGTTCGAAGATGTGATGAATCCACTTCATTTTGAGGATCAAAGCCTATCAAATGCCCTCCAGTTCTATCTGATACAATTTGCTGTCTTTGGTTTGATGCCAAGACACCATTTCTGTGACTTGACATGCTAAACACAGTTTCAGCTGTGGGAGGAAGGAGGCCATCATCCATTACAGGTATAGATAGCCCATGAGACTCTGAAGCCTTATCACTTGCATATCCAACTGAGTCCCTTCGGCTCGAAACAGGTGTTCCTACTGGTTGCAGTTCCTTCATGAAAGCAGTTCCAAAAAGTGTTTCTAGAGTCAAAACCTTCCCTGAATTGGGAATGTTTTCAGCATCAGCATCTCTAGGCTTGGGAGGTGCATTGCTTGGATTTCCCACTTCAGTATTCTGTAGTCTGTCTGCAACGCTGATCCCTAGATTGGCGGATGGTGCTGCATTATCTAGGCCTGTCCCCTTCTGTAACAACGAAAGAAGGTGCTGGGATGCATGATATTCAGCTTTCTGCTGCTCAATCTTAACATCACCACCACTCCAGCCATGCACAGGTGGTAGCAAAGTTGAACCATTCTCAGTAATTTCTGACAGAATGGACTGTTCAAGGTCTTCACATGTAAGTACAGCTGGAATTGCATCTGGTTTATCAGTGTTGGACCTCTTCTCATTATTTTCAACACTGACAGGCTTTAGATTTGATGATAAATGCCTGTCTACAAGTTCAGAGCTTTGGAAGGGAAGGGTTGGCAGCATGTGATTGATAGCTTTAACCTGGGATCCACCTTTTTCACCACCAACAATAAGTGAGAGCAAATCATTTGGCCTGCCAGATGGGAGAATGTCAACTGGTTTCTTTTCTGCTTAAGGAAAAAAGGGTGAAAGAATTAGAATTTAATAATACAAGTTATGCTCTTAGAGAGATAGTGGACAGTGGACAACATATAACAATGAATGTATTGTCCATATACCTTCTTCAATAAACCACTGAGCAAACTTGGAAGATTGACTGGTCTGAGGGCTCCTTGTGTCATCTGCTTTAACATCATGATGCTGAAATAACAAAAGATATTTAAAGAGTCTGACAATTCATGCTTTAAGCTTTAACAGAACTTTCTACTTCAAAAAACACCTGTTCCAAGTACAACACAAGCAACAAATTCATTCTCTTGAAAGATGAAATTAGCTGGGTGTGAACCCATGCTGCTCCACTTGAAAAAGAAAATTCATTTGAATTAGTCAAGTTCATTCACCCAAGTTGATAGCAATCAACTTCTGTACCTTTTTTATGGTGATAAAAGTAAAAAAATAAATAAATTACAGAGACCAAAATTACACAGTTCTTATTCTAGTGAAGCTGGATATTTTACTTCGAAACAGCAAAACTTTCCATGAGACTTGTCTGACATAGTCTTCATTGTAATTTCATTGTATCTTTTCATGTTTCCACCACAATCTTTATTCAACTTCTGTACCTTATGGGGATAAAATGAAGAATCTCATTGTTGCCAGCAAAATTTCAGAGTTGATCATAATTAGGCAAGGCTGAAATTTACTTCCACACAGTGAAATTTTCATGAGACTTGTGTATAGCATGATCTTCATTGCAACTTCATCATAACCTTTCATGTTATTACTATAAGCTTATGTGAACCACGTTAAATATGATGTATTCTTGATAAACCTTTACAAAATTTATCCAAAACTCCAGTGAACATAAACCCCAGAAACCTGGGAAGCTTAATGTTCAGTAATCAATGGTAGAACAAGGGAACAATTATAACTAACACGAGCTTGCATTGACATATAAAACAAATATTTTTTAAGGTAGCTATGGATTCTGAAATTGAACAGATCATAATTCCAATTACAGCCCTTAAAATTAGCACCACCAAAGGAATTAAGCAAACCAAAATAAAAAAGGTAATTATGAATATAAGCATCGAGAGAGAGAGAATCTACTGAGGGCTTGAAGATACATACCATAAGAAAAAAGAGAAAGGATTACCTCAATGAAACTGGAGGAACCAGTAGCAGTATCATTTAGTGTTAAAGCACTGCTGAAAAGTTTGTCTAGAATTGAGGTCGAATGAGATGAACCAGATTCACCCACATTTTTATCCCTTGGGACATCCTCAGCATCAAGATCTATTACTTCACAATTATCAGAAGCTATATCGACTTCTAAAAGATTTGAAGTCTTAGAGCCAGTTTTTTTACTTGAAATATCCAAAACTGGTGCTATATTCAGAATATTTTCACTCTTTTTATTGATAGAAACACGAGGGCTTCCTGGCTGTTGCAAATTCAAATGCATTCCATCTGAAGATTGTTTTCCATCTTGATTATCTGAAGTCCAGTCTAAAACACGAGTACCTTTAGCTTGCAAAAGGCTTAGCTCAAGTTCATTGCCAACCTATAGTAATCGACAAAAGGACAGTTAATAAACCAATGATTTACTGACAAACAATTAGACACCAACAGGGCAACATAATACCATCACCTGCATATGATCACATTTCACTGCCACTAATCTTACTCATAAACAAATAACGATGTTCTAAGAAATCATCATTCTCCTTAATGTTTCTGGAAACATGTGTACACATGTGAAACGCAAGTATTGGCCTAGATACTAAACAGTTTGGGAGACTGAAATCAGGGGAAAAACCTAGGAGCTAAAAATAAATTCACCTAAGGATGCCTCAGCTGAAAATTCATCTCCCAGTAAGTGATATCCGTGAAGATTACCAGATACTATTTTGCAAAGTAAATAAATAAATAAGATTGACACCATAATCGTGGAGTGAAGAACAAGTAAATGGCATTATATCATATGTTACAATCGAAAAGCTAAAAAGGGAAAGAAAAGCAAATCAAGAAACCATTGGCGATGCAAAGGTTTTCAACCACAGTCAGGAGACTTCCTAACAATTCTGACAGGCAGCGGAACAATATACTAGCAATGCCAAAGCCATATTATTGTGATTAACTTGATAAGAGAAAGATGGAGTCACAGACACCAGTTTCTATTGAATGCCCTGCTTGAGGAATAGAAATTTCATATAATAGAATAGTAATGGGTTGTGCTAAAGGAACTGACAGATGCTAGGAGGGCTAAACTAAGCACGTAAGCAGAGCCAGGTCGAAGCATAAGCAGGGCATGGTAACGAGAAAGAAGCGGTTGTAAGTTAGATAGTTTAGCAAGCGCACCTATTGGCTACAGTAACAGCCATGTCATGCGCCTATCTAGCGCATGATAGCTTACTTCTAACTGACATTGAGATTTTGACTATTATACACGGATTAAAAATGCAAGTTCCATATGATAGACGCTTGCATGTTTGTGGTATGGTATATGATCTCCCAAACAATGCTTAAGAGGCATGAATGTAAAATGTTGTTCTGTTAAGAGAACATTGTAAAACTTGCTCTCCATGCACTGAGAAGAGCCCGAGGACTACTTGTCAAAAATAATATTGAGAAAAAGATATGAATGAAGAACATCCTGACCAGCCAAGTTTTCAATGCACGTATATTTTATGAAAATATAAGAGAATCACCTCTGAAGGATGAGGATTGGTTAAAGATCTTGTTCCAGTACTCTTCTCTGCTATCGTGCTTGAAAATCCAGGAGGCACAAGAGGTCTAGGTACAGGAGCTTGTGAGGGATAGAGAGGCTGATCAACCTCCTTAGTTGGCAAAGGTTGTATCACAGTCTTGTCCAATTCATTGGTTCTATTCAGAAGTCTTTTATCATCTTTCGAATCCTCCAGTAACTCAGTAAAATCAAACTTATCTTTAGACTTTTCTGGTTTCTGGTTTTCTTGGAAAGCTTTATGTTGTTCTTTCCTCATTGATTCAAAAGAAGCTGAAAGGACATGATATGTTAAACTCGCATTCATTGAAGGAAACCTATCACTGGACTAGAAGCAAAGTATAATTGCTTGCTCTTCCATAGAATCCTATAGAAACAGAGACGTCACCTCTTCTCTTTCTTTCCTCCTCTGCTCTGTCCTCGCTTGTGGATTCAGAAGAACCAAATGTTTCATCATTAAGCGAATCATTAATTTCCCTACGCAAATGAGGCACTGCCTGAAATGTTACACAAAGAGTTATAACAAAATTAAAACAAGAGAATTGCTAGAAAAAGACTGGTGTACTTACTAAATTCCATACATACTACCAAACCCAGACTCAGTTAGACATTAAAAGTCTGACAATAATACAAACAAAACAAAAAAGAACAGGCTTCACCTTATAAGGGCGAGGCGGTTGATATGGCTCATTATTCCTATTGAGCTGGAATTGATCGTTAGACCGAAACTTAGGAGCTGATGGCCCTGCAGCATATGTTGATGGTTTTGGAAAAGAACCACTTCCAAGAAGTCCATCATGCTCAGGTACTTGCCAGGGTCGCCGAGATCGGTTAATGTAACGCCTTCCAGAATCTAGACATATACACATCCTTCATCCAGTCAATAACTGTGGCTGGATTTGTAATTTAGATATTTGCATTACAGAACAACAGTCTACTGAAATTTCACAAACAGCATATATCAAAAAATAGCCATGGAAATTCAGTAAATGACTGCAGTATCATTGAGAATATTTATGTTTCTCATGAGAGCATATAAGATGCATGTATAATATGAGAAGCCAACAGGATCAAGGTCATTGGTGACGCATGACAAAATACAAACATGATACAAATTTAAAGGTCCGCTCTTTTGTTCCAGTAGTAGGGCATGAGGGAAAAAGATGAGAATGCTGAGTTAAATTGGGGGGGTTCACCTGTCTAATGAAGACAGAGTACATACCACACATGAACTACAAACTACATCCTATTTCCTGCTGCCAAGTTTCAGAGGAAGTTTGAGCCAAATTCAAATCAGTCATAAACTTCTAAAACTTAAGTCTGTCAGCATTTCATAGCCACATCATCCGTGATAGGAGCATTTGGAATAGCTTGGAATTGGTATTTATCATTCTGCTAACTGCTACTAATTTCCTAGAGTTCCATAAAAATTCACATTCCCTGAAAATTCCAAAAGAGTAGAGATACTTATGAACCCCCATTCCCTGCATGGTGTGCGCTAAAAATTAACTGTAAGCAACTAAGTTCTTAAAATTCCATAAGCAGGTTAAGCCATGATACAATAAGCCAACTTGCATCAAAATAAGTGCTAGCCTTAAGGTTTGAACAAACTCAAATTCAAATATACAAGGCATAGGCCAGAGAAGTTTTACATTTTGCCAGCATTAAAAATCATATCAGTAGATTGTTCCTTTGGAACAAATCACAAATGATTTGCAGGGAAAATGCATGAATTTATTCCATAACCTCTAATTACTTTTCAAAAGCCTGTGAGTCAGTCTTATGCTGGGAAAACACGGGAGGTCATTCCCTGTGGGTTAAAGTATTGTGTTACTAATAGGTTGGTTTAATCATCTTCGTGTTTCTTGATAGACAGAGAGGAAAGGAGGATTATCCGAGTGGCATAATAGTTACTTACTAATGAAAAAATAACTAGAATTTTAAATGGCTGTTAGAGTTCATTCAAGTTATGTAGGTCTACACAAAACATGAGCTTGATTCTCTTGGCTGTCAGCAGTGAACAATTCCACATTTTGGCTACATCCACAGACATGAGCCTGAGATTTCTCTCGAACATGCAGAAGGAATGGTTAGAATGTACTCAGGGTTGTCCAGGAAGGGTTTATCAATAACAAAGAAGGCTTAAGCACTGCACCAGTGGTTGTTGGAAGAGCCATTTGAACAGTATCATATTTTGAAATGGTATGCCACCTAACAAACTCAATCTTTCCAAATATGAAGTAATTGATCAACAGCTCAGGCTTAAATTACAGAATGCTCAAGGTATTACTTTCAGATGTAACACATGACGAAGGTAGAACACTAGTATTATAAATTCTGGTTCATCCATGTAACAAGGAAAGGGAATTCTTTCCCACTCTTAGTAGAGTATCTGGATGTTCACCATGTAGCACCTTTTCCATTTAGCTTCTCATAAAAGAAGTAACAATAAACATAGTGTTGGTATTAACATTTTTAACGTAACTGTTTACTATTACCAGGACCCAAAATGCAAGCTAGTCCACAAGATGGAACGATCACCAGGACAACAATTTTACATCAATTCTTACCTGAATCCCAATCAGATTGAGAGCCACTGTCTCGATCACTCCTTCCAGAGGAACGACTATCCCACCTTCCATGAATACCCCGAAAAAAATTACCTGAGTCCCCTCTAGTGGGAGGGGATGAACTATAATCATTACGTCTAGAACTTTGTGATGATGAACTGACAGGAATTCTAAATCGGTCCTGCAAAATGTCCTTAAATTCACTAGTATAGAAGAAAATGGGAATTAGTTTCACAACAACACATGAAGAAAGCAGTAGTGGTATTGACTACAATGGACACCATTTAATTCAAATTTGTAAGATAAAAAGGTTCTGCAAACAAGAAATAACCACATAACCTGCGAGATACCTTGGAAGTGATTCATCAAACCCGCTTGGTAATTGTTTGCAAACATCCAATTCACTCAGGGATAACAGAAATTCTCTTGCATATGAGATTTTTAGCTTCCTGTATCATTCAAACAGCCAATATCACTTATTAAAATCCCATCAGAAACAAAACGAACCATCATGAAAATCATGTGCATGGGAAAGAAATGTCATTACTTTTGTGGTTCGTTGCTTGTTTCCAAGTACTGATTCAGTCCAACTTGATCTTCACTTTGTAAACTCATTTTGCTAAAACCTAGGTACAACGACAGCCAAACACAATTTTATCACTCCTGCTCTCTATCCACTAATCACTACATGTAAGCTCAAATTTACAAAATCCCGCGTCAGTTAAACCATGCCCATATTTCCAATCACCATCTCTCCGTTTTCAAAAACTATATATGTCAAACTATTCCTCGATATAACCCAGACAAGTTCACTAACAAAAATTTGTTAATTCACTGCCAAAAATTCGTCAGTGATCACTAACCCAGCACATATCCAATCAGATTCAACACGCCCAAGTCATTACTAACCAAGAAGTGGTCAAATATAAGCTAACACCAACCATTAACTGATCCAGCTCCATCCACGATAAAATTCATTGAGAAACATGGATAAAATCTTAGCCCAACAATGAAGCTTGAATTTCACATATCTGCAAAATACCACTAATCGTTCATTCTTTCTTCTTTTTTAAACCGGTATTTAAAATCCCGAACCCTAAAACATCTAACTAGCGCTTGATTGTAAAAAAAAATATCAAGATAAAGGAGTTGGATATTAGATCGAATTAGACAAATTCTAAATCCTGGTGTTTCATCTGTGCTAACCTCCAGAGACAAGGATTTTTATTCAGAAAGGAGCTACCTGGATCCAAGGAGAAGCAGGCAGGTAGGGAGAGCGCGCGAGAGAGAGTGTGAAAATTAGGGTTTCAAGCTCCGATATTTTCCATTGGATCGGAGCGATTGGTGCTATTTCTTTTCTTCTATTTTTCTTCGATAGAGCAATTGGGAGTAGCAGGTGGCAGCGAGTCGCGGAGAGGTTATTCACATTTTACACATAGTTGTAAAATCCGTTCCGGTACCATTCCGGTTTTTTGTTTGGAACGGAACGTTCCGGTTTCGGTGCATTCCGGCGTTCGTTCCGGTTTTGTACTGTTCATATTTATTTAATTATATATATAAAAAAAATAAAATATTAATTTAACAAGTATAATTTAAATTCAAGATAAATGAAATTTAAATTATACAATACAAACATAATCTCAAAATTAGAAACATCTCTAAAATTCCAAAATATTATGAAAGTAAAATGTTCTAAAATAAAAGAAATATACATCAAACATCTTCTACATCATTAATATAAAAATAAGGATCTTGATCTGATATCTTTTAATATATTTATTTATATTTTAATTAAGTTCTTAGATTTTTACAATATTTTAATATTAAAAAATATAAATAACCCTAATCTCTAAAAATATAAATATTAAGACTCTTATTTATAAGACTTTCATAAATAAGAGTCTTAAGTTGATGGTAATTCCAGTAATTCCAGATGTCATTTTTATTATAAAACTATCTCTAAAGGAGCCTCTTCTTTTTAACCCTTTAGATTCTTGTAATCATCTCAACAGAGAGTATATTTTGAAGTCATGGATTTGCGTCAACGGACGCCAAACAAAATTCAAATACAGCGGAATTGTGTTTTACTATTTCAAATATTAATTAAAAAACCATATTAAAATTTCCTCTCGTCTCCTTCAATAATTAATAATTATTATTTTTCTGAAGAAGTTTACGACACTCACTTAACTTCTCCATCTCCGATTCTCCATAACCCGCCCCACCCTCTCTTTCTTTCCAGCCTCCATCTCCTCTGCTTCTCTTCTCTCTGGTCAGCCCTCCCTCCCCGCCATCTCTCTGGTCAGCCCTCCTGTTCTCAACTTCTCCATCTTCAGAACCCGCCCCACCCTCTCTTTCTTTCCAGCCTCCCTCTCCTCTGCTTCTCTCCTCTTTCAGACCCGCCCCTCCCTCCCCTCTGCAAGTTTGTTCAATATATATATGGGTTCGAAAACTTGAGATTTCAGTTGAGATTTGGGTTGATTTTTGAGGGATTACAGATGATTTGCGGTTGAAGAAATGAAATTGATTTGGGAAATTGATTATGGATGACCCGGAACGGAACGCCCGGTACGGAACCGGAGCGTTCCGGCCGGAATTTGGCCGTATTTTCCAGATCCTACCGGAATTCAACCCGGGACAAAAACGTCGCCGTTTTGTCCCGGATTTTGCACTGGAACGGGCCGTTCCGGCTGTTCCGGCCGGAACGGAACGGGATTGATAACTTTACAAGCTACATCAGCGATTAAATAAATATTTAATATTTAATAAAACTATTATCATTATTATCATTATCAAAAGAACTAAAAGAGCATCGATTGTTACTGTTCACTGTGACTCATTGTCACTATTCACTTGCCATTTGACCCAGTGCTTCGCGGGTGTATGTCCACCTTTTTTTTTCGTCTTTTGAATAATGTATTAACGAAAAAACCCCTCGAAAAAGACAAAAAACGCCGCCATTTTCAGGGGCTGGACGGTCATTGACCGTTTTCGGCCCGGTCCGGTCCGGTTCGTACGACCGGTTTTTAATTTTTTTGATATTTCATCGAACAATGCATTAAACATTTTGTCCCTCGAAAAAGACAAAAAACACGCCTGGGGGTGAGGGGCTTTTCGGTAATTATCCAATTTTTATTATTTTTTTCGCTGACATCTGCTGGCGCGTCTCCGGACGCGCAGTTTGTTTCAGCGCTAACGCGTTCTTCGGACGGCGCGTGCGGCTTCCAACGGCATCGGAAAATGTCCAACCGGTGTCTAGAATGATTTTCAGGCATGTTCTCTTCCACCTGGGGTGGCGCGTGTAACACTATGGTGTCAGGAGACGTGTCAATGGTCGTTTGAATTCCCCCCCCCCCCCATTTATCTCTCTTGCCTGCGCCAGATGACATCAGCTAAGCTGTTTTTTATCAAAGTTCAGTTCGGTCCCTAAACGTTGTAATTTGGTTTTCTTGCCCTTAATGCTATTATATAGGTTTTGATTTGATTCAATTTCGCCCCTCAATTGAAATTGATTATATATTGGACTTTCAATTCGGTCCTCATGCTTTTAATTTTGCGGATTGGGCTGAAATTTTTAATATTTTTGGTATCAAAGTTTTGATGGATTTCAATTTCATCCTTCCATGCAAATTTATTATAAATCCTTAATATTTTCGGTTCCAAAGTTTAATTTCTTTCAATTTTATCCTTCTATGCAAGTTAATTATGGATTTTAGTTTCATTTCGGTCCCATTTCTTTTAATTTCAGGTTATGTTTTCAATTATTTAATTTGAATGTTTGGATTTGCTTCAATTTTGTTCTTAAAATTACATGTATTGTTTAAAGTATGTCAAATTCATTATATATTTGTATATTTATGTCAAATTAAAGTATGTGAAACTAATTATATGTTTTAATATTTATTGAATATTATCACCTAAGAATGTATTTAGAGAGAGAAAAATTATCTAGGATTTTTTTCAGAAAAAAAATTAATATCAGTATTTTTAAATACATTTAATATAATAATACAAGGAATAAATCTTATAAAAAATTAAAAAAAAATTGTCTTCGAATTTTAATTTTGTGCTCTGTTTTTTAAAGTTTATTTCTTAAAACATATTTATAATATTTTGGTTTTTAATATTTTATATCTAATATTACTGGGCAAAAAATACAACTAAAAAAAAATAACAAATTTACCTAGATTATCTACAATTAAAAAATATACGAGTCACTTCCCGTTTCGATTACACTGTTCTTTTTAGACGGCAGATAAGTAATTATAGTACGCAAAAAATTTAGGTTTATTTTTAAAAATAAATTACAATATTTTTATTTATAATATGTCAGATCTAATATACAAGAGAAAAAAGGCAGCTCATGAATTTTTTTTGTCAAATTTACCTGGATTATCTACAATTAAAAAATCTACGACTCACTTCCCATTTTGATTACACTATAAAGTATGTGAGACTAATTATATGTTTTAATATTTATTGAATATTATCGCCTAAAAATATATAGAGAGAGAAAAAAAATGACCTACAATTTCTTGCAAAAAAAAAATAATATCGGTATTCTTGAATATATTTTATATAATAATATGATTAATAAATCTTATAAATATAACTTTGGCTTTGAATTTAAATTTCTATTTTATACTCTTTTTTTTGTTCTTTTAATAAACGGTAACCTTTTTTTTACATTTTTTTTATTTTTTAATAACCGTCGTGTCCAAGTCAGTTTTTTTTTAACCGTGTTTCTTTTTTTGTGTTTTTTTTTTAACCAGAGTATCCATGACAACAAATTTCTAACAAATCATTTCACCTTCTTAGCAAATTTTCTAACAAATTTTATCAAAAGTTTTTTAGCAATAGCAACATTCAATCACTTTTTGGTTGAAAAAACCATTTTTAACAGATTTTATCAATTATAATTTTACTAATTAAATATTAAAATAACAAAATATAACATTTATAAAATCAATCAGTTTCTTACATAGATAAAAAAGTCTAGCGCATCGCGCGGGCAAATTGGCTCGTACTATATAACGGAGGTGTTCATTGAATTATCATAAGCTTACAGGTTGACTATTTAAGTTCAGTTATTTTTTGTTTTTGATTATAAAAAACACAAATGTATGCTTGTAATTACACTGAAAAGAAAATTGGTTTATACTAATTAATTTTATTTATATTTGGTTCAATTTTTTTTATTAATGTGAATATCTGGATTAATTTACATATTTTTTTATTAATTGGTTTATCTGGGTTTGAGCTTTTTTACTCATGCCCAATTTGCCTGGGCTATTGAAATTGTGTTAAATTTAATTTTTATAGCCAAATTTATATTTTCATCAAAAAGCAGTTGTAATTCCAAACATCACTCTTCAGCCTTCATTGAAAACATTTTAAACATGGAGAAATATATTGAATATTAATTATTTATCTGGAAGTATAATTAAAGTTGTTTTTTAAAGTATTTTTTTTGTTTAAAAATATATAAAAATAATATTAATTTTTTTATATCAGCATATTAAAATATCTAAAAATATTAAAAAAATAATTTAAAAAATAAAAATATATATTTTTCCTAAAACGTTTTTTCCCTTCTGAGGCACCGCTAAAAGACAATAGCGTTACTACACCATCAATAAAATAAATTACACGTGGGATTATACGACGACCTAGCCAATCAGACATGAATCAAGAGCACCTAGTAATTAAAATGGCGTCAACGAGTGGCCATGATTAGTCTTTTTACAGTCGGTTTGTTTCCATTTTTTTTATAGTCAAATTCATATTTTCATAAAGAAACAATGGAAATTCCAAACTTCACTCTTAATGCTGCATTATATTTTAAAAGTGATTTTGAAAAAAAATAAAAAAATATTTTTATTTTTTATTTTAAATTAAAAAATTGATGTTTGTAAATTATTTTTATATACCAATATAAAGAATAATTTTTAAAAAATAAAAAAAATGAAGCCAGTGCACTGAAAAGTGAATGCTAAGGTTAAAAAGGTCCTAATATTCTTTTTACAACCTTAAACTAGAGATTTTATTGGCAAGAAAACTAATTTATATGACCTATAGATACAATTCATATTAAACAAGTCTTCTTTATTGATTTCATGAAACAAGAAAAGAATTAACACCCTGATGTGGGATTAAAAGAAGAACCAGAAAAGGAGAATTTGAAAAGATAAAAATTAGAAGAAACTTGTTTTAGGACACGTTCTAGCCTTAGGTTTCGATAATTTTAAGGTTAGTTGTCACGCCAAGGAGATTAATATACATCTTGGTCATCCACAAATTCTAACATGGCAGTGAAACTTACTAGCATACACTGTTCATTGTTAATAACGACACCTCCTTCTCTCCATCGCCCAGCGCCACTAACAAGTCAGACCTTCTGCCGCCATTTGCGTAAGCACTCTCAAAAGCTATAATCAGCAGGGTGAGGTGCTGTGCTTTGCTTACTAACCCTGGTTAATTAAAGTTGGGAGGAGATTAATCTAAAGTGGCTTTATAAATTAAAGCAGTGGATGAAGAAAGGATGGCGTGTTGCTATCAGGTTTCTCTGGGAGGAGGAATAGTGGTTGTGGCCGCATCTTCGTTCTCCGTTAATTCAAAATTAAAACCGATTCCTTTTCTCAAAGCAGAGCTTCTCAAACCCATGGCTTCTGATCTCTCTCCTGACCGTTCGATCTTCCACGATGCCTCCTCCTCCTCTCCCCGCCGCGACCTCGTTTTCATCGTTAACCCCCGAGGTTTGTCTCTCTTTCTTTCTTGCATTTCCTGTTTGTTTCTTGAGAAAATTCAGATATATAAAAAAAGAAACTATTATTCGGAGCAGGGGCTAATGGGAGGACAGGCAAGGAATGGAAGAAACTGCTTCCTTATCTCCGGTCCCGACTCGGTAAAAATTGTAACGTGAGCGTCCTTTTTCGTTGATTTCAATGCTAATTCCACCTTCGGATTAAATAGTGCTGATTTTTTTGTGTTATTTATTTAAATTATCGGCAGATATGTGAATCTCTGACTTCAGGTCCATATCATGCAATTGACATTACAAGAGAGGTATGAATCGAGACCGGACTGCTTTAGGGTTTTCACTAAATAAGACAGATTGGATTATATCAAATCTAAATGGTTGCAGGCAATAAGGGAGGGTGCCGATGCTGTGGTTGCCGTTGGAGGTGATGGTACTCTTCACGAGGTCAGTCTTGGCTTTTCATCGGATTAGATTAAAAATTACAGAAAATCAACTTATAATTTTTTGCTCTCTAATTTAGGTATTAAAATTGTCTATACAAAGCATATATGATAATAATCAAATGTGCCATTTTTGCTGGTCAATGATTGTCTCTTATCATCTGTGGCTTCAAATAAGCAGGTTGTTAATGGATTCTTCTGGGCTGGGAAACCTGTCACCAATCACAATAGAGAGGCTACACGTTCAACTGCTCTAGGTGTAAGTGTTTTGCCATTCTGTTCTTGTGTTTTGTTCATTTCCCGTATGTTTATTTACTTTTAGCATCACTGCAAAGCTAAGTTTCCAATTCCATGGCGTGGATTTCTCAAGTTTAGATATAACTATGTTTTTCTTTATCTTTCTACAGCTCATACCCTTAGGGACTGGGTCTGACTTTGCTAGAACATTGGGCTGGTTAGTTGGTTCTACTGCAATCTGGATTAATCTGGTATGAGTTATTTATGAGATACTATTTGCTCCTGGTCATGACAGATGTGTTTATCATCACTTGCTTTTGTTAGGAAAAATGATCCTTGTGAAGCTATTAATCGAATTGCTAAAGGTACTTAATCTTTTATTTTCTTAATGCGTCAAGTTTTTTGGTCAATCAGTAGAAGAGGTTTCACTCGCAGAGAATTTTTAAAGTCATTATTCTATCCATGTTTTTCTCCATTGTGTATAAAACCCTGCTGGAACTGTTCTGCAGGGCTGAGATCACCGGTGGATGTTGGTGTAATTACTGGAGAAAGTGAAGAAGAATCTCATTACTTCATAAATGTTGCGGATATTCATCTGTAAGTTTGCCTTGGAAGTTTTGCGGCTCTCTTGGTAAATGCGTGTCCTGGCCTTAAAAAAGTTGCTCTGTGATTTACAGGAGTGCCAAGGCTGGTTACTTTGCATCACGATACAAGAGATTTGGAAATCTATGCTATGTTATAGGTGCTCTGCAAGCTTTTATGGGGCATAAGAACCAAGACCTTAGAATCAAGGCGAGTCTAGCCGAAAAGAATTCAGAAAATGTCTTAATCTGTGCACTTTTCTTGTATCCATACCATTGTGAAATCTTATGGTTCTTATGATGTGCACTTTTCTTGTATCCATACCATTGTGAAATCATATGGTTCTTATGATGTGCACTTTCCTATAAGAGTGCCAATTGTCCTTTTGCCCTAACTCCACAGAATCTTGTGCGTATAGGTCAACGAAGGTGAGTGGGAAACATGTTCTCTAGTGACAGCTCTTTGCATTGGAAATGCCAAGTACTTTGGCGGTGGCATGAAAATTACTCCAAATGCTGACCCTTCCAGTGGAAACTTTGAGGTGGAATACTTTTATTAATTCACTAAAAGTACTTCTGTAGCATAACATAAATCAAGCACTTTGCACTATCTTTAAATTTTGGCTGTATTCTATCTGCAGGTTGTGATTCTTCAGGACTTTAAGTGGTATGACTTCATTCTGAAGCTACATAGACTGTACAATGGGACACATTTATCAGTGAAGAATGTATCTTCAAGAAGGTAGGTCCCTCCTGTAAATGAAACTGCTGTTCATGATTATTCCATATTGTTCTTTTGCCATCTTGGTGGAACCATTGTATTCAAACTATCAAGTATTCAACTAATACAACTGAGGAAAAGGTTCACTGGGTCTTGAATCGTGCAATTGAGTTCTGTTCAGTTCAGTTTGATCATGGTGCAGATGAGTTTCAACTCAGTGGGAAGTGTTTAATTGCTATTTATACTCTTCTCAAATCTTGCAGTGTAATTTCCATTGAAGTGGAGGACATTTCTGGCAGTGGAAGCATTTATGTCCAGTCTGACGGGGAACATTTAGGGTTTCTTCCCAGAAAGTTTTGTATCTTGCCTTCTGCCATTGAGATGATATGCTGACTGAATCCACCAGAACAATTCAACTAGTAACATGAGCTTATGCATTCGATTGCCTCAAGCGGATGCTTTCATCTTATTCACGTTCTTCGGATGGAAAAATAGCAGCAGGGGACACCGTAGAAAGGAGAGCCTAACATGAAGAGAGCCGGTGAGATTTTGGTGGTGCGGGATAATTTCTTGTGGCATTTTTAGTCGTGCGAACCATCACTTCGAAGTTTTTGACAGTTTGAGGCATGTTTTTGATTTATCGAGATACGAGTCCGGTGAATGCCACTGAGTTCACGCGAGGCTGCAATGGAACTTTGTTTTTTTTAGAACGGTGCTAAAAGATTTCAGGTTTTATGAACATCGGTTTCCGAATTTCCTTTTTCTAGCTGGTTGTTATAATGATTATATTGTGTTGTATTATTTAGAGGTTGTGTTTTAAAATTGTTTTTGAAAAAAAATGAAAATTTTTAATTTTTATTTTAAATTAATTTTTTTTGTATTTTTAAATTATTTTATGTACTAATATTAAAAATAATTTTAAACAAATAAAAACAAATTTAATGTTTTTTAACTGAGCTTTATATTTTTTTATTTTCTTTATATAGTGTTATCTCGGTATTTTGATCCAAGTTATAAATTGACTCAATTTATTTTATTTGCTCTTTTTTTTTATTGTGTGTGTGTGTGTGTGTGAGTAATAGAGCTTCAAATTTTTTTCATTAGTTTTTACAGTTATCTTAGTCTTATGAATATATTTTTTTGAACCCTCAACATTAGACATGTTATAAAAGGAGTTTTATAGTTTTTATTTATTTTTATGAAGTTATCATTGTTTTATAATCCAACATATTAGCCCGAGTTGACTTGAGTTTTTTTCTATTATTTTTTAATTGAATTTTTTTTTTTTTAATATTTGATTGATTGGAAATCTGGATTCATATTTTTATTTTTATTTTTTCTATGAGATTATTCTAATATCATGGGTCATGATTTTGGTGGTTTAACCCAAATTGACTATGTTTTTTTTATTTTTTTGAATTATTTCATTTAACATTAAGTTAATTATTAATTGGTTTTCATAATTTATTTTAGTTTTTTATATATAATTATCATGATCTTTAGACCAAAATCATAAATTTGAGAATTTAACTCAAATCAATTTAATTTATTGTTATCTTAATATTTATTAAAAATATTATTTAATATATAACCATATTAATATTTATAAGAAATTAACAATAGTGCTTGAATATTTCTTTACATTAAAAAAAATTAATGAAACCCGTAACGCAATAGTCAGTACCGGTCAGATCTCATGCACTCGAATTGAAGTGGTGGGCTGAGATAAACGGCATCAAAGCTTTTACGTGATTGTAAGACGGTTCTTGAGTTTTTTTTTAAAATAATTTTTATTTAAAAATATATTAAAATAATATATTTTTTTATTTTTTTAAAATTATTTTTAATATAAGTATATAAAAAGAATTTAAAAAATAATAAAAAATAAAAATAATTTATTTTTTCAAAAATATTTTTGAAATTTATTACTGAACAGACAGTTTGCCGTCTAACAAAATTCCAACCACTCATCTGTTTTCCCCGTGGCCACCATTTGTCGAAGGCTTTTTAGATATTTTAAAGGAACCGCGGAAATTCAATGCTCTCAGGTATCCCTCCCGTCTCTCTCTAAATGACAACCTCCCTCACCTTTGCTTCCATCACTCCCCATCTAAAATCGCACCACCACCACAGCATCATCTTCTCGCCAAATTACAGCGGCAAACTCAACAGGACCCGATGCAATGGAGAGCGCCCAACAAGCAATTCTTCGTCCTCAAAACGAGAATCCGAATCAGAAAATGCACTGCTCAAGGTAGCCTGGTATAGCTCCGAGCTTCTAGGAATTGCTGCTTCATTTTTCCGTTCACCTTCCAATAGTAGCACTGAAGCTTCTGAAAAGGATATCAAACTCGGCAAAGATGTTTCGGGCGCCATTGATCGTGCTGTTGTGGTGGAGACCATCAAAGAGGACTTTCAAAAATCGTATTTTGTCACAGGTTCCTTTAAACTCACTTTTCAATCTCTCCCTCTCTCTCGTTTGGCTTGATTTTTATTCGAATTGTTCCCTGACGAGAAAGCTTCGACATTCATCTCGAGCCTCAAAGTTTTGGACACTTTTAGAGTATACATGTTAAGTTAATTGTTTTTTTTTTTTGAAATGGTTTTTATTGATAAATGTATAAAATAATGTTTTATATTAGTACATTAAAATAATTTAAATTTTTTGTTTTAAACATTCATATTAAGTCATGCTGCTCTTTCCCTTCTTGGTTACTAACCACCAAAACGGAGGCTCAAGCTATAGATAAAGGAGACAGGACAAAGAGGAGAGGGGAGAGAAGAATCTTGCCATGGTCATGGACACACTGGCCAAATAAACGAGTGCTGCAAAGTTATTCTTCGCGTGTGCTATCTTTATGCTTAATCCGTCTACATATGTCTACTTCTTGTGAATGAGACATAGCTCGGTCCATTTGCGATAATTGAACTTCATGGTCTATCTTTTTGATGATCAGGGAGCCTTTCGCTTGAGGCATATGAAGAGAATTGTGAATTTGCCGATCCAGCTGGTTCCTTTGAAGGACTTCAACGTTTCAAACGGAACTGTACAAATTTTGGATTGCTTATAGAGAAGTCAAATATGAAGCTAACGAAGTGGGAAGACTTTGAGGTAATCATCTCACTGAATCTGCATTCAAATATGATCCGGTTACTCTGATTTCGTTCTACAATACAAGTCAGTCTGGGTATAATGATCAGGGAGAGTAGCGTGATTACAAAGAGCTTGTGATTTTATCTTATTTTAATAGGGTTTCTTTCAGAACTCTTATTCTAGTTGAATTTGATACAGGACAAGGGAATTGGACACTGGCGGTTCAGTTGTGTCATGTCATTTCCTTGGAAGCCCATTCTTTCTGGTATGTTTCGTGCTCCACGTACCGAGATTATATAAATCGACACGCTGATTACCTTATTGGAGGCTAAGTAGTTCCTTCATGTAATATGTTGCAGCTACTGGATACACAGAATACTATTTTGACGAACAATCTGGAAGAGTATGCAGGTAACTGGTATCAGAACCGAAACATGGTGTTCCATATCTTTGTAATGCACTGTTCCAATTGGTTTAGCTTTCGAAACATTTTCAGGCACGTGGAGCATTGGAATGTTCCCAAAATGGCACTGCTGAAGCAGCTTTTGAAGCCCAGCCAAGGTTTTTGGGGTGGTAGAAAAACAAGTGGTTGAATAACTGGCTGATATGGGTTTCCAGGTGATGAAAAATAAGCTTGTTATGAATTGGTACTTTTTTGAGAGTCCAGCTATGTACATAGTTACAAGTTACATGTAATGACAACCCAGTGAGAATCACAGGAAAAGATCAAGTGGTTATGGTCAGAGCTTCTGTTTGTCTTAAAATTACTCATCTTTAGCTATGTTATGCATTATTTTAAAATGTTGTCATCCTGTTTTATTTGTCCAATCGCTTGGTTTTAAAGCTCCATCTCTGTCTCTCTGGATTGCATCTCATCTTCCTTCTAGTTACAAGCATATCCAAAAAATTGTTTATGGGTGCCTCAGCTTCTCTATGCCTTTGGAAAGCTATAAGGTGACGTGGGATCGAAGAGTGATTCGATATTTCCGATATCAAATTTAGTGGCATGCTCAATGTCCGCTCATGGCAGACTTTGGCGGCGGCTCAGCCATGATCGTGTTCTCTGTGTTAGAGTATAGAAGAATATTCTAGAATAGTGTAATGTGTATAAATAGAGAAATGCACACACAACAAATGGATGCAAAACAGAATTCAATACAATACAATTTTAAATTTCAGTTTCCCTCTCTTTTCTCTCTTCTCCCTCTTCCCTTCTCTAAACTAATTCTTCTTTCAATTCTGCAAACATTTCTCAATCCTAATATCAGAGCCTTGTTGACCCAGCGGTCACGAGTTCAAATCTCACCACCTCCATTTTATTTGATTAAAACCAAGCACAAGGTGATGTGGGCATGTGCAAGTTTAAAGCCCAAAGGGCTTTCACTTGAGGGGGTGTATTAGAGAATAATATAAATCATATTATGGGGCCTCACTTGTAAGCTTAAACTTTTAGGTGAGATGGTTCCTTAACACTCTGGTCTAAAACTCTGTGAAATGCAGGTGCTTACCACCACCACACCTTCACAGAAATGGCAGACCTTTTGGATTTAATCCAACAATAAAAACATGGCACTACACATCATCCATGCACACAAAAATGCACGACCTCCATACTTATAAGCTTTCCTTTCCAGGTGGCTGATCTGTTTCTGAACTTCGTCACGATTGGTTTCTAGGCGGGTAGTCTTCTCGGGTTTGCACCTAAAGGCATTCCCAGATACTAAATCTGTAAAGAGTCACGTCGATAGAATGCTGCATTAGCAATCTCTGAACAATAAGATGTATCGCCACCATTAACTTCCACCACCGAGCTCTTGAAAAAAATTATTCGAAGCCTTGGACATATTTCACGTCATCGAAGAATCCCTTTAATAGTAGCCAAAGAATCCATATCAAGAGGTGAGAAAATTGGTGTATCATCTGCATATTGCAAATGAGTTTAGATAGTCTCCGTTTCCTAATTTAATTAATACTTAATTGATACAAAGTTTATCAAAATAGATATTGCAGAGGAAGAAAAGAATGCAGTGACAAATTTCCTTTTGATGTCAATCCTATATGATACATTGTCTCATCCAAATAATCCCAGAAAACCAAATCGAAGGCTTTGTGGAAGTAAGTCTATACAATAAGTCTAAGACACAAAACCAATATTAAGCCCACACATCTAGGGCCAAGATTAAAGCATGTATATGTGAAGTTTTTTCATAACTTCACGGGGAAAAAACAATCCAAAAGTTAAAATTTGAGATTTATACTTGAAATCCTTATATTTCAACCTTAAAAAGATGGGCAAGATTTACAAATGACAAGTGTTTTATATATATATATATAAAGCTAAAACTCAAGGAAAATTCATTTTGTCCATGTACACAAATTATTATTCACCATAATAGTAAAGGTAATTCCATCTTTTCATAAAGTCTACTTTTCATTATCATATTTGTTGGGTGTATATCTGTTTTTTATACCCTTTTAAGTATAGTAGAATGACTAGATTACTATTAAATATATTTTTTTAAAAATTAGTATTTATGAGCTTTTCAGGTTTTTCACTTTGCAAAGCATAGTACAATAACTAAATTATCCTGAAAAACATTTTTTCCTTAACTTGTTTACATGTGTTTTTTTATATATTTTCATATTGATTTTTTTTGTTATAATCAAGTGAATGAGGGCAATTTGGTTTTTTAATCAATACAATATATTATTTAAAAAAAAATGGTTGATGGGTGAAGCCAATAGGGCAATATATGGAATGTCTTTGCATCAATCTAGTAGCATGTAAAGAAGCATTAAACATCTAAATGATGGCTTTTGATGCGATATTTGAATCGTCTTCATGACTTTTTCATTCTAAGAGGCGTGCATGGCTTGTAGACCTCCAATTTGATACATGTGGCCTATTTTTCTTTATTTTCTCTTTCCTTCTTGATTTCCACGTCAAACCTCTAAATCTTCAAAGTAGCCCTTCAAATGTTTTTGCCTTTATATTTGATCCATGTTTTTTAATTACTATTTATTTTATTTTTAAATTTTATCCTCTTTTAATATTTTTTATTTGTCAAATCTGGTCTTAATTCTTTTAATTACTATTATTCTTTTAACATTAAATTGGTATGGTATTGAGCTTCTTGATTGAATCCAGGTCTAGGATTTCATGGATTACAAGCTTGACAAGATAAATCCAGGCTTAGAAATTCGCTCTGGTTTATTTTTTATTTTATTTTTATCTCTTTTATGCTCATATATTTTTAGTTTTACTATTCACTATTCATTTATCACTCAAGTTTCATCTCTAACTTTTTAATAATTGTTTGATTTAGTACCATATTTAATCGAACCAAATGTTAATTAAGACTCAATCAAGGCCCAATCATTAAGAGAATAGAAGAAGAAAAAATAAAAGCACATATCATCCAACTAGGTTAACTCGTTGTGTTTGTGTTCATTACCCTGATTGTAAATTTCATATATTAAGCTCGATAAGTATAGATTGATTTTTTTTTTGTTTCAACTTTTAACAACAAGTTTATTGAAATCAGACTTCATATATTTGTTTTAATTTTATTTTTTATAGAGTAATTGTAGTCCCATGATCTTGGTTATAAGTTTGATTCATTAATCCGAGTTGACTCGAATTATTTTGTTTGTTTACTTTCTATAAAATTATCCTGATTTTTAGACCAAGTCACAAGTTTAGCACGTTAACTTGGGTCAAGTTTTTTTTTTGTTATTTTTAAATTATTATCTTTTTTAATTTCATAGAATTGAACAAGAACTAATAATTTATTTTAATTTGTTTTATATAGGATTATTATGGTCTCATGACTCAAGTCAAGGTTAATCGAGGTTGATCTAGATCAATTTAATGTTGTTTCAATACTATTTTTTTTTTATGAAAAAGATATGGGCTTAAATTTTTATTAATCAAGCTATGTTTTATTAGTTACCTAAATTGTCTTTAAATTTATCAAGTTAGTGTCTGTTTGAGAGTATGGTTCAGATTGATTTTAAAAATATTTTTCGTTCAGAAATATATTACAAAAATATTTTTTTATTTTTTAAAATCAATTTTGACATTAACAGATGAAAATGATTTAAAAACACCATTTTTTAAATTTAAAATAAAAAATAAAAATACAAGTTTTTTAAAAAAATTTCAAAATATTTTTAAACTACAGTGCTAAACACCTCCTTAATCAAATTAGATTAAAACTCCTCTACAATTTAAATTTATTTTTTATAAAAAAAATATTAGCAAAGCTTAATGTTTCGTTTGTATATTGATTTTTTATTGATGTAGTAAAAACTAATTCTAAAATGACAGTGAATTCAAGATAGGTTTCGTGACAGCAGCTAAACAAAAAAAAAAAAATCATGAAAAAACTTGTGACGTGAAACTTTTACGCACGTGACACTTAAAGCAAAACAGGGCTTTCTCTTGACTTGCTGTAGCTACGGGCCGAGACAAATGTTTTCGAAGGTTATAAATTCCGGTCAATCGGAATCCGAACAAAGATTCGGGTCGACAGGATAGCTAATTTGATAATTAACATTAACTAAAGAGCTAAAACAGCTCGGTATTCTACTGTAGCATTAGACCCATTGTCACTGTTTAGTAGACATTTTCAGCCCTTGCTTCGCACGTGTATGTGCACCTGTTTCTGTTTTTTTTCTTCACAGAGATGCTTTTTATAGTTTTTATGGTGAAAATTGCTAAGAATTACCTGTGGCCGAGCAGCCCCCTGCGCGCTGGAAATCCAGAGCGCAGGGGTTCGAACCCCTCAGCCAACATATTCGTTTTGCTTTTCCTTAATACTTTTGTTTTTTATTTGGAAAAGCAACTGTGATAGTGTCATAGTTGCTTTTCCTTTTATTCTTAAATACGTTGCTTTTTTTTTTTTTTTTTTTAAACTATCGTGTTTTTATTTTTTTCTTCTACAATGCTGATTTTGAAAATGTCTGTATGCAAAAGTTGTTTTTTCTTTTTTTTATTATTATTCTTATTTTCTAAAACAAGGGTATCAATAATAGTTTACGCGTACCATAACTAAAATTATCCTCCGTGCAATGATAATTTAAGATTTTCAAACTTTTATTTTGCTATTGTTATACTACGGGGTGTTGAGCTATTTTATTATATTAGATTTCACACAAATTAAAATTATATTTTTATTTGCATTCAACAAATCCTATAAAAATTATTTACTCAGCCCGCAACGTAGAACATATATTTTTTGAAATTTTTATTAGATGTTTTAATATTTATTGCATATTATCACCTAAATATATATAAACAGAAAAAAAATCACCTCGGATTTTTTGCAGGGAAAAAAAATATATCAGCATTCTTAAATACATTTAATATAATAATATGATGAATAAATCTTATAAAAAAAAATTTGCTGTGAATTTTAATTTTGTGTTTTTTTTCAAGTTTATTTCTTAAAAAAAAATTTGGATTTTTAATATTTAAGATCTAATATTACCCGGGAAAAAATACAACTCAAAAAAACAAAAGGTAAACAAATTTGCCTACATTATCTACAATTAAAAAATATATAAGGCACTTTCCGTTTCGACTACATTGTTCTTTTTATACGGCAAATAAATAATTATAGCACGCAA